>OX418219.1:66826703-67451146 GCA_948455865.1 Conomelus anceps
CACCTACTTTGTCCAGTCCAGACTATCTATATTCAAAATGTTTTATAGCTCCACAAAACCTTGTACAATCCCATATATCATCCACACAAGCTATATATCATAGTACAACACAGAAATATATCACATTAGAGAAGGGGCACGAGATAACCACGCTATCGCAACTAATTGATAGTCATATTCCATCACCAGTGTCTCGGCGATGCTTTGCGCTTTGAGATGCATTTACTTTACTTGTCTGATATTGCGATCAGCGCACACGATAAAGAGGAAGCCCTTCTCTCTCTGAGAACAGAGATGATCTCAATTGTGGGAGTATAGTTGGGAGGGCAAAGCCCTCCATCTCCATCCCATTAGCGATATTAATCTGCATCATTGATAAGCCAGCTTTTGTGTCACACCGCAGATCAGCCTTGATACATTCCGTAATCCATAATATGAGCTACACTCTGCGCTCTACAAAAATTACTTGTTTAATCTACTATAACTCACAACAAAATGAATGTATATTCATTTTCGAATGTTTTCAAAAATTGTATTTCTCTTCTTGATGATCTTAACAATCATTTCAATCTTCGTCGATCAGATATGGTTGCAATCCATCCACTTCAAATAAATTGAAACGCTTGACTGGCGTAAACGTATTGCTATAACAGTATGTAATGCTTCCAGAATAGATATATGCAGTAGCATTGTTGAGTCTGAGCCGCAAAAAATGATAGAAAGTAAATAAGAAATATATATTTTCAAATCACAAAACAATATTTTCAAGCTTGCATAAAAAACAAATGATTGTGTTTGACCTAGAGAGATCACTTTTGTGTCTTTTTTCCTGAGGTTTCAGCCCTTTGTCAAATTTACGAATTAAAATTAAACGTTTCTAAAGTCATGTAAATATATTACTTAAACAGAATCTATTAATTTCGAATTCCTTTAATTGCTATTACTTTATACTGAAGACTTCCGCAATGGCGGATATTGACAACAGCATTGAACAGCTGATGGGAATCGATGAATGCTACTGTACAAAAATATCAGTCACCACAAAATTTTGTACAGTAGCATTCATCGATTCCCATCAGCTGTTCAATGCTGTTGTCAATATCCGCCATTGCGGAAGTCTTCAGTATAAAGTAATAGCAATAAAAGGAATTCGAAATTAATAAATTCTGTTTATGTATATTTGTCAGTTTATTCAATTGTCAGTCACTTCAAACTAATATATTACTCTTCATATTGATCATGAAGAGGAAATATTTCATATTAACTTTTCATGTGAAATTTAACGACATGCAGTCAAATATTTGTTAAGAATAAGTATAATAAACTCACTTACTTTCGAATCTATGAGATCCATCTTCAGAGGCCTCTGAAGATGGATCTCATAGATTCGAAAGTACTCGGCCAGATTAAGTGAGTTATTATACTTATTCTTAACAAATATTTGACTGCATGTCGTTAAATTTCACATGAAAAGTTAATATTAACAACGCAGTTCGTCATGGAACAAGCAATCCAGGAATTTAAATATTTCATATTAAATATCAAATTTGTGAAGAAATTTTCACAAAACAATCATGTTGATCACACTGTTTATTATGAGCAGGTGGAAATATAAGAATCTTGGAGGAGTATGATTGAATTTTGAGTATTGAATTGCATTTTTATTCATAAGAGATTATTCTATTGATGTTTGCTGGTGAATAAATAGATTTGAATTACAAAAATCAAATAATAAAGGTGAGCGGGAAATGGACAACTCTGGTCAAATTATCGTAGAAAAGTATTAAAAGAGATTTTGACACATTGAAAGCGACTCTCATATCCACATCGAATCAACAGTAAAGCTGCAAAAAGCACACATCAACTTCTAATCCATAGAGGCTCCATTTTTCGCAGTTAGTGATCGAAAGATTCCTTCAATCCATCATCTTTAGACATCTAGAGTGCACAAAAAGGACAGATGAAAAGATCTCACAAGCTCAATGTTTAATGGAGGGCTCTCAGTCTTCTAAATCGTGAAAAAGGGAATCGATTGATTCCAAAATGGTTGACGGATGAGAAAGGTCCCGCTCTCTCCAGCTACATAGAGCTTCCACAAAAACTGTATGGAACTATATGTTATTCTGTGGACGAGCTGATGTAAGTAATCGATAATATAGGCTGTTCGTCTATTTTGAGCCTCTCCATAACAAGATTATGAACTCTGGAGAGGAAACATCAGCTATAAATCAATAATGAAATATTGCTTGACAGAAAATTGAAAAACCAACAAAAGCTGTGTACCAGGCTCGATGCGCAAAGTTAGTGGGCTATGGTTGAGAAAGATGGAAATATGTATTCCCCCTTTTTTTTTTTTTTTTTTTTTTTTTTGAGGATGAAGCCCACATAGGTCTGAGACCTGTGCGTGGGTAATGAGTTGGACGATGGTGATTGATGAGTTGACCTACAGTTTTAGGTTGGTTCCGAACCACCGGGAAGTGATTTTACAGCAGAGTGTCTTTTTAGCTGGCCAATCTAATCGGTCACCGTTACAAACAGGACCTACAGCTTATCTCTCTGATTGAACAGATACCTACTACGGCTCGCGGCTATCACTTAAGGATAGATCTGGATCTTCCCCGAGCTCAGAAAAAAATTATATATGACAATAGTAATATATGTTGACAAAATTAAGCAATAAATTCATATCTGTCACCATTGGCTTCAATGTTAGTCTTCAAGGTATGAGATTTATTCTTCAAATATCATTCAAAGAATGTTTTTAGTAGAATGCTTCCTTTTTAAACACTGAGTAACATCGACAACGCATGGATGTTGATTAAGTCAGAAGTACACCGTGCCCCTAAATAAATGATACGATTTTAAATAGATTTATTTATTAAGCACAAGGGCTTAACACCAATGAATTGAATACTAAATTACTCACACAAGACTAAAGTTGACAAAAATGCATTATAAATAATATAAACTTGAAAAAAAAAAAAAAAATCTTCAACATCATAACGCATTATAAATGTTTAATATGTCCTACATTGGCTGCACGGACGACATCTAGTCGATAGCTGAATTCATCCCAAACTGTGCGTAAGGTGTTTTCTGCCACTGAATCTACAGCAGCTGATATTCTGTTTTTTAGTTCATCAATATCACGAGGTAAGGGAGGAACATAAACACGATCTTTAGCATATCCCCACAAGAAAAATCACATGGTGTAATGTCAGGGGACCTAGGAGGCCATAGAGTGTAAAGCTGGTCTTGCAGTCCTGCACGCTCTATCCAACGTTGAGGCACGTTGTCATGAGGAAACTGCTCACGTTGTTGTGCCAGTCACCTAACTTTACACCATGTGACATAAATTATTTCAGTTTCAATCAATACAACATTAGTGATTTTATTTCTCATCAATGATATGTTTCTCCTTGATAAATGTGTCTAAGACCATTGAAACTACAAATAATTACAATAAAAAACTCTGATATCACATATATCGATACTAAAAAATACAGTAATTCATACAGAGTATATAACCATAGACGAATCATTCAATTTTCTTTAATTGGTCTATGGTATAACAGAAGATCCTAAGACACCAAAATAAAATTGGAATAATGTAGAATATCCACATAAATATTATGATAACTAACTACAACTGTTCTATTGATGATGGGGAATGCGTTTAGCTCCATGAAAAATTCCATTTAATTATTAGAAGCCAGTTAATTTTTAGGCAGCCTATAATAGCATTAGCCTATTAGCCAATGGCCATTAGTCATTTTAATAATAGTTGCCTGACAATCAACCTTATCAATATTCTAGTAGAGCTGACTCAAAATGGTTTGATCTTCAACAAATTGCAATAAAAATTATATCTGGTGCAAATGAAAGCTAATTCCCATTTTCTAAACAAACCAAAAGTATACAATCGTAACATTGATTAAAAGTGGTTTCTTTTTGCAATCTTGGAGATTTTCGTACTTCTTCGGCAGCACAAGTAGGCCTTTGGACTGAGCTATATAACAAAATTAATAATCAATTTCTTTGATTGATTCTCTAATTATTTCAAATTGTAGCCCTTAGTTTCAAACTCGTTTCAATAATCAATATCTAATCAAAATATCATCTCTTTTAGGTATAATTATTATTTGAATTGATATCAATTGAGTATTGGAGTGCTGGACTAGGGTCACTCCACTCTTGTTTGTAACCTGCCATTATCCAAATGCAGAAAATCCAAAAGTTTGTGATTGGTCAGCAAATATTGATGAGAATGAACGAAGTGAATAGTTGGAAACATTATGCTACAGCCAGCTTATTTCCGCTCAGTGTGTGTATTGAAAATTCACTATGTTATGGATGGAAATGAATATTACATATGCTGCAATGGACTCTATCAATCTGCGGCATTTTGGTCAATCTTTTCGTCGCAAAATCAAACCCCACGCAGCCTCCCCCTCCCACAACTCAAAAAGGGTTGATTGCAAGTGCTGATAAGGTCGAAGTCCCATTCCCAGCACGTTGGATAGAATTTTTTTCATGAAAATCGAACAACTGGTCCGTTGACAATCAAGTGAAGTTCCCCTTTCCAACAAAATATCAGACTGTGTGTGTGTGTGGAAATATACTCACACATACATACCCACACACATCAACGTTTTGTCAGCTACCGAAATCTCTGATCCCCACTTTTGTCCTACATCTCACAACTCCACCACCAATACGTCCGCAGCGATTGTTTATTTGTTTGGTAATCAAGGCAGTACCGCTTTATTGATCATCGGCATACACACCACATACGCTGGCAGCGGCTGTACAAATGTACTGACCACAAATATAAGTCAACTCTAGTGTGTACATAGTCTTGCAGATAGTGTACCACATTGCAAATAAATCCCCTGTGACACTCTGTTTTGCTAGCAAATATCTCGATAGTATGTACATACTTGCTCCAAAATTCTGTCTCTCGAATATTGATTCCGTTTAATAGCTCTCGGGTTTTCCTCGAAATGATTGATGCCATCGATAGCGTACTGGAGTATTTCTCAAGATCACACATTCCAGGGAGTACGTGTCACAGAGACAAGATTTTAAAACTGTCAACTTGTCCCTATGTGAACTTGCTTCTGTTACACTGCCACTAGAACTACTTGCTTCTACGACACATTTTCCCTATGACACTACTATCGTTTAGCACAACTTAAAGGTTGATTCACACATATAGGACTGTGCGCCGACTTTGCTGCGACCGTTTTGTTCTGCAATGACGCAATTTCAGTGGAATTTTACTCCAGTCTCAGAGATGGATTCAGCATTAATTGTTTTGCAAAAGAAAGAAAGGAAGAAACAAAAATTCAGAAAACAAGAAATATTTTTAAAAATGAATGAAACATACTTCAAAAAAATTATATGATATGCATTTAAAGTGCATGCACATTGCTTGGCCTCTACACTTGAGGTTGTAATCTATAACATGTCTGAGTAAGTAATGCAAGACATGCATAGAATGAGAGTTTGTAAGTTTTAGGCCAGCAAAAAAGACACTGTTCTCTGCTGTAAAATCACTTCCCGGTGGTTCGGAGCCCACCTAAAACTGTAGGTCCAACTCATCAATCACCATCATCCAACTCATTACCCACGCACAGGTCTCAGACCTATGTGGGCTTCATCCACAAAAAAAAAAATAATATATTTTCATTCATTTTTAAATGGTTTTATTCAAAGAACAGAATGTTTTTAATTTAATTTACAATCTGCAGTACAAACAATAACAACAGGATTTCAGATAAAAAAAATGAAAAGGATGTTGGATTTGGAAAATTTAGGAACTTTTCTCTTCAACGAAAATGCCCGAGGCTCTACGGAAACACGCGAAGCTTCACTTGGCTAAGGCTGGTCGCCCTATCGTCGCCCTACGTTGATTCACACATGTAGGACTGTGCACAGGCCGTGCGCCGGCTGTGTCGGACTGTGACCTTGATAGATCACTCTGAAAGAGCTCGGCCACGACACAGTATGCGCACGGTTGGTGCACAGTCCTATATGTGTGAATCACTTGAGACTATGTCGCCGTGTATTTTAAATGGATAGACTGCTTTGGCGAATCCATCCAAAACGACACGGTCGGCGCACAGTCGGCGCACAGTCCTATATGTGTGAATCAAGCTTAACTCTGTGTGAAATCTTGTCTTTGTGAAACATCCTCATTCCAGGTGACTATGGAGTACATTGAACTTGGAGCACTGTCAAGAACATGATAAAGACAGTAGACGAAGTAGTAGGAGATGGATATAGCAGAACCATTTACATTGTTTTTCTTTCTACTATAAAATCAGGCATATTTTTTTAAATTTAGAGAAAAAATGGAAAAAAGTACATCGGTTTCTGATAGAATTATTTTTTACGAATCTGCATTCATAACAGGCGCAGGAATGCAATATCTATCAAATTTTAATTGAAAAAGAAGTAATGCATTTGAAACGAATAATACGGATGTTTTTACAACCATCAAATTAATTAACATTCGAGACACTATAGTTTCGACAGTCACATCATTGTCAATCTCTATCATACTGGAGCCAAAATACAGAGTAGGTCCATATATTTCTTTCTTATGCCCGGTTTCTGAGTTGTGCATTAACTTAATGGACCATTAACTCAATGCTGGAGCTATGGGTTAATGATTCATTAAACTTAATGAACAACTCAGAAACCGGGCATTAGACGAGTACTATTTGTTCATAGAGCCTGTCATTTTTATTTTTGATTTTATTGATGAGTTGTGTCTGATCTATACAACACCTAATTTCTACTCCTTTTTAATAGTTGTTATGTATTAGGAGGTTATTTCTTGTTGGTAATGGGCGGGTCTAGTATCAACCAATGACAGGCCTCCAACATGGAGTGCGACCAATGAGAAGCTTCCAGTCTATAAACCAATAGTATTCGAGAAAGATTATTATATTGAGCTACTCTGTATTGTAGTTTTAGTTTGATTGAGGATTGACAATGACGCCACTGTCAAAACTATAGTATTATCGAATAGTTATTAGTTATTAGCTATAGTTAGTTATTATCGAATGTTGAGAAATTGATTCATTGATTGTAAAAACATCGGTGCAATTCGTTATGCATAGCTATCGCGATTTTACTATCACCAACACAAATAAGTAGTTCTTTATTTTGGCTCTCAAATTTAAACGAAATTCAAAATCATGTCTACTTTCTCTGAACTATTGGACTGTATTAGAACACCGTTTTTAAATCAAGCTTCTAAATTATTGAAATTTTTGTTTTTGTATCTTTGCTAGATTGTTTTTTGTGTTAAAAATAAATAAATGACAAAATCTCCAAAAATAAAGTTTGACTTTCAAGTAGAAAATATCGGGGAAACCCTCTTTTTCGAATGTTTAAAGTAAAATTAAGTCTTCTAGTCCTTATAAGGGAGAAAATTGAGAGAAAGAATTCCCAAAAGTTTGGAAATTTGATTTTTTTAATTGAAGATCTAATTTTTCTTGAACATTTTTCCTCTTTTTCGAACGTTTCCAATAAAATTAAGTCGTCTAGTCCTTATAAAGGAGAAAATTGAGAGAAAAAATCCCAAAAGTTTGGAAATTTTATTTTTTCAATTGAAGATCTAATTTTTCTTGAACATCACGTTTGGGAACCACTTAAAAAGAGGCATATGAAGTATGTACGCCACCTTCGTCAATGATAAGTGATGTAAATTTCAGGAAATCCCGTGAGAGGCGGAAATAGTGGGCTAGCCATGATCCGCAACTCTGGAAGTGATGGCATTTACCGCAGGTTCAGCCAGGGTTGTGAGGCGTGGGGAGGGGTGTGATGTGACCACGTAGCCTCGGCATGTTGTGACGTGTCACCATCCCTTGGGAGCTGCATCAGCCCCGACAACTTCCGATCTACGATCCGACATACCGACTAACCGGCTCCCGTTTTGAGGAGATATTATTATCGGATAAATTCAAAACGGCAGACTCGATTCTCTCGGGGGGCATTCATCCTGGTATGTTGGAATATTCGAGCGACTTATTTTTTCACCTAGAGATGAGCGTAGATCTACGGACGAGAACTTCTCCACTATTGTTTTATGGCTTACTCCCGATATTAACCTACATTTATTAACATATTTATTAACCTAAAAATATCGTGTAATCTGTCTGGCTTAGGTTTGGTGTAAGAGTTTTCAGGTCGTATCCGAATCAGTTCAGACATGACTGAACGACTGCTTTTTAGGCTCCGTGGACTTTCACATCGTGGCGATTCAAACCAGTCATTATTGTGGCTTTTCACACCACCCAAATTTCAAGCGTGGCGATTCACATCAACTGTATACTATTATTCCGTTGCTCCAATCTGTTACTTGTGTCTGTTAACCTAACCTAACCTAACTCAATCTAATCAGATTAAATTAAATAATTTTCAGTGTACAGTAAAACAATACAAGACTTGTACTGTTCAACTGTACTAGAATATAAAAATTTTATTCTCTGTCAACTAAATTGGAATTCTAAACTATGTTCTTTCAACACATAATCGTTACTAAGTAACAGTTCACAGTAAGAAATACAAGTAACAGAATAGAACAATAGTAGTATTGTTGGTGTGAATCGCCACGCTTGAAATTTGGGTGGTGTGAAAAGCCACAATAACGACTGTGGTTTGAATCGCCACGCCACCGTTTTTTAGGCAGCCTATAATGGCATTAGCCTATTAGCCAATGGCCATTAGACATTTTAATAATAGTTGCCTGAAAAACAACCTTGTCGATATTCTAGTAGAGCTGACTCAAAATGGTTTGATCTTGAACAAATTGCAAAAAAATTATACCTGGTGCAAATGAAAGCTAATTCCCATTTTCTAAAAAAAACAAAAGTACAATCGTAACATTGATTGAAAGTGGTTTCTTTTTGCAATCTTGGAGATTTTCGTACTTCTTCGGGGTTTTCCAAAACTTTTACCGACTATCAGAGCAGAAAATGTGTTCTTAACGTCATTAAAATATATTAAACAATCTACAATTCTAATTTTTGTGAGCCTACTCCTTCCAAGCTTTCCAAAATATCTTGCAAAGAGCAGAAAATGTGTTTCGATACTTGACATCACAATATTTGGGAAGTGATAGCCGAAGGCTGTAGCAGGTATCTGTTCAAACAGAGATAAGCTACGAAACTCCTGGGGGCTCTTTGTAAGGGGGACCGATTGTATCGGCCAGCAAAAATGACTTTGTTCTCTGCTGTAAAATCACTTCCTGGTGGTTCGGAGCCCATCTAAAATTGTAGGTCCAATTCATAAATCACAATCTTCCATTACCCACGCACAGGTCTCCGAAGAAAAATTAAACAATCTACTATTTCGAAAGATTTCACCTATTCATCACTAGCAATTCGCCTCGTCGTTCAAAACTGAGAGAGATTCCTTGTCTTGGAGAAACACGTTAAGGCTGTGCAATAGGGTTTTGGTCATATTTTTTTTTCAAAGTCTCTTCGACTGGAGATTATTAGGCTACTGAAATAGAGTCTTTTGCAATAAATAAATAAAAAATTCATCAATTATTTTCTGAGATATGAGCACTTAAAGTTAATTTTTGGGGGCAGCCAGTATCATGAACGGTTGTGAATAGAAGAGTGTAATTTTCAGGATCAATGGAACAAAGTATTGTTTTTGTAATGAGGTATTTAATTTTTCAAAATTTTCATTTAAAAAAAAAATCATTTTTTTGAAACCTTAATTACAGAAAAACTAGATTTCCGATTGAAATACAAAATATGTCATTGAAATTTCTGATAACCCTTCTAGTAATAGAGAGATTATTGTAAATCCAAATTAAATCGTTGGGTAGCTAAGTTGCCCCAAAGTTTTCTTGGATTCTCTTCAGTTTTACAGAGTCAACTTCCTCATGCAAATGTGCAAGCACGTTCACTCACACATATGCAAGGACTTGCTATGTTGCCGGTTTGAACCATATTCGTTCATTACTCGCCCTTATCAATGCTCCCTCACGCGCAACACCAGCACTCGCTCTGTCTGCCGGATGTATTTTGTTTACAGTCTTGAATAATTATTATGCGATCGAAAATAATTGCTTTGAATGACATGTCTCCAGTAGCACTCTCACATTCCTTTCCGCTCTCTCACTCTGTTTCACCCTCATTCTTTTTCTCTCAAATAAACATATGCCAAATTGTTTTGGAAGGAAGGAAACGAATTATTCTTTTTGCGATTGTTCCATATATTGTACCTTACTCTTTTGAGTTACTTGCAGATTCTGATAGGTATAATATTCGATAATGATAATGACTGTGAATGATAACGATTAGTGATAATGCAGCAAGTGATATGGAGATCTGACCAGACCTGATAATTTTAATCAGTTACATGCGCTTAGCGCATGATTGAGCTACACTATAAAAGTAAATTCGTATGGCTTTTCGTGGTGGGGAGACCCTTACGGGTAGTTCCACCTCGCCGCTTTTTTAACGACTGTTTTTTTTTTTATATGCAACCGGGACCGACGGCTTAACCGAGCTACACTGCATTTTAGTTTGATAGACATTCACTGTGGCATGACTGTTGAAACTATAGTTTTTTGAATGCTATTCAATTCAATTAGGGAAGTGATAGCCGCGAGGCGTAGCAGGTATCTGTTCAATCAGATAGATAAGCTGCGTTCTCGTAGGTCCTGTTTGTAACGGTGACCGATTATTATTATTATTTTATTTCGTCATGTGAAACTGTGTTATTTTCATGAGCACAGCTCTTACAGTGTATGACACGTCAATATATTAATCCTAATCCATATCAGTTGTTAGATCACAACAGGTAAATTGTCAACAACTAAAAGCATAAAAAATGTCAAATATTCATCTTAGTGTCACATCATTCCATCACTCATCGCACTTATCTCGTCTTGGCCCGAGACAAGCGCGACAAAGCCAAGGAACCAAAGCGTGTTGCTCGATTAGATTGGCCAGCAAAAAAGACACTGTTCTCTGCTGTAAAATCACTTCCCGGTGGTTCGGAATCCATCTAAAACTGTAGGTCCGACTCATCAATCACCATCATCCAACTCATTACCCACGCACAGGTTTCAGACCTATGTGGGCTTCATCCTCAGAAAAAAAGGAAAAAAATGTCTGTGACATCATTTGTATAGCTACCACAATATCACCATATCACGAATACTAATCAGATCTATCAATTCACTCCTCAACCAGTCTTACAAAAGAAGTAATGTGAGGTCAAAAATTGCCACCATATATCTAGTCCGAGCTCGAAAGTCGTCCCTCCGTCCCTGTATTGTATAGTGATGTGGTGAAAATAAATATGTTGCGTTATATATAATATGTAATATATCAAACGTTATCAATTCCTGAATTTAAAAAAAAACACTCCTGAAAAATACAAGAACAGGAAAGTAAGGACCTAAGTGGATCTGGTCTTGGTTTTTCGGTTCATTTTTTTGCTCAAGATTCTGAGACTCAAAACAAACGGCTGAACAACATGGCGCAGCTCCACAATTCAGAAGATTTCTGTTCAACGGCTGAGAAAAAAAATGGAAGGACACTTGTGATGGATGGCGAATCTGCTGTAGAGACTATGGAGACGGCAGTTTATTTTTCATGGCAACACAAGTTCACAAGCCTCGGGCCCTTATTCGTTTTGGAACCTTCGTTTCTCTCATGTGCTCACGTTTCCCTGCAGGAAAATGATTTTGATGGCTCCCCAAAGGTTAATACTGTGTTGCACATAAACAATTTCAACAGTATCGTACGTCCAATTTATTATTGAATCAGATTTTGGAAGATTCACAGAATTTGTGTCAAGGTGTTCCTGAGGAACAGGTACAGCAAAGTCTGTCAGCTCATTCTCGACAGTGCGCAGGCACAATTATTATTCCATGGAGATCCAATCGGTTATCCTGTATCATTCTCCATATTGTTAAATATTATGTCACATGATGAAAACTAAAAAAAAACTTTCAAAAATGCAAATTGTAATTTCATAGTTTTGCCTGTTGTCACCTCATGGAAGGAGAAAATAGAATGTCCTATGTAGGATTATTAATTGCATTTATTTCTACTATACGTTGACGGGTCATATATTTGATAAATTCACCAATCCCTTGTTAAGCAAAATGAAGTGTAATATTAAAGGATCTGTTATTGACAATGTGTTTTGAATTCAATTGTTTTCTTTTGACAAATTGGTTTCTACTTTCTTGCAGATTGGACGCCTAGTGGGATTGGACTGGACTCCTGTGCAAATCGAGTATTGTGCTCCATCTCTGCAAGAGGACTGACTAGTAACATTGGTCACTATTGAGCAAATAATTATCAGAGCCAGATAGAACATAGGACTCGATCAGATGCATCAAAGAACTTGATCAGACACTACATAGGGCTGAACCACTTTGGAATTGCAGTTTGAAGTGAGAAAACAGGGTAATCTAAGGTCAGAGGAAGCCAGAGATATATGTTTATATGCTATATATGTTGTATGTATATATGTTATATGTGATTGTGGAATAAAGATGATTACGATTATGATTATGATTATTAGAGAATTATGATTTTAAAGATCCATATTGTATCCACTAATATAATAAAAACTTAAAAACACTTCTAAGTGAAAATTATGACTCACTTTATGGCGTGACGGCCGTTTCACTCTGTTGTCAAGAGCATCGTCAGACGGCCCACAGCATTGTCAGACGACCCACAGTACACTTGTACACAGTACACTAAGTGTACTGTGGGTCGTCTGAGGATGCTCTTGACAACAGAGTGAAACGGCCGTCACGCCATAACGTGAGTCATAATTTCCACTTAGAAGTGTTTTTTAAGTTTTTAGAATAATAATTATCAGTTAGCATCACGGCGAATGTCAATATGTTGTACTATTGTTTCAAATTTTAATATCTAGAGCTGTATTTCATTTCTTACTTCAAAATAGGTTAATAAAACAAAATAGGTTAATCTGTTATTCATTACTTTACAACAATCACGATCACGTCCAAAAAAATGATAATATTCCTCCAATTTCAAGTTACAAGATGTGTAAATGTTGAATTATTACAACCACAGTATTTACCCAATGGTGATTTTAATCTATTAATATCTCTGTTGAAAATAAAATGATAAATTATGCGAAATCCCTAAAAGTTGAGGTGGGATGGTATTGTTCGAGATAAATATTCAAGAGATACACAGCTCGAAATAGAATTAGGAAGAGTCGCGTATCGGACGGAGAAAATGGAAAAATCATGGAACCGTGAAATATTGAATCAACAGTTGGCCCTATTCCACTGTGATGGGAGAGTTCTCTGTCCTCTTATCCCGTTCTAGTATCGAGGTCATTCACTATCCCTTGCAGTACTAGGCTTGTTAACATAAATTGGCCTGATAATTCCCGATTAATTTCGAATATACAAAAAGCGGATTACAGAGACCACATAGAAACAGATTACAGAGACATTATAGCATGGGAATTGGGGGCGATAAACTCGCCCAAGAACTGATAAAATTACATTTTGGAATGTTATTATCTTTGACTGATATGAAATAACCAATCGAAATTGATCAGTAGCAATTGTTTACGAACGAGCATTTTAGCTCGAAGGAGATTACTTTCTAATCAGTTTTATTGAAAAACGAGAAGGGGATGTAGTATTTCAGTTATCAACCTCACAGAATAGAAATACCTACTATATCTATGCAAGAGAGATATAGTTGCTATCAAAGCAACACATTTGTTCCATACCAATATTGCAGCTCCTGATTCAGTGTTTGGAATTGTATTGGCATTTGCGGTTCAGATCCATATATCACATGTTTAATATAAAGAATCTACTTCGAATCCCATTGCAAAACACGGGTAAACACTTGTAAATAATACAATACTACCTTTCAATCAAAATTAAATGAATTTAAAAAAAAATCTGAACATGAAAGTGTGCTGGAAAGTACTAGTGTAGATGCATCCATGACTAATATGATAAATTACATTTATCACAATATGTATTTATCATATCACATAACTTTCATATACTTGATTGTAGGCCCACATACATTTATCGCATTATAAGATACAATTATTTTTGTTAGATTTCTTCTTCCGTTAGAACGTAATAATTGAACTGTTTAGAATAATTAACGACATTACAGTCATTTTTATAAGAAAACAATTATGATTATCCACTTTCATTCAGAACGAGATCTTTCGGCTGTCAGGCCATCTTCCTCTGAGGAATACGTCTAAAGCCTCTGAGGAAGTCGAGTTATGCTAAAAAGTTCAATTTATTAATGTATCTATAGTATATTGTTCGTATGGGAGCAATAATGTGATTTCCATGATTTCCTCTCTCTGATAAATTAGCAAATCATGATGAGGAATATTGAGTGACATGAATAACGTACTAAAATTAATATTTTCATTAGCAGTATTAGAATTAGAAAAATATATACTGTATGCACAAGAGAATCTAATCAATTCTCACATTTCCCTCGAGAAAATCACCAACTCAAGCTCTTCTATCACTAAACTAAAAAACAAGAAAATCGAAAACGATGAAAATGTATATTGATTTTTTTTAAATTATAATAAATGGGGCTAAAGTGCCAGACGTAATGTTAAAGTTTCACTTCAACAACAGCCACGAATTAGAAGGAGAATAAGAAAACGAAAAGAATAAATTAAAAGAATAAATTGTTAGTGGTCAAGATTTTGATAAAAAGTGTTGGAATATTACAAAGAATTTGGGATCGTTAGATGTCGGATAAAATTTTGTAGATGACAGACAGCTATAATTCTAATTAAAAAGTAATTTTTCTATGCAAATCTTAAACTGCATATAACTTCAATGTTCAAATTCTTATTGAGCTAGTGGAAAATATTATTTCTTAATAATGTGATAATCAACTTACTCATAATTATATGTGAATCATTGAGCACACTTCAGTGAACAGCTAACCAACCTGCGAAAACAAAAAATTCATTGTGAATAATTTCACTTCAATGTGAGAAGATTCATATTGTATGCTCATTATAAGAAATAAGAACTGGAAGGGAATCACACAGTTATGATGAATAGATACTATTTTATTCCAACAAATCTCTTGATTTCAGTCATGATTTCATGGAAATTAACTTTCCACCATATAGACTTTTGATCAAATTATTTATCCACTCAACATAATTTATGAGCTTAATCAACCTAATCATATTATGCGAATCATCAAGCACACTTCAATGAGCAGCAAACCAACCTGCAAAAACAAATTACTTGTGAATAATTTCACAATAAATTATGTAGTTGAAGTTATAAGGATATCATGCAGGTGTAGCTTGGTACTTTCATATGGCGCTCGGAGAATGATACCGTCACCATAGCAACGGCTCATGGTCAGGTAACACGTGTCAACTACTGTATACTCGATTCCAAAAGTATCATTTGAAAGTACGGTGATGTAGACGCAGACCGTAAGTTTCTGTCTAATGATTTTGAAACAGAATAAGATAGACAGGTGTGCAGTAGTGCGTGCATTCATAAACAATATTCCCTCTCTGGTCTCAAGCGCCAGATGAAAGTAACCAAGCTATAGTATACGTCACATCAGAAAAATGAAAGCTACATTCAATTAAACAAAAACTCATAATGTGGGAATATTATAATAATCATGCCAATTCTCATACATATGAAATAATATAACATTCTAAGCTCTCCTCAACTGAATCGACACGTTTTATAACCAAAAAACTCGCAGAATTTGAGTTCTGTTCAAACAAATTTAGCCAAAATCAAAGAGATCAGCTTGTAATACTCAGTCACCTTCAAATAATAGTCATCATCTACTGCTCATAGTTGTGATTCACAACAGTATACTTCACAACAATGTTAAGTGGCTAGCAACAATAATTCAGAAAAAGAACTGGTCTCAATTCTGCATGGAAGTGATAACCGTAGCAGGTACCTCTTCAATCAGATTAGACAAGCAACGCTCACCTGGGCCCTATCTGAACGGGTGACCGTTTCGATTGGCCAACAAAAAATACTTTGTTCTCTGCTGTAATAGTATATCACGTTACAAGTGCGGGAAATGGTGTTTACCGTATGAGTATGATGAGTTAACGCACGAGACAAAGTCGAGTGCGGTATTATCATACGAATATGGAAAACATCTTCCCGGACGAGTTATGTACGATATTTTTCGTCATACTAGTCTGAAATATAAAAAAAAAGATAAACTTTGAGCTACTACAGCAAGCATCATCAAACATAACCTCAAAATCAATCACAGCAGTAGAATACTAAAAATACTTCTGAGATCAGCTGTTTTCCAAATTCTCTAACAGCTAGAATGCGGTAAAATCCATTACCGCACTGAAAAAGGATGCGGTAATGAAAATCAGCCGTTCTTTCTGTAAACAGACGTTTACCGGCTCGATTCAATGCTCGGTAAAGTGGTGAATATGTACAAGTATGAGGAAAAATCACTTTCCGGTGGTTCGGAACCCACCTAAAATTGTAGGTCCACCATGTTTCCAATAACACGGTTCAAGTGGCGAAGTGAAACTACCCGTGAGGGTCTCCCCACCAATAAAAGCCATAGGCATTTACTTTTTACTAATTTTCTATCCTGCTAGGCGTAATATCCTACACCAGCTCAGAGCTTGAAGATCCAAATTATCTACCAAATAATTCAATCATATTCAGCGTATAGTCTCAAAGGGAAAGGATAATAATTAAGACGTAGCGAACGTTAAACAGCAGCGCTTATGACGGCTGGAATGCGAACTAAACTAGGAGGCCCACAACACGGAAATGCTGTAGTTTGAACTTTGAATATGCACATGGGTGTGTTTGGCTATAATGGGTCGTAATGCATTAAGACCCTGCTAGTCACCCAAGGGTGCCAGCTCATCAATCTTCTATTAGACCTGAAGATGAATGGAACAGCGTAACGCTTTGATAACTTGCATAAAGTGAGAGCTACTTCGATATTGTCCCGAATCGAATACACCGCTTCGATGTTCAGAATATTCGAGATTATCGACCAAGAAGGTATTTTGGAGGACGTTGAATCGATTCACAAGGCTTCAGATCTTAAATGAAATAAAATGGTGTCATTCATGAAAGCACTTATGAGTCGATTGACTTCCCAAATAACCAACCCTTAAGAAATCAATAGAGCCTAAAAATGGCACAAAACTGAATGATTAGGGCTTCTTCATTGATATGGTGAGCTGATGATCATAGGTTATCAGTCTGATCACTTTTAATCAGACTTTTCATAACTTTTTTCAGACTATCATCTTTTTCAGTGACTTGAAAGTATCACCTTCAATATTTGTAATACCGAAAGGATATGGAAAAAGTCATTTCCATTCAGGTGATTGGAGAAGCACCATTGGCGAAATAATATTTCCTTTGTGAAATGATGAGCTACTAAAAATAATTTGGTTACTATTCAATTTTACATGGTATAGCTTACATCAGTTATGAGAATTCCGCTACTGGTGGTTCGGAACGCACCTAAAACTCTAGGTACATCTACAACATCATTATCATTCACTGTTTACTCATTCACAAGTCTCGTAGTAATGTAGACATAAAAAACTGGTTGAAGTTCCAAGGGGAAATAATTATACTTTATCTGTGGTTTCGTCATCCAACTTGCAAAATTTATAGAAACTGAGTAGCAAACATTGCAGTGGAGGAGTTGTGGAAATCTAAACATTTTAATTAGATAAGACTATTGTTCATTGGGTTCTATTGCACAATATAAACTTGGAAACACTGATGGAACAGTCAGTGAATATTTAGTTTTGTATCATGTTTATCGCGGAGGAGAGATAGTAGAGGGAGCGTACAGACTGAAAAGTGATGCTGAAAATTCGCCAAAATAAGGGTCAGTATCACTGATATCAGCGATACCGACGCCATATTGTCTGGTTGATGCCATAGTGGACTACACTTTCATACTAGTTACACTTTTTAAAAAAAATTCACATGAAATTAGAATGAATCCGGGTCTATTACGCCTCTTCTACTTTCCAATACCTTGATGATTTTTATGCTCCATTAAGTTCTCTGCTGTAAAATCGCTTCCCGGTGGTTTGGAACACACCTAAAACGGTTGGTGTAACTCATCAATCACCATCATCCAACTCATTACCCATGCACAGTTTTCAGACCTATCTGGGCTTCATCCTCAAAAAAAAGTTCTTGAAGGTTATCTGGGAACACAATCGACTTATCGACTGATGTCAGCTATCAAAAATGACACCTTTTCAAAGAACTGAGTACACTCAATAAAATTAATAAATTTAGAACACTCTCAGTACCAATCTATGAAACAGTTGAGTAGAATATCGCTGTAAAGCAATGGATATTCAGTCCATGCATGCAGCTTTATACTACTTGTATGCACTTAGGTATGGAATACCTGGCCTGCTATAAATCCTGATTGTTCCCAGAACATCACGAGAGAGCCATCCTATTAATAGTTGAACGAGTGCCAACCAAAGCGACTCTGCATACCTATATCGCTGCTGCCTCTTAGCAATATATATCAATTTGTCAACCGGATAGTGCACGTACAACAGTTGCAAAACGTAAAAAATCACAATTTCCGCAAGCTC
The DNA here is from genome assembly GCA_948455865.1 of Conomelus anceps. Lineage (NCBI taxonomy): Eukaryota > Metazoa > Arthropoda > Insecta > Hemiptera > Delphacidae > Conomelus > Conomelus anceps. The sequence continues at coordinate 66,845,358 of OX418219.1, forward strand.
TCTTCACATTTTCTCCTTTTTGAAAACTCCCAAGTTCACTCTCATGGAGAATAATTCATGTTGTGTGGCATTACTATTGCAGAAAGTAGCATACATTTTTCTCCCAGTAGTGTTTGTTCTGTTTGAGAGTACATTACCATACAGAGAAACATATGTATTTTACAAGCACGTTATTGGATATAATGTAGCCTACAACTTAGAATATCAGCATGAACAAAGGTTTATTCAGTTCTAAATAATATTAACAGAGTTAGAAAATAATGTATCTGTGATAGTTTAGATTCAAGGAAAATTGTTAATTGTAGGTTAGCGAATTTAGAAATACAGCTAGAACTGAATTGAGTAAATTGAATCCTCGTAATTGGAACAATAAGCTGAGAAGAGGAAACAAGGATGGAGTTTTGAAAAGTTACATCTTCTGTTCAATTCAAACCATGATTCGCTTCCTGATCAGCCTATTTTTCAAAAATAAGAAATTTTGATTAGAATTGAGCGTAAATACATAACGTAAACGTCAATATTTTTTTTTTGGAGGAAGAAGCCCACATAGGTCTGAGACATGTGCGTGGGTAATGAGTTGAATGATTGTGATTGATGATCTGGACCTACAGTTTTAGGTGGGTTCCGAACCATCGGGAAGTGATTTTGCAGCTGAGAACAGTGTCTTTTTTGCTGACCAATCTAATCGGTCACCCTTACAAAGAGTGCCTAGGATAACGCAGCTTATCTTTATCTGATTGAACAGATACCTGCTATGGCTCACGGCTATCACTTCCCTTTTTAATATCACAGGAGATTATCAATATCACCAATTCCCCTAGAAAAGGGATGAGAAATTGTAAAGGTCATACGTATGTTGACTGTTGTTAAAATCACGCTTTAAAATTGCAGTTTCTCTGTATCCAATACGGTCTGTAATACTGAAAATGTGTATTCTGTAAGTATTCAAGCAATGGACTTGTCCTTTTTGAGCTTTGGCAAATACTGAGAATGAGCTATTTGTAATGAGAATGCTTGAGTCCACGTTATTTCAAGATCTGACCTTTCTAAAATGGTTTTAGAGTGATGAAAACAATTTAAGCATCTATCTAATGGCAAATCCGTGTCACACTGAGATGCTCATCACTTGCACGTCACTCTTGGGTTGTGCTCCATTTAAATCTCGCGTTGAACACGTCTGACTCACAATTGACAAACTACCCACATTACATAGTAACATTTAACCAGGGTTTAATAGATTGAGAAGTAGTTTGAAGAGTACTCTGTGAATATTATGTGCTTAAGAAGCGTATCAAAACTAATATTCCAATAAAATGATACATGTCAAGGATTTACCATTAGATAGAATTCTCATTTACCTATTTCTTGACCTTTCCCAAGTATAACTTCAAATCTCAAGGTTCGCATTAGTCAGGAATGCATCTGCTTTGTTTTCATAGCAAAGAGATAGTCTTTTTAGGCTCAAAAGTTTCAGTCAAAATTTAATGTTATAAACTATTTTTAACGGTTTTAAGTGTCTCGTTTCAAGTGAACTTTTAAACTGATAGTCGTTTTAACTCATAGGACTCGGTTTAATGCACACAAACACCAATGTTATTCCTGGATTTCTTGTTCCATGACGAACTGCGTTGTTAATATTAACTTTTCATGTGAGTTTAACGACTTGCAGTCAAATATTCATTAAGAATAAGTATAACTTACTTAATCTGTAGGCCGAGCGCTTTCGAATCTTTGAGATCCATCTTCAGATCTCAAAGATTCGAAAGCGCTCGGCCTACAGATTAAGTAAGTTATACTTATTCTTAATGAATATTTGACTGCAAGTCGTTAAATTCACATGAAAAGTTAATACCAATGTTATGTTTCAAACCTGACAGTTATTCGTAAACAGCTGATTTATTTGGCTCCAAAGCTCATAAACTCCATTCCAGTGAGGCTTATCAGGGAACAACCAACTAAGCTCGTTCCAAATAATGTGAGGAGATGGATTATCGAGAACCATTACTTTGATTTGGGTGTTTTGTAACATTTTTAGCGGCCTTTATTGGCAGTGTGATAATATTTTTTCCAATAGTTTATCCTCTTTGCATAACTTATACATATTTATATATATTTTTTTTGTGAATTATTTTTTGTATTTCCATTGTTTATTTCAGTTTTAAATTGAAATGGATGATTGTGACGGAGAACTACCATATTCTAATGCTACTCCTACTGGCGAACAAGTGTTTTCACTTATGCCAGTGGTTTTTTTCCACCTCTTGTGCCACATTTGATGAATGCTTGTCATTGTTAAGTGCTCACATATTCTAGTTATTAAGTTACTGAATTTCGAAGATTTCTTATTATTTGATGTGCATATTCTTATACATATATTATATTCTGTTGTATTATGATGTGTAAATAGATTTGAATTGAATTGAATTGAAGTGTAAAAGAATTATTTTATTATTTTTCAAGTGAAGTTTCTTAGCAAATTAACTTTTAAGTCTGTGTTAGCCTCAATGTTTCGGAAAATGTAACATATTTAAAATTAAGAGAACAGTTTTGTAGTTTGGTCTGTTGCTCTTTCACATTCATTGTAATTTTGTCACAATAAATAAATAATAATAATAATAATAATAAAATAATTTTCTCATGTAATACTCCTTCTGATGCAGCTATCCCAACCAATATTATTAGCGAACTCTACAACCAGACATTATTTGCTGATTTATTACAACACAATTTTATTACTCCATAGCTACCCACGAAATTATTTGCTCATTTCATAAATCCTAGAGAATTGGAATATTGTTTCTTACAAAATGGTAATTGTTTTTAAATCAACTCCTTCACAATAAGATAATGCGAATATTGCTTCTAACAAAATTAGAATAATTCAATGTACTGTGAAGAGAAAGCTAGCTTGAAACAACTATAGAAGACTCTCACATCCCTGTACCGCGGAACTAATTTTCAATTTGTTTCAACTTTCTCATCGATAATTGTATTGTATTTTAGTGCTAGTATCATAAGCGTAGAACAAAATGAACATATTATAAAGAACCCTTACTCAAAAACTTCAGCTATTTTAGCTATTTACAGCTATTTTTGAATGGCCTGTTAACATCCGGATTTTTTCATATTCCAGTTGGTCGGTCGCCACATTGATCTGACAAAATTTACTAAACTGCATTCACATCATATTCTATCACTTCATTGTATTAATCGTTATCTTAATCAAAGACTGATTTATATTTGAAGAATTCATCCATAAGAACACTTGCAAGACCTGGCTTTGAAGGTTTAGGAAGCCAAAAATGTTCTTCCAAAGATAAAAAAAATATAGGCAACTTAACTATAAAAAAAAAATATATATATATATATATATAAAAATTCAATGAAAAATACAAAATACCAAAATAAAAATAACCCAATAAATTTTCTAAAAACACAAAAATGTAATTTTTCAGCTATAGCCTGATAAATTGACCTGAAAAGTGTATCAATACTCACACAGATGTAATCTGTCTTGCAATAATATGAAATAAAATCAAACTTATAATATTCAAGATTGTAACTGTAATAAAAATTCGCAGCTTCTAGAAAGCTTCATGGAGAATAAACAGCATCAAGAATGCTGCAAGTGTTTTCGTCTTTTATCAAAGTCGGCTATCTTGGAAGTGATGCATTACTATATTTAACTTTGTGTTTGTATCTTAAATTGTTTCTTCATTGAGCTAGAAGCCCCACGAGTAACAATAGAAGCCGAAAGCCACCCCCTATAGTTGATTCAGCGTAGTTGTAAAGACGACACTGGAACAAACTACTAACTGAATGGATTCACAAGCGGGTCTAGAGAACAGGATCGAGCATGTAGGTGCATGCAGACTACAGCCTCGGCTAAGGGCGCCGCAATAAATCATGGTTGGCAAAAGAAGCATCCAAGGATGGGAATAGGAGTTGGGAAGCCTATCTCTGCAGTATAAAACTCAGCTTTTCTCTTGCATCGGGCGCGGATGGGAATAAAAGGAGGCGGAGGAAGGGGAGAAGAAGGAGATTAGGATGCAAGACGGTGCACAAGGAGCGGAGATAGCTTTGTGCGACTCGCAGAAGCCATTCATTTGAATCCGATCCTTTTTTATTTGCGCTCAAAGATCTCCATTGTAATCCAAATGTCGGCGGCCAGGTCTGGCACAATATGTGTCTCTCACCTAGGACGTTTAACTCGGCAAGTGTGTGCCACATCTAAAATCCTTTCTCACATCATCTCGCCTTGCCGCTCATCTATTTCAACTCTCGCGTTCATTGTCACACTTCACGCTCCTGTCACCACTCGGATTGTCGAATCGCTTTATCAGTTCACTTTTGCTCACCCAAAGAGAATATCAACTCAGCGACAGCGCAGAAAATGAATATCTCTGGCGAGGGCCGGTGGACTCTTTCTTCCAATCAATATCTTCCATAAAACAAAATTTTGGTTTCTTCTTTCATCCTATATTTTCATTAATTTTGAAATAAGCTCATTCATCTTCATCTTCTCATATCCAGCGTTTCTTCATCTCCTCATCTGCGGTTGTCGGTTGGTCGTTGGTTGGCGGAGAAACAGGATTTATTCTAATCAATTGTTTATGGGTATGCTAGTGAGTGCGAATGTGCGGTCTATATATTTTTTATGTTGGACTTTAATTTCATATATATGGTTGATTGAATTCATTTTTGTTTGTAAACTTATCTCTATATTGTTACGGGTTCTATGTCTAAAATAACGCTGGCAACACTTAAATTTATCACTCGCACTTTATTTACACAAATAATCACAACACTCACTGTTCAGTAATGTCTTACAGAAAAATAAGCAATTAAAAACAGACAACACGATATTGTTCAACTGATAATGAGTTTTCAATAAACTGTACAAAAATCAATCACTTATAGTTAAAGATCTAATATTAATTTATAACTGTACAATAAACTGTCCAATAATATTCAGAACGAAACGTCGAAAAATAAAAATTAACTTACGTAGCACTAGTCCGTAAAATAAAAACTATTTAGCAGCTCACTCGTATGAATTAAACAGGAAAAAGAATTATCTCTATAGTCACTGAGAAAGAATTATCACTATATATAGATACAATATAGAACTAACACAATTTGTTTATCACGACGAATTTTCAAAGACAACTGAACTAATTTACACAAATGCGTTCGCCTTGAAGAGGTTTTTCAAATATCGAACAATTTCTACATTTTTCTATCATCTTCTAAATAAATAAATAAATAAACTAGCACTTTCTACAATATTCGAAAAGATTCCATTAACGGCTAATCAAACAACTAGAACATTTTACAAATTACCAAGTAAACACTATAAAAGTGTCAAAAGCAAAGTAATTAATTGCTTCAAAGTAAACATCTACATAGCAGATAACGCCAAGAACCACTGTGCCTTCTTCCTCTCTATTCACTCCAATTTCATATTCGCTACAATATATTTTGTTCTGTTTGCATTGTTTTGTTCTTGACGTGGTTAAGTGGTAGAGTGGACATCACTGTCCAAACTTCGCCACGTCAACAAGTAAAAAGGTCATTCTATTCTATTTTCAGTTATCCTGAACCTTCTTTTTCCATCGCCATTCTTTTCACTTTTTGCTCAACCTCAGTCACTGACAATACGATCAATCAGAAAGAGCAACGACAACAGACTGACAACAAATGAAATCTTATAAGTTAATAATAATAATAATATTATTGTTGATATGACGAATTTTTCTTTCAACTCCACATTCTGCATCATTGGGAGGATGAACCTTTAATTGTAAAGGCTCATACTCCACTGATTGTAATCCTCATTTTACTGAGTACTATTTTTATTATTATTATTAAAAATTAAAATTAGCTTCATAGGGTAGCCACCAGAGTAAAGATGATGATGATTATTATTATTATTATTACTATTATTATGACTATTATTTTTATTATTATTATTATTATTATAGAGATTGCCAGGAAGTAGCATTGTCTGTACGATGAGGAAGTGTTGGATAGCGTAGATACATAAGTATAAATAGAGTTACGTAGAAAATTGTTATGGATATTACGTTCATGAATATTCCCATCATTATTGGAAGAAAAGGGATTATAATTATATTTACTTAGGAAATGAGTGTACCTTAATTACTATTGTTGTATTTATTTATTTTTATTGCAAATTATATTGTAATTCTCTTCAAATAGCTTATAGCAAGAAGATAAATAATTGCACTGTGTGTATATGAAACTGCTTGTATCTTGAGAGAAATAAATTGAAATTGAAATAAATTATTATTATTATTATTACTATTATTATTATTATTGTTATCATCATTTACTTATACTTATTTCCAACAAATATTTTTTTACTGATTATGATATCATTTAATTTCAAGCCTATTCACTACTTTTTAACTTAATCATTGCATCTTCTCAACATTGATTAGCCTATTTTGATGAGAATCGAATAGGTGATGAAACAATATTGGATGCATAGGTGCTAAGACAGTATGAAAATAATAAATTATTGGTACAATGATTCAAAATTGTAGGCAATAGTAGAAAGGATGATGAGCTTCCGGTGAAACTTGAACTGCTTATTGCAGAATAAGCTCCAAAAAGGAATAATTTAGAATTGGAAAATCAAATCCTAAAAGACACTTAATTTCAAAAGAATAATCACTCCGAGAAGAATATTTGAAATTTGAATTCAGAAGTAAATTAACTTAACAGAATGGAACTGTTTCATTCAATTCCTAACCAGAACATTCAAAATTTCAGCCAATCTTTAGGTTTTTGAGCTTTATGTTTCAGCAATTAATTGATGAGAAGGAAAAATCAATCCCTCTTAAGTAGCCCTTATTTCAGCAATTAATTATCTTCCAACGCAATTATTGAGAATAACGACGGTATTTCAGGAAGCAAGCATGACTGATCCTCTTCAATAATGATGTAGCTGAATTCTGCTGTTTTAATAATCTGCTCTCTCCGACAAAAGCTGTATCTCTGCCACATCTAGCGCTTGAAACTCGACTCTAGTCACGGCATATCAGCTGAGCTCTTACCGCTAGAACCATTTTAGTAAAAAGGAACTTAGAGTCTCTAATACTAAAATTTGGCTTGCTTGAAGGCGCATTGCGTAAACTTCGTGAGCTATTACCTCTTAAAATGCTTCAGGAAAAAGATAGAGTCCAAAGTGAATAACACTGTAAATTTGAAAATCGTAGGTACCTACTGATAATTATCATCATCAACATCATTGTAGGCATTCGTAGTACTAGTAAAAAGGTGGTTGATGGAGTCTAATGGGAATAAATTATTGGTAAGTCTGAAAATCATTTATGGAAGTTTGTATATTTATGACAATCTTTGTAGACATTTGTAGTATCAGTAAAAATGTGCTTGATAGTGTCTAAAATGAAATAAATGGTAAGTTTAAAAATCATATGAAAGATTGTATATTTATGATAACCATTATAGACAATGTTTCTTTAACTTTCTTCGTAATGGCGAAGGTGATATTGTGGAAGGTATCTAAATGAAAAACTCGGTTTGAGTTTGATTGAGATTGATAATGGTGTAACAACCGAAACTAGTTTCTCGAAGTTTTAATAAATGTGGTTGTGACAATTTCGTCTTATTATTCATCAATATTTCTTTATGGAAAGGGGAGACGATGTAAACAACGATGCGCGTGCGAGAGTGTATCTTCGAACAACAAGACCAATTGACAGTAGCTGATTCACAATTAACTACAGAAATACAATTAACGCGCAGTATATACAGTAGAAACAATTAGTCTGGGCGCACTGCCGTTTGGTAGTCAGCCATGGCGAGAGGAGTGTTTATCGCTCATTTCTAAAAACATGTGGCCCGTGCGACGCTGCAGATGTCATCAAGGTCAACTAGTCAACTTTTAACAGGACGGCTAGTAGTGAAACCAGAGCTACGCGCCCAGACTAATTGTTCCTACTGTAAGTGAACCCGTGACTGTGACAGTGAAAGTGATACTGAAAGTGTGAATCGATCGGTCTACAGCAGATATGAGTCATCACTTTTTCACTCACACAAACGCAAGCGTTTGTTTTGGTTTGTCTCTCGTTTGCGTGAACAGAGTAGTGTTCTGATCGCTGGTGGAAAATCAAAGCGATCAGACTCAACAGTTTGTTGACAGAATCACAACAAAGTTGTTGAAGTTGAAGTAAAGACTGAGCCAATCAGCTGTAAACAGTGCGTGCTGCGTGAAAAACCATGTGCGTGGAATGATTGCAATGCGATGCCATATAGCATGAGACGATGCTCTCGTTTCTTTTATGGCACATGTCTATCGAAAGAAAGTGTCTTTTATTTATGACGCCGATGTTCATGTATTACCGGCACTGTATTACTGCGATAAGAACAGGCCACTGAAATGTCTGTTCCAATAACTATAGGCCTGTGCTTTATACAGAGACGAAATGATAAATAGTGTGAGCCGCGGAGGAGAAAAGTACAAATTCTGATACAAAATCTTGATTCCACTCCTTCTACTTATGAGCTGAATGGATTGAACTGGATTATGCATTGAATGAGTTAAGCTGAATTATAATTTGAATTGAGTTGAATAAATTATGAGTTACTTTCTTTGTAGTGGCGAAAGTGATATTGTGGAAGGTATCCATAATGAATAATAAGACGAAATTCTCACAACCACATTTATTAAAACTTAGAGAAACTAGTTTCGGTTTTTACACCATTATCAATCTCAATGAAACTCATTGGAGTAACAACCGAAACTAGTTTCTCAACGTTTTAATAAATGTGGTTGTGACAATTTCGTCTTATTATTCATAATTATGAGTTACATTGAATATGAGTTTAGCTGAGTTGAATGTGTGCTTAATATTTGAAAATGAGTTGAATGAGTAGAACTGAATTATTATTCAAATTGAGTTGAATGAATTATGATTTGAATTATAAAGAGTCGATATGTTGAAAAAAGTACATGAACAATATAAATTCCTGGATTTCTTGTTCCATGACGAACTGCGTTGTTAATATTAACTTTTCATGTGAAATTTAACGACTTGCAGTCAAATATTTGTTAAGAATAAATATAACTCACTTAATCTGTAGGCCGAACGCTTTCGAATCTATGAGATCCATCTTCAGAGGCATGGAAGATGGATCTCATAGATTCGAAAGCGCTCGGCCTACAGATTAAGTGAGTTATACTTATTCTTAACAAATATTTGACTGCAAGTCGTTAAATTTCACATGAAAAGTTAATAAGAACAATATAAGTTAATAATCAATGCACATTACGTCTTAACAGTGAGAAGTATAGCCAGTAAGCTTTCTAGCCTAATTAGGCATCCAGTTGGTTGATAATCTGAGTCAGATACATAAAATGTTAATGTTAATTATCGTTATTTTCAACGCAGATTTGTGCAAAATCTCTATTATTTGATTTCTAAATAGTTCGAATTTCTGAAACTTAAAATATCATTTCTATTAATAGTTTAGCCGGTTTCTCAGTCGTTCGTTAAATCAGTCATTACCAAGCTATAGATACAATGCATTAATCGCCTTTATTCGCTGAATGTTATAGACTGCATTTTTTAATATAAATTATCCAGAAAGTTGTGGATATTTTGGTAACGTAATTATCATGTTCATGGGTTCAATAAAGCTATCAAACCCATAAACTGTTGAGAAACTGGAAATTATAAGAGGAATAATATGCGAGTCTTGGTGAGAATAAATCAACTCTAATCGATCCTCTTTGTCCTAAGATATTTTATACGAGAGAAAAACTAGTTTATATCAATTATCTAGTTTCATTAGGCTATTAAGCCTGTCATTGATTTTCAAAATGATGAGTTTAAGATATTGTCTTACATTTGAATTTTACGATAGCCACCAAAAGAAACATGGTGTGATTTGTTTCTTTTGAGGGAAAACTTGCTTCAAAAACATAACCGGCATAGGGTAACCGGTGTTGTTTACCCGGCCATAGAAACACCCGGAGTGCTTCACAAACTTTTCAAATAAAATAATGCAATGCATTTATGCTGGGTAAACGACACCGGGACACCGGTTACCCGGTGTCATGTGTGAAACAGGCTTTCTTTGTAGTGACGAAGGTGATATTGTGAATGGTATTCATAATGAATAATAAGACGAAATTGTCAAAACCACATTTATTAAAAATATTTCTTGACCTTTCTCAAGTATAACATCAAATCTCAAGGTTCGCATTCGTCAGAAATGCATCTGCGTTGTTTTCCAAAACAAGATAATATATTTTTTTCAACATTCTTTGTAGTGGCGAAGGGTAGTGGTGAAGGTATCCGTAATGAATGAGACGAAATTGTCACAACCACATTTATTAAAACTTTGAGAAACTAGTTTCAGTTGTTATTCTTATCAATCTCAAACAAACTAAAACAAAACTACAGAGTAGCTTAATATATACTAAACATGGAATGATACTATTGGCTATGCAAGAAAGAGGCTGACCTTCATTGAAGGTTGGGATTGGCTGAAGGTCATAACAAGTCCCGCCCACTGGTGGGAGGAGTAACAAGCAAAATTGAGAGTCAAATCAAGAACCAAAAACCGTGAACATCTAGAAAGCAACAGAGAAGAACAATACACAATTAGGCTAGAATTGAATCAATTGGAAATTAGAAGCTCAATGAAATGCAGTCAAGGTCAACCGAGAAGACACAAAAGTACCGTTTTAAAAAAAAAATTTAAAACCTAGTTTCTAGCCTATTTTTTAAAAACGGTACTTGCACCTTGACTGCATTTCAGTGAGCTTCTAATTTTTTAATTTTAATTTCAATTTGATTCAATTCTAGCCTTAATGTGTATATTCCATATTTGTTGCTTTCTAGATGTTCACGGTTTTTGGTTCTTGATTTGACTCTTATTTTTGCTTGTTACTCCTCCCACCAGGGGGCGGGACTTGTTATGACCTTCAGCCAATCCCAACCTTCAATGAAGGTCAGCCTCTTTCTCACTTAGCCAATAGTATCATTCCACGTTCAGTATATATTAAGCTACTCTGTACTTTTGTTTTAATTTGAGATTGATAAGTATAACAACCGAAACTAGTTTCTCAATATTTTTAATAAATGTGGATGTGACAATTTCGTCTTATTATTCACTGTGAAATAAGCCATTCAGTTAAACAAACAGCCATAGTCTGAATGATGCAATAAATAATAAATTCTGTATATAGGATTAAGAAACACTTTCCAAGACATGGAAATGTAAAGTCAATCCATATAACCGCACGTAATAATGGTGTACGAGTGTACAAAACGTTACAAAATGCATTTCGGTAGATAGTAGAAGGTAGAAAGCAGAAAGATGACGAAGCAAGCATTCACAGCACATGTGGTGGTGCCATTTTGGACACGAAGGTCGTTTCTGGTGATTGATTGATTTGAGCACAACTCAATTGCCGGCGATTCAAGGGTGGAGTCAAGAGCAGAGCAGGGCATAGAGGGCTACAAAGTGATTGCAAGCGTCGAAAGCCGAGTGCCATTGCATTCATCGTGCGAGGCCGAAATTTATTGGATAATAAAAGCTACTCGAAGCCACTACGAAGGAGCCTCATGAAAATTCCAGGCTGCGGCAAGTGAAGTCGACTTCACTTTTACAAATTTATAACCGACTGTTCTAATGGCCTGCCCATCCCACCTTTATCCAAACAGCTTACTTCAATCTATTGATACTCTGTTTCAAGTAGAGACAAGCATCAAAGATCGTAATAACTACCGACAATAAGATATTAACGATTTATGATAAATTCAACGACTTTCAGTCAATTTTAATTGAGAATAAATAATAATTTTACTCACTTTTTGGCCAAACATATTCGAGTCATGGAGACTTATCTTCAAAGGACTTTGAAATCTCTGAATCGAAAACATTCACCAAAAAAGTGAGTAAATTTATTACTGTAGATAAAAATTGACTGCAAGTCATTGAATTTACCATAAAAATTTATTATTGATAACGCAGATCGTTATGGAACAAGAAATCCAGGAGAAAAAGAGATTATTGAATGATTGGATGACAACCTTTAACCTTTCAGGAATGAAAATTTCAAGAGATCAAACAGCAAGAAAAAATTCTCATTTTTAAGAGAAAATTAATGTTTAGCTATACCATATTTTTATATGTAATGACAATTTGATAACTCTGACACTAGGCCTGAGCCTGACAGGTCACAAGATATTGTTAATATTTTTTATTTTTTTTGAGGATGAAGCCCACATAGGTCTGAGACCTGTGCGTGGGTAATGAGTTTAATGATGGTGATTGATGAGTTGGACCTACAGTTTTAGGTGGGTTCCGAACCACGGGGAATATATTTTTCCACACAGGAAAGCACTATGTAATAATGACCAGTTATAATTATATGACTATTAAAAATTAAGAAATCGAAACACTAAACTTGTTAACAATGACGACTACAATGCTCATGTCCCTCCAAAATCGTTCATGTCTTGGTCAATAATGGTCCGGGGTGAACATTAATTAAACAATGGATGTTTGACTGTGAATAGGTCCATCAAAAATTATAAAATACATCGTCTCTTAAGGTTTAAAATGTTTATTCCATACTCCCCTCCCCCCACAAAAACCAGAATACCCTCAGTTCGGATCCGGCCTTAAAAAATTACGGTAACCCTACTTAATATAATATACTTCTTATCTGGAGTCTCGAAGACGTTATCTACAAAAAAAAAAAATAGTAGGAAATCAAACATCAATTTTAGGGAAGTGATAGCCGCGAGCCGTAAAAGGGAATCTGTTCAATCAGAGAGATAAGCTGCGTTCTCGTAGGTCCTGTTCGCAACGGTGACCGATTAGATTGGCCAGCAAAAAAGACACTGTTCTCTGCTGTAAAATCACTTCCTGGTGGTTCGGAACCTACCTAAAACTCTAGGTCCAACTCATCAATCACCATCATCCAACTCATTACCCACGCACAGGTCTCAGACCTATGTGGGCTTCATTTTCAAAAAAAAATAAGTAGAGTCGTGAATAGGTAGAACGATTGAACAGAGTTGACGAACAATGATTTTAAATTCTGCACCCAACATTATGCTCACCAAAAGATGAATTGTAGTGTCAGATTCGTTAGCAAACTTTTCGACTGATAACTAATTCGAGGTAACAGAGATTAGTGGATTTTCAAAAATCGCCAACCGCAACCGAGTATAAGCTGCAGGAAAAGCGTGGTTTTCGATTACAATGAGTGTGGATGATGAGTGCAGGCGACATCCCGATGAGACTTGCCAAGGCGATGAATGGGAGCCGTAGCCCACTGCGGAAAGTATGGAGGAGGGACACACAATGCATGGGTGGGAGAATTTCCGCATTTGACGCGAAAATCATTTCCTCTTTTATTAATAATATTTCCCTGGAAAGTTTCTGCTCTGCTGAGCCTGCTCGTGCAAGCTTTTTTCTGAAAAGTTATATTGCGTGTCATATTATAAATTAAATGCGCCATTCTGCTGTTTGAGATACATTTCCGTCTGCTAGAGAAAAAATTTACGAGTTAACAGAGGTGATTACAAAGTCATAACTTTTCCAAATATACCCCGAATATGATTCTATGTGTTGTATAATTTATAAATAGGCCATAAGGTATCACAACCACGATTGTTAGTATCATATAACACATTTCGTCTGAAAAAAAATATGTTAACTGGAATACCAACTAATTCTATGATGAGATAAATATTAAGAAAATCCAAGGTTTGACTGTGAAAATTTGAAGCAATTTGAGAAAGAGAAGTTGTTCAAAAGCAACAATATGATGAATACATGATACCAAAGATAATGCAATATGTTTCATTATGTTGTCTTTGATGATACATAATAATGAATAATGATACATGATGAATGAAATATGATGCAATAGGAATGAAACATTAGGTTGCTGCATATGACAAATGACACATAAAATAAGGTGTTTCAAGTCCCATTAAAAGTTATACTGATTATAGCTATTTCATGCATCATTATATACATGAAGTTCGACAAAATAAAAGATTGTGTATTAAGATTGAGATGCATCAAAACTTTCTTAAAACACGGAAACTTACGTTTCGCTTCCCGCTGTTTCGGACGTCATTATTTGGATAAACACAAGTCTACATTTTTCAAATTTGCTCTAATTTTTTGATTCAACCTATAGAGTTGGCATGTTACGTTTTGAAACTCGACTGAATACTAGTGTTCTAGAAGTTTATCAAAATATTAAGGAATTGTATTTTATTGAACACTTATAGTGATAGAAAACTGCCAAGTTCTCTCATACCCACGCTCATGCTTTGCTTTTATGGTAATTGATTTTCATTATTATAATATTTGTTTTTTTCTTCGTGAAAATGAAGATAAAATAAAATTTATTTTGAGATGCTCAAAGATTACATTGACCGACTGCTACATTCCTTCTTGAATTATTATTTCATACTCATACGCTCATGCTTTGCTTTTATGGGTATTGATTTTCTTTATTAGAATATTTGTGTTTCTTTTTCATGTAAAATGAAAAGGAAATGAAATTGAATTTGATTTTGAGTTGCTTGAAGATTACAAGGTTGCTCAATTGCTAGATTCCTCCTTGAACTATTTTATACCCTATTCTATCAAAATTTCGTAGTGAAAATTGTGTTCAACTGAGAAATGTTCACATAGAGAAGGAAAACACGAAAGACGAATGTGGGTGATTTCTTTACCAATTTCCCATATTTTGTGCAGTAGTGGGCAGTCCAGGAGACGTAACGATGTCAAATTTGTTATGTTTGTACGTACATACTCCTGCGAAGATATACGGCCCGCAGTTTTACTGTTGCTGTCCATCTTCGCTTGTTCTGTCCATTCCAAACACGATGTTACTCAATTTTCTTCTTCTCTGTTTTCTTCACCTGGCTCTTTTCTTGCTTTTCCTTCACTTATATTTCGCCAGCATTCAAAGTTTCATTTCTACTATCCTTCTTTCTTTTTCTTCTCACATCGCATCCTTCAACCTTTTTTATTTTCATTGGTCGATGTTTATTCATGTCTCGTCGCAACCCTTCCGAATTCCCCTCCTGAAGAATTGATGGCTCAGCTCCTACTCACCGATATTCAAACACCATCTACAACGGACTATGAATGTTGAATTGCTCAGCCACGATAGAAAGAGCATCGGGAAGGTGGTGTATTGGAAGAAAAAAAATAGAACGATAAATCTTTTTTTGCAGGCATGGTTCAACCTCATAACAGTAGAAGTGTATCTAAGAATTCAACACATTTCTTATTCATGTGGATCTAGCTTGCTGGTCTCAAAAAACAAAAGTAAATAACTTTTCAATGTAAAGTAAAGTAAATTCGCATGGCTTTTCGTGGTGGGGAGACCCTTACGGGGTCAATGTAAATTCAATGTAAGTTTGGATGAATATCGTGGTACAAACACAATACACACTTTTTAAAGATAAAGCAACAAAATTTCCTACTTTTTTGAAAAAGGAGAGTATTTCCTATAAGTTAGATTGTTTATCTAATTTTGTTCAACTATTTTGTTTAATTTCCTATTTTTTCTTCAGTACCCCCAGCACAGAACAACTACGTTCGAGAAGAAAATATAGGAAATTATACCACTCTGTCCAACCACTCTACAGCGGGCTGAAGATATATAACGTGCTACCATCCGAAATAAGAAATATACCTGATTTTAACCGTTTTAAGTTTACATTGAAACAAACTTTAATAAGTGCTGCCCCCTACAGCATGGAGGAGTGCATACAGTCTTTTTCCTGAAAGTGGTGTTATATGTGTTTTAAAGACCAACTAACTTTTATTATATTCAAATGAAACAGTTTGAAAATCATGACTTGTCAAATACTGCCAAGCTATTCTTTTATATGTGGTTTATACTTGATGTAAATAAATAGAATTGAATTGAATTTGATCTACTATTCTCCATCATTTCCCCTCCTAATTCATCATCTTGTTTAGCCATTGCAAGAGAATTTAAAGCCTTAAACAACAATAAAAATCTATGCAAACAGATTGTTACAAGTGTAAAAAACGCTGTGAAAAATGCATTGAAGTTAGTGGAAAGCATTTTGAACAATTCTTTCAAGTTTACAACCTATGTGTAGTGTAAATTCAGTTTCAATTAAATTACAATATAAATAAAATTGATTTATTATTTGCTTCTAACAAATACACTTACTCGGTAAACTGACTTATGAAACACCCGGTACGTGAATAAAGTAAATAATCTAATCTGATGTAATCCGTTGCATCGTAGTTATCGAAAGAAAACGCCAAGATGGCGAAAGACTTGTTCATTCCACAAGTTGCGGTTGATAGAGAGATAAGAATCAAATCCTATTATTGTGTTGAGCTGGTTGATTGAAATCGCCTGTCTCGGTCGCTTCTAGGTAGAATAAACCCGTCGTCCATGGCGGCATTGTTAGCAGCAGCTCTAACCCGCATGATGTGGAAATTATTAATTGGATCCGACTCGAATCCTTTCCGGTACACTTGGTCAAACACGATAGACAATTATCCAACTTGGAACCTATTTCTCCAAGATGTCGGTGAGCTCCAGAAAATCGAATTCGTGCTTCAACAAAGCAAACGACGATAACAATAAGTGACTCTCACACAAATCTTGAGTTTTCCAACTCTCTTAACAGTCAACTCGAACTGTGAAATGAAAACCACTTTCATAAAAGATTCTGAAGACAATAAATATCTCAAGTCATATTCTTATTCTTCCTTATTACTGTATAATGTCTCTACAACAAATAAGGGATTGAAGAGCGTTTGTAAAAGAAACTAGAAGTAGTTACTGTAGGCGTCGCTAGAGGGCGAAGAACTCCACATGGAATTATGTGGAAATATTTTTGTTCCAAAAATTTTCATTTTTACACGTATACGGGTTTCTTAAAACACTTATGAATTAAATCAAGAGATTACAAAATTGAACATTGAGTACCTATCAACCGAAAAGCAATATACATTACATGTACATTATTATGTGTTAAATGTACATGTACATTTATAAATTAAAATCATGTATTATGTCCTATGTGAGGTGAAGGTGAAGTTTATTTATTAAGTTTGATAAGGTATAGTTTGTAAGTATATATTATAATTGCTTATTAAAATCAATCTGAGTTTTCTAAATAAAAACTTCCAATAGTGTTATAGTTATGCTATCGAAATAGTCAACGAGTCCAGCTTTATTACACATTGGAATTTGCGATAAGTAATTGATGGAAATGATAATACTCTTATGTAAATATCAATGTTTACCGTCAAACTGACTCATTTTTTCTCGTGTCTATTCA
The DNA here is from genome assembly GCA_948455865.1 of Conomelus anceps. Classification (NCBI taxonomy): domain Eukaryota; kingdom Metazoa; phylum Arthropoda; class Insecta; order Hemiptera; family Delphacidae; genus Conomelus; species Conomelus anceps. The sequence continues at coordinate 66,862,730 of OX418219.1, forward strand.
ATGCATAAACTGACAAAAAGTTTATTAAATTCAAGTTACTTTGAAGCAGAAATATGCTCTCTTATGACAGCAGAAATACGCAGAATATTCAAATACCCCTTTCATAACTTCCTTATGGAGGATATTATTCAATAACAATTTTTGGAGTCGGCGTAGCCGAGTTGCCTTATTGCTGGTCTGATAAGCCAAAGGTCCTGGGTTCGATCCTAGTTGAGTACAAGATATTTTTCTCGAGCCACTCCCGTGCTAAGCCGTCGGTCCCGGTTGCATATAAAAAAAAGCAGTCGTTAAAAAAGCGGCGAGGTGGAACTACCCGTAAGGGTCTCCCCACCACGAAAAGCCATACGAATTTACTTTAATAACAATTTTTCTTATAATTTTCTGATGGTGTTGAAAATGAATGTCAAATGCTAGCTAGGTTTTATTTCTGTTATGATAAATTTCCTATTGACTGTTTCTGTATCACTTTACTTTACTGTACTTCTGACAGAAATCAGTGAATTATAGTCAACATGAATTTAATTGCAGAAAAGAAATAAACCGAATGATAAAAGCCAACTACACAAGAAAGTATTTGCTAATGCAAGGCTGTTATTGTTAACATGTGTGCTATTATAATTCTTTGTTCAAACTTGTGAGCTCTGAATTACATGTGAAATCTATTTTGTTTAATTTTATGATAATTACACTTTGCAGAGATTATGCGCCGATAGGATACTTTGAGTTTGACAAAAATGATTGATAAGATACACGGCAGAAGGTCAATGATCGACACGAAAAGTGTTTCATTTTAATAAATTGTTTTGTATCTTTGCTATGAGAATGAAGAACAGTTATGTGCCTATTCATTTATCTAATAAGGTTTGAATTTACCCACGCACAGGTCTCAGACCTATGTGGGCTTCATCCTCAGAAAAAAAAATTACTTTCAAAACTGTTGCAGATACTTGAATTGTTTTGTCTTTGTAATGAAAATGATAACAAAGCACAATATTAAAAAATATAAACATATAATTTTTTTCGGAGGATGAAGCCACATGTTACCTGAGACCTGTGCGTGGGTAATGATTTGGATGATGATAATTGATGAGCTAGACCTACAGTTTTAGGGGGGGGGGGGGGGTTCCGAACCACCAGAAGTGATTTCACAGCAGAGAACAGTGTCTTTTTTGCTGGCAAATCCAATCGGTCACCCCTACAAAGAGTGCCCAGGAGAACGCAGCTTATCTCTATCTGCATATGTATCTATTGATCAGGTTCAATTAGAACTTCGAAAAATACAACAAAAGAACTATTGAAGATACCACTCATATACTACAAAAACGTGTTATTACTGGCTTTCAAAGGAGCAAAAGCAACATAATACAGTATTAGGAGATATTTTACTTTCATTTTCTCAACGGAAGTGGCTGATGGATTGCAAGTGTAGGGCAGCTACGTGTTAACACAGGTCATTGTTGCCGCAAGGAATTCTATTAACTCTCTCAGGAAAAACTCGTTACCACGTAGCCTACGCACTTTTCCAATGTCTCTAGCAAGCCCTCTAGCTTCTCGAACAGGCGTTTCCCTCTAGAACCCTAATTGAATACAATTTCCTTCAACCTATAAGAAAAACGAAAAGAGAACAAAAGGAAATCTTCTTCAAGAAACACCACAAATTTGTTAGTTGCTCGACTTCGTTGAGAAAAGAATTTCCTGGTAATTGCGAAGATAAAAAAGAATGCGGTTATAATCAGGAAGGCGATGATGAGCTAGCTACCTGAAGAGGAGTTCATAATCTCTGTAGTCTGTGATTGGCAGGAAGTGGCAGTCTTTAGTATCTGCTTTTTTGCATCAACAGGTTGAACACAAAGTAGAAACTAAAACGCTTCTTTGAAAAGTTCAACTCCTTTGATCTATATTTTCACTATTTTCCTCAGAATAAATATTTTCTACCTATATAATAATATCTCTGATAGAGATCTGAAAGTTTGAGTATTTTTTTCTGTATAAGACCAAAAGTCTAGCTGATGATATCTTCAACAGCTTTCATGTTGAAAGCATGAAAAAAGTTTAATTTCTCTCAAGTCTCAAAAGCTAGTGTTTAGCATAATAATTGTCCTGTTGAGAAAAACGATTTACTTCAGAAGCTCACGAGTTGATAAACATAATCATTAAAAGCAATCATCTAAACTAATTCTTTGAAAAAAAACAAAACATTTACAATTCTAATTAAAAGAGTTATGGTTGAAATAGAAAAAAGAATAGGTCTTCTTGTCACTAGAATCAACTTTTAGAAAGCTTGTCATTGATTAAGTCCGCGTCACAGTAATCGTGCTTAGGCTGTGCTACAAACTTTTGCAAAATAAAATATATTTTTAAAATACTGTTACGAGAGCAAACAAGCTGTTAATCACGCACTGTTCTATTTATGTCATTCTACTGTTTTCATGGTTGGACGTGACTTCGACATCCAATCTGCGTTCTCTTGCTCTTCGCATGTATTTGTCACTCCTATTCTTCAAGTCTGCAACTCTCTCACTCAATTGATCTTCTCGTCAATTGTACATTCGTCTAGAACAATCGAGGTCTAGTCCAAGCTTTCTTGAAAATTCTCGAAGCGTCTGGTGAGCTCCAATTCTTGGAATTATACAACTACAACAGCTATATAAAGGAGTCCACGTCAACCAGTGAGTCAGTTTTACAAAAGCTTGCATGACAGTTATGTTTATAAACCCGTGTGACAGATTGTATTACAGATCTCGTAGAAGAAACAATCCAGTGCCAGTGGAGCAAACAGTGCTTTATTCAGTCTTTAGACAGTGTCAAGTGCAGAGACAAGTGTTTAATGTTTCTGCAGCTTACTAATAGTTTAAAGACGTTGTGTTAAGTGATATTATTTGGGACTGTCAAATAACGAATTGGACTGTGTTTTTGTAAGTGATTAGTGGCTCTTTTTATCATTTCTTTCTACATTATTGTACAGTTTATTGGAGTCTAGTTTCTTTTGTTATTGATCAGCCTGTAATTACTTATCCATTAATTCTTGTAAATAATTACTGAAAATAAGTATTAGCTTGTCATTTGATGATCTGTTTTTGTTTCATTTATTGAACTTGCAATTAATTTGTGTAAATAGACTAATTTGTGTAAATAAAGTGCAAGTGTGAACTTTAGTGTTGCCAGCCTTATTTTAGCTATTAGAACCCGTAACAATACTTAAAAGTTGTACTTTATTGAGATTCACTTTCTAAGCCGCATAAGTGTCATCGCATCTTTCTATCAAGTAAATATTTGAGGAGTATTGATGAGCAATTCTCAAATATTTCAAAGTATTTTTACCAATATCTAGTATAGAAGGATTTTATATAACTAACAAATTTCCTAATGAGTTATAATAATATGTTGAATAGGCTTTTCAAAAGAAAATTATTCCCTCAAAGTAAATGATAAACCGATTGCTGAGTGCGGTGTCTGGAATAATAGAGCTGTTCAGACACGGGACTGCTTTGGAAGGGTGACCAGAAGCACTGTGAAATAATATTACCTCCATTATTATAACTTAGCCTTATAAGTCATTCAAAACCTACCTGAAACTGTAGGTTCATTGTATATCATGCATCTCATTGCCTATGCACAAGTCTAAGACTCATCTGAGCTTCATCAACAAAACTCAGCAAAAATCCTTTCAAATATAATTTTATCCTCCCTTTACTCTACATTACTCAAAAGTAATTGAAAATCTATTTTACTCAAAATAAATAATTAGACAATCCCACCAATTATATGAAGCATATAATCGTATGTATTTTATTGTTCAGGAGATCCTCAATTCATGTGCAGTTCAACCCCGGTGTTTGGGTCATGTCATAAGGAACATGGTGAAGCAGAAATATGAGGCCCTCTACTTTCAGTTCAGTTTAAGGCTGTGCGCAGGGTTTTTGGTCATAATTTTTTTCGAAGTTTCTTGTATTGAATATTATTAGGGCTTTGAAATGCTGTCTATTGCCAGGAAGAAAAGTTTTTTCATCAATTATTATTTGAAATATAGGGGTTCAAAGTTGAAATTTTTCGGTGTTTAGGGGCAATTGATCTGACCTATGAGTAATATTTTAAACTTTTAATAAATTTTTCATGTCTAAAAGGCACCTTTAGGAATAAAATGACATATATTTTATTTCAATCTAACAAATGGTTTTTTCAAAACAATTTTTTGAAAAATTGAATTTTTTACAGATTTAAAAGAATTTATTTCAAAAAAACTAATTGTTTTATTGGAGTTAAAAATATGTCATTTAATTCATCGTGGAATCTTTTAATTTCAGGAAATTTATCAAAAGTTTAAAATCACTCCTAGGTGAGATCAATTGCCCCCAAAAACCGAAAAATTTTAACTTTGAAACCCCATATTTCATAAAATAATTCATGAAAAAACTTTTTTTACAGCAATAGATAACATTTCAAAGTCCTAATAACATCAAAAACAATAAACTTCGAAAAAATATTCTGACCAAAAACCCTGCGCACATTCTCAACCTCGCCTTTTGAGTCATGTCATGGGGATATTGGTGAACCTACAATAATATTTTAGGTGAGTTCCGAACTTTCTGTGAATCATAATGCTTACTCTCTTAAATCACTTGCCCTCCAATGGATCAAGAAAATGTGAACCTTTAATGTCCAATAGATCAGCTGCTCAGTTTTGGAATAATTCAAAAGCTCGCATACGCTATACTGTGAGGCTACAGCAGCAGTTAGTTCAAAAGTTTCCACATCACCAGAAGCTAGTTGCTGTCTCCCATACGTTCAATATCATCTGATAAGAACCGTTACCCACAAATGCAAGTGGTCAGAAGGAAACTCAGCCAGTCACCCAAGCCGCTACGGCCTTGTCAGCCAGAGTTGTTTGTATTGCTGTCCGGGAGCAAATATGTGCTCAGTAGTGGCTTCGCAGCCAGATTACCTCATTAATAATGCAATGCCAGCCGTTTGGTCCTGCCCAAGATGTGTCTGACCAACTTCTTCGCCCTACGCCAGTTACGCACTCACACTTATGCAAACCGCTCTCACACATACGTGCAAATCTAAATTATGACTCGGGTCTGCCATCGCTGAGTTATGGTAGGGGTTGTGGCGGGCCTCCTGTCAAGAAAGGCCTTTTCCTGATATCCTACATTACAGAATTAATGCCGAAGCGCTGGCACCAGAAATAGTCGCGAAAACCAATTTCAGCCTTGGAAAAGAGTGGTAGTGATTCTTGCATTCTCACTATGTTGGTTCTTGGGAGTTTCCCAACGCTTCAATATCTTAATCGCAAGTTTAAATATTGATAATATTGTACCAAAATTAATTTAATATTTTATTTTTTAATCCTCATCCAGTAATTCAACAGTTAATTTATCTTAATTAACTTAATTTAGTTTGAATATCTAAGTATTAGTGTACTCTACTGTACTTTATTTTATGTAAGGTTGGCTACTCTGTCGGTAATCGTCAGTGAAACAGCCGGGCTGAGCGTCCTTTTTTCTTTCCTAATCAAGCTACAATGGCGAAAGCATACTTAAAGAAAACTTGAAGAAATTTAAATCATAATGATTTAAATTATTATTTATCTATTTTCATAATGACTGAGATAGCGTAAAACCCAGTTTAGGGTAAGTTTTAATCATTACTTTGTGAAATGTATTCTATTATATGAACGGTATTTTGGTCTTCACTCATTTGATGAACGAGGTCTCATTAGCTTCTGGATTTCAATGTGTGGATCCCAAATAATTAATTCATGTTTTAGATATGCATTTTTCTCTCATTATATTTGTTCTTGAAATGTTATTGCCTAATTTTTCTTTCACTCTGTTCATATCTTGTAAACTCTTGTTATAACCTATAAGTTAACGCCTTTCCAAATTTTACTACTTTAAAACTATAATTATCTTCCATTATTATTATAATTGTATTACTTTGTTTTATTCTGATATTTTAACTTCCTTTTAACTTCATTTGCTGTAATTTTCACCTTTCTAATTAAGCTCTTCAAGCATGCTCTAAGCCTTCCTCGACTTGTCGTTATCAAACCTTTTCTTGTATGTTCGATGACGTAGTCTGTTTTCGAAAACTGAAAATCCTCTTCTAGTGATTTAAACTAACTTATGTAAGTAATAATTTCGATGTATTAATTGTTGTTAATTATTTTCAACAGGTTTTTGTTCCTGATTTATTTTATATTTTAAAAATGTACTGATACATTCAAGGATACACTAAAAGGATTATGTGATTATAATTTTACGGAATAATCTACATACAGTACTGGTATGTGATAAACTATTATCAACACTTCGGTAAGCTGAACATTTTTTATATCTTCTGATCGATCTGCGAAAGGGTACCCTTTATTGAACTTTTTCTTAACAACGAACTTAACGAAAATTAAACAGCGAATCATGATACAACGTAAATCAACAAAAACTTTCAACTTTAATAATTTTTCCACGCAAATTTAAAACAACGAATATTCAATCAATTTATATTCTAAAATGTAACCTTTTACCCTTTATTTTATTTTATTATAATTGCTTCTCAGTCACTAAATTTGTTTTTCTTTATTGATTATCCAGTCTCTTATAACTGTTGCATGATATCTTTAGTATTTGCTCTTTTATGATCACTGGCCCTCTGGCCCAGTCATTCTTCAAATTTTACGTGGGAAGCCCTGAACCGACTTTAAGTCAGTTCAGAGCTTCGTCACAATATTATTCTTGATAAGTTGATAACATTATTATTGATAAATTGATAATATTATTCCGAATCTAGCCTATTATAAAACGTGAATAATTATTGAAAATAAACTGGAATAATCATTGAAAACGTGATGCAGTAAGCCAGCAGCTGAGTCTGAGGAAGCATCACAACAATGTAAAATAACTATAACACGAAGAAGTAAGTATTGAATTTACTGGTAAATATTTTGTCAAATAATTATCTGTGTTTGAATAACAAGTGAAAACCCAATATGAAACTACATCAAATTTTAGCCTAGTAGTTTGATCATTCCATTAAAGTTTCAAGTTTGTGAAGGGTTCTGCATTCTCTTTCCAAGGCTGAACAAGAATGAAAGATCATTTAACAAACAGCTCATAAAAATTGAATATTGCATCAATTATCAGCTGGAATATTGGGATAGAATACATAATTCTTTCGAAACTGAGCACTCTGGTATGATTGTAACTTTTATGATAGACTGTACAGGAACAATCACAATGAATTTGCTAAAAGAAATCAAGAACCTAAAACCCCCGATTATTCCCTGAGTGCAACAGTAGGCCTTCTACTAGAATCGGAGAATCACGATAGAGCTACATCGATCAATTCCTTGGAATAATAATAATAATACCAGAGATAACTAACTATTCAGCCTAAATATCTGGATTAGAATTTGAATTTTGTAGTCTATGCCGACAATTGTCAAAGGTTTTCTTTTGGGGATCTTGTCGTGAGTAGGCTACTTAAACCAGTACCCATCAAAACCATAATTTTGCCTATTATTATTAATTATCAAATTGCATGATGTCAATTAACCAAATTACAATTAGAGGAAAGGGAGCGACTACCTCTGCATGCATAGGACTCCAAAGATCTTGTCATCTTTTTATTTGCATATGATGCCCACATGAGTCAAGAGACCTGTGCGTGGGTAATGAGGTGAATGATGAGAAACATCCATGGCTGAATGACTTTCGAACCTAGGCTGCAGGAAACAAAGCCACCCAGAGCTCCTTATCTTATCACAGACAAGCGCTCCAACCAACTGCGCCACCAGAGCCGCCTATGCTAACTCGTTACAAGGCCATCAAGTTTAGCAAATTTAGAGTATCGAAATTTCATTGAAATCTGTCGGGGTCAATCCATAACCATCTATATAAATAAAATTAGAGTTTTGTCTGTACATTTATCAGAATTGTATATTTTTTGGTTATTTTTACGTTTTATACATTAAATAAGCCGAAAATAGTCTTATCTCACTTTCTGTCTGTCTGTCTGTCTGTCTGTCTGTCTGTCTGTCTGTCTGTCTGTCTGTCACGGCCGCAAAGGTATTTTTCGCGGCCTTCTCCTCAAAAACGAGAGCATCGATCGGGATTTTAGTTATTGAACAGTATTGAAAACATTATTGACAATGTCTTTAGCTATAAAAAACTGATTTAACTTTTTTTTTAACAGAGTAATAAACGTTTAAAAACCAAGTACTGTGCGATTTTGGATACATTTTACGCGGCCTTCTCCTCAAAAACGAGAGCATCGATCGGGATTTTAGTTATTGAACAGTATTGAAAACATTATTGACAATGTCTTTAGCTATAAAAAACTAAATTAACTTTTTTTTCAACAGAATAATAAACGTTTAAAAACCAAGTATTGTGCGATTTTGGATACATTTCTTCCAAGTTTTATTACCACATAAGAATAAGAACAAATCATGTAATTTATCATGATATATCAATCAGCTGTTCTCAAATATAAATGGTGGGCCCTTCGCGGCGTTATTTACGCTGTCTGCAGACTTGTGTAGTCGGAGCATTGCAGTCTTTTAGGAAACATATGTCTGGTGAATTAAAGCTCATGTTATGTTTTATCAATTATTTCTTTGTTGAAAAAAACAAAATTTTCTAATTTCAATTTATCGAAACAAAAATTAACATTTTAGGAAGGTTCGGTTTGTGCCAGGCTCTTGGGAATTCGCCAGGTAGCACTATTATTACCACAATAAAAAATCACGTAATTTATCATGATATATCAATCAGCTGTTCTCAAAAAATATTCTCTCTGATGCCTCTCACTAAATTGTTTACATTCTAAGTTGTTTACATTCTAAGTTGTTTACTAAGGGCCCGTTCACACGATACAGTTCTTGTGCGGTACAGTAAATTTGCTGTATCAGTTATTTTGCAGTCCTTCGTTTGCATGTAAATTTCATATTGTATGTTCACACAATACTGTTTCGACTGGATCCAGTAAAAAAGCTGTTCTAGCCGATTTCTACATTCGGTTTTGTCTTCAAAAACTGTATCGCTAAAATCAGCTGTACCGCAAAATAACTATCCTTATCCGGTGGCACATGTATTGTACCGGTAATGGATATGTTCAAACGATACGCTTATTACACTGGAAGCAGTCTTCAGATCGTCAGCATTGATCTTCTTCATTGATATTCTTCAGCATTGATCTTCTTATTAGTGAATTCCAGTGTCCAGAAGTGGAAGATATTAATTGTGAAAATTTAATTTCTCTAATATATGAGAGACCCGCCTTGTGGGACAAGACTTAAGATTAATATAAAAATAATGAGAGAAAAATGTGTGGAATATTGAAACCAGAATTTGCGTACGGTACTTTGATCAAAATTTAAGAGAAACCTTCAGTAAGAAACTTATTTAAAAAAATCTTACACAAATAAAAAAAATCCTGGACTGGAATAAATAAAACTGAACTGAAAGCGCAATGGAAGAAGGAGGAGAGCACAGCAATAAGCAGCAAAGCCGGACCGTGTGAACATCACAGTACAGTTGACGCCGTACAGTAAAAAAACCGTACCGCAAAAAAACTGTATCGTCTAAGCTGCTAACAACTTCATGATCGTTGCTATCAAAAAAGCCGAAACATATTTAGTCTTATTTCTAAACATAATCCGTACGAAGGACGGGCACAATAGCTAGTTCAATACTATTTAGACAAATAGCGCAATAATATTACAAATCAACAAGGATGATGAAAAATGAAAGATTCGTAAAAATATTATCAAGATGTCCAAGTATACGAAGTTTTAAATCGTAAATTTCTTTTAAGAAGACGATTCAGTAACCACAAAAAATATTTTATGATCAAGACAATATTTTCAGAACAAGGGAGGAAATGTAGTATAAATTATGACATTGATATTATTCACTAGAATCAGAAGGGCTATAATATTCTATAGAACAGAAAATTAGATATCCGATAGTAAACGTTGTACAGTATTAAACGAAATGGTAAAATTCGTAAAAATATTAGGTTAAACAAGGCTAGGATACTACTGCCGAATGCATTGAAACATCAACAAGGATATCAATGTTGACAACTACTACCGACTTAATTGTTTGATCGTAACCAACAACCTACAAATAAAGCTATCATTGAAAAAGAAAATTAGTTCCACCAATCTAGGCCCCTGATGAAACAGAATTACCGTAGCCTACCTAATTATCTGATGCTTTATTAGCACATTTTTGAAACGAGCTCAGTTCTATAGACATACACACCATACCGTAGCCTACTTGAAGTATTCTGCATGAGTTCACTAAAATAATAATCGAAAGCCGGAATTGTCAATGTCAAATCAAATACCACATTGCAGTTCCATAACTTTCCCACTAAATAATCGGATAAACATTTCGATATCAAAATAATCAATAACTGTACCGGACCCAAAGCCAATCCTAACGTTCCTTTCATATTGACTGCAGATTATCCTAGTCATTGTTTTGTGGAGAAGTTGAGGAAATGTCAATTAGCTAACAGAAGACTAACTATTGAAACCAATATTCGGTTGCAGTTCCGTATGTAGTCCCATAAAATAATCGACTGAGATAGTCGATAGGCGGACGATCAGTATCAAACCTAAAGCTAAACCTAACCTTTCGACTAACGATACTGTAATTTTATTTCACTGAACTACATACGGAAATGCAGCCTAATAGTCTAACACTTTAGAGCTAAATTGCATAAACTTACAGACCTAAAAAGCTTAACCTAAACCCTTAACCTTAATAATTAAATAAGCTATTATAATGCTCAACCTATACCACAGATACTCGTATCACGCTTAAGATAAGGTGAGAGAATATACAATAGAGCTGGTATTTTCTGAACCTACATGATTGCCACGATCCTAGTATGTAGTAAGTGCCACAAGAGTAGTCTATTACTAGCCTAGTTATAATTCTAGAAAAATGTATTTATAATAGCATATACTGTACGGAATAATATGAATACTCACAGTTACAGCATATTTAATAAGCTATTCAATTCTCCTAAACACAGACACTACACTTATTTTAACTTATATCATGATGTGCAATATTAGAACACTAAACAAAACAACGCTCGCGAACCATCAGCAGGCCATGACTTGTCTGTAGCTGCAAGACTGCCCGGCTCTGATGCTCACAGGCGTCACGTGGTCAGTCGCTGCGGTCTGTCACGTGACCCGCTGCTACAACAGTGCTCGATCAAAATCATTCAGCTACTGAACCGCGAAATTAACATCAATATGAAATCAATCGAATTGGTTGCCGGCTGGTTCAGATCTGATTAGGTAAGATTCAGTGTGTTGTACAACTTCAATATTATTAATTTATTGAATACCTATTATGACTGTAGCCTTGTGTTACTTTTAGTTTGTTTAATTTATATTTGACGGTATTCAACTGGAAATAATGAGCTATGATGAATGAATAAATAATAAATATTATTATTCTATTATTATTATTATTATTATTATTATTATTATTATTATATTCAGTTGCGGCTCAGCACTCGAGCCGAGTAGACGTGTTTTGTCGAGCTCCGTTGATGTAATTGTTTATCGGCTGTTGCCGGTCGGTACTTGTGTCAGTGGAGTCATTGTTAAGTAGTGAAAAGTAGTTTTTTCTATCTTCTATGAACGCTCTCACTTTTTAAACTGTATTCAACCTGTAGAAAGATGAAGTGCAAGCGATGTGATAAATCTCTTCCCAAGGATGGAAATTTTGTTTCTTGTTCGGTTTGTGCTGAAGGTTTGCATTATTCTTGTTCTGGCTTGTCAGAACAGTCTTATATTCGCATGTCTAAATCAAAGCGTGGTCAATGGAAGTGCTTAAGTTGTAGAGAATCTGCTTCAACATCGGAGGCTGTACAATCGGAGGAAGAATCGGAGGACTCTGAGGTGAAACAATTGTTGCAAGTGATTAATGACAAACTAGATACAAACAAAACTTCTGTCGATGAGTTAAAAAGGGACGTTCAAGGACTGTCAAATTTTTATGAAGATCTGAAAAGTTTAATTTCAGAGCTTCAAAAAGAAAATCGTGAATTAAAAGACAAACTGAACACTGTAATCGATGAAAATAGAGCTAAAGATAAGAAAATAGAATTTCTTATCGGGAGAGTCAATACTATGGAACAACGTAGTAGGAATTGTAACTTGGAGATTCATGGGATGGACCTGGCGGCGTGTGAGAGAGAGGAGGGAGGCCTATCGACAGTCGTGCGGCGTCTTGTCGTTCAGCACTTGGAAGTTCCGGTAAACAATAGTGACATTGAAATCGTACACCGCCTACCTAGACGAAGGCCGGACGCTTTGACTGCTGTCATTGTGAAGTGTTCGTCTCAAAGCGTAAGAGATAGCATAATGAATAAAAAGAAAACAACTGTTACAAACGATATGCTTTTTAATAATAAGAATGACCGTAGGTTATTCATTTGTGAGAACTTGACTCAATTAAATAAATCATTGCTTTGGAATGCTAAGCAAAAGGCAAAGGATCAGGGCTGGAAATATGTATGGGTTAAATATGGGAAAGTTTTTGCAAAGAAATCAGACGATTCATTGGTATTAAAGTTAGACAATGAAAGGGATATCGAAAAAATCGGCAACTAAAAATATGCGTAATATACAAGGAAAGCTCTGGGATTTTCCCTATGAAATTAATCTGATTAGAATAATAGGAAGATTTTTTTCTTTCTTGTTTAATCAACTTTGTTTTATTTGAGTTTTTTATTAATCTACCTTTTCACTTGAGATGATGGAAGATATCGATCATGATATTCAAAATTTAAGTTTTAATTCATTTAACGACTGGGAAAGAGCAAGAATTAATTTTTTAAAGAATGAAGAAAAATCTAGCGAGTTAATTTTGTTCTGTTTTAATATAGCTGGTATTAAAAGTCATTTTGATGAATTGCTTCTTCAATTATCAAATATAGTTTTTGACATTCTAGTTTTAATTGAGGTGGGAATAAATGAAGATGAAATATCACTGTTCAATTTAGAGGGATATAACATGTACTATAAATTAAGGGTTCAACAAAGAGGAGGAGGTATAGTGATTTATGTTAATAAAAATTTGGTTTTCACAAATTTGAATTACACAACATATTCGTATGAATGCATAGAAGGAGTGTTAAAATTGAATTGTGGTAAATGTTATAATCTTATATTTGTATATCGTCCACCAAGTAATAATATCCTTGAGTTTCTAGCAGAATTCGAAGTCCAATTAAATGTGAATAGGAATAACAATGCTGTTATATATGGTGGTGATATAAATATTGATACAGAAAGTTTAATTTTTGATAATAAGACTGAAGCATATGAAAATTTATTGTGTGAGAATGGGTTTTATAAATGTATTTACAATGTCACACGAGAAGCTTATTACAGGGATCATTTTGTCAGTGCATGTCTAGACCATTTTTATGTTTATGGTGTACATGAGAATATTTTGACAGGTATTATTCAAACACAGATATCTGATCACTATTCAATAACAATGCAAATTTTGAGTAGATATAGTTCTGAAAATAATGCCATATCTAATACTCTTAGGATTAATGAGGGTCAGGTGAAAATTAAACTAAGTAATATAGATTTTCAAGTTTTCTACTCAATGGATAATCCAACAGTTATATATAATGAAGTTACTAAGATATTTAATGGAATTTATCTGAACAGTACAACGAATGTTTATAATTTTTATCATGATGATTCAAGAAATGTCTTTAAATTTAGAAAACCATGGATGAATAGGGAATTGTTGACTCTTATAGATAAGCGAGATATGCTTTTCAAAAGATGGAAGCTAACTAAGTTAAATGCTCACAGAGTTGAATATAAAAGGCATAGAAATTGGTTAAACTTAAGAATAAAGAAAGAAAAAGAAAACTATTACAAATGTAAGTTTGATGGCCAAAGGAGAAATATAAAAAAGGTATGGGGTTTTGTTAATAGTTTATTAGGAACCAATAGGAATAAATCTATTGAAAGTATAGTTATGAAACATATGCCCCTTAAAAAAACACAGGAAATAGCTAATGAGTTTGCAGAATGTTTTTATTCTACTGTGCAAGATATTATTCATCCTTGTGGGTTTAAATTTACATTAGAAGATGTACCAAATTCTTCTTTAAATTGCAGTTTCTTTTTACCGCCAGTGTCGGCAGAGTTTGTGAGTAGAGAATTGTTGAGCATGGATAGGAAAAAATCACCTGGTTTTGATAATATACGATTGAAGGATTTATTGTTTTTGGGCAATGATATAGTTCAGCTTTTGCAATTGCTTATAAATAAAGTTATAAAGACTCAATGCTTGCCTGATGGTATGAAGGTTTCTATTGTCCGTCCTATTCATAAAGGTGGGGACTATACAATTTAAAAAAATTTTAGACCTATTGCCATCTTATCCATATTTGAAAAAGTTTTTGAAAAACATATGGCTAAAAGAATCAGTAGTTTTCTACAGCAACATAATGTGATTAATGAGTTTCAGTATGGGTTTATAAAAGGGCTAGGTACAAATAAATTGTTATCAAATTTCTCAGATTTCATAAATGGAAACTTGAAGAATAATGTACATAACCATGTGTCTCTTTATAGATTTTTCAAAGGCTTTCGATACTATAGATCATAACATTCTATTACAAAAGTTGTCTCATGTAGGTATACATGGGCCAGTACTAAAACTGTTTGAGAGTTATCTTGCAAATAGAAAATTTATTGTCAAAATTAGTAATGATTTCAGTCAAGAGAAGATTTCGAATGTGGGAGTGCCTCAAGGGTCAGTCCTGGGGCCTCTATTATTTTTACTTTACACAAATGATTTACCTGAATATTTGAAGCATTGTAAAATATTCATGTTTGCAGATGATATCTTACTAATTTCTGCTCATAAGTCTTTAGAAACAGCAGAAATACGGCTACAACATGATACAAATACTCTTGCGAAATGGTCTCACAATAATTTTTTGAATATCAATGTTGTTAAAACAAAGGTGTTACATATAACTACACCATATATGAGTAGCATTAGAGAGCCAAAAATTAAGTACCATTGCTGTGAATGTTTCAAGTTACAAGAGAGAAAAATATATGTTTGTACTAGGGATTGTCAATTTATCTTAAACTGTTCTTCATACAAGTATCTTGGTGTAACAGTAGACAATTATTTTCGATGGGATATACACATTAAAAATGTTTGTAACAGGTTGAAACAAGTTTTAGTCAAAATGCATTATGTGAAAGATTTGATTCCTAGTAAAGTAAAGAGGATGATGTATATAGCTTTGGGTGAGTCTATCATGAGATATGGTTTACAAGGGTGGGGTTATGCCAGTGATGTTTATTTGAGAAGAATAACTTGTGTTCAGAAAAAAATTTTATGTTTGATTAGTGATTCACCTAGAAGAATTCCATATGAAAACCTCTTGAATAGGTGTAATGTTCTAAGTATTAAAGGCTTATTTTTGTTTACAATAATAATGGAGAATTATTTTAGTAAAAAGTATTTAGTTCTTAAAGAAAGCCGTTATGGCTTGAGAAATGAGAGATATATTGTTCCATTTGCACATACTAATATTGCAAAGAATAATTTATCATATATTGTTCCAAAAATATTTAATGATTTACCTGAGTGCTGCACTAAGTTTGTAAATATGAAATTGTTGAAACGAAATTTAAAGGTCTGGCTTAATCATTATACGTTAGATAATGTTTAGTTTAGTTGTTCCTAAGGAATTTCATTTAATAGAGAAATAATTAATTCAGGTTGATTGAAGTTATTATTTTATTTTGTAATTGAGAGCTGAGCCAACAATTGTAATTTTAAAACAGTATTAATTTGATTGTTAAATTCTAAATATTGTAAAAATAATTTTTCATAATTATTTTTTTTTTTTGTAAAAAGAAATTTGATTTGTTGTATTGAACCTTGTCAAGCAACCTTGCAGGTTTGCTTAAGGTTATATAATTTTGAATGAATAAAAGATTTTTCTATTTCTATTCTATTCTATTCTATTATTATTATTATTATTATTATTATTATTATTATTATTGTTATTATTGTTATTATTATTATTATTATTATTATTATTATTATTATTATTATTATTATTATTATTATTATTCATTCATTCATTCATTATTGATTGAGAACTTTTAGTGATTTATTCATATGAAATTTCCATTTTCAATGATTTTCCTTCTGCATTTTCATGCAGAACTCTTCATTATCGTCCAAATTTTATTATTTGATATAAACATAATTCGAATCACTGTACTCGTATTATGATTTTGTTTGGAAAAAATGAAAACTTAAAATAATAATGATGAAAATGGAAGTGTCGTTGATAGAGAAATTTCTCTATTTTAAATTTGGTATTTTCTCTTCACCGTAATACTTATTTAATCTATAAAGGAGTTATTGAAAAATATAACTATGCATTTTTTTTAAACAAACAATTCTTATTCAGATTCATATTATATTGAATTCAAAAACTAGAAATAACTTTAGACAATTTGAAAAACAAAGCCAAAAATCCAAAGAAACTTAAAGAAATAAAAACAAGGTTAATCCCAAAAATAGACAATTGAAAAACTGAATAAATGGTATTTACAGGTGAAGAACGACAAAGAACAACGAATGAAAAAGTACTTGAAAATGAGGAAAGAGGCCTCATCAAAAAAGACCACGAAATTATTGACTTGAATAGTTAAATGAGG
This sequence comes from Conomelus anceps, assembly GCA_948455865.1. Classification (NCBI taxonomy): domain Eukaryota; kingdom Metazoa; phylum Arthropoda; class Insecta; order Hemiptera; family Delphacidae; genus Conomelus; species Conomelus anceps. The sequence continues at coordinate 66,879,492 of OX418219.1, forward strand.
CCGTAAAAGCGAAATAAATTAAGGCAAAGATGTCTATATTATACTAAGGTTTGATCATAAGTTTTGTTTATAGATTGAAAATACCACAACCTACACTAATTTGTAGAGTGTACTGATTTAAAATGTCCCTCAGAAATATTATTTCCCCTCAAATACTAATTTATCATAGTAGTAGTAGTTGAGTAGTTGGTAGATTTGTATTCGTACGTACAATAGTTCCCAGTACGCACAATTAATCAAAATTAAAATACTAGTCCCAGTAATATAATCAATGAAAATAGTAGCTTGTTCATAATTAGCTGCGTTATGTCAGAATGAGAATATTGGTTGAACCAGCTGAACCTTTACACATTTTGAAGACTTAAAAATCAACCATCGATCGGCATTAAACGACAGTCGCAATAATTTTGTGTAATATAATGAAACGCTCATCTTTGACTGTATGATACTCCCGCGGTCATGGTTTCAATTCCATAATATCACGGTTTCCGTAAATATATATTGTAATATTATAGTATATCATGAGCTATATCTTGTAGTGGTATCTATTCTATAAATATATGAACATGGATCTGTATCTGTATGTATCTGCAGCTCTGGTGGCGGTTAAAACGCTTATCTGTGATAAGACAGGGCTCTGGCTGGCTTCGTTTCCTGCAGTCTTGGGTTCGAATCTCATTCAGCCATGGATGTTTCTGATCATTCACCTCATTACCCACGCACAAGACACCAGACGCATGTAGGTATCATTTAAAAGAAAATATGACCTATAACTTCTTTTACTAACTACAGTGTCATGACAGTGACATGTATATCTATTTTGTATGACCCATACTATCTCTATCGTTAATTTCCAATCAAACATGGTTGGCTTTGATTGTTATGTAATTATTAAGTCACTATTATGTTTCGTAGAATTTCTGTGTATACTCTGTGATATACTGTTTATATATCGATCGTTAATTTTCAATCATGGGTGGTCTTGATTGTTATGTAATTATCAAGTCACCATTATGTTTCATGGAATTCTTTTGAGTTTGAATCTCGAAATCTCCACAGAAAGCCTTTAAGTCGTAGAACTTTTTAAAACCAACAATGCTAAACCAATAATTCTTCCTCATACGTTTAGAAATCTGCCATCTTCGTCGGAACGTATTCTGGGAACTTATCGCTCATATGGAGAACAAAATAATATTATTAAGGATTTTCTGTTAGGCATTAGCAGTTAGAAAGGATAGAAAAGGTCTACGAGTGCTTGCAGAAAAGAAGTGGAGCTTTATGTGAGTACTGGGGATCACGTTTGAAACGCTGGTTGGGGAGGCACAGACAAGCGTTGTGAGTCAAGTCGACCTTTGCCTTTGCGGTGCCACTTTTAATGACCTGGGGCAACGCAACTGCTAACCCGCAATAACCACTGCCCCTCGCGACTCTCACAACTCTTTTACCGTTTATCCGTTTCCATAGAGCTTTTCCCGTTCAAGACCACTTTTATTCCTCACTACATCACTATCAACCCTACTCAGCGTTCGTAAAAATAGCTCCATAAAGATGGTTCACAAATCTCAGACTGACTTGTCGCTAGAGTACGTGAGTAAAGGGTTGATTGCATTGGGATAGTTACTCGCTAAGCGAGTAGCGAGTAGGACGTTACTGACCGACCGTGCTACAGCAGCTCAGCATACCAAGCCGAATTTATTAAAAATTTATCTTCCAGAATCACCCCCTTACTAAGGAATTTCTAATACAATAAATAATATTGCAACAAAAAATTAAAATATGAAGTTTACCAACAATTATTCAATAAAATTTCATCAAAACAATATACAATATATCTCATCTGAAGTGTTATGCTGGCAGCCTGCGTGATTAAGTGTAGGCTTTGGCCACAATAATATTGTATTTTGGTGTTGGCTACTCTGCCAGCGTGTATAAATGTGACCAAATTCAAAGTTGAAAGCCTGTCTACTTTGAATTTGGTCACATTTATACTCGCTGGCAGAGTAGCCAACACCAAAATACAATATTATTGTGGCCAAAGCTTACACTTAATCACGCAGGCTGCCAGCATAACACTTCAGATGAGATATATTGTATATTGTTTTGATGAAATTTCATTGAATAATTGTTGGTAAACTTCATATTTTAATTTTGTGTTGCAATATTATTTATTGTCTTAGAAATTCCATAGTATGGGGGTGATTCTATAAATAATTTTTTTATATAATTTGGCTTGGTATGCTAAGCTGCTGTAGCACGTTCGGTCAGTAACGTCCTACTCGCTACTCGCTTAGCGAGTAACTATCCCAATGTAATCAACCCTTTAGTCGAGCGACATCACGTTTCTATGGCAACGCTTGAAAATTTGGAGTGGGGGAAGCGAGCAGCTCAGTCTAAACCGGTTAGTCACGGAGGAACGTTCGCTAGAGAACGCTACGAGGCAGAGTAGGGGAAGTAACTGAGGCGGTTCCCCTTCACGATGTGTTGTCCCCACCACGCCTACCGGCCGCTGAAGGCCAGGCTTCATTTATGAAACCTCACGTACTTTTTTTCTATATCTGAATGTCTTTAAGCTTATCTGTGATAGCACTCCAACTGGCTTCAACTCCTGCGGTCTCGAGTTCGAATCTATTTCAGCTGTGGATATTTACTGTAGATATTTTACCTTATCACCAACGCGCAAGTCTTAGAATAATGTGAGCATCATCCAAAAAAAAAGAAAAATAACGAGAGTGGCAAGAAAGATGCGCACAACGAAACTTGCCCAAATGTCCGGTCGGAGGGTATCGTCGTCTGTCTGCATGCATACGTCCGTCTGTTGCTGTGTGCGTTGGCCAAGAGTGTGTGTGTTGTGTGTGTGTTGGGAAGAGTATTCTTCTAATTTCTTCGTCGTCGTCTTCTTTCAAAGATTAGCCAAGAATACCTGTTCCGACTTCAAATATTTTCCCATCTTTCTCTTGACCTGTCGATACTTCTTTTACCTTCTGGCTTGTAAGAGATGACTGCTCTGGGAATTCTACCGATCTCCATTCTCTCAAGATGTTCTCTCCAGTGTTGACGATTCTCTTTAACTCTCTGAAGTATGGAGAATATATTGAGCTTTCTTCGTATCTCTACATTAGAAATTCTGTCCTCCCTGGAGCATCCCTTCACTGATCTTAAGAATCTCATCTTTGCTGCTTGTAACCGTCTCCACTCCTTCTTCTTTGGTACCCAGGTTTCTGAGCCATACAAGAGCCATAGAGACGGCCATAACTTTATAAAATTTGAGCTTTGTTTCTTTTTGAGTTTTATTTCTTGATGTGCTATTGATGGTTTCACATATGGCCTGGAATTTATTAATCTTCATATAAGTCTTGGATATCGTATCCCAAATACTTGAAATTCACCTTTCATATCAAAATTAAGCCTCGCCTCAGCTATTTAAAATTTAAATAATTATGGTAACTAGTGTACAAAAATAGTAATGTTGTATATAATTGTTGATCTGCCTTGTCTTATACTCATAAATAACCACAGTTTTAGAGACGTAATCTCCAACAAAAAAACTGGAACTACCAATCAGATAGTGAACCGACCAGAAATGAATTCATGACTACACAAGAATAATTGCATCCGCTTCAAGTCGGTTAGCACCAACTAGATGTCATTATAATTCTGGTTAATCATTAATAATGATAATAATGTAATATTGGTGTTTTGCGATGAATTGGGGTTAATACCGTGAAACTATACTCGTCGTAGAAAAATTCCTAAAATTATCAACTTAATATTAACAACGCAGATCGGTATGGATCAAGAAGTTCAAGAATTCAATTTCTGAAAGGGGTCCCTGTTTCACCAGTAGATGTTATTGTTAAGATTCAGATATTAATAAATACATTATAATTTATTGATAAAATAAGAGAACTGCCTATCACATAGGATGAATTCATTGGTTTGAGGCCTACTTTTTATTTGTTTCTAAGGACACTTTATTATTGAGACTGAAAGCTGCAGCATTGTGCGTTGGGAGTGTGTGCGCAACTTTCGTGCAATCTGTCGTCCTACGCCACTCTCCATGTATTCTTCTAAGAGCCACGATGCAATAGATCAATATGCCATGAGAATCCTCCAAACAATACCCATTTCTTGAAGGGTGTATACTCTTGTAAATAGTCTTTGATAGTGTCGAGAGTTTTAAAGCAGAACAATAGGAAAACACCCTCTATCCTTCAACAGTTTTCTACGTTGAAGATTTCCTGTTCGAGAATAATAAGCTACCTTTTAAAAGTCTACTAAAGCGGAAGCGATTTAACCTCACCACTCATTTCCTGAGTGATGTTGAGTGATGCTCCAACCCTCGTGGTTGGTTACCTTCCTTTCTCCAGCCAATACTTTTGACTTATTTCTTCATCACTGTTTCTCTCTTTCTCTTCTCTTTTTTCTCCCCTCACAGAATATGTTCTGCTATCCTCTCTCCATCCACAAACGGAACTCCTTTCTACAGCTCTATTTAATTACATTTTTTCTCTGCTTACCGACGATGCATCTGGAGCTTACCTTCGATTAAAGTGGCTCTTGAATATTCAACGGAACATAAAGTTTCTTGTCCACAAGATCAACAAGGGCTTCGCTCTTGTACTCTGGTAGAGTTGATCTCTCTCGAAATGAAAAGATGCAGTGGAATACTTTCAACGAACTGGGTTATTGAATAACAAGATGGAACTTGAAATTATACCACATCAATGGAACAGTACTGCATCAATGTATGAGGGCGTTGTCTATCACGATTCAGCTTTCTTAAAACATGGAAGTTTTTTAATTTTTTATACCCATGCCAAATTATCTCGGTGTGATGGAGTACACTAGAGCTATAACATATGGTTTTACAAACTAAGTGTATCAAATTTAGTGAGTTGTGGTATTGTTATAAAACATAGTTTGTCTAGGTCTAGCAGATTGGGCACTCTCTATAAAGAAAAGAGAGCGATTGAATCCATCAATTTCAATTCTAATCTTGAGTAAGATCAACTCAATCAAGTACAGTTTCGGCTAACTCTTGAAAATCATTATAGCTTTTTGAATTTCTTCTCCCTCCGCTATGTATTAAATTAACTTTTTAGAATGAATCACGTCATTTTTATAAGAAAATAATGATAATTATTCACTCACATTGACAATGAGATTGCAGTCATTTTTATGAAAAAGATAATAATTATTATTATTCACTCACAATAACAACGAGATCTTTCTGCTATTATTCCACCTTCCTGGTCAAGAAGATGACGTGGCAGTCGAAAAATCTCTTTGTGAATGTGAGTGAATTATGTTCATTATTTTCTTATAAAACTGAGTGCCATGTCGTGATTCATTCTAAAATGTTTATTCATAATAGTGAAATTTTTTTTTAGTAGAAGAAGAATTTCAAGTCTCAAACTTCATGGATGACTGGTTTTTTTAAAAACTTTTATAAGCAAATACGAATCTTCATGAATTGAATTGAATTGAATTTTATTTCCACACAACATATTACAATCATAATGAGAATACAATTAAAATATAAAGAAATATATTTCCCCACATGGACTACAGATCCGGATATTCTATACTCTATATTATATGATATTCTATACTTCATATTTGTCTGTTCTTCAAATGTTTTCTTCCACATCTCATGGCTCAAAGGCTAAACAACCTGTTAAAGGGGAAAATCAGATGCTAGAATAGGTTATCACAAGCAACCTGATAGGATCTGTTATTTTCAATTTCTCATCACACTTGTCATCTTATCGTACTATCTCTTATCAAACTTCTCATCTTATCACACATATTTTATCATACTATCTTTTATCATCCTTGTTATATTATCATACTATGTTTATCATCTCTAATCATATTTCATCTTTACTGCTACACTTGAAGCATTCACCGCAAACGTTTAGCAAGCGAACTCAAAAGTGTTTGACATTCCTCAACAACAATGCAAGACCAGTGATGTTTTCCATGACGAAATACTTGATGAATATTCTAATATCAAAACTGGCACTTTATTTCTATCAAAATACAGTGTCAGTTTTGATATTAGATAATTCAAAATCCCTATTATTCAGAAAATCGGGGATATTTTGTGTACAGTGATATAAACTTCACAACACTCAATATGATGGTACTGAATGTCTATGATTTTGCAATTGTATGCATTTTAAAAGTGAATAGCCACTGCGAATCCACCCACAACAACGCAGACCACACCACTGATGAGATACGATCTAATTTCAAAATAATTTCCAATTAATGAATCGAATGCTGATCATGATTGCACAATTCTGTTGACAGAGTTCATTCACCCACTTGACTGTATTTAGCAATTGTGACAATTATTGCAACTCAGTCGGCGGCAATCATTATACTCATATTGATGATAGCAATAATGGAGTTGGCGCCATTTTATTGATGCTCTCATCCACGGCTCTTCGTCTGTGGTAGTGACCCGCTGATAATTATTGCGATCGTGTGAACAACCAACATAAACCGAGGTGAAGCTACGCACCTATAATTCCATCCCAGCTTAACTAATGCAATACAATGCCGACTCAATTAACTGGCTGCTTGATAATGGCTTCCAATCACCCTGGGAATGCTGCACTTACTCGGCTCATACGGATTCAGCATAACTGCCTGGAATATCAATGAATGCATCTGGCTGGGAATCCTCCCATAATTGAAATAACATCAAGGATAACAATTACTCGGCGGTAAGAGGTATAACGCAAATAAAAGTGATAATTTCTTGCCAGAGGGGCTATAATAAATTGATCTTTGTTATAATAATTTGAAAGTTGATTTACAGACTTGATTGTTGGAATAGGTCTGTGGCAGATCAATAGCCATACAACTTCCTATAAGTTACAAATATTCACATTTCTTGTCTTATTATTATTATTATTATTATTATTATAAAAAAACTTATTATAAGCCATACAACTTCCTATAAGTTAAAAATATTCACATTTCTTGTATTATTATTATTATAATTATAAAAAAACTTATTATTGTTATTATTATCGTAATGGACCCAGTATGGATCACGTAAAGCCTCTATGGTTCTTCCTGCCATTCGCCCATGAGATTTTCATCCTTTCACTCATGTCTTTCTTTCTTTCATCCGACCACTTTGTACCAGTCCTTTTGTTTTTAGTTTTTTTTTCGTCTTATTATTTTTGATAACATTATATTATTATCTGATTCTATTTTGGCTTCTAGCATTCGACTAGAAAATTCAGTATTTTCATTTCAGGAGAAGATCCAAAATAACTTTTACTTTAGATTAGAATACTGTATTACTGATCAAAGCTTATATCTTATATTGAAAAAAATGTAACTGGAGAATTTCTGTCAATTTTATCAACAATATGAAGATTAGGTTCTTCATTCCATCCATACATTCATATTCATTTATACATTTTTCAAGCTCCTTTCCAGTTCCAATATAAATAATAAAAAACCTATTTTATAAATCATTTATATTGGACCAATAATTCCATTGATAATTACGTCGTTGTCAAATTGGGTAGAATTTTGATCTCAACACGTATTCAATATTATTCTTCAAAATATCATATATGGTATTTTTTCAACCATATCATTTAGTTTAAAATTTTTCGTGTTCCTATTTCCAGTTTCAATTTTGATCCAACCTTTGGTCTGTATAAGTTAGCCCTGAGCTCTCCACCAGCAAATTGCGTCGTTGCAAATTTGTAGAATTTTGATCCCAACACAATCATGTGGTAATTGAATGTCTCAACTCATCCGTTATTCAGTGAAATTGTGATCAATTCTGGATAATTTAAGGCCAACGTCGCCAATTTCACTTGACATATAACTTCAGACATTTAATTACACACTGTGTTGAGATCTAAATTTTATCACACTTGGCAACGACGCTTTTTTTGCTGGCAGAAAACGCAGAGCTCGACGTATTATACAGTATTATAATGCATACCATAGGTAATTGAACAATACGTTTCTACTTCGCTTTATTAATCGAGATAAATGGAAAAATGACTTCAAATTACTTCGATATTGATCGTCTGAGTAATATCGATAACCTATAGAAATCTCTTTTGATAAACGTATTCGAAATTTTTTTCGTTATTTTGTGATCGAATTTGGAGATTTTGTCATTCTAATAATTGGATCGAGAAATTCTCAACTCAGAAACCGTTGTTATATGTTGTATACACTCAAGTTTAATAATAATAATAAACTTATGGCTTTTATTGGTGATGGGGAGACCATTACGGATAGTTCCACCTCGCCGTTTGAGCCATTTTATGAAGAACATAGTGGACCTACTATTTTAGGTGGGTCCGAACCACCGGGTAAGTGTTGATAGTGGTTATAACATCAAGTCATTGAAGCATGGTCACCAATCCAAACACAGTCCTGAGTAGTCGTGACTGAACATCACGATTGTATGGAGACCACGCTCACCACGTGAACAATCACCACCTATATACATAAGTTGAAAATCATGTTTGAAAATTGAAAAAAAGAATACTAATCTAACAAGTATTTTCCATGTAATAAAGTACTAACTCAAAAAAATTGATTAGACAGTGTTATCCTCGTTTTGTCAATTGAATTTATTTGTATTGAGATCAATTGTCCAGTATTTCCTCTCAAAGAATTCATGAGAAAATGCAAAAATACCCTGTTATCTATCACAAACTACCGGTAGCTTTATTGAATAAATCAACCATACATCGTATTAGAGAGTTTGAGCAGAAGAAGGTTAAAGATAACGCGAATTCTAACATGAACTAAAATAGCATGATGCTGTAGAGCAGGCGTATACAATGAGTATTCAGGTAAGAATTATTGTAATCGGTAATGTGGTTTTGTCCAATAATAGTAATTTATGGAAATGATAGCCGTGAGCCGTAGCAGGTATCTGTTCAATCAGATTAGATAAGCAACGCTCTACTGGGCACTCTCTGTAAGGGTGACCGTTTGGATTGGCCAGAAAAAGATCCTTTTCTCTGCTGTAAAGCCACTTCCCGGTGGTTCGGAACCCACCTGAAATGTTAGGTTGATTATGTGTCCTATGTTTCCATAACCATCATGCCAATCATGTTTCCATCATGTTTCCAATAACATGGCTCAAGCGGTGGGGTGGACTACCCGTAAGGGTCTCCCCATCAATAGAAGTCATACGCATTCACTTCTACTATAATAACTTATTAACTCTGGTGTGGAAGTGGAAGCATAACTTTCTTTTTTCAAAACTTAATAAAACAGAAAATTTCATATTTATAATCATCAATATAACTCCAATATCTGCAACCGAAACGTTTCCATGAGCTTCACGCTCTGTGTCATTGCAAATGTGACCCAGCTTATATCGATAAACATAGAACGTTTAGAAATGAGTTAAACATTTTATGAGGAGCAAACTTTTAGGGCTTAGAATAGAAATTATGACGCTAAAACTAAGAAAGAGCACACTGTAAATCATGGAGCTGGAGAAAATATCGGCCGTTCAGAGTCTGAAGACGATGAGAAAGAACATTCCGAACGTAACAAATTAGATAACGTTATGTGCTATTCCCACGTCGGCACGTGAGAGGGAAGCGAGATGAGTGAGAAGAGCCTGCAGCCCTGAGTCTGGGGGTTTGGGGCTCTGGGCCCTGCTGTTCCTTCTCAAACTCACTACGCCCAAGCAGATAGAACAGAGACAACAATTTTATGAACATCATCCTTTACACTGTCATGTGTAACGCCATTTTCCACCGATTGTCTGACGCATTCAGCGACTCAGCTCACCTTGTTCGCTCAGACTATCGAACAGTGTGAACAGAAATGTCTTGAATTCAAATTCAGATTCGAAGTCTCCAATAGTTTCTTCACATGAATGAATAAATAGGTCGAAAATGGAATTTAGTTATGAACTGGAATAAAATACAAATAGCATAGAGCAAAACAGAGCAAACTGAAATTTAAGGTATGTTTGAATGTATGTGATTCTTTATTGGAACATTTTAACAGAGAATAATTCTCATTGGAGACAGAAATTAATACATATAAAGGGTAAGATAGTGAGATAGCTTTTGGGACAAAATTCAGGCTTAGTCGAGAACTGAACCTGAGACATTTGGAATTATAATATTAAATGACTTCAAGGAAGTTGTACATAAAAAAGGTATTGTTCATAAATTTCAATAGAGATTTATTCAGAATAAGACAATAATTTTCTTACAACATAAGACCGTTAACAAATAACATCCTCATACCTAATTGGAATAAAATTATTCGCAGGCATCAAACACATCATATTTGCTGTAAACTATCCAATATCTTACCAACTGAACTATTATCATTTAATAATAGAAAATCATCTATTTCTAAAATTGTAGAGTCGAAGAGAATATATTTTTTAAACTAGGAAATTTAATCTAGTTTCTTGATCTTTTATGTGTTATTTGTATTTATTATTTGTCTTTATTTTATACCACCTTATAAACCACCTAAAATAGTAGGTCCACCATGTTCCCCGTAACATGGCACAAACGGCGAGGTGGAACTACCCGTAAGGGTCTCCACACCATGAAAAGCCATACGCTTATTATTATTATTATTATTTTATACTTATGCTTATTTTATTATTTCTTATATTGTAGCTGTAGTGATTTTTACTATTTTATGTTTCCTTGGTCGATCTGGCGCTCAAGCTATGCTTTGCTGGGTCGGAATATGGGTAACTGAATAGTCTGGATTGTTAGTTATTTTCTTATTATTTAAATTTATTTTTGTTTAATTAGGAAATAAATCTTATTCTTATTCTCAAGTGTTATGCATTTTGAATTTTATGCTCGTTATTGGTAAACACGATCTTTATTTTAAATGATTTGAGTTATAGTTTGGGGAATGCAAGGTGGAATTATCTATAAAAAATCAATAACAGTCCTAGTTAGAGAATTATTTATTCTATATTATTCAAGGAATCATTATAATGTTTGTAACATGTATTCCACTCCTATAGTTTCCTCACAAATAAGAAGCTCTCTCATTTGAGGGTTGTGATCATAGAACTATAAATGCTATATTATTCAAGAGATGAAAATGCTTTTGACATGTCTCCCAGTTCTGAGGCTTGAGGGACATGATCACAAAGTTATGAATTCTATATTATTCAAGGAGTTATAATGTTTGTACCATGCTTTCCACTTCTGTGGCTCCATCACTAATTAATAGGGAAATTATTTTGTGAATCATGGCCGCTTCTTTGTTTAATACCTTCAGTCATCCATAACGATGAGCATATTCCATTTCTGCTTGCAAATGCATAAATTAATCTCTGCATGGATGATGCATCAAGGTTAATGAACAACGAACTGGTGTTTTATTAATGTTGATAAATTCACCTTGTGGATTCAGAACATGCAATGACCATATTCGTTTTACTCATTCGATGATCATATCAGCGATGACTTTATCAATACATTACTATCTGGAAAACCATGAATGATGATTATTGAAGCGAAATATTTCGATATTATCACTTCCTATATTATTGATATTCTGTCAGTATATCCTGTACCTCAGAGTCAACTCCAAAGTTTTTCATATAATACTAAATCAGTACTGTTACGGACAAAATCAGATTATCATGTGACTGTGACTGTCCATTGACTGTGAAAGCATTTTTGATATTGATAACCTGAAAAGTTTTCGAACTCAATCAACAAGTATCACTTCCAATCCGAGGTGAAGTATCATTCAATCGTTACAGTTTCATAACTACTATTATCACGATCCAATTATTATTTTAATCAGAGCAAACTTGTCCGTTCACACAGAGAGCAGTCGTTTTTCGAAATCGTCGTTAAACGACGGTTTCATTCGGTGACAGTGTTAATAGCCCGGTGGGATTCTTAATTGATCACCACCATAATTAAAGTAGTAATTCAATGCATGAATGGGAGAACAATTCAAAGTGGCCTCAATTACTGCACAATTCAAGACCTTATACGAAGATTATCGCTCTGGAAAGTGGGTGAGTTTATGTGCTACCTAGCTGGGCGACCAGGGTAATAAATACGAACAGGCTACAATGGCGTCGCAATAGATGTCACATGGCACAAAAGAGGTGGAGAAGTTCGTTTGTTTTGATAACATCAATTCAATAAGTTCAATTTCACGAATCAATGGAACGTATAAATCTTTGAAATAGAAGTTACTTCAGAAATTTGGTGACAATTGTCTTGTCACCTCCATTCAAATGGAAACACTCAAAGTTCATGGTAGATTCGTAGCCGCGAGCCGTAGTAGGTATCTGTTCAATCAGATAGAGATAAGCTGCGTTCTCGTAGGTCCTGTTTGTAACGGTAGATTGGCCAGCAAAAAAGACACTGTTCTCTGCTATAAAATCACTTCCCGGTGGTTCGGAACCCACCTAAAACTGTAGGTCCAACTCATCAATCAAAAAAAAAAAAAAATAATAATAATAATAATACTAGCATTTCTGTGAAAAGTAGACCACACTCGCACAACACTTCTCACTCAAAAGGGGATGATATTTTCGAAAAAATGTTCAAGAGAACTTTTGAATAAAATTTCATTGCTTAATCTTTCATTGATGGTAGAAACGGGACCCCGACAAACCATCCCAACGACAAAGCATACCAACGACAACCTGGTCCAGATTTTTTGGACCAGGTTGTCGTGTGCACGCACCGACAACCTGTACCACTCTGGAATGTGGACCAGTTTGTCGGTGGGACGGGTTGTCGTTCGTTGACCAAAACTGATTTGGACCAGTTTGTCGTCTACGCGCAGCGTCAACCTGTACCACTCTGGAATGTGGACCAGTTTGTCGGTGGGATAGGTTGTCGTTCGTTGACCAAAACTGATTTGGACCAGTTTGTCGTCTACGCGCAGCGTCAACCTGTACCACTCTGGAATGTGGACCAGTTTGTCGGTGGGACAGTTTGTCGTTCACTGAAGAAATGTTCAATATATTTATCTGGCCAAGCTATCGATATACCAACATATCGAACTACCTATTCTTTAATAATCGGTGTGTTGGAGATATCGATTCTTCAATAATTGATGTATTGTGGAAATCGATATTACAAGGAGTATTCATAAAATAAGTTTCCCTATCCAATAAAAAATTCCTTGCGCCGGACCTGACTTTATGGGCATAAATACATTTTATTTTTCATACACTATTCTATGAGAATTATATTTTGGCTCAAGGTTCTCAATAAATAGTCTAGGCTTATTTGTCTGTTAATGTACGATAGTTCTAATACTTTTGTAAAGATTGATACAATAAATGACGACTGCCCTAGGCCTACTTATCACCTCAAAGATTACCGTACCCACTCCATTGATGAAGGTGATTCATCTTTAAAATGAGTTTACGCCACACGCTATTAATTCCAAATGTGGTTGCTGTCAATTTACTCTTAGACTGTGCGGTAAGTGACGAGAAAGTAACCTTAAAGAGAAAAATACCCCTAAATATTTATATTTATCGACAATATCCATTACGGTACTTCCTCACCATAATACCGCTTATCTCTCACCAATTGTCTCCCCCCTCTTCTATGTATAAAATATGTACGTATGTATGTTTGTATTAATGTATGTATGTTCAGTCCCTTAGCCGATTCCGGCATAGAGACTCTTCAGACCTCAACACCAATAATTATTGTCTCGGTCCAAAGAGAGGACTTTCGAAAACGAGGAGTGAGGTAGGTTGCGATTGCTTTCCTCACTGGCTCAAAAATTCTATTAGTATTCCAAGTCCACTGAAACAATGCTGAAGCTCTATGCTAGACAGTCCACACTCACTACAGGATCTGGCTGCACCGGTGAGTGTGGAAACTATCTTGCACACCTCTGGGCTACTTCCAAAAAACTACTAAAAACTAATATTTCAGATTTTTACATACTTACCATTATATTCCACCTAATGCAATTTATTTTCAATCCATCTATCATTGAGTGTAATTCTTGTGCATTTTCGGGCATAAAAACCACATCATCCGCATAGAAAAGAGAGTTGATCAACTCTTCCCCGATTTACAAACCCGACTTAAATCGTTTAAGAAAAGTGTGAAAAGCAACGGGGACATAGCACGGCAAATAATTCTATATAATAATAATTTAACATGAATGGTGACGCTAGAGATAAAAGGTTTTTTGAGAAGCTCGTGGAAATATACCTATTCTAATATCGACTTATTTAATATACAGAAAAATCAGTGTCAGATTAATAACCTTGAGGCACAAAGGTTCTTAATCCTGATATGCAAAGAGGCCCCCCAAGACCGTTATTTTCTTTTCTTAAACCTGGATAACCCTACATGTTTGTGCGGTATTTCTTGTTGCATTTTAATTTATATGCATATTTGCTGCATATAATTAAAGTATTTTTGAATTTTGTGCATCTAAACTTAAAACACATTAATTTTTAAAATTTATTTGCTTGAAGAAATAAAACAAACAAATAGTGAACATGAGAATAAGCCAAATATGCAAAGCGACCGGCGTGGAGTAGTTCATAAAGTTGCTTGCTGCGACGACGCTATTACTCCAACTCTATGGACTCAAGTTAAATTCCTGTTCTAGGCCTGGTATTTTTGCACCATCATTTTACTTCATTACCCACGCTCAAGCCTCGGCCTCATGTGAGAGTCATCCGCAATAAAAAAATTCTCCACACAATGGTTGTTCACTCAACTAAGAAGAAAAATTCTCTTACAACTAATTTGTGAAATATGGGCGTTTAAGTTGTAATTGTCTGCTATTTGGGACTGGTATTCTCCCCTACGAGTTTATATGAACTTTTGATAATTTTTATAATGATTAAAAAGTATATCAGAGATTGATAATAATATGGCATTCATTCTATTGCAATAAAAACATCATTTTTTTAACTTGAAAATAAGGACTTTAAACAAGTCCTAAGAAGAAACTAAACTGTTAGTTCAAATATAGAATGATAAATAAATTATCAAGATTTTATATCAACTTGTAGGGAAGATGTCGTGCCCCAAAAAAGGAAAATTTAAGCTTTAAGCGCCCATATTTCACAAAATAATACTGAAAATTTAATTTAAATTTCAAGTTTTAGAGCACATCATTCTCAATAACCATGCAGATATAGGTCTGTAATAGAAAGAAGAACTGATCTGTTTTGTGCCATTGTCGAAAGTGAGAGTTTTTAATAACTTTAATTTTTTTAAATGACCATTCGTTGGTTGCATTAATTTGTGATCGTAATATACCTCTTGAAAACTGTATTGACAAAAATTTGGAAGTGTGGATTCACTAAACTGCTAGCCTTTCTACTATATGAGACTATGTATTAATTTCATGACGTTTCATACGTCCACCTTATGTTTTGTGATAAAAATTTAACAATTTAATTTCTGAACAAAAATTGGTTTTTCATTTTTTTCAATTTTTGTTTTGCTTAGGCCTCTGAGACACCTTATTTGAGGGCCGATGCCCCAAAGCAACTGCTTTTCTTGTCTCAGGGTTAATCCGGCACTGAGAAAAATTAGCTTCAAGCTTCAGCATCTACACTTGATCTTTGTCTGTACTATTAGTCGACATTATGTTCTGTGATAAAAATTTAACAATTTAATTTCAGAACAAAAATTGGTTTTTCATTTTTTTTAAATTTTTGTTTTGCTTAGGCCTTTTTCACTCACCTTCCATGTTTATTGCACTTTTCTCTAGATGAGTGTCAAAACATATTTTTTAAATGCTTTAAAACCTTATTTCGGAAGGTAAATTTTTTGGATAAGGTCTTTGGACTTTCCGCTCACAGAAAAGTATTCATTACATGCAATCACCCCCCCCCCCCTCCCCACCGATACGCTTGTAATATAGAAATAAAGTACTTTGTACTTTCTGTAATACAGAAGTAAAAAGGAAACTGATTCCTTCCTCCGATTTTTAATTAATTTAGTTTAAAATTTAGATCTGAATTATTTGTAACTCGAAGTGTCTCTTTCTAAATTACTACCAAGAATTTGGAGAAAGCTCAAAGGTGGGCCATCGGTCAGTAATAATTGTTGCATGGATCGTTAGGCATCAGTTCGTTTATGAAAGTTTCTCAGAACAGTGGATATGTTAACAATTGGGTCGTGTTGTATTCTTTTAGCCGCATGGATCTGCTACCTGTGTCTAGTTCAACAACTGGGTTTTTCCAATCTCTTACCTAGCTAGGTGTATTTATAGAAAATACAACAATAAAGTCCGAGCCACACCAAACATTCATACAATCGATGTATGGATGACCATGTATAAAACATCCTCAGGTGGCTGCTCGGCTCCGGAATTCTCAATTTGCTGGATTATTATTTTTCTTTGATCTTTGCGGTACTCGCTTGACTCGTCTCTACTTCTGTCATTTAGTGTTTGATTTCTGCTCTAATCCTCTAATGCACAATCATTAAAAATTATTTAAAAAAATAATATGTAGTTTTTCACATAGCTTCCCATCTTTAGACACTATATAACTCAATAATGAATATTTATAATTACATATTATAATGATGCACACATGCTTGATGCTTTCTCTTGAGATCAAAGATTGATATGCAGATATTATAGAACAAATTGCTGCACGCTAGATAATGATTGAATAATGTTTTGAACACTGTAATTGGAAGATTAGAATTATTACTTTAGTATGGGGTAACCCTAATTTTAGGTTGGCCTTTAAGAACTTTTTATGTTGTTCCAAATATCTAATATTGTTATTTACTCGAGGTTATAAGTGTCTAAGGGATTTTCTACTTTAAAATATTTGAAAATTCAAAGTTTCTGTGAGTTCCAGGGCCCTACGCGAAATAGATAGATGTTCTCGTTCATGATAGGTTATTTAATAATTATTGGAAGTAGTTAAGGTCATTTCATCTGCTGGAAAAAAGTCAAGAGTAACTTTTTTCTTCAATGCGTGGATTTCTCTCAGTTCAGTGCCAGATTAAGAGCCTTGAGCCCCAAAGCAAGATATTCAGAGTCCCCTCAAGACCTTCTGTTCTTTTCTAAAACCTTGATAGCCCCCCATGTGTGTGTGTGGTATTCTTTGTTGCATTTTAATGTATATATGCTTGTATATTTTGCTATTAAAAATACTCAGCAAAACTACTTTTTGAAAATTTTATTATTGAAATGTATATTTATATTTTATTAAATGTATATTAAATACTATTATTATTATTATTAACATCATCATTCCTCCTTTTCCCTTTACAGTTGGTGATTGAAGTGCATTCGGATCAAATGATTAAGAATGCCCTTTATTACTATCATCTCATCTTTCACATTTCAATGATATATTATGATACCTATAGTTTTCTTCTTCTGGATACTATTACATTGCTGATACAATGAGTACATTCTGTATTTTACATCGCTATATCACTGTTAAAACTATATATATAGTTATGGAAACACGCCAATTCTGACCTTCAATACAATTCTTTATTGCTAGCATTAGTCAACACAAGATAACTAATATGGTATTTTTGGCTACTAACTGGAATATTGAAATTAATAGTAAACTGGAAAAGTCAGTAGGCTACGTCCTTAATTCATAGCATTTTTTTCAGTTTTTGGATTGGAAAACTGAAATGAATTGTGGATTTGGACATAAGCCTTCATTTAAAATATATTTCTAAATTGGGATGAGATGCTTTAGATTTTGATTTTTTCCTATAAAGTTTATTGTACATACTTTAATTAGAAGACGTTCTAATACTGAGAAAAATTGCATAGAACATTATGAAAAATGCAAGAGTGTTGCAAATACCAAAGTGTTCTAAAAAAATAGTGTTTGCGTCAATATCCAATATATTTTTCAATAACTCTTCACTCTGATATAATGAAAATCTGCAGTCAAACAAGTTTTTGGGGCTTTTCTCCAACACTTATTGTTGTATTTCACATAGTGTTCTACACAATACGCAACAAGTTCTATAAAATAATCGAAATTAACAAAAAAATACTAACGATATTATAATACGGTACTTAATTTTTTTTCACTTTTCCACATATTAGCCTACTGGCATGAAAAGTGATACATTTTTTAAACTGCATGTCAGTAATTAAAGAAAAAGTTATTATTTATATCGTAGTTTATCATGGATCATCGAATACTAACTTCATTTTTATACAGTCTTATTGTATACCGGTACTAGCATTTTACCCTTTTTTGGGTTAACTTTACTATTACTATTTTTGATCAATGTTAACTATTTTCAACATAGTAGACTACTTGGGCAAATAGCAATGGCCATGAGCCATGAGTCCCAAAGGTAGACGCTGTATTAGGTCTACCCAGTGGCGGATTTACGGGAGGAGGGGCTTTCGGGCTGAAGCCCCCCCCCCCAAAACCTCCAAGAGTAAATTTTTTACCAATATAATCAGTTTGATGCTCGTAAAATATTTATTAGCTTGAATTACCTAATTCCACTACGAAGACTTCAATTGTATGAAATATGTTAACGTTTTACTGTATAATGTCTTAGTTACATTTACATTTCCTGCAACCAATCAACACAAAGTGTTTAGATTTTTTGTGCCGGGCACAGTACTTGCTGAATAGAAAAAGTAGTGCAACATGAAATTGCAGTAATTTAATCACGACTGTACCAACTTTCTTTTAATGAAAAGTAATGATGAACTACATTAACATATCAAACCAATCTTTTTTCATCATTCTAGCACAGTGTTCGGTAAACGAGTGATCACCAACTACTGATATAGGTTATATTGTGGAAAAATTCCAGATACAACGCTTGCATTGGGTTTACTTATATATATAATATGGATCTGATAGCATTTTAAGTGATTTCTCAAAGAGAGTATACAAAACTTTTCTGGGGGAGTGACCTCAGATCCCATATTTCTATAAGAGGAAAACTAATCGTCAATCGTCAGATAAAAGCTTTAGAAAACATCTCTTTTTACAGTGTGGAATTCAAACAAAATTTATCTATTAAATCTAGATGAAACATTAGTTAATTGAAAAATTTGTAACTAGTTAAAGCTCCCACATTGATTTTTATTCTTAAAAATTGAATATTATGACCGTGATACCGGAATGATACTATGTTCCTTGACAAACTGCTGAACTCACCAGATTCAGCCATAAGTCAATCTAAATTTTCCAATATACATCAAATTTAAAGTAATTTATATCTCTGATACGGTTCAAAGCACTAGTAAATTCCCAATAATATTTAATATGAATAGTTATAGTTCGGGTATGATTGATTACGAAAAATTCAAAAGCTTTCACAATATTACTTGTATTCAGTACACCTCTACCCCCCCCCCCACACTACCATCATCCAGCCACCCCCAAAAAAAATTCTGGATCCGCCACTGGGTCTACCCTACTCAATAATAAGTCTGTAACTCTTTATACTCAATATAATAAGGGGAGTTTCATTGGAACCACCCAATTCCCAGTAAACTAACTTAATTAAATACTATAGCCTACAATACTTCAGTGATGGCAGCTAACTATTCGGAAATATTTATAATTGCCTCCCAAAATATCGAAACAAATATACTTTGAATTGAGTGCTAGAAGAGCAACGCTAGAATGCGATCTAGCGGCTAAAATCTGAACCTTTTTAGATGGTATGCATATTAACAGTAGTATTGATGTATCGAACCTATTACAATAAATTAGGCCTATAGCTTGTTAACGTGTAATGACAGTTTGATATTAATGGAATAGTGTTTCGAAATTTAAATTGCATTAACATTGGTCTATGAAAGAAACAGCTGTAAAACTGATCTGTTGCTTGTAGTCTATCATAGCCTTTTTAGGGCTCCTCGCTGCATTTTAGACAAATAAAACTAACAATAGGTAGGCCTAGTCCTAAACAAATTGTATCATAAAATTAGCCTAAGTTTCTCTTGATGGCATAATCCACTATTTTTAAATAAGCATTTACATTATGCATTGACATTAACTTATGCTTGTGCAGTAGCCCGAATCAAAATATCATCATTACAGATGTTATATGTATCATCTTATTATCATTATAGATGTTATGTGTTATGATAAGACCCTTGACAACATGCCTGTATATTGTATGTCTCTTTCTTACAATGATCTAACAATAGAGGATGCACAAACGGGTCTGAAAGTGTAGTTTTTCTCGTATTCTTTTTGGTCAAGGCAAAACTAATATGGTTTGAACCTTGCTTGAAAATTACGACTTGTTACGAAATTAAAAAATATCGATATAATTAAATATGGTCGATATATCGAAATGTCGACCTTGGATGATGGAATATCGATGTATTGAAGGCAACTTTCAACAATCGATATTTAGGATATATCGATGATCAATTTTGTCGTTTACGCGACGCGTCAAACTGAACCACTCAGGTGGACCAGCTTGTCGGTGGGACAGGTTGTCGTTCGTTGACCAAAACTCATTTGGACCAGTTTGTCGTTTGCATGCAGCGTCAAACTTAACCACTCAGATGGAATGTGGACCAGCTTGTCGGTGGGACAGGTTGTCGTTCGTTGACCAAAACTAATTTGGACCAGTTTGTCGTTTGCATGCAGCGTCAAACTGTACCACTCAGATGGAATGTGGACCAGCTTGTCGGTGGGATGGTTTGTCGTTGGGACAGTTTGTCGGCAGTGTGCAAATTGAAATGGACCAGTTTGTCGGTGGGACAGTTTGTTATCGTCCCGTAGAAACTGCAAACTGTGAAAAATGTAGGTAACGTACGTTTTTTAAATTTTTCGATTTTTTTGTCAAAGCTGATGATCCTCACATGAGTTTGGAGACTTGTGCGTCGGTAATAAGGTTAATGGGTGAATGAAAAATCCTTGATTGAGTGAGAGTTGAACGTAAGGCTGCAGGAAACGAAGCCAGCAAGAATCTTATCTGTCAAGGGCTACAACCAACTGCTCTAACAAAGTACTGTACGGCTCGTCTGTATGAGACGGTGAACAGTTGTTAATATAGCAGCATAAAATACTAAAATGAAGATATAATAGGCAGGTATTTGAAATTAGCATTTGATTGTTGAAAATGATTCAAATAATGCTTTCAATAGTTGAGGTCCTGGGAGCAAATTTCTTAACGTCCATGAATTTAGATAGATCAATCAGACACCATCATTAACATTTACCATTTACCGGTAAAGTTCCCAAAAACTCATCCAATGTTGTATTGAACAGATAAAGCCATTTTTTTTTTACTGAATCGCCAAATCTCTTGTAAACTGAGTATTAATATCATGTGCCCCTTTTTTTATTCTATTTTTTATAAAATAAACGATTTTATTTCAATATTCACCTTCAGGTACATCCTAAAAGATCACAGCAAATCCTAATATTCCAATATCCTCGTATTATTTTTACCAAATTGAATTTATCATGCCTGATCTCAAAGCCAGGAGCATGATGCAATCAACATTGTAGTTATTTAGTGATGATTTTGTCAATAGGTTTTACATAACTAAAATCTCCTTTACATCTTTATCTGATCTAAAAGTTGTTACCAAAACTTTCTGATCACAAGAGAACTCTACCCAAATAAAAATTATCTCCCGAGAGTTTCAAGGGCTTGAAATTCTCTAAATGGCTTACCACTATATAGCTGTAGCCAGAAGCTATTGCTACGAGTTGAAAAGTTGAGAAGTTGAAACAGTTGACAAGGACCGGCTGTAAACATTCTCTCCGACTTTATCAAGTCACAATGCAAAGCAATCTCGTTTCGCAGAAACGACATCAAAGCAATCCTTTGGTGGCAAGGTAGAAAGTACATGAACCAACATTTGAAAATTATCAAAGTTATGCACCTTGAGTGAGTTTGCTGGATTTTATTATTTTCCACCGGTGTTAGTGAGCAAGAAAGTAAATATAATATGAATATGGAGACTTTAATTCGCACGAGAATAAAGTTCTACTTCAGTCGTTCAAATATTAGTTACTTTGAAAATATCCTGTATCAATATTTATATCAAACTAACTTTACTTTATACATATTGCTTTACTCAAATATATTTTTGAAATTTTTCTGTTGCAGTTTCCAGACTTGTTAATATGGTTTTTGATACTGTCAGTCTAAAAGTTCAACTAGAGTAATCTACGATAGATTTTATCAATATAATAGTAAAATCAATAATGAAAAATGTATTCTTATATAAATACATTTATATTTTCATGGTATATTTTTACACACCATGGTATATATGTAATATACCATGGTATAAATTCACATCACATGGTATGTAACGGTTTTTCAACTGTTTGTAGACTAATTGGTAGTTTTTTCAAATTATGGTGTTATCAATTTATTTTGTAGTTGAAATACTGATAATCTCTATAGCACGATAACACCTTATGAAACGTTTTCGTTATATCTAATTAATATCTGTGTCATAAATTTCTCCTCTTCATCTTTTAATTCTTTTTATCAGTATTATTAAGGGAAATTTCAATATTCTATTGGAGAGTTCTGTTTAGTCGAGGAAATGAAATTCTTGTAGCTTCAACAGAATTATACTACATTTATTATCAAAATATGCTGAATTTGCTTCACTTTTCTGTAGATAATCAAGGAAATGCTCTGATGGGTTATATTAAATCCTGCAAACCAAAAATAGACCGTCAAAAATGTTATAATACCGTACTTAATTAGGTTATAATGCTTAATTGGATTTATTAGGTATTAATTGGGTTTAGAATGCTTCTGTGCCGTGAGGATTCGTGGAACTGTAAAATAATACGTAGATATATCTCAATGATATCTTTCAATTTTGGTGAAGAGAGTCCGACTTCTTGAAGTCCCCTCCACCCACTAATAAGCACACTAAACGCGTCCATATATTGACTTTCAAAGCTGCACCTAAATAATCATTATTCAATTATTTGATTTTCACTTCCATCTTCCCATTATCAAAGCACGGGAAGCTCAATTATCAGAATACAGTACACATATTGATATTTGAATCAAATTATCGAAAAAACTTATTCATTCAGATAATTTCACCTCCAATGCGGGTTGAAATGATATTTAACTTATCAATATCCGCTTACCATGAACTTATACGGGCAAATTCTGCCTCTGTAAAGGTTGTTTAGAAGCGCTTGTAACGTGAACAAATAAAATCAACGTATCTGTCCACTCAGCATACTATACAACTATCAGTCAGTATTCCACAGTACACGGATGGGGCTGTAACCTAAATTGTCGAATTTCAAACAATCATACCCGAATTTTTCTGGTGTGAGTAAGGTCTCTGAAAACATGGAGAATAACGATCGCTGGAGGCAAACTGAGCTCAGTAACCGTTGTTTTCATTTAATTTTGATGTATGTACTTGAATGTGTACTTTGCTGTATGATACAATATTGATAAGAAGCTCATAAAAGCAGACAAATTTCGCTTGCTCAGCAATATTATCATTTGTTTTCGTTGTACTGTATCCAGCAAAAACACGGACAGTGCCACACGTAGTTATTTGGTATTTGGATGAGGTGTTTTCAGGCTTCATACGAATTTTGAAAAAAAGCCAGAAATGTGTGAGTGGATCAACGCTTTTTTTATGAACTCCATCATGGATAAATCGGATATTTTTGTATTTATTTTCAGCTATCAAATCTATGATAGTATATGCTGATATGATAGTACAGTATATGTATATATAGTATAAAAGTTGTATCCCTAACTTACAATCCTCTGTTTTAAAATCAAACGCAAGCATCAAATTGAGCTGACCCAATTTCTTCACTCAAAATCAGGTCAAACTTCAAGATTTATATAAGTTCTGTCATTGAATGATGAATTTAATGGTGATACGTTTGTGTTGAAAATTATTCAGGTGTAAATATTAATCCATTTTACTAACAACTAAAAATATCCAGAACAATAGAATGATTTCAAACAAGTAAAGTGCATAATATTGTTACAGGTTCTATCTCTAAAACAACGCTGGCAACACTTAAATTTATCACTCGCACTTTATTTACACAAATTGTCCACAACTCACACTGTTCAATAATTAAAGGAGAAGCGTCTAATACATAACAGTTGAAATTCAAGCACTGTATAAACTGTCAAGTAAGCCTGATTAACAATCTGTCACAAAATACTGCAATTAACACTACAGACAATGAAAGTTCATTATCACAGTTTGTAATAGCGCCAACGGGATTGCACTGTCCGTATTAACGGAAACGGGAACTGTCACTGCACACTGCCAATTGTTATCAATGTAGAACACTTGAACTCACTTTCACCTAAGCGCTCGCTTTAAATAGGTTTTTCAAAAATCCAGGAAGATTGAGACCCTTCCAAAACGTTTGATAAGATTCCTAAATAAATAGATAAGGGCTCTCGCATTTTCCACGATATTCTATAAGGTTCTAATTTGGGTTCTAAGTAAATATCATAAAAGTGACAAAAGAAGAGGAATTGCTTTGACCAGAAGACTTGTTGACACATGCGATAACGCTGTAAATCCTTCTTTCCGTGTTCAAAACTCTAATATTTTATATTAATTTCCATTCTACTCTCAAACTGATGTCCTTTTAGAGAAAAAAAAAACGAATATAGAATGAGGTTCAAACGAGGTTAATTTCTTCCAATAATATTGTTTGTGATGGGAAAATACAAGTATAATCTTCCATGGAGTTCAAGAATCTTGACTACCAATGTAGTTTAGCTTCTTATTGTTATGCTTTCTGGAAAAATTAACTCAAAGGTAAGTTCCAATAATTGAATTGGAGAGAAATACCAATTTCCAATTGAAATGTTCATTATAAAGCTCGATTTCGCTCATCATTCCACAAAGCTCAAAAAACCAGATTTTTACATTTCAAAGTGAACTTTGAGTAAGCTTAGATGAACCCAGATTGAAAAGGCCAATAACACGATGAAGTCTACTGATTAATTTGGAATTCCAGATCATTGAAGTGGATAGCCCTCAACCAGTGCTTTCAAGTAAAAAAATCAAGTTTACCGTATGATATCCACTCAGTGAGATGAACAAAGATTTTCTTCAACCTGAATATTGTAGATGATAAGCTGGGAGTCTTCGAATCTTCACAGTTCATCATCCTTGGATGATTTCGTTGAAAAACGAGCTTTCCTCATATTGCTACTAGATTGGTTTTTTTACCTGAGCAAGATATTCAAGGTTCATTCTCTGGAAAACTCTATATCCAGGTTAATCTGATACTAATCAAAGGTTGGAACTATCTCCAGTCTCATAAAAAGAGTGGGCTACGTTATTTAGAATCTTATTGATTCAGTGAAGCATTCACAAAATCAGATATTGATACAGAGTCCTTATAAGCATTAGAAACTACGGGATATTGATGAATCACTTTATGAATGACTAATGAGACGATTGGAGAATTTTTCATCTATTTTAATTTATGCTAGATAAGAAGACGAGAGACAATTGAAGTAAATAAGAAATAAGGGTTTGATAAGAAAAAACATCATTTATCGAACACGAGGTTCCAGTTGAAAAATTTTGGGTGCTACAATTCGAGATGTTGATGACCTTTCTTTGCGAGACTACTAGAGCTTCTTACTACCATTTCCATAGTGAGGTCAAGACCCCCCTTTGGAACCACCCTTGTTCCAACACCAAAACATCATCCATTTTGCACCAGCGCACAAACCTGGCTTTTCTGATCCAAAATATGTTTTTAAATTGTTGAAAATTGTACACATAACCTTGGTTTCCTGTAATTCATCAAATTTGCATTTCGTATCTTCATTGTATTTTGTATATTTGTGAGAAATAAGTTGGATTTGAGATAATTGTACACAATATTGATTCAGATTCAAATGATTTTTTCTTTCCTGTAATATTTCGGAATGCTAAAAAAATACTATCTCGCATTTTACAAATGTCAAGTGATATTATGCTGACTGAATTTTTCAAATGAGGTCGCCAAAATCGCCAAAAAATAACTCAAGATACGAATAAAAGCAGAATATTGTATTGAACGGAAAGAAGGAACAGTTCAATCAATGAATCAATTTATTTACAGTATTATTACAACAAAGATCCTCCTAAACCAGTAGGAAAAATGGTGCTATTGCTTGTGTCAACAAGTCTTCTGGTCTCAGCAATTAATTACTCTTCTTCTGACACTTTTATGATATTTGATTGGAACCTTAAAGAAATTTATCAACTGAATCGAATATTGTGGAAAATGCGAGAATTTATCTGTTCATTTAGGAACGTTTTGGAAGGGTCTTCGTCTTTCTAGATCAAATAAATATATTATAATTTAAAGCGAGCGCGTAGGCAAAAGTTCAGTTCAGTTGTAATTCGATCTTTAATGCGGTAAGTGGCAGTTCCCATTTCCGTTAATACGGACAGTGCAATCCCGTTGGCGCTATTACAAGCTGTGATAATGAACTTTCGTTGTCTGTAGTGTTAATTGCAGTATTTTGTGACAGATTATTATTCAGGCTTACTTGACAGTTCATATAGTGACTTAAAAGTGCTTGTAGAGTTTCAAATGTTACGGAAAAGATGCTTCTCCTTTAATTATTGTACAGTTATTATTTAATATTAGATCGGCCTTTTGACATTTAGTGATTTTTGTACAGTAATATTGAAAACTCTTTATCAGTTGAACAATATCTATCTGTTTTTGATTGCTTATTTTGTGCAAGACATTACTGAACAGTGTGGTGAGTTGTGGATAATTTGTGTTAATAAAGTGCGAGTGATAAATTTAAGTGTTGCCAGCGTTATTTTAGACATAGAACCCGTAACAATATCTCTAGTTGAAAACTCCCTTGAATTTTTCTTGATCAAAGGATCCAATAATGCATTCACTATTTAATAGCGGTAGCACAACAGTATAATAGACACAATTATTATATATGTGATGTAGCCAACTAAGCCAAGTTCTTATCAGGTGTTGGTATGATTGTGATACAAAGACAAATACTGAACAAACGCTGGTCTCTATCGAAGTTGAAGTTTCAGCCGTGAAGTAGCTCAACAGACACTTTGAAACCGTTAAGCGAGTTCAGAAGAACGTTCTTGTTGCTCTGAGGGAAAGATAGGCAGCTCGCTTTGGTACAGACGCTTAAGTTGAGTGGGCCAATACTGCTGTCTGCAAACTTAAATCGTTTGCATAGTTCCAACCGCAGTCGAAAAGCTTTTTCGTCCTTATCAGACTCCGCCTACCAGTGTCAGGACATGGAGTAGAACGAGAACCGATCTCTACACCAACCGTGAATTTTGAAGTATAGTTGAACAATTCTAAGTGAGTTGTCAAGAATAAGCTTACAATACTTATGAATTCATATCGACAAATTATTAGACATACAAAATGAATTCTAATTCATAATTATTTGATGAATTTTGTTAGTTATTTCTTTCAGTACAAATTCCAGCTCCAATGAGCTATTACAGAAATAAAATGTCAGCCTAATATAGAATATTTAACTAAATATAATATTGATGTAATAATAGTTATTATTTGAACAAGTTTGAACTTCTACTTCATCGATTTATTACTAAACTGAGATGTAAGTCTAATATGGAATGGCCTCAAGGAAAATATTCCTTGATGACAAGTATAAAAAATTTATATATTTATAAATTACGTATGTACTTTAATAGTATCCTATATGTATATACTCGTTCACCCTTGACTGAATTTCAGTGAGCATCAAATTATTTAATTTAAAAATAATTCAATTCTCACCTACTTGTGTATTCAAGGTTAACCGAGAAAGCATTGATAACCTTCACTGAGCTTCAATTTTTAATTTAAAAATGATTCAATTCTAGCCTACTTGTGCATTGTTTTTCTTTGTTACTTTCTAGATGTTCACGGTTCTGTTTCTTATTTTTGCTTGTTGCTCCTCCCACCAGTGGGCGTGACTTGTTATGGCCTTCAGCCAATCACAAATCTTCAATGAAGGTCAGCCTATCCCTTAGCCAATAGTATTATTCCCTGTTTAGTATATATTAAGCTACTCTGTACTTTAGTTTCAGTTTATTTGAGATTGATAATGGTGTAACAACCGAGACTAGTATCTCACTTTTTTTAATAAATGTGGTTGTGACAACTTCGACTTGCCATTAATTATGGATATCTTCTTTTCACTACAAAGATCGTTGAATTAACCATAAAAAGTTAATATTAACAATAATGCAGATCGTTATGGATCAAGAAAACAATTCAAGAATTCAATTTAATTATTCATTCTACATCAAAACATTACAAGATTTTAGTTGAATAGTAATAAAATAAAATACTAGAAACTTAAACTCTTTCGGAAGCGAGATAAAAATACTAATCACATGGAAGAATATTTCTTTTTGCTTGTGAGGAGGAATGCTACCAAGCCAATCTATTCATTCTTTATCGCAATTCGATGTATATTATTTTTTCTTTGTACGAACTGTTCACACTGATGGAATTCCAATTTCAAAGTAATATTCAAAACTAGTAACGTTGATTCAATTGCCTCACATATTTCAGTCCCAGCTGCAACTTCAAAAACAGCGTGAATAAGTGGCGGCTATACCAACTCAGTACAAGGAGCACGCACGATTTTATGCTTAACAGCAAAAGCAGTTTAATTAGACAGATTACAGAGTTACATGCAACCAAATTACAACCGAGAAAACTAAATTGTGATTCAAGTTGTACAGAGCACATGGAACAAACTCATTAACTGGCTTAGACTGAAATTTCTCTGCTTGTAGTTGTTGAGTACGCTACAAAGCCATCTCAGCTTAAGATTTCTTCCTCACTAAGATTACAATGACCTCCAGCTATCGAGCTAACTTGTTTGGGAGGCTACAGTAGCTGACTGCATATGGATGAGATGAGAGTAACAAAAGCAGGGATGCCTAGCTTAGATTTCTCTCAGAGTTACATGACAAAGACGCTTAAGTTGAACATCAAGTGACTTGAGACTTGCAAGTGGTTTATTTCTAGATAAAAGTTTTATCTTCAAATTTTTTATGAAAAATTCTTTCTACTAGAATGATTGAACAAGAAAATCAATTATTGCCTTCTTGGTCTGCTTACTTTATTTTGGATTTTTTAATTTTTATTATTTTTCTTTAATTTTAGGGTTTGCCCACTTAACTTCTGTCTGAAAGATAAGTTGCCATTAGCTGCAGTGAACGGAGGAAACAATATTGAAAGAGGAATCCTATCAATAATATTATCAATTAGATAAGAATTGTAACATATTCTCAAATACCTCGAGAAATCATCTAAGTTGCATACTTTAAAAATATGTAATCAAACTGGAGAAATTCACTCCCATTCAGGAGCTATTTAATATTATATAATTATTTGATTTTTCAAATTTCAAGTAGGTAAGTGTTCTTGAAATGCAAACATTTGTTTTTTTGTTTTAAGCATGAGTGATGTGCAACAAGCATGAGAAACCATTGCTAGATAGGTAAACCATTAGAAAACCAATTCAATTCTCTTCCCCTTCCTCACAGCAGCAGTAGCACACCCCACTTCAGAGCCATTTATTTATATTTTGTTTTAGTTTCTTGTTTTTTTATATTTTTATTATTTTTATTTTGAGAGATATACATTTCTATTTATTTTTTAGGCTTAACTTCCTTTTTTTTCGTGGTTTGCTTGTTTTTTACGTTTTTGGAATAGATGAGTTGCATTTATTTGAATAAATATAACTTCATGATGAAACCACATGATAATTTAAAAAAAAGGGAAATTTCTTCATTAATTTTCAAGATATAATTTAAAATACAGTCTTATGTAGTTCTATCCATTCATTCTTGGATTCCAGGGTAGCAGTGACAGATGCAGAACTTTTTTTTGGAAAACAATATCAATATCATACCCTACCTAGTAGGGATAGGAAAGTAAAAATATTTGAGGATATCACCTGAAAAAGACTTTCACTCCCATAAAACTCAAAAATAAAGCATTTTGTTCATTTTTACTTGAATAATTCGGGGGGGGGGGGGGGTATGAGTCCCACCACAAATTCCACCCTTTAAAGAATACATAGGGTACCATGTTTTTTGTGTTTTATAAAATCCAACCTACAGATAAGTTTGTATAATTTAATCTAAACCCGAAACTCACGAGTCAAAACTTTTATTATGTTACGCAGGGGACTCTTACTTCCGACATGAGCTGAAGTTTCAGGACTCTAAAGGTTATTATTCGCCTTTATTCGGCGGCTTTATTTGTGGGGGAGAATCAAATTCCTTGCTTTAACGACTGGAATGAGAATGTGAATAAGATGAATCATCTTGACGCAGGTGCATAAAATGCCGCTGGAAACTACGGACGGTACTCAGATTTTCATGTCGGAGGGAACGCTGGCCCTCCACAGGTTCAACCGTACCGATAAAACGTTTTTGATTACTTTCATATATGCTACCTCACTTCATTCGGCCCCTTCTAACCTCGAAAATGTTATGGAAATAGAAAACAGAGGGTAAAGAATGTAGAATAATTGCTATTCTACGAGAATATTTTTTGTACATATTTCAAGAAATTATAAGAGCTATTATTCTGTGGAGCTCTTCAAAAAACGACCACTTCCCCTCTTCCATTATCTTTATTCTTTCATCTCCAATCACCAAATACTAAGGTCTCAATATTGTGTAATTCAGGATGCGAAGAATTGAAAAAAAAATTAACTAAATTTAATATTGATGTGCTGACTCGCTTGACACAACCCCGGTGTCACAAACGTCTTATCATAATGACGTTTCATTATCCGTTCCACTTATACACCGAGCTGTTACGTGAAAGCATATGATTATACATTTATAGGCTTACATGCTAGCATTCGTGTGATCTATATATTATCTTGAATGGTGAAGCAACACATAACTAGTATGAAATATATAAAAGTGGTACTATCATTTACGCACATGCGCCATCTTGATATAACTCAAGTTGCCATAACTTAGAACAAGCTTAATATTAATGGTCAATACTAGTCACTAATGTATGTAGCTCATAATTCTGGAAGTCAATTCACTCTCCAAACATATAATAATATGATTTATTCACATTATTCAATTTATAACAAATTATTATTTAAGTAATTTAGATAATATAAACTTGAAAAAAATACTTTTAGATGGAAATTAACTCACGTTATGGCGTGACGGCCGTTTCGCTCTGTTGTCTAGAGCATCGTCAGACGACCCACAGTACACTGACTTAAGGTATGAGTTTGAGGGTTATGTATGTTGGAATGGTGATGGGGTGGGGGGATGAGTAGGCGGGAGGTTTGAAATTGGGATTATTTTGTCAAATAGAGTATGTGAGAAGAAGTTAAGTTGATCATTTAAAATGTTGTCAGGTTGCTGCTTTGCATGTTTGTAAATCTCATATTGTTCTAAAACATTGAGTTTCTGGCTTTTGTGAGTGAAGTGTAGTGTGTCTAAATTAGTGTCAATGTCTGTATAACTGTGGCCTGTTGAAATGATGTGTTCAGCAAAAGTGGAATGTGTGTTTGGGTGTGAGATGGCTCTTGTGTGTTCCTTGAATCTAGTGGTGAATGTCCTGCCAGTTTGTCCTATGTAGAACTTGTTGCAGTCATCACATTTCAATTTGTAAATTCCAGATCTGTTGTACTTGTTTTGAGATGTTGTCTGAGAATGCAGGTGTTTTTTGAGTGAATTAGTTGTCCTGTAAGCTATTTTATATTTGAGTTTCCTGAATGAAGCTGCTATTTTATGAGTTTTGTTGTTGAGGTAAGTAAGTGTGATGAATGTATGGGGGTTGTCATTCTGTTTGTTGCTGGTGTGAGTGATTGGTTTTGTTGATATTCTGTGCAGTAGTTTGTCTATTAGTGTGTGTTTGTAACCATTCTGTTGTGCTATGTATTTTATAGTATTCAATTCTATATTGTAATCTTCTTGTGACATAGGAATGTTTGTTAGTCGGTGGAGCATGTGATTGAAAGCGGCAAGTTTATGTTGGGTTGGGTGATTTGATGTGTTATGTATTACTGTATCAGTTGTTGTGGGTTTCCTGTAAATTCTAAATGTTTTGAATGCATGTTCCTGCTTTGTTATAGTGATGTCCAAGAAGTTGATACTATTATTGTGTTCAAGTTCTAAGGTGAATTTTAAATTGGGATGGATTTTATTGAGATTGGTGTGGAATATTTCAGTTTGTCTTTTATTGCCTTTGTATAGAATTAGAATGTCATCAACATATCGGTGCCAGCTGATGATTTTGTCTGTATTATGTAGGATATGTTTTTGTTCTATATTGTGGACAAAGATTTCAGCTAGGATGCAAGAAATTGGGGAACCCATAGGAAAGCCATGAGGTTGTGAATAGAATTTATTATTGTATGTGAAGTAATTTTGTGAGGTAACTAGTGTTGTGAGGTCTAAAATTTCTTGGAGCTGTTCAGGTGGTGTGTTGTTTTGGATGAGCATTTGTTTAAGGTGAAGAAGTGTTTCATGTATGGGTACATTGGTGTAAAGATTTGTAATGTCAAGAGAAGATAGTGTGGAATTGTGTGGTATATGGATTTTTTGTAGTTTGTCTATCAGGTCTATGTTATTTTTTACTGCTGTGTGCTGATGGAATGTTATGTTCTGTCTTATTGTGTTATGTAGGAGTTTTGCTAATTTGTGTGCAGGTGCATGTGTGTGATTTATGAGAGGTCTGATGGGAATATCTGCTTTGTGAATTTTTGGTAAGGCATTTAGTTTTGGTGCTGATGAATTTATGTGCTTGAGGTGCTTTTTGTGGCTGTGAGGAATGATGTGTTGAGTACGATTGATGGCATCTTTTATTTGTGTTTGGTACTTGGGAGTGGGATCATTCTTTAGTTCCATGATTTTATTTTTAGTAATGAATTGTTGTACCTTTGTGTCTATTTCTGTTTTATTTATAATGACTGTGATGTTGCCTTTGTCAGCTGTGGTTATGATCAGGTTATGTTCTTTCTGTTTTTTCCTAATATTTTTCATGGTTATAAAATCTGGGTTGGTTTTGGATTGGACTTTGAAAGTGTTTTTATTGCGTGATATATCCTGCCTCAGGTATTCATGTACATGTATATTTGTATTTTGTATAGCAGTTTCTGTGTCTATTATAGTTTCAGTCAATTGTTTTTGTGAGAGGTCATGTTGTGTGTTAATGTTGTGTTTTAGTCCCTTATCAAGTAGTTCAATTTCAGATCTATTGAATTCGATTTGTGTGGTATTCATTGTTCTTTTATGAAATTTCTGTTCTGTGGTGATTAATGGGGTCTGTGCATTTTGAAGTTGTGCAATTTTTTGGTTATGTTTGGTTTTTAATTTTTTGCTCATGAGATTGACTATGCTATTTGTATATGTGATTATTTCTTGTAGTTCAGTGTAGTGAAGAATAGAGCTGAGTTTTAAATGTAAATAATATGCTTTCTTGTTGAGTTCATTCTTTTGTCTGTGTAGATGCTGTATGCTGTTTTTGATGAATAATAATTGAGCCTGTTTCACAGTTTTTTGAGCAGGTATGCTGTTGCTTTTTAAAGAAATTCTTGCATATTTTGGGATGATTTGGTTATGGATGCAAATGTGATTGAATGATATGGCATGGGATGATTTCATAACCTTAATTCGAGTGTTCCTGTAGGTATGGATCAATGTTGTCCTCTCGGCGAAATTATGATGTTGAAGATCCATCTTGTTTCCACTAATATGTAATATAAACTTGAAAAAAATACTTTTAGATGGAAATTAACTCACGTTATGGCGTGACGGCCGTCTTGGACATCACTATAACAAAGCAGGAACATGCATTCAAAACATTTAGAATTTACAGGAAACCCACAACAACTGATACAGTAATACATAACACATCAAATCACCCAACCCAACATAAACTTGCCGCTTTCAATCACATGCTCCACCGACTAACAAACATTCCTATGTCACAAGAAGATTACAATATAGAATTGAATACTATAAAATACATAGCACAACAGAATGGTTACAAACACACACTAATAGACAAACTACTGCACAGAATATCAACAAAACCAATCACTCACACCAGCAACAAACAGAATGACAACCCCCATACATTCATCACACTTACTTACCTCAACAACAAAACTCATAAAATAGCAGCTTCATTCAGGAAACTCAAATATAAAATAGCTTACAGGACAACTAATTCACTCAAAAAACACCTGCATTCTCAGACAACATCTCAAAACAAGTACAACAGATCTGGAATTTACAAATTGAAATGTGATGACTGCAACAAGTTCTACATAGGACAAACTAGCAGGACATTCACCACTAGATTCAAGGAACACACAAGAGCCATCTCACACCCAAACACACATTCCACTTTTGCTGAACACATCATTTCAACAGGCCACAGTTATACAGACATTGACACTAATTTAGACACACTACACTTCACTCCCAAAAGCCAGAAACTCAATGTTTTAGAACAATATGAGATTTACAAACATGCAAAGCAGCAACCTGACAACATTTTAAATGATCAACTTAACTTCTTCTCACATACTCTATTTGACAAAATAATCCCAATTTCAAACCTCCCGCCTACTCATCCCCCCACCCCATCACCATTCCAACATACATAACCCTCAAACTCATACCTTAAGTCAGTGTACTGTGGGTCGTCTGACGATGCTCTAGACAACAGAGCGAAACGGCCGTCACGCCATAACGTGAGTTAATTTCCATCTAAAAGTATTTTTTTCAAGTTTATATTACATATTAGTGGAAACAAGATGGATCTTCAACATCATAATTTAGATACTACATTTCAAGCTCAGCTGAACTCAGAATTAGAAAGTTTTAGTTGGCTATGTTGCATACATTGTAATCTGGGTATCATTGCCTGAATAATAAAACAGATTTATATGGGATGGTGTGATGGTATAAAAGTAGCGTGGTATGATAGCTTGGTATAAAAGTGGTACGGATAATAAACCATCATCAAATTAGTGCGTTTCTGCTACCGGTGGTTAGAGAGACAATTTACATAATATAATGTATCACTTATGAAGTTTTGTAACATACAAGCTACAGAACACAAAATATCTCAGTTTCATGTAGGATGCTGGACAAAGCCTGGAGCTGGTTCTAATACAGATTTGTCATCTTCTACTAAACAGTCAAGTAATGATTGAGATTGAGACAGTGAATTGTAAAAACATAACTGAATATTTTGAAATGAAGCTCAATAATTGGAGTTATGTTGTTGATATGAGAGGATTATTGTCAATATCATATAATATAAATATTGCAATATCATAGAAATAATGTGAGCCTGTGGCTAGGTCTTTGGGATCCCCAGGACAGGAGTTATAATTCAAGGACTCCCTTTTACAAGTTGTCATTGGAACCCCCTTTGACTGGATCATCAAAGTTGTCATTTGTCATTTGGAACCCCCTTTGACCGGAGACCTAATTGTAATAAAGAAAATAATGTGTTAATATATTGTACATAATTTTTTTATACTTCCATGATTTGTGATTATTTTCTTATTGACTCCAGATGATTGTTGGCATAATATCTTCATACGTCTCAGATCACGTTGGTCATTATGGCCGAAACTCAACTTTCCCTCCACGCCGCGTCGGTCATTATGGCCGAAGAAACAGCGCTCACTTCAACCAGTCCAAGCATGTTGTTCATCTCATCCAAAACCATAAAAATTATTTAGAAATTACCATGAGGATGATGTTATGAATCAATTGCACCCCATATGAAAATAATATTCCTACTTTGAATATTGTTATTACATATTTTTTTCTCTGCACTATTTCATGAGTTTTGGTTGTATAGTATTTCAATTGTAGGTGAATATGCCTATGCAACAGTTATAATCATAATGGAGAATAGTATTTCATCACTCATCAATACATAATTGGCATTCTGTTAGGCTCCAGTATTTGGCGGACTCCGAATGAATTATAAGTGTGCTTGAAATATTAGGTATGTGTGATGTGTGACAACCATTGCTAGATAGATACTCTTTTCCTCTTCCTCTCAGAAGCAGCATACCCCACTACAAAACTATACTCCTATAGGCTTCATAGGCTATAGAAACAATTCGAAAACAATCCAGCTTCTATCAATAGTTGGCATTTTGTTAGGCTCCAGTTATTAGGTGGGCTCCAAATAAATTCTAAGTGTGCTTGAAATATTAGTTTGTGTGATGTGTGACAACCATTTCTAGATAGAAATTCTTCTCCTCTTTCTCTCAGAAGCAGCATAACCCTCTACAAAACCTATACTTCTATAGGCTTCATAGCTTAGAAGCAATACGAAAACAATCCAGCTTCTATCAACAATATGATATTTTGATGAGGTGAAAAGGAACAGAGAAGTCTCATAGAGGGAAGCCAATACATAAACTTGAATCAGGATGACCGTTGCTTTCAAATGAATAGACAGCAGTCGATGACACAGCGAGCAGCTGTCAAAATCAATTGAGGCGGGATTTATTTTATGGACGGACGAGCTGCAACGGCCTCGGTTCGCATGGAAATCGGGCACTGATCGCTAAAGCGTCGGAACTGTCACGGATTGGTCGTTTAGAAAGTTAATTTATGGCCATCTAAAAGATTTCCACTGACAGGCGATTTTGTTCAACGCTCAGTCTGCACGATTGAATTGCATCAATTTCAGTCATCCTAATTCTGTTATGGATTTGTTGCGAAACTGAATTTGTCCATTCTCCCTCAATTGGTTTTAGCTGTTAAAATTGTAGATTCGCTCACTTGAACCGTAATTGTTTGTTATCTTAGTAGGTATATTACGGTCACAGTACTGTATCCATCTGTCAATGGGTTCCTCTTCTAGTGGAAAAATAAAGGAACAATTAATCATCAGCACCAGAGAATTTTCATCTTGCTCAATATAACAATTTGAGATGGTTTCAATTCTTTTTATGATGTTGAAGATCCATCTTGTTTCCACTAATATGTAATATAAACTTAAAAAAAACACTTTTAAATGGAAATTAACTCACGTTATGGCGTGACGGCCGTTTCGCTCTGTTGTCTAGAGCATCGTCAGACGACCCACAGTACACTGTAATTCTTTTTAGTTATATTTTTATTCTCTGTCCGATCGAAGCCGACATTAAAAGAGATAATACAGAAATAGCTCTAAAAGGCTAATGTCTGTTGGTAAAACATTTTACATTAGCCTATATTGGAAACAGTCAGTTCTCCCGCACCCTAGTGATAAAGAAGCTGGAGAACAGAATATATAAATACTAGAAAAACCACAGATTACTGAATCTGTGAATACGTTAAAACTGAATAACGTCTGAATCTGGATAACCTTAATATTTATTCATTCTATCCATTTATGCGTATATTATTTCAGTTCTTTGTTTATTTATTCATCTAGATTTATTATCTGTGGTTTAACATATTTCGCTATTGAATCAAGTATATATAGGAACATAGTAGTTAAACTTGGATAGTTGAAGTTAGTGAGGTTTGAGCTTCATTGAAATTAATTTTCAGCTTAAAAACGCTTCCACTGTGATATTCAGCAATGATTCCATAGTCATCATGATATTGTTAGGGATATAGGGATTTATTTTATTCCTGACTAAAACTTATACAGCACACGTACATTCGATAGTTGTGAGACATAGTTGTGATAGATAGTGAGTTGAATTAATTCAGAATGGAGTTATAGTTGATACGCTGAACTAAGAAGAGTAGGCTATATTCTCTATTCTGGATGTTTATTTATGAATATTTATTTATTTCAACTATTTATTCGTCTTTTCTTTTAGTTATTTGTTTATTTATCCATCTATTAATCATAATTTATGTATTTATTTATTATTGTAAAATGAACAACATGACAAGGAGAATTTTCGTTGAAATTGTACTTTCATCCAAGGTAATTGTAAGAAGACAAGGTGTGTTCAAGACTATGTAATCTTTTACTGTACTTATTAATTAGTTGAAGCGAATTGAAAACGAATAAAATAACTCAAATACCGGAGAAGTATATCATGTGATGTACATGTTATAACATTTTTGAGTACTCTAAATTTGATAATTGTTTGATGGTATCAAAAATGCCGTAGATTAACAGGTAAATATACCATACAACATAGAGACGTCAATGTTTCTTGTAAAGCATATATATTTTGAGAAGAATACTTATAAAGTTTTGCAATTTAACGTGCAAAAGATAGGCGAAATCGTGATTAGAGACCCGGATGACGTCACTGCATCAGCTGAAAGGACTCGTCAGATGAGCGGAGATGCGCGTGAACACTAGCTTGTCTTCTAATTACCTTGCTTTCACTCTATGAATCTCATACAATAATAATGTTCTATGATTGCACTTTCTTTATAATTAAGGTTTCTCGCATAATATTTTCAATTTACAACATAAAAAACTCGATCACGTTGAAATAAGTGATGATCTCAACAAAAGCAACCCACTCGATACAACAAGAAAGCCAAACTAAGAAACCTATTCTAAGTTTGAAAAAACATCATTATATTCAAAAGAACCTTGAGTATTGAAATTTTTTTCCAGTGGGCTACAATCACTTCACGGAACGGTAAAGCAAATTGCACAAAGTAAACGATTGACGTAATGACAGAAAGAAAAGCAGCAGAAAGGTAAAATAGGGGAAGAAGAAAAGTAAAATAGAAGTTAAGTAGAAGAAGAGAAGTAGTGTGGTCTATCCATTATAATGTTACACAAACTCCATCCATCGTTCTGTTTACTCACATCCCTCGTTCCCCACTTGAATGACGATCAAACGCGAAAAATCACCGTGCTCCAGCAACCTTTTACGGCTTTACAAACGGTGGCAGGGTGAATAATTCCGCCGTTGCCAGTATAATAAGGAAGCATCGCCAATTCCCCATTCGCAAAGCTCTCCTCATCGACTGAGAATTGAGTGAGCTTCGCTTTTTAAACGTCACTAGGCCACAACCACTAGAAAACGAAAGAGCTATTACTTACAAAGTATATTGTTGAACTTGTGGAAACGTTATTCTTATTACGACTTGTGCCTTAGCATTTCTCAGAACACCTGATTTTGCGTTTACATCTAGGGCTTCAACAACCTTCAGAAGACATACTAAATAACGCGCTACTACATTTTACCTGGATATTGGATGGAACGAGTTAAACGCAACGGGGAATTAATTAAAGGCAGAGGAAAATATTACACCTCACAATGTGTTATATAGGAATATGGGTGAAAAATTATTTTGAATAACATCAATGATTTTTCAGTACCAAATCAAAGAGAATTTCTATAAATGTGGGCTACCAGACGCATCAATTTTACTTGTTTTTTTTTGTTTTTTTTTTTTTGTTTGTAGATTACGTCTTGTATACTTGACATTTTCCTTTCTTTGTAGTGGAAGATATTGTGGGAAGTATTCATGATGAATAATCAGACGAAATTGTCACAACCACATTTATTAAAAAATATTGAGAAACTAGTTTCGGTTGTTATACCATTATCAATCTCAATCAAACTCGAGTTTGAGTACAAGATAAGTTAGATCAATATTTATACAACCTTATACACTAGTTACCATAATTACTATATAAATTAGTTGAGGTGAGGTTTAATTTTGATGTGAAAGTTACTCTTGTACACTATAAAAACGGTTTGGGTTATAAGTTAGGATAATAAGAAGATACGGGGCTTCTAGAACAGAATAAAGAGTATCGCAGAGTTTAAGGTTTGCTTTGAACGTGGTTTGGCTTTGGGTTTCTGATGGAGATGAATATTTTTTTAATGGGGGTTACACTCAAAAAATAAAAGTGGCAAATAGTTATAAATATTAGTGCTCAAAGTGTAGATGAGAATTAAGGGAGTGGATTAAGTTGTGAATGATTTGAGTTATTTAACTTTAAATTCGCGATAATCTTGATAGTCCATTTTGAATGCAGATATTTAAAAATAAGATTTATTAGATTCAGCACTTATTAACCATGATCATGGACATCACCAACCTTCCGCATTCCCTCTAATCACTGCCAATGATATTTTAAGAATGAATTTTTATTATAAATTTAATGACTTTCAGTCAATTCTAATTGTGAATCAATAATATTCCTACTCA
The DNA here is from genome assembly GCA_948455865.1 of Conomelus anceps. Lineage (NCBI taxonomy): Eukaryota > Metazoa > Arthropoda > Insecta > Hemiptera > Delphacidae > Conomelus > Conomelus anceps. The sequence goes on from OX418219.1 coordinate 66,919,602, forward strand.
CTCAGGCCAATATAGAAATATTATTTATTCACAACTAAAATTGACTGCAAGTCGTTAAATTTACAATGAAAAGTCAATATTAACAATGCAGATCATTATGGAACAAGACATACAAGAATATTTCAAAGTATTGTTACGAAAGCAAACAAGCAGTTATTCACGCACTTGTTCTATTCATATCATTCTATTGTTCTCATGGTTGGACGTGACTTTGACCGATCTTCATCCGATCTTCTAATTCTCTCTCCTTAGATGTCTTTGTCATTCTTATTCTTCAAGTCTGCAACTCTCTCACTCAATTGATCTTCTCGTCAATTCTACATTCTTCTTGAACAATCGAGGCCTATAGTCCAAGCATTCTTGAAGATTCTCGAAGTTTCTGGTGATTCCAGTTCTTGGAATTATGACAACTATCTCGCATATAAAGGAGCTCGCGTGAACCATTGAGTTGAGTCTTACAAAAGCTTGTGTGACAGTCAGTTTTACAAACCCATGTGACAGATTGTATTACAGATCTCGGGAGAGAGACAATCCAGTGTCAGTGGAGTAAACAGTGCTTTATTCAGTCTTTAGACAGTGTCAAGTACAGAGACAAGTGTTTACTGTTTATGCAGCTTACTAATAGTTTAAAGACGTTGTGTTAAGTGATATTATTTGGGACTGTCAAATAACGAATTGGACTGTGTTTTTGTAAGTGATAGTTGCTCTTTTTATTATTTCTTTCTGCATTATTGTACAGTTTATTGGTCTCTTGTTTCTTTTATTATTGATCAGCCTGTAATTACTTATTCATTAATTCTTGTAAATAATTACTGAAAATAAGTATTAGCTTGTCATTTGATGATCTGTCTTATTCAATTAATTGAACTTACAATTAATTTGTGTAAATAGACTAATTTGTGTAAATAAAGTGCAAGTGTGAACTTTAGTGTTGCCAGCCTTATTTTAGCTATTAGAACCCGTAACAGTATTGTCTTTTCCAGTAGAGTTGAAAGGCCGCAAGTCAGTTCTAGTCCCATGACTCACCAACTTCAAAGATGAATCTCTTACATTCGAGTCTAGTAGAGGTATTAAACTCTATCTCTAGAGAGGATGAACTGAAAATGAAAAATAGTACGATTCTCCAAGGTATAAAACCTTGATGAATTGGCAATATCAAGAGAGCACTCCTCTGTAAAAGCTCAGTAATATGAAATCAATAGCAACGTACATCGATATATCTATAGACTCTCTCTTTAACGTGTAGACTTGAACTTGACTTGAACTCGTGCGCCAGGGGAGATTGATCCAAAATGGCGCTAAGTCGAGCTGATGAGACGCGGCGTGAGAATTACGGTTGACGTTCGCGTCGATAATGATCCAGATGAAGGAGCACCAAAAAGTCTTGTCGAGTAACGAACAAAAGACGAATAAGGAGCAGTAATATGAATTATTTATCAGAGAGAATGACGTCATCAGCGCTTTGATCCAGGTTGAGAACTTGTTACATGAATTATTACTTGACTCATGCTGAAACCAAAAATCCCCTCAGATCATGTTTCCTTTGGCACACACCGTGAGAGTTTTATCCATTTACTCATCAACAAAGTTAAATGCGAGGGAGAAGGTTCTCTGAGATTATTGTGGTCACTGTAATCGGTAATTAATTTTTGTCAATATTATTATTTTAATTGAATGACATATCAAATTTTTGGATTTCTTGTTCCATAACGATCTGCGTTGTGAATATTAACTTTTTAAAACTTTTTGTAAATTTAACGACTTGCAGTCAATCTTTAACTGTGATTGGATAATAATTGTACTCACACGACCTGGCCGAACGTCTTCGGCCTTGAAGATGTGTTTCCATAACTCGAAAATTTTCGGCCGAGTGTGAGTACAATTACTATTCAAAATTACAATTAAAAATTGACTACAAATCGTTGAATTTACAATAAATAGTTAATATTTGTATCATTTATCTGCATCATTTTTCTCACAGCAATAATCGAACGTAAGTAGCTCTTAATTTACTTATAGCAAAGTAAAATACTGGGAAAGCCCGTCGAGATGATTATAATTTGACACGTGATAATATTTTAACTACTGCAGAAGTGCAGATATGATGTTGAAGATCCATCTTGTTTCCACTACATCTTGTTTCCACTAACATAATAATGAAAACTGAAAAAACACCTTTCAGTGGAAATTGTGATTCACTTTATGTTGAGGTGCTCTGACGATGCTCTTATCATCAGAGTGAAACGGCCAACACGCCATGACATGAGTCGCAATTTCCACTTGGTGTTTTTTCGGTTTTTATTACTGCAGATGTATAAAATTGATTAATCAAGTGATAATGCAGCTCTCCTCAGCATCGATGGAAATTGAAGCATGGGAAATGGAATTGATGAAAAACTACATCAATCTGATGAATGAAGATACCTCATTATAAAAAACTCCATGGAAAAGAGAATAATAGAAGAAGTAAAGGCCAGTAGATGTGCAAGGTTGGTGGGAGAGTACGTGGGTGAGGAACAATTGGAGAAGTAGAAGAGAATGTGTGAAATGAAAAGAAGAATAAATCAGAAATGGTGAAAAAGCCTTTGATCTTGGTTGAAAACGCCTCACATAATTATTATTGACTCATGCTGGAACGAAGACAAATATCAAGTAGCAACCAACACCAAGGAAATTAAAATATAGAGTTTATTTGGAAAGACGAAAACTTTCGAGAACATTTGCATTTCTAGATGCATCAAGTAGTGTAGATTGTAGATGTGCAGATTTTAAACATGTTTTAGTGTAAGAAAAATGTTTACCCGTTATGAGGCCAACGTGACGCACTAAAATGGATAGAGAGCTATGAAATAAATGATGGAGCGTCACATGATATATTGTACCTCAGCTCCGTGTAATAAAATGTTGTAGTCTCCTGCACTTGTTTAACGATTGAGTAGGCCTCTGCCAAGATAGACACGTTTATTGGACCAATTTCGCCGGTCGTTAACTTGAAGAAATTGGTGCAAGTTGCTATAACAAGTGACTTGGAGATGTTGCCTTGGAGAAAAGTGGAAAGTGCCAGATGAGTTCAAGAGAAAGAGTGAGACAAAGCAAGTAATTTGTCAAAAGCAGTGGGGAAGCTGGAATGGCGATCGATTTTAACAAACAAGAAGCAATGGCCATCACCACCCTGGAAAATATGGCATAAACGGTATCATTGCTGTAAGGCTCCTACAAAACCGATAAAACAAACATTAAATGTCAGTTACATAATATTTTATTGAGAATATCGTGTAACAAAGTAAATCTACAAGACCTGTTGTAGAATGTTATTGTTTGATGAACAGAGTAAGCGACATGAATCAAGGCGCTACAAATCATGTAATCTCCATTTATATTGATGGAATCGTTAGCTGAATAGGAGTATAATTTTACAGTGATTTTATAGTGTTTCAGACATGAAACTGTTAGTTTTCCATCTCATTAATGGATTGATTGTGCCTTTATTGATGAATGGACGAGTTGATAACATTATATGCATTATTGACCTACATAATGATGTTGACACAATGATTTACAGTACTTTGTCAAAATAATGTATTACTTGAAGCAGAGGTCAAGTCAATTCCTATTTTATCACTCAAGTAATCCTAATATAAACATGGAAGAGTTGAAACAGATAATACGTTAGAAAATTATATTTCGACTGTATTATTTTTAAAAACTAATTAATAAAAAATTGTAAATTTGTCACAATAAATAAATACCGTATGTATTGTTCTTGGATCGGAGTGAGAAACCAAAGTGAGTGAGTCAATTTTCTATTTTTCACTCGTTATAACAACCTCAAACACTAACTTAGACGAGTTCAGACAGATAATACTACAATATTTCATTCTATTACTTTAGTATCTACTATTATTATTATTATGTTATGAAGGGACGGATTCAAAGATCCAAAGATTCAAAGATCCTCACACGTCAACCGAAGCTTATTGTGTGTCCCTAGTACGTTAGTTGGGCAAACCAATACCTGTGCCCTTTACAAGATCCAGGAGTTTTTTTTCCCTATGCTAACGTCCCATTCATCACCTGGTTGTTTGCAGCCAAACAGAGCCCTTCTCCTTGCCCCGAGTCTCTCGCAATCCAGTATGATGTGCTTGGCAGTCTCTTCAGACTGATTGCAAAGCCTACACATCTGACTTTCATTTCTGAGTCCAATTGTGTGGAGATGTTTCCTGAAGTGGCCATGTCCAGTTATCAGAGCAATCAACTGCTTGACCTGACCTCTACCCAGCCTCACCAGCCAGTTGGTGAAGTAGGAGCTTGTGTCTGCTAGCAGCCTTTTGCTAGGTCAAATCCCTCTCTGAGGAAGAACTGGCAGAAAGCAGCCGAGGCTGCTTTACTGTGATGTAAATTGATCTGAAGGACCCTGGGCATTGTCCTTGACTGTTGATTCAAATCGAGGAACCTGCCCTGATGGGGTGGAACCTGATAGGTTTGAGGGGAAGGCAACTTCTGGAGTTACCTTGAGGTTTGGTTCTGGTTCGTATTTGGAAATTCATGTGGTTCCCACGAGCAGCTAGGGAAGTGGAGTCAACCCGGACAGAGCCTCGCATGCCCGGGCAAGGCTACATACTGCAGGAGGTCGCCTGGTGTCCTGCAGGCAAAGAGCAGGATAAAGGATAGGTTTCCAGGATAATGAGGTCAACGGACAGTTGCCCTTTTAGTCGCCTCTTACGACAAGCAGGGATACTGTGGGTGCAATTCTACTACCCCCACCCACTGGGGTATAGTATCTACTAAGAAACTATTCCAATTTCAATTCAAATTTTCCTTTGAATACCTTCCCAATATTCGGATGATCTTACTAACATTGTATACAACACAATAATAGAGAAATTGTGGCGAATCCACATGAAATTATTGTACAAAAACAAAAGAAAACTCAATAATTCAAAGATTCATACACTGGGGTGTAGTCGTTAAATATGAGAAATGACACGCCATACCTGGATCAATAGTGCATTAGTAATTATTGTGCTTTAATTCAATCTACATGCAAAGCAGTAATATCGATATAACTATTCACGCTAGATGCCACGAAGATTTACGCTAGAAGTAGAAAATGGTAAAAATATGCCGAGAATACTACCTGACAGACCAACAGATTAAAAGGACCTTACAATTTGCCAGTTTGACGTTTCGGTTCTGCTTGAAACTTCAATAGCGGAATATGATTACTATGGATGCTTCGATATAACTACACTAGAAAAAAGAAGGAGGAAAATAATAATGTGTGCGAAAAAATTCATACATGACATGTTAATTAAATAATTTTTCTGCAAAATCTGGATTTTCATCTTTGCAGATTTCTTTTTGAAACCAAAATATTACAAGCAACTAACGAAATGGCGATGTTGTAATATCAGTGTAATTTTTTTTAATTGAATAAGAAAATGAAAATTTGTGACGTTAATTCAATAGAGGGGTCGTAAATATTCACAAATATCGAAATATTCAGCACAATCAATTAATAAATTCAGGTGAAGCTTTTCAGGAATCGAAATTCAACGAACGCTGACAGAATAACTGATATTTCAGCACACGATAAGTGGCACCTAAAAAACTGGCATTTTGTGCTGGTTCACACTAGCTGCAGTATTAATCCGCGAAATGCATTATTACAGCGGATTAGCATTACACAAACGGTGTAAGTTAATTAAGGACTATGCTACGCGCGCACCCTCATATATTGTGGATGGTCATATCGCTCATTGTCGTTGATGGTACGATCCAATTCTGTCAGTTGCAATTAATTCATGCAGTTGGAATACGCCCTTCCTAATTACAACGTCACGGCTAGGCTGGGTCATCGGTGATGCTCGTCGCCGCGGCATGTTAAGCCCCGACCTAACCTATAGAGGCTGTGTCAACGGAGGATGAGAGCACGCAACTAAAATAACATGATTTAATATTAACAGATCAACTCCAGCTAGCAACGCCATTATTACTAGTGTCAGCTCTTCTTTCTCTCCTTGTTTATCTCTCACTTTCTCTACTTCCCTCTCATTTTACTTTCCTTCGTTTTCCTTACTTTTCTTCAAACATAACATGTTCGCATATGCTTTACTGTTCGTTACATTCAAATATCTAATAATATTTCTAGTGCAGAATAATTAATTGGCTAACAAGAGTGAAAGCTGATAAGACGAAATTACATGCATAATCGCACAATAATTATTCAAATTACATTTTCAAGTGATTACAATATTGATTTAAAGCTTTAATTCGGACATGATTGTTTACGGAACATGATTGAGTACGGTACATAATCCCTGAAATATATCTGAGATTACTTATTGACATAGTAGTGGAAACTTCGCCAGTTTGCACTATTATTATACTGTGTATATGTTCGTTAATAGTCTTTATTATTTAACAATCTAAAATCAATACTGACAACGTATTTCTTTTTCATATATAATTCTCACTCATTTATACTAGAGATAATGGAGGGATGCATTTCACTTCTAAAGCGAAGCTTCATCAGCCTCTCTTTAGAATTGAATCACCAGTATATGTGAGTAAAAATCATCTATTAATAGAAATACAGTGACCTGACCTAACCACTGATTAAATTCGCGCTAATTAAATAATTAAATATGATAAAATAAAGATTTACAAACTTTCATTCTATTTCGAGAACTCTTTTGACATGGACCAAATTGTATCAAACCATCTTATTCAAATAATCAATAATGGGGAGTGATAGCCGAGTGCCGTAGCAGGTATCTGTTCAATCAGAGATAAGCTACGAAACTCCTGGTCATCTTTGTAACGGTGACCGATTGGATTGGCCAGCAAAAAAAAGACTCTGTTCTCTGCTGTAAAATCACTTCCCGGTGGTTCGGAACCCACCTAAAACTGTAGGTCCAACTCATCAATCACCATCATCCAATTCATTACCCACGCACGGGTCTCAGACCTATGTGGGCTTCATCCTCCGAAAAAAAAAAATTAAAATTATTTTCAAGTACCTAATAAATCAGTCCAAACGGACAGTCTACAATTTAATTTACTAATACTTCATCAGTTGGAAATGGTCGTTTATATATATTCATAGACTATTTAATATAGTTTATTATTTAGATAAGTCCCTTCTGTCAGAAATCTTTTAGTCGCAAAAGTCCATGGTCGCAAGAGTCCACCCTCATGAGTTTCTAACTACCTGACTGAGGAACCTTGTAAAAAGGGCGGGCTATTTTTATTTAATGACCTACCAGGTAGAACCCCAAAAGTTAGTTGCAAAAGTCCGCCTTTTTGAGTTGGTCGCAACATTCTGTGGTCGCAAGAGCCCTACAACCTGATATAACAACCGAAACTAGCATCTCACTATTTTTAATAAATGTGGTTGTGACAACTTCGTCTTATTATTCATTAAGAGTAGATCTTCAATTTATTATATAAACGGAATTACAGCCCATACACAGTTTTAGCTGCTGTTGCAATAACAAGTAATGAATGATGGCGTTTGATGAATGATTGTTTTTCAACGTGCCGCTTCTGTCATTTTGCAGGTTGGGCTGATCGCAGTGAAATTCAAATTCAATTTAATGAATTTACGGAGTACAAGAAGTATCCTTGCAGAATGTTAATTAATATCCGCCTTACGATGTGTGGACGTGACCTGAATACTGAAAACAACCACAACGTTTAATATCCTGCCAAGAATTAGTCGCCATTATTATTTTATGAAAATGCCCCGCCGCTGATATCGTTTGAGCTTGCAAGCCGACAGAGGCCGTTGGCCTTCTGCTCTACGAGTAAAGGATCGTCGAATGTACAGAATGAAGAGCTGGTAAAATTTTGTGAACACCTTTTTGCAATGTAGCAATCTATCATAATTGATGCTGTATTAAATGGTATTTTATTGATTAACATGAATTTCCAACTTGAAGCGGCTTTCCAATCAAATATTGTAAAAATGAAGGAAATCTTATAATCGAGTTAATTAAATAAATATGGGACACTAGAACACGTTTGTGTTCACTCAAGCTCTTCTACTACTGTACCTGTACTGATTCATTAAAATTGATGCTTAAATGAAGTATGTAGTATTCATATAACTTGGCAGCGTGTAGCAGATGGGACATGCTACATCTGAACTCAATATACTGCTGCCAAGTTATATGAAAACTACAGTATATAAATTTCTTCACTGACCCAATCCACAGAGAAGTAAGAAGTAAGATCTCTCTACTTCTCTGTGCCCAATCTAAAGAATTTTAACTTGGAGCGACTTTCCAATAAAATGTGGGAATGTATGAAATCTTATTTATCATCTTGAAATGCGAATAATAATAATAATAATAATATTAGTTGGATAAACATAGGAGTAACAGAACATGTTTGTGTTCACTCAAGTTCTTCTACTGCTGTATGATGCATTTGTGATGCATAGGTGGGCCTAATCTTGCCTCAAAGCCTAAAGAAGGGTATCTTAGAAGAAACGATTCTCAAACCACAAACTAAGCTGAGTTATCACGATAAAATTGAATGGTAGAGTTAAGGTGTTGAGTCCTTCCACAGCTATCGCTTATAAGCACAAATAAGAAAGTATGAATAATAGTGAATAATGAAACTATTATTAATTATACATAAAATTTGTCCTGAAGCCATACCCATACGGGTATGGCTTTTATTGGATGGGAGACCATTACGGGTGTTTCCACCTCCCCATTAAAACCATGTTATTGGGAACATGGTGGACCTACAATTTTAGGTGAGTCCCAAACCACCAAGTAAGTGCTGGTTATGACAAAATATGAGTAACTTTTTCCACTGATGAAGTCGACATGAGCCTGAAACTTATGCGTGGGTAATGAGGTCAATGGCGACATGAAATATGTAGGAATAATAATTTCCAATGAATTTTGTTATCTATATAATGTCTCATAACTTTTGTATGTATTTTTGTATTACATTTATGTTATGATTACACTTCTGTGTTAAGATGGCAAGCATGGGATTTCCTTGTGCTCTCATGACGTGTACTTATGTCAAATGAATAAATAACTGAGTAAAAATGTACTTTCTTGAAAAATACTTCAATAACGATTCTAGCCATTCAGCGGAATTATGTTGACTATTGAGGAATGATGTAAGAGCCTCACTTTCCCTTGATATCTAAGAGTTGAATAGTTTGAAAAGTCATGATTATTCTAGCTATACTGGGAAAAATGTTTTCACCTTTTTTGCAAACGGAATAATCTAAGTAGACAATTAAGTATTTCTACTCCTTTCAAGGAATGGCTGTAGTGAGTAAAAGGAGTAGTACAAGTTGTGGTCTGATGAGTTGATCCCTGGTTTTTCGGTTCGGGAGCGGGCGGCGGTAGTAGGAAGCCAACTGCGCATACTCTATTCATGCTTTACTCCTAATTTGAAAACTACGGCCAGAGACAAACAGGTTTTCTGCGCTTCAGCCAGATTCAACTAGCCTAGTTGAGTCTAGGACTAATGTCATTGCAACGCACAGTAGCAGAGAGTTGGAGGAGAAGGGGAAGAATCGGCAAGGGATCAACCATAGAACTATAAACTTGGAATGCTGACTGAATGCATCGAACTGCGAGCCGGCTGTCTCACTGCTTCCCCCACCAAAGCGCAGTGCTCGCACTGGCACTGACTGAACTACGTACTGTAAAACTAATACGCTCGGCCAGAGTAATTCAATTTGACAGTCTCTTAGAAATGTGAAACACCATTAGTAAATTTTGAATACACATGATTTGAATTGTCAGTTGAAGAAGGTTTCACTACATGTTTCAAATACATTCTATCTATTCCAATGAATTTATAGAAAAAAGGTTATTTTGAGAAAAATACGAAATACAATGATTTTTCGGGCCTTTTTCAAGAATACCTGATATGAATTCATCGAAATAGATGATGTAACCTTATTATTATTATTATTATTATGGCGATTCAATTAACAAGTTATCAACCTGTTCCTTTTATAAGGAAGTTTCAAACAGGTGCAAGTTTACATGAAATTTGAAATAGAATGTTTTTAACAATATCATTGTTAGTAATTGCATATTAATGAAATAAATTATGAATATTACAATGAAACTAAAAAATGTTACATGCATTGAAAGAAGTAGGCTACGCTCTATATTTATACATTTTTGATGTATTGAACAATATTGTGTATTAATCAGAAATTGGTTTATTTTACAATATTTTATGAAAAAATTTTCATTTTACAATAAGTAGTATTTATTCTATTTAACAATAGTATAGTAATTAACAGGTGAGTTGTTCTTAAATAAGATAAGTTGCAATAATAATAATAATAATAATAAACGGGAATAAAAAAACACAGAAAAAAATGATTCATGATAAAAAATAATATCAATTATAAAACAAACAATTTTCAGGAGAGAAACCAAGAAGTTACAAAGAAGAAACACTTAGTTCAACTTAAATATCATGTACAAGAAATAAAATGTTACAAAATATCTGCAGAAATAATACTCTTTCAAATAATTTCATTGTGAAATTATGTCCGCATACAGGAGTATCATAGGATCCAACAAAGATGCCAAAGGATCTATTCATATTTACCGTATAGCCTGCTGTATTAAAATGCAATATCATGAAAGTATTTATAAATAAAATATTTTTAAAATCTATAAATTCAATATCAATAAACATATACTGAGCTCTAAATAAAATACAACACTGTCACTGAACTGAAAGTGATCGTGAAAGTAATAAACCAACAACACCATTCTTTTTTTTTTGTAGTGGCCGTAGCCGAGTGGGTTAAGTGCTGGTTTGCTAGCCCAAAGGTCCGGGTTCGATCCCAGTTCTGACCGAAAGTTTTTACCTCGGGCCACTCCCGTGTTTCGGAGGACACGTTAAGCTGTCGGTCCCGGCTGCCTAAAAAACAGTCGTTAAGTCGCGTCAGAGGCCCTGAACTTATTCAGGTGCGACCTGATAACTCTGACACCAGACCTGAGCCAGCCAGGTCACACGATATTATTATTATATTATTATACCATTCTTTTTCACGTTAAAAAATCTAGTGTAACAAAGCAAAACAATGTTTTTTTGTTTTTAGATAGTTTTTCACGTGTTGTAAAGACTGACTCTGCCAGCTATATTTTTGACGACATAATAATTATTCTTTAGTATGTCATATACCGTAAATAACTTAAATAATTCAATTGATTTTTGTTATCCAGTTATACTTTCGCAAACTGCTGTATAACATTATAATTTCTTAAAGTCTTATTATAATAAATAACTCACAGAATATCATTTTGGACAATTCAACAATAACATGGGATATAATATTTTACATTTATATTTAGTCTATCTATGTACTGAACTAATTGGAGAAGAATGATCTTTATAAGGATAGCAATACTGTATTAATAGCGCCAGATTTATAGACAATGATACGAATAACAAACGTAGAGTGTCAATATCAAGTATATTACGTTAATTGTTACATATTCTATAATATAATATATTATATATAATATATATATTATAATATATTCTACATATAATTGTACAGTATTCTGTAGATTTACCTATGTGTAGATAATCCATATATTGCTTCGTAATGTAGTTTTTGCAGTCATAGGCTACACAGTATGCTGGCATTCTTCTTTTTCGTCGCCAGTACAATAAAATAAATAAATTCTCAATACTCAAATCTCAAAACTTGTCAAATAATGTTGAATATCAATGCAAAATCACCATGAGCTGTAGCTGTCTACATAGCTGGAGTGCAGAAATAAGTGTCGTTTGCACTGCACTGTGGTGGGGGAAACGGAACATCGGCCGGCTCGCTTCTAGCTTCCAAACACCGCTTGAGTTAGCATTCCAAGTTTATAGTTCTATGGGATCAACTCGTCAGACCTCAACTGTACATACCATAATTATTATGCTCATGCCATAGACGTTCTGGACTGGTTTATATCTTTTCCACGGGAATTCATAGTAAGCAGCATCTCAACTCTAGAGTTTCTGCATCTCTATCAAACAAGGTTTCAGAATACTTGAAGAATATTCAAGTGTTTTGATTGTTGAAGATGATATCGTTATGAGAGTCTCAGTGAATTAGTGCGTTTGTGTCATTTCCGGATTACGGGATTGTCAGATGATATCAGTCTGAATAAATACCAGTTGTAAATGATTGGTGCAATTCTAAAAATGATTGTTACTTGTACAGTTTCTCTAAATCTAAACAGACGAATTCTCTCAACAAAACGACGACGAGCTGAACCGATTCACTTGAAGAAGAATGCTGTAGACTCAATCGAAACTGCTGCCATAAAATCGGGGAGAAATGAATCACTCCCGCATAGTCAGCACATATTCTACTGGTTCTTTCTTGAGCGTTCAGGAACGGGCGAAATTGATGGTCTCATTTTTTATTCCCGAGCCATCCAAGCCAGTTTGTTCGAAGAATAACTTTATCTAGAAGCCTGAAACATTTCGCTGATGTTCACACATTCTTTCCAGAGAATACATAAATAGCGAGTATGCATGTCAACAAATGACTACATTCTCCCAGGGAGAAAATTTCGCACACTACAATTCAGCTGAACAAAAACGCTGCAAATTGCAGCAAAAACGTGGGCAATTCTGATGAAATTATATATTTAAATTTCAGAACATAAACTTAGCAAAAAATTACATTTTGAAAAAAATCAATTTTTTATAAGTATATTATATTTTGAAATTATAATGGCATATTTTGATGGTTATCAACTTTTATGTCATATTGCAGAAACAATAGGAATCAAAAACATATTCTAGTAAATGGAGTTATTTCCGAATCAAGTTAACTCAACTTCCATTAGCCTATACTGAAAAATATATATAAGCTTATGCCTTTATGGACCAACACAAAGTACAAAAAACAAAATAGAAGCGTCAGTAGTGACTTGTCATAATTTAAAATAACACATTGAACATGCATTAAACATTCAATCTTTTCAATACTCCTTCAATAAAATAATAGAATGATTTTTCAGTAAAACAGCCCTTACTGAAAAATCATTCTATTATTTTCCTGGTAGCTTCACCTTTACATATGAAAGAAATATGCAAATGACATTTTAATATATTTCTCCCTGCGGCATCTATCGTGTAATCACCCTATTTGCAGATTGGAATTAATCCAATCTTTTGTTTCCTAGAATAGAATAGAATGACTGCCTCTATTTGTTATCTAGCATAGTGATGAACCAATTTATTTCTTCTTGGAATCCAATATTAAATTGATGAAGCTCTGAACTGGAAACATTGATGGAGCTTTTAACCCGAAACTAAATTAAACACTCGTGTATCCTAGGGATATTTTGACGCATATTTCATGAACGCATGACCTCTGTACAGCACATTAGCAAAATTATTGTTTTTATTATTATTATTATTATTGGCCTTCATTGTTTTTAAAGAGAGTTTATCATGCATATGAAGCAATCACCTCTTAAAATACAATAGTTCATCCACATATTATCGATTTCAACATGTAGGCTCCACTACTTCGAAAAAAAAAATAAATAAATCTGCTCCGTTACATAGTGAGAATAAATGTGACGCTTACAATGTTGTGTTCAAGGCTTTAAAAGGCAGGCCGCCAACAGATTTAAATGCGAGTCGCCGTTCTTCCATTAATCAGAGCCTCTGGCAACGTAATAAACGTCTGATATGAATTTGAAATAGTAATTAGCCGCCATCAGAAGTTCAACGCAGCAAAGGTACAACTACACACGCCCCTTATTTATCATTCCATATGAGTGTGAGCATGTCCGGATTGCTTTCAAGGAAAACACTGGAAGATATACTTCTGTTGAAAAATCATAGGTCTTTGATCTTTTGTAAGATCTGGTTTGCAAGTTTTAGTCTACTTGATAAGTAAAAAATGTCTCATGATTAGCCCTTCTGAATATTATTGCTGTGTTCCATAGATTTCTGGATCCTCATTAAAAATTTTTCAAAGAGAGCAATTTTCAAAGAGCTCAATAATGTTTACAGCAGCCAGATCAAGACTGACGGTTTGCGACAGACAACTAAATTTCAATCAAATAAATTAGTTAACATAATTCCAAGCTACTTCATCAGAAATAAAATCTCCAAGTCTTTAACCATGAAATTAATCAATGGATTAAGTTCCAATGCACCAACATTAAATATATTTTAGGACATATGCTCCGTTTTTTATTTCTATTCCTTTACCTCCTGAATGCATACGGTAATAAAATATCGTTATATTGTTGTATCACTCTGTAGCTTTCAAATACATAAACTCTTTCATCGTCCCCTATCCTTTCATTGACAAATGGTTCACCCGTCATTAGTGTCATGCATTTTCCTCCTTTTCACTTAACTAACAACAGAAAAATTTCATCTTCATTTCAGTATGTACTATTATTATAAACTTAGTAAGTTATGCGTATGCTTTTGTTACCTCTCCTGCGCTCAGGCTTATGCCTTTGCAGGTTTTTTCCTGATTTTGTAAATATGTTAGAACGTAAGATTTTCTCTTAAATATTTATTTTGTATTGTGGCAAAAAGGAAATAAATTTGATTTGATTTGAGATACAGCCGTAAAGGTTTCTGATGGTTTTTTCAAGTTATTTTAATAACTTTTTTTGTGAATTTAACGTCTTGCAGTCAATTTTTTATTAAGAATAGGTAATATTTTACTCACTCTCTAAGCCGAAAGTTTTCGAGTTATGGAAACTCATCTTCAAGGCCTTGAGAGTGAGTAAAATATTACTTATTCTTAATTAAAAATTGACTGCAAGTCGTTAAATTCACCAAAAAAGTTAATATTAACAAGGCAGTTTGGCATGGAACAAGAAATCAGAAAAAAGAATTTTGGGGAATATATCCTCTTCATTCCCTAGTTAAAGCCTAAATTCGCGTCTGAATTATGTTAAATCGTATTTCAGAGTCATGTATCGAATTTTAGATTCATGTATCATATTTCAGAGTCATGTATCGTATTTAATAGTGTGCCACTTTTTAAACACCATCCACACAGTGTTATCTCTTCCCTCCATCACATTAGTTCTCTAATTAGATAAATAGTTTCCACATTTTATAAAAGTGAGTATTACAGTAACTGCAAAAATCTATTTCCTGATCAAGTTGACTCAGCATTGATATACATCTACAGCGGTCATAATGTACGCTACAGTATGGAACTTTTTATTTACTTATTTCTTGCCTTAACTTATTCCATACTAAAGAAATTTCTATTCTCTCAGTGAATTAAATATGGAGGTGAGATAATGTTAAACGAGAGTACACATGAACTGAGAAAACAAGGACTTGAAGCGAATTTATGTATCTTCATCAACTGCTTTAACTTTATTCATGATTAAGGGATGGGTCAGCGAATGATGTACTTGCAATACCTGTAAGTGAGATCCATTATTTGAACGAACGAAGCACCAACCATTAATGGCATAATGGCCTCATCGACAAATGATTGCATCCATGGATCCATCCATTTGGTTGATGAATGCAGATCAGACGCGCCCACCCAGATCCATATGGAAGGCAAGAGTCATGACACACAGCTCAATAAAGCTGATTAACTGGCGCCATGAATTTCACCGATACCAATCAATGACTCTCATCAGGGCAATGAACAGGTGAACTACAAGCAGATGACAGTGTCAGAATGCCTCACCATTCATGCCAGAATCATGAAGTCTTTGTTTACATGTCCAGTCAATCTCTGATCAAACAATGGCATTCATCAAACCCGATAATCTGACCCTCTTTGTAGCACAAGTCTCTAAAGGTGAACTGATCAATACTACACCGAGAAAAGGTTAATGAAATCCTAAATTTTTTGAAGGCATACATTTTTTCTTCTTTTTTCAATCTCTGGAATTACAAAACGAAACTTAACATGGAAATTAACTGATAAACACATTAGTTTACAAGAAAATAGCGCATGAAACATATAACTGTAAATTGATGATTTATAAAGTAGTATTGATCAGTTCACCTTCAAAGGAAGAACTTGTAAAAGTTATGAAAGAAGAAAACTTTCTTAAAGTTAAAGACCGTGATATTTTGAAAAAAATTGAGTTATTTAACAAAACAAAACGGATAAATTTTGATTCCAGTACCTCAGATGGATGGAATATAGCGATGAAATTATGTATCAACTGCCCCAATTAGATAAGTTGTGGTTCATTGTTGTCCCAGGTAGGCAAAATGAAGAATGGAAATAAAAAAGGAATTGAATGTTCCAGATAGAAGCAACCCCTACTTAACCCTTCAAAGGGATGTGTGTGCGTTTTGTGTGATTTTTCGTTGTGTGCGTTTTTTATTTACATTTCTCAAGTAATCTTCTATACTAGCATAAAAAATTCATCATTTTTTTATATTCCAGCTTAAATAGCTAGACTTATTAGAAATATTGTCAACTTTAATCAACATTTGAACAACCGGATAGTGTATACTGGAGCTAAAAACTGATATTTATACAACTCAATGAACACTCATTATTATCAGCGTTTTTCTATTTATTGTATCGATATAAATGACGATTCTTAACTAGTAAGAGTTTATTCGATTTGTCATGGATTCTTATATTTAAGAACTCTCATTTATCAGCTTTAACCAATTACCTTAAGACTGATGATTTTCATGTAATAAGTTCTCGTAGGTCCTGTTCGTAACGGTGACCGATCAGATTGGCCAGCAAAAAGACATTGTCTCTGCTGTAAAATCACTTCCCGGTGGTTCGGAACCCACCTAAAACTGTAACAACTCAATCCAACTCATCAATCACCATCATCCACCATCATTACCCACGCACAGGTCTCAGACCTATGTGGGCTTCATCCTCAAAAAAAAATAATAATAATAAGAATATGGATAATCACTTGGGAAGTGATAGCCGAGTGCCGTAGCAGGTATCTGTTCAATCAGAAATAAACTACGAAACTCCTGGACGCACTTTGTAAGGGTGACCGATTGGATTGGCCAGCAAAAAAGCTCGTTCTTTGATGTAAAATCACTTCCCTTTGTTCGGAACCCACCTAAAACTGTCAGTCCAACTCATCAACCAGACCTATGTGGACATCATCCTCCGAAAAAAATAATAATTTCCACGTAATAACTTCTCATTAGATCTATTGCAGAACTAACAAAGTTCAAAATTTGTAGAATGGAAAAATTCTGTCTCAAGACAGTCCCTGGAAGGAAAAGGACATAAGAGAGGTCTGTACAATAAGTAGTGTAAACAACCGTTGATCACCAGAGAGACTTACGTCGGTCTAGAATTGAAGAAGAGGGTAAAGAAGATGAGTGAAAGGAGAGGATGAGAAAGGAATTTGCAGGTGAATTTATGAGCCTGCGTGTGCAGACGGCACTTGAACGCCGCCGCCACATCAGATAGAGGAATGAGCCCTGAGCCTGAGCCGCTCCACATGAGTTATGTACTGTTTCTGTGTATCGTTCTGCACTAGTTACACCATTAAACTGCAACATACAGCAACGCCCAGAGCTAGTGCTGGTGCAAAACTTTATTGAGTGTTTGAACGTGTGTTCGGAGGATAGGAACGTACTTTGGCCGAGATCCAGGGCTGTGTTTATTCAACAAACGGGCGATGATTATAAAGTATTCTGCGCGGCGCGCTGGTGCTGTGCAGGCGTGCAACCGCCTCTCCAGGCTCGGTTACCCCACGTTGGCCAGCCATCTAGCCGGGCATTATTAATGAGGCCTTCCCCAAATCTATGAGGACCAACTTGCCTCGTTAGGGTTAGACGACTACAGCGCCCAGACGTTCTCCTGCAAGACCTCAAGAACAAGGGTCCAGACCCCGTGACGTCATCTCTTACTTTGAGCATCAATCTCTGCACTCTCGTCCGCCATCCAAGCCACAAAAGACCTGTCAGATAGCAACTAATCAATTAATTCCCGTCTTCATTCTCCATCGAATCTCACTACTTTCATCATCAGGCTCAAATTACCTACTACGACCTCCAAACAGTAATTGACAAAGATCAAACTAACGAGCACCCGTTCAACTAAGCGCCGATCTTCATTCTGCTTCAACACATCTAACTATGAATAACTTCGTCCAACATGCGACAAGCGTCTTGTTAATTAGTAACGTCTGTTGTTCAATGTCCATGAAGCATTAATATTCATTAACTCTATCCTTTATTGTATATTCAATTTGTATTTATATCCCTTATTGTTTATTTGAACTCTCCAAATACAAATCACTGACAAATATAGTTGAAATTTATAAACTTTTAACAAGCTCCAAGCTCCCCTCAAGAAATGCCTTTCTCAATCACTCAACTATGTCTCTCACTATAATCTTGTTCATGGAATAACCACGCAAAACAATAACACAGCAAAATAATAATAATTTATGCAAAAAAAAATAATAACCATGCAAAACAATAACACAGCAAAATAATAATAATTTATGCAAAAAAAAATAATAACCATGCAAAACAATAACACAGCAAAATAATAATAATTTATGCAAAAAAAATAAACAACCATGCAAAACAATAACACAGCAAAATAATAACCAAATAATTGGATGGAGAACAGAAAAATTGTTGCATGAGACCACCGACATTTCTTGAAAAGTTGCAAAATTTTCATATTTTCTCACAACAATAGTTCTGTTCTCTATCCAATTATTTGGTTATTATTAAATAACCAATAATTGATTATTCAACAGAATTAATAGTGTTGGGGAGCCTTTTCGGAGACTTGGAAGTTATTAAAAGTTGTTACTCTCATTGAACACGAAAAAAATCCCTTGCAGAACAGGAAAAAAGAGAACAAAAATGTTTTGAATTATCAATTTTAATCAGAACAATTTAGTTCTCTAGGTACAGTATATTATTTTATTATATTTCACTTTAGTTCGTAACTTGTGAAGTTTAGTATATAATTTTAGTAGGACTGAACATGTACAAGTTTAATAGCTACTGGAAAAGAGCAAGCTTAGAGCCAGTGACCGCATGCATGCCCTTGAAGGCTGGTTTGAGGCTCATCACAGGTCATTTGTGAGTTTGCAAATCTTCAAATACTAGATGATCACTGAACGCTGTGAAGCGACACAAGAACAGGGGGTGAGATGGTTGCATAGCTCTATGAAGTTATGATTGTTCTCATTAAATTAAAATACTCAAAGTTTTCTTCGATTTATGCTAATTGTAATTGCGATAAAATTTACTTCTAGCTAGTTCAAACTAGTGAAATACAGTTGCGATACAATCATTGTCATACTATTGGTGCGATGCTATTATTCAACATTGCGATGCTACCAATTGTGAATAACAAAGGAGTTTCAATAATTGTGAATGAAAACGATTCAAAATAAAGGTGAACTATGAATAAGGTGATGCATAGAGTGTAGTAAACATTCTTGGGTGAATTGTACAAGACTGGTTACCATGCATTGTAACTAGGTGAGTTGTACAAAGAGAATAAAATTCTCATGAGGAGATTAAATTACTTTATTTATGATAAATTTAAAGTTTTTAAATGTGTGCTTACATACAATATTTTAACATCACATAGAAAGTAGACCTGGATGCTACTATTTACACTTTGTTGAACATACTACCAGTGATCTAATGAAATGGAATTCTAAGTGATGAATTCACATGAAAAGGCGAAGTTTTGACAAAAATTCGTCCATTCGAGCACCTTACCTTATTAGAAGATAGGAGGGTAAAAGAGGGGATACAATCCCCATAGATTGTAAGTCATGAGTAGAAACAAATAGTCACTATTTTTCAAATAAGTGAAGGAGTAATTGAACTGTGAATTGTCACAGGTTAGCATAGTTTTATTATCTGACCTAAAAAGAACAGTAATTGGAAAATTTTCCAATTCAATTTTCTATGAGGAAAATTGTGCGAACCGTTCAATTCAGGAAATTAAGGCTTGGGAAGGTAGAAACCATCGATTTCGATCATCTCACTTGGGAAAATTCAGAGAATTAATTTTCCCTGTGGGAAATTGGGAATTAAATATTTTGGTTTTTTGTATTGGACGAGGAAGAGGAAATAATAGCAGGTTGGCGCCTGAAGCGAGACAGAGATAGGATTCAATTTTTCGAATGTATATTCACCGTTTACCCGGCGAGTAGAATACTGACACGGAGTAAAAATAGAACATGGTGAAAATGCGGGAGTTGACGGCTCGCTCAATTAAGCTTCTCGACAGCGGCTAATGCAATGGCGATAATTGCGCCAACTCTGGATAGAAAGAAATAGACTCACAATAGACTATAAATTTAGGATTCACAGTCTGGATAATAAGTAACAAGCCGGTCATGTATCAGCTAACCCCTTCTCCTGGTATTTTCGTGTTAATAACCCTACACAGAAATAATTCCAACGGCTGTTTCCGCACGCACACGCGCTGACATAGAAAACGAAGCGATTTACGATTTGCAAAAATTGCCACCGAGAATTTGCCACCATAATTTCGCTCTTAATTAAGCATCATTTGTTAGGGTTTGAGCTTAATTGCTGGGCCCGAGCCGGCTTAGACCACTAGGCAATTCTCGCAACTTTTATCAGCGTTTATCGCCGCGTTCTTTTGGTACTTCTCTACAACTTTCATCCGCCATTCACTCCTCCCTACACCACAAAAGCCGGCTGGTCTTAGAAGAAGTCAACAAAATTGCATTGCCGCAACAATCCATCAACCGTACAGCAGCAGTTGAATGCCTATTTATTAGGGTCGCTCTGACAGCACTAAGTCTTTCTACAACGTCCCTACTGGATCCCACCACAGTGGGAAAAACAACAAGAGCATCCGCAATATCCCATGACTTGGCCTCATGTACAATGTAATTGCTTTCAAATGATAGTGTAATACACACAGAAAAACCAAAAAAGTAAAAGATAACGCCCTGCTCAATGAGAGGATTCCAAACATAGCCTAATAACCATCTAGTAGAACATTGGATTTTCCTGTGGAAGTCTGCTTGACAATATTACCTCTTTAGAAGGAAGAGAGATGCTCACTTTAAGCGTCATTACCTATTTGAATTTTCATAAATTTTAAAGTCCAGTTTCACTGTTTAGATTCATGTTAGTCTAGTCTAATAAATGTAATAGTTTGGTAGTACAGTGAAAATAACTGTTAGAACTGGCACTCTTGCATTCACTTTATCCCAGTCAACTATCATTCGCTCACACTCGTCATTACACTGTACTCCTAGACTATTAAATCTATGAGACTGGACTCCCATGAATCTAAACGATGAAACTGGTCTTTAAAATTTATGAAAATTCAAATAGGGAATGACGCTTAAAGTGAGCATCTTTCTTCCTCCTAAAGAGATAATTGTCAAGCAGACTTCCACAGGAAAATCCAATGTTCTACTAGGAACTTGAAGTACGAATAAAGAGCTCTGAATTACTCTGCTTTGTAATTAATATATACAATGTACTTAAAAGTTCTCTAATCGATCTCCGAATCTAATTCAAGTTCTATACGTAATGTAAAATACGAATTCTTACATTAATACATTAACAATATGAGAACAGGAGTAAGAATTCCAATTCTTCATCTTAGATACATAATTTAATGGATTAATAAAAAAAAAAAAAAAAAAAATAGGGCATATTTGTGAAAACATAGCACAGTAACAAATCTAACAATAAAATGCTTTTTTTCAAAATTTGCTAAAATTTGCATGCAAGGAAATTGTGGACTTGTTATCAGATGTACAAATAATTCTCATAAAAAATCAAATTCGGCCATTTTAATAAAATGTTGATCAATTTTGACTGCAGAATAAAGAAGGTTTCATTATATTCGAAGTTCACGCAGGACCCATCAATAAATCTAACTCTGATTCAATTATTATCTTTATGGCTTAAAACTACTCCATATCTATTTGGAAACTGAAAAACGGAAGTTATTGGTCAGCAATAAAGACTGTTCTCTGCTGTAAAATCACATCCAGTAGTTCAGAATTCACCCAAAACTGTAGGTCCAAATCACCATCATCAAGCCCACGCACAGGTCTCAGGCCTGTGGGATTCATACTCCGAGAAAAAACTGGAATCAATTTGATTTTTCAGAGGATTGTTAAATTTCATCGTTATTGAGGCTCATACCTGCTATTATTCAGAAGAAACTATTTTTCCCGATTGTAACCAAATAATAGTGGGCTGTGCCTGTTGTAAGCCTATATTTGTTTGATTGTTTTAACATAATAAATAAATTGATAAAATAAAATTATCAATTAAATCTGATTCTTTGTGCTATTTGAAAGTGGAATTTCAACCCAAAATTTCTATTTCAATTGGAGCAGAGCAACTTGGTTTGCATGGAACCAATAAAAATAGTAGTTGACTTTTTGACGCGAACGAATATTTCCAATATACAGACTCCGTAGTAGGTGATCTCACATTTCGAACACCTTTAGCCAAACGAAACTTGCAGAAACTTGTTTAATCAAAGCTTGATGTTCCATCGCCTTTTCCTTCTTCCATTCATAAGACGCGATATCCAGAGTTGGCACAAAGTTGATCGTGAGTGTTGGGAGGTGAAGATCAAGCGTAGTAGTCCCCTGTCTCCCTTTCAACAACAGGCCTTCGACTTTCGTTCTCCATTCTTGGCTGTTCCAAGACAGGAGATGAGTTTAAAGGAGGTAAGTGCCGGGTGACAAAGCGACAGTCGTTTCAACCCATCACAAGACACGGCTCCGGCACCTGCTAGGCAATATGAGACACACACACACACCCCACCACCCACCAGTGTCCTTGACAAAGTGATTCACTTATCATAAGTTGCTTCTCCCTTCACTAGCTCTCTAGCATGGACCAACACACTCTACGACAACCTCTCTCACAACATGCATTTCACGAATCCGATATCACTCCATGTCATCCTCTAAGCCAGCTGACTCTCTGAACCCTCCAAATCTTGATGTCTTAAAGATGAAAAATTCAATCTAACTTGCTTTAGCACAAACATACTTAAAAAATTAGCACTAAGAATGTGTGCATGTATTTGAAAAATGAATGAATCAGTGTGGAAAATAATTTTAAATGAAATTACTAATATTTTTATTAATACCATCAAGCAATGAGGAAACGATTAATAAAATCTTTGAGAAATTATTGTTTTATAAATAATCAGCTTTTATTGCTGAAAATACCCTTATGGGAAACGTGGGACATTCTCATGAATGAAAATGTGATTGGTTGCTTATCAGACATTTTTTGAGAGATTATTATAAAACATATGTGGGTATTTTTTCATCATGTCAATCAAGGAGTGATATTCTCATTTTTTTAATATTCAGAACTCAACAGAATGTTTTGGATTCCTGGATTTCTTGTTCTTGGTTTAAAAAGCGGACGACCTAGAAGAGATTTAAAGTAGATTGCACTTATTGCTTTCCTTACTGTCTAAAGATATTATAAAGATATTAATAGAAAAATTATTGGTTATACTATAAAAAATAGTTATTCGAAGGAGAATAAGCTACACTAAAGTAATAATAGATATGTCAACCAGAAGCTTACCTGCTAGTGGAAAAGATCAGATTTGAATATCCTCTTACCTGCAACAAACAAAAATTTGATGTTATTTACAAATTTATTTTAAAAAATTCAGTATTCATAACGATTTACTTCTCCAATGTTTTAACAGAAGCACAATAATATAGTTCTTCAACGATTTCTTATTCCATAACAATTTACGTTGTTAATATTAACTTTTTATGGTAAATTCAAAGACTTGCAGTCAATTTTAATTGAGAATGAACAATATTTTTACTCACGTAGGCCGTTTTCAAATCGTAGAGATTCATGAAAATTCAAATAGGTAATGACGCTTTAAGTGAGCATCTTTCTTCCTCCTAAAGAGATAACTGTAGAGATTCATTCTCAAAGGCCTTCGCCCGAGAAGATGTCCCCAAGAAAGACCTTTGAAAATGAATCTTCGCATTCAAAAACGTTTGGCATCACTTTGAAAATGAATCTCCAAAACTTTCGGAAACTTTTGGCCTACGTGAGTAAAAATATCATTCATTCTTAATTAAAATCGTTGATGTCGTTGAATTTATCATAAAAAGTTAACAATAATAATTGTGTTAATTTATGAAATCCTGCAAGCTATGCACGAGAGAAACTGCTGCAGATATTGGTAGGATGCGTATTTGATGTTAATTGAATGCGTTCAAGGGGAATTTACAGTAGCTGATAGGGGTGAAACGTATGACTCCTGGAGATGCCAACAGAAGTCAACCCTCCACGTGTAAGAGAGTCATTATGTGCACCCGCACCCCAGTAAATGACAGGGGAGACAAACCCCCACTATCCGCATTGTGATTCCTAAGCATTTAAGGGGCGGTGCAATCCCTATAATTCCAGATAAAACGGCAGCATACTCTTGACGCAGGATATAAAATCGTGAAGAACTTTAGGGTTCTAAGTCTGCGATTATCTCTGATCAAAATTGAAAGTAGTTACGGAGCCAAAACTTTAGTCGACTTTTCCAACCTGATAATTAGTATCATATTCTAATCTATATAGTTTGAAGCGTGGTTCCTAAACTTTTATTGGAATACATTCAATTTTGAAAAATAACCATATTTTTGTTGAAATCAAACTAAAGAAAGCCATTGGACTTTTAATGCGATAAAAACATTTTGTGATGACTATCAATTTGTTAGAATGCGGGATTTCCACATCGAAAACTTCGGGGACTTGGAGAAAATATATCCATGCAAGAGATTCCAAGATAGGGGTGAAGAGTTAGAAGTACCGGAAGATTAAGCTGATCAATAGAAGAAAATCGCTCTCCAGGCTGTTGGAAGATAATATAATGTAGTATGTGTGCACTGTACAGTGCTCCGTCCGATAAAGAGAAATAAGTGAGTGAAAAATATAAATTGTTCATTATTTTACTAGACAAAAATAGTACCTTTTCATAAGCGAGGCCTGAGGAGAAATGCGTCTTTCTGGTATAACGGAAGTAAAATTGAAGTTGACAATAAATATGAATATTTAGGGGTGATTTTTAGTTCAGATGGGAAATTTCGACAACACAGCCAATCACTCACGTTGAGAGTAAAATCGTTAGGTGAACCAGTGATGAGTATTCATAGAAAAGCTAAATCAAACGTATGAGAAAGCAAAAGGAAGCTCTATGACTCTGTAATCCTACCTGCTCTGTTGTATGGTTCTGATATATGAGGGTTTCAGAATTTGGAGATATTAGAGAAAGCTCAATTAAATTTTTTGAAAAAATTATTTTCAAGTCAATGTACACCGGGATGGGCAGTTCGCTTAGAAACGAACAGAACAAAGCTAACCAATAATGTATTAAAAATAAGTTTAGGCTTTCTAATCAGATTGTTGAATATGCCCAACCACAGATACCCATACCACTTACCACATACCACTCTGTTTTCAGAGATTAGCCATTTTAGCGACAGCAGAAGGTGGTGGTGTTGGACAGTGGCGTAACTAGAGTTGACTTATGGGGGGGTTCCCCCCCCCCCGCCCCGTTTAACAACTCTTACATATTACTCTCATCAAAAAAATCTCAGAATATAGATATAATATATATTATACAATAATCATGTAGGGTAAAGGAACCAGAAGCTGAAGACCCCCCCCCCCGCCAAGCTGACACATCTTCATATTTTTTCTTATTATTAAGGCCATAGTGGGTAGTTTTGAAATTCAAACCATTGAGAATTAAACTGGTATTTTGTGCATAAACTGGTACCATTGAATCATGTGCTAGGCATCATTTTGACGGGGAAAAATACTTTGAGTATAAGCTGTCAGACAAGAGTCCTTTATTTTTAGGTGGAATTCTTTAGGAAATATCGAAGTAAGAGTGTTTGAAAATCTCAAAGTACTGTCAAAATAATCATTATTTAAAATTAACTAATGCTTAGAATGCTAGAGCTTGAATATATGTTGATTATACCCTGAGTTCACCTATAAGGGGATGATTTTCATATTTTATGTTAATTGGGGGGATGTCAACGTATTAAGTATGTTTTTCAACACATACAGAAGTAGCTGACATGGTATGTCAGCCACTGGGGACCATGTCTGAAATTTTATTTGAAATTATTGTTGATATCTCCAGTATGTGTAGGCTAGTATATGTTTTATATGTATGATTACCATTTGATATATATGAAATCGAATTAGCGCATTCCTTACCTGATACGTATATCAGCTACTGGTGGTGACAAAAATAGGGGTGTCAGCTATTGGTATAGATGTCAAGTGATTTTAAAATCAAATCAAAATTAAATTTGTATCGAAATTTATTCCAATTTCAATTAGCCCTTTAAATGACTTGAATGAATTTTTTTCAAATTCAAATACTTTATTCACTTGAATAAAAATATTAAAAACATAGAATACAATAAAAATTTCAAGTGTATTCCTCATTAGTCTATAGCCTGTGTGGAGGAATGGTTTGTCTCTCAACATCAGAAATTATACAGTAAATAAGAAAAGACAATAACAATATCTTATAAAATAGAACTAAAATACTGCTGCTATGAACTAATGACAGTTATATACTATACAAAAATATAATTATGAAGAAAAAATAGATATATTCTGAAAATTTTTGTATTAATCCAGACAATAGTTCCAAAGTTAATAGATAATATTCATGAATTTACTTACTAAGGAGGTGTCAGCTACAGGTTCCTTTACATTAGCTTCAAATTAAATAAATAATCTTTCTAATTTTTACTTTTTCTAATTGTTTTTTAACCATTTTTTTAAATTTCTTCCAAGCAATGGGGGGGGGGGGTTACGACCCCCAACCCCCCCCCCATCGTTACGCCTATGGTGTTGGAGGGTCGGGTAACTGGTTAGTTCTAATTCGAGAACAACTTCAGTTGTCTGGTTTTCAGGTAGACCTTAATGATAAGAGAATGCTTTGAGAATGCTTGACGCTTACTTGCCTGACATTTTAGTGAGAAATAGGGATATATTAAATTTTTCTGATGAAAGATCAGCCTTAGAGTCGACAACCTGTCCTTTATACAGAAAAATAAACCCAAACTTCACCCTGGGAAAGCAGCTGAATTTTAGAATGCCTTTTGCAAAAACTAGAATATTGACTCAACTACGACTAGCCTCGGATAAAGCACTCTATTTGTTCAAGGACAGAGAGACTAAGTTATGGATGGACCCTTCAAAGAATTGCCCCATTTGTAATTTTAGAGAAGAAGAAACATTGGGTCACTTTATGTTGCGCTGTCCAATGTATAGAGACTGGCGAATATAATTATTGAATAAACTCTGTTACAACATAATAAACGAAGAGGACAGGTTGATGATTCTGTTGTTCTTTCCTCGATGAGGGCAAAATCAACAGAGTATTCCAATATGTTGTGAAATCCCTTGAAATTAGAAAAATGATAATGGACCCAGGGTAGTATTTTCCAACTATACATATGTATTTATTTAAGTGTCACACTGATCTCTGTATGATGTAAATATATCGTACCTATTAAGAAATGCCATACCATAATATTTTATATTGCATGATCTTGATACAACTATTGTTATTCGTTACGTTTGCAGCTCAACTCTATTTGTATGCATTTGCTGAACAAATAAATTGATTTATTTATTTACTAATACGTTTTCACCCTGTATTCCCTTTTCTGAGGTGTGACCCTGAGGTAGAGGAACTTTGTGTTGATGCTTCATTAACATCCATGTTGTTCAGCAGTTTTAGGAGTATTTTCTGTATTGGACAAAAATCTTCTGGCGCCTAAAATATTAAATTGAAGTGTGGCAAGCGACGGCGACTGCAGTGGCTCTGTCTCATAAGGGCCTTACTTGTTATTGAAATAGTGATCTAAGTTTCAAAATTATTTTGTTGGAAACTTAGGCTGAATCGCTATTCTGAATCGTATGAGTCTTTGAAAGAGACTTACAAAAAATGAAAGCGTAGTTTCAAGCGTAGTTTACAGCGTAGTCTGTATTGAAAATGCAATTATTACATTTTTAACCACAATTATCATTAACATAAACACTTCATCCATGACTTTGGAGCTGCAGGCTATGATAAATAATATGCACATGCAGTATCCACGAATACTTAGTGAGGCCACAGGTGGTTCTCGAAGATATATAGATCACGTTAAACAAGTTATAATCAAGTGTTTGTAGGCTACTGTGCTCAGATTAACGTGAAGTGCCTGCTGGAAACAGTTTTAAAGTTGCTTGAGAAGCTCTCAACATTACAAATATCCGAATAACAATAACTTCTTCGCGGAAGTTTCCCTCACTACAGAACTTCAGGAATCATAACTTTGACAGCTTAACTAAGAATGCAATAACTTCCATAGGCTAGAAATGCTTCATTTTTATCGTCGATAGAGATTTTAAGAGTTATGAGTCTCATCATCGAAATTATTTGACGGGTTATCGCAGTTTTACAATCATCAAAATTACTCAGATGGTAATAGTTCAACGTACTAAGTTTTGCAATATTCATCCCATTCCTACAAGCTCTCAGACTTGTGTTTCTTTCTATTCCAAATTCAATATTAAATATCGGAACCGACTTCTACCAGAAATTTAACTATCATTCAGTTCATTTGAAGCTAGAGGTGATGATTTATTGCTATCCACAATATTACAAGAAAGAGGCAATCTATCAAAAACGAAATAAACTGTATCTTGGAGTATTTTATGCAATAATCACAATTCTGACAATATAACAAGAAAGAGGGCTTAATTCTGATGAATTATTTAGGACTTTGGAATGAAATATCTGAATCATTGCAAGCCTTTTGAACAAAAGAGCTGTATCCTCATGTCTATACAGCCATTTCAATAGTAATTGATATTCACGTTCAACAATCATTCTTTCTGTTTGGATATATTGATCACCTCTTGATAAAGTTTATTTTCAAGACAAACCGATCACAATCACTTTGAAAAAGCAGCATATATGATCATAATATAACTAAAATAAGATGATAATAATTATTATTTTTAATATTAGAGCCATCTAAATATTATGGCTCGAAGTGAAGTATTCATCTCAGATACAAAAATGGCTACATCAATTACGAAGCTTTCCAAATACGTCTCTGTCAAACGCAGGTAGTAGGTCAGAAGTGGGCTCGATACCTGTACACTCTCGCCTGTGCCGCAAGTTCCTGTGTTCTGGAGATTCAGATTCAGATGACTTTATTTGTGCAAATTTACAATGTATATGAATGATAAAAGTATTATTAATATTAGCAACTCTCAGATCCCCTAGTTGAAGTGAAGTACAGTTGTTCTTGAAAAGTAAACATAATGGTTGAATAGTTTTAGTAGAAAGGATTATAAATAGAAGTATATATTATACAAAAATAGAGCTTGGATCTGAGAGATGAATTACACAAAGAGGCGAAGTCTCGGCCTTGGAGAGGGAGGACTGTTGAGCCTACGCACAACAGCGTAGAGTTTCAGAGCTTGTCTTGGTAGACTTGACATACTGATATAACTCTACTAGCCCAGTAAGGAAAGCAATCACAAACTACCTCACTCCTTGTTCGCATAGTACGCCCCTCAGACTAGAACAAGCAGTGTGGTCTAAAGAGTCACCTACAATCGAAATCGGCTATGGTACATAGTGTCGGCTAATACATACATTAGTGTATAATTGAATTTGAATTTCTCCATATCGGTCATGATTTGACACCAATGAAATAAATACTGTTTTGTCAACAAATAAATATTAAATAATCATATATTAAAGAAACATCCTTGAGTGTTCAATGTCATATTTAGCTAAATAAGACTTTATCTCAGTGTTTGAGATGGTCTCTGTGTTTGATCTCAGAGCTCCAGTAACGATTAAATCCAGTGCTATTGAGATAGTTTACTGAAAGCGAGGAACTTCTGGTCCTTTCACTTTGAATACGTCTGTTATTACACGCCCGAAAGCCTGTGCTCACCCACAAAAGTCCTCTCGTTCATTGCTGAATCTCTTTGAAATTAGCTCGATAAGAACTTTTTCGTCCTAGAAATTTTTCTTCTCTGATATCAGCTTTATCCAGTTTCCACATGACTGAAGGTTTTTGAATCCCTTTGATTCTTTGCTGATCATTCAAGATTCTCCATCGAAGTATGGCAGGAAAGACAAAAATCAATCCTGATAGCCCAAAGCATATCAATATTTCTCATTGAACTCTTTTTTCGAGTTTTTTAAATGGAATTACTGTACAATTATTGCCCTTTATGTTGAATCTCCTCACCATGAAGCTCTTTTATGTCTTAAAATCAACTCTTCTTCTCGGAAACAAATGAATTGAAATCATGTTATTTGGTGTGAGGTCTGAGATTCGTTTTTTTTCAAAAAATAAAGATTGAGAAGTAGAATAAGAATTAGGTTGATCAGGATATTAAGGAATATATTGAGGATATTAAGGTTGATTAGGAGGAAGTTTAATATGATTGGAATCTTCGAATGTTCCTCATGAAGATTACTCTATGAATTGAATAATGTCAACTTAGCGCGATAATTTATGAGATTTGGGAGTCCGATTTCAGTAGGTGTCAAATTTGCAAGGAAATAGAAACCAACCTTTGAAAACTTCAAATTGAATGACAAAATGTTAAAAGGATATCAGAATGTAAGATGGAAGAAACAGAGAGTTTGGTCAATAGAAATACTGGAGATATTGTTCAAGTTCAAAATCACTGTTCAAGTACTCAAGCTCGTGCAGATGAAGAGAATAATATTAAATGAGATTAAAATCATTGGGATAGAACGTTCCTATGTATAGTATGAACTGTGTATTACACTGTTTATTATGTACTACACTGACACGCCCAGCACTGGTCCACGCTAATGTAAGAAAAAGTTCGCTCTATAATAGACGGATGAGATAAGATAAGATAAAATTACTTTACGTAAATTTACAAAATATAATTGTGACTGATTAAAACGAATATTATTAACAACACAATAGACAAGAAAAAGAGAAAAAGTTTGGATATCAACAAAAACATTTTTGTGAAGCATTTACGTAATAAGGGCGAAGTCTGGACAAAAATTCGTCCATTCAAACTTAACCTTGATAACTTCGAACTGCGAGACTAGGAACTTCGAACGGAGAGAGAGAGAGAAGGAGTAACCCGGTGGCTCGGAACCCACATAAAACTGTAGGTCCAATTCATCAATCATCACCATCCAGTTCATTACCCAATCATAGGTCTCAGACCTATGTGGGCTTCATCCTCCGAGAAAAAAATATCACAATAGGTTTTCCTAATTATAAGGGTCTTCTGATTGTAAGAGGTTCATTATATATCATCTATCATCTATGATCTAATAATAAGATCGTAACATTGGCATATTTTTAAATTATGTACATACGCTTTGATAGTACTTTCCCATAATTATCATATAATTACCATAATTATCATATAATTACCATAATTATTGTAAGAATAATAACTGTTAATGTTCTTAAACAATATGTCATGAAGAATGTTGACTAATCTTGACAGATCTTGACGAATATTGACAGATATTTCAAGTTTCCAAGTGGATGCTGTTTCGGGGGGATTGACTTGTAAAGTGTTGACAATAATCATCGAAACCAGTATTAAGGCCTTAGAAACCCTTATAAAAAATTGGAATACTCATCTCATTGAGAGGATACCATCAACAGACAGTAATAAAATGAACTTTGAAATTATATAGTGAAATGATAGTGGTAGGTGAAGCTGGAGAAAATGGAGAACAAAGTCGTAAATGTAAAAAATCGTAAATGTGGTAATATTGGCAAATATACCAGATAAAATTCAACTCTCAAACACAATTTTCATTTATATCGACAACCTTCCATCTTGGTTTTGAAGCGGAATCCGAATCGGCACGTAATAACTTGGAATTCCGGAGGGATCATACGGATATTGCTAGCTGTAAGGATGGTGAAAAGTGCGGGACATATATTCCACTACTTTCATATTCGGATAAGAAGGAAATGGAAATCTAATAACGCAGTATTTCCTTGGCAATATAGTTCTCCGTGTTTGAGACTTTTAAAACATTGAGACAGGTATTACGAATTGAAATTCATCTTGAAAACATTGCAAATGTCGGAGCGTTATGAAAAATTATTTTCCAAACTGCTCCTTCTCCGTTAAGAAAATGTTCAGTCTAATAATATGAAATCGTCTCCTCCATTTCAGCATCTCAGACATGCTTTTGAAGAGGATTTAAACTTTCAACTAATAATTCCCATCTTCAGTTTCTTTCACTTAGAAATATGGGCAATATATAATCTTCAAGCTACCTGAAAAGAGATCATATTTTCCAAACCTACCTATGTGGGCT
This sequence comes from Conomelus anceps, assembly GCA_948455865.1. Taxonomy (NCBI): domain Eukaryota; kingdom Metazoa; phylum Arthropoda; class Insecta; order Hemiptera; family Delphacidae; genus Conomelus; species Conomelus anceps. The sequence continues at coordinate 66,951,982 of OX418219.1, forward strand.
TCATCCTCAAAAAATGAAGATTCAAGAGTCTCCAAAGATACAAATTGATGGCTGCTTCTTTGTATTTCTATACTACGTATACCGATAAAATTCTTTTCCTACAACTGCTCGTAAAGTAGTTCTTTACGTACTAAAAACTTATGGTAAAATACCTCTTTACTGCTCTGCAAGCGGTAAAGTACTTTACGCTCACCAGCTGTTTTCTTTATGCTTCTGTTTTGATTTTGATGTCTTCTCATTGGTGGATCACGGAATCCGTGAAATTCACATAACCTCAACAATGGCGAACGCTAACCAAATCCGCGCACGGTGTGATGTTACAAACTACAAGCTTTTATTGAGTTGGAGTCCATAACTGCAGTTGTAGGAAAAATATTGTATGCAATTCGCGCGTGAAGCTTCTTTATCGCTCTCGCAAAATTACTGCGCTCCGCTATGCGTCGCGCAGTAAATGTTTTGGCTCGAGCGATAAAGTCGCGCTTCACGCTCTTAATACATAAATAACTATTAATATGTAAGTTACATGATATCATTTGCATATGATAAAATTCAAATATTGACGTAGAGTGTATTTTTTCCAAGTGAATTGAAATCCATTCGTGAAATCATGATAACCATCAAATTTTAGACAGTTGCAAACAAATACATCAATCGGCTCTAAAATGTCAGTAAAGTATTATTCATATTATTATCGCCATTTAATTTCGAATGACTGCCTCTAGGCTAATCACTATGAATTAACAACAAATCGAGATTGGATCCATAGTGTGACACATTATAAAATATATTTACATACTGAAGTACTTCTGCAGGAAGAAAACCTTTTTATCAAAGAATTATCATGACAATAATATAGCCCCGAAGGAGGGGGAACCGCAAACTAAGCGGACATTATCCTAGATTTATGACTAATGGTTATATTTATACTGCAGAATCCTGGATGATGATGAGATATTGATGTTTTCCATGGCATCATTCATAGATATCAAGAGATTAGCTCAAAAGTGTACTTGAAAGCTAATCCCTGTCGTCAGCTGCCAAGCCTGTTTCAAAATTTTCGTCAGAAGCGTGATAAGCAGTGGCAGGCACAAAAGCCTTCATATTATAGTCTAGTCTAACCTAATTTAGCATAATCTGCTAGAACAATGGCTCAGAAGCACACAATAAGCGGATCAACGTCCATCTTGACCACCAAAACTCTCCGAATAGTTCAACAATAGTTCAGCTCAGCATACACTGGACCATTCAATCTGTATCGTGGATCTGTATACAGGAACTTAGTGGAGGAATAATACCCTCTCATTAGGAATTTAACAACGGAGAGTAATGGCTGCTCCGAGAAGGTAAGGGTACGCTGGCGAGAAACTATCAGACACTTGGATTTGAGATCAATTCCTTCAGCGGCCGATACGGCTCGGCCTTTACAACTCGGATCTTACGACTGCTAGAGCATTCTGCTTCTCTTGTAAATCAATGGAATCAATTCCTAAGACATGACTCGAGACGAAGACGGCTGTGTTTAGAATGATAATAGCTGTGCGATTTAAAAATATGACCCGTGAACTGGTCTTGATGCAGCTCTATAATAATATATCGATATCTTTTTTATAGATGCCGTGCCGATACGACTATACTACTTATAGTATAGAGCGCCGATATCGACTAAATGAACCACTCTTGGAGTCAGTGGCGGATACACGGGGAGGGGGGGAAGGGGAAATTCCCCCCCCCCCCCAACGCAGAAAAAGAAGAGGAAGGAAAAAAAGGAGTAGAAGAAGAAGAAGAAGAAGAAGAAGAAAAGAAAAAGAAGAAAAGAGGAACAAATGGAAATGATAGAAAACAGTGTAAAAAAGGAAAAGAGATGACAAGAAGCAAAAGGATAGAAATATATAGGAGGAGAGAGATGAAAATAAAAAAGACGAAAAAGGGTAGAAAAGAGGGGAAAATAAGGATAAAATAAAAAGTAGAAGAAAATGAGAGTTTTCAAAGTTCCTGAAAAGGGAGAAAATTGAGACAGCAATGCCTGACCAACAATTAATTTTCTATTGAAAATACAATACTTGGTCTGAAAATGATGCCTGTTCTGAAAAGTTTTTCTGGATTAATATTTTCTGTTTTTCTGGCTGAGAACTACTATAGCAGTAGAAGCTGACTTGTTTTACTAGGAATGCTTTAAATTCACTCAGATAATCACCCTAGAGCCTAGACCCTGAATCTTCAAAAAAATTTTGAAATATTTTGGCTCAATGAATAGTTTTTCAATTGCAAAAAATGCATGTGATTTTTCTTGTAAATTTCATTTTTCATTAACAGTTTGTGCCAGTGGCGTAACTATGGGGAGGAATCAGGGGGACATGCCCCCCTAGACAAAAGAAATTTGGAATTTAGTAATATCAAATTGAAATTTGGAACATAATAAATAATAAGACGAATCTGTCACAGCCACATTTATTAAAAATATTGAGAAACTAGTTTCGGTTGTCATACCATTAATCATATCAATCTTGGTTGTCATATCAATCTCAATCAAACTGAAACTGAAGTACAGAGTAGTTTAATATATACTAAACATGGAATGATACTATTGGCTAAGGAAGAGGCTAAGATACTATTAGAAAGAGGCTGACCTTCATTGAAGGTTGTGATTGGCTGACAAGTCACGCCCCCTGGTGGGAGAAGTAACAAGTAAAAATACGAGTCAAATCAATACTAAAAACTGTGAAGATCTAGAAAGCAACAAAGAAGAATAATACACTATTAGGCTAGAATTGAATCAATTTAAAATAGAAAAATTAAATCTACTCACTGAAATGCAGCCAAGATCAAACAAGATACAAAATTAATCTTTAAAAATTATTATTTGTTGCATTATAGATTTTCACAGTTTTTAGTTATTGATTTGACTCAATTTTTTGCTTTTTACTCATCCCACCAGAGGGCGTGACTTGTTATGACCTTAAGCCAATCCCAACCTTCAATGAAGGTCAGCCTCTTCCTCGCTTAGCCAATAGTATCATTCCATGTTTTGTATAATATATTAAGCTACTCTGTACTTTAGTTTTAGTTTGATTGAGATTGATAAATATATAACAACCGAAACTAGTTTCTCAATATTTTTAATAAATGTAGTAAATGCAATAAATGAAAAAATGTAGACAATATCGTCTTATTATTTATCATAAATAAATACTAAAAGGATAGAGTAAATGCTATGACATTTTCTAGAGTTGAACTATAGATGAGCACTAATTGAATAATATAGTTGCTATGAAATTTTCTATCAAAGCATTTCATGATATTTCTGTCTCAACTTAGCCTTCAAAGTTAACTAACTCGCCCCAATTCACTCGATCACAATAATTAAGACCGCAGCGTCGAGCACATGCATGTTGACTAGGATTCACACGCATCTGCTGACCCGAACCCGTATTAAGCAGTGGCCGGACCACAAGAGAGAAGATGATGAGGTCTCAGTCCTCCTGACTTAATGGAATCTGACCTCCAGCTCACGCACTTGCCTTTGGCAGAAACTGACTACTGACAATGCACTGCCTTAGCGAGCCAGGCTCTAGCATCCATTAGCGTTTCAACAAAGCCCTTTTCCGACTCAACCCTATTTTAATTGGATTTGTATCGAGTAATCTTCAACTTTTGTCTCAACTCTCACAGGATGGAGGAACGAAGAAAATGCTTGTGAACACCGTGAACTGTGAAATGAGGATGAGAGAAAATGGTACTTGGAATTCCTGGGAAATAGAATTAGACAGGAAGCGCAGCCATGAATGAATAGAAAATGATGTTGTGATAAGAGGAGTTTTGAAAGAAAATTGTGATCCGTGAAATGTGGAATGTGATGAGGAATTTATTATTTTACCCTTTTTTAAGGTTTATTAACTTCTATAATTTTGTGATGTCTTTTTCCTTCTTCTTATAACTTTATTTCAAGTTTTTAGTTTTAAAAAAAAAATTAAAAATATTTTAATAAATCTATAAATAGTAAGAAAATTAAATAATACTGTATCTAGCAGTTTAAACTAACTAATGTAAACATTTTTCAACAAGGATTATTCACTTGAAGAAATGAACAAAGTTCATTAAAAATGAACAAAGTTTGAAGCGTTTGAAACTGATAATAGCAAGTTTTGATTTGACAGTAGATTGTAAACTGAAAGAATACCTCCATAGAACATTTCAGTCTTGTGCAATTCAAATCACATGTATACAAAAATCAAATATAAATCTATATAAATATTGGTAAATGGATTTTATGAGGGACCCGCATAGAACTGTCTCTAATTTAAAATGAAGCTTTGTAGCGTTGCGATCAATATCACCGGCAGCAGAGTGAAAAATAAAAAAACAAAAGTGGAAAAAAAATAATAATGATAATCAAAATTGATAAGATTTGACATTGTAATATACTTCTATAATGGACAGAACAGGTTAACGAATTTCCATTATTGGACAATAGGACAGTAATATCATAGTTAATTGAAATATGTGAATAAAATGAGCCTAAAAATTAAATATAATCTTGGTCTACTTGTTTACTGCACCTTTCAACAGGTGTCTCAGCTGTCATCCAATAGTAGAACTCATAAAGTGTTTCGTAGGTTACTCGTTTTACTATTAGGTAGTATTGTAGCGGTATTATATACTGAGTTTTTGTCTGGGGCCAAAAAATTCGAAAAGATCTCTAACGTTTTTAGGTGTGGCACGTTTTACGAGAAATACAAGCTACATATTCAGAATAGAATTTTGAAAGTCGTATTTTTTAATTTACGAGTGTAACAGCTGTAGTAGCTCCTAGAGGTTGTGAGAATTTCCGGCTCAAACGTATCAATTTAATTTCAATATTCTTTAAATATTTGTGTTATGTAGTGTTTTTCGGTTTTATCAACCATTCAAATTGATCATTTACTGTCGGACTACTTTTTTTAGTGGAAATATTTGATGGAACCAGAAATTTGAACACAACCTATGGACATAACCTAATTTGGACTATTTATGTGACAAATTTGTAATTTGAACTGTTTTGGGCAAATGCCTGTAGTTTTTTACTTGATTGTAATAATTTCACCAAATAATTTCACCAAATAACACGAGCGAGATCAAGTTTTAAGTCACAAGATATTATATTGCGAAAATAAAAATATTGCAATTTTAATGGTAAGAAAAGTGAAAATTAGACACCTGAAGTGCTAGTGAAACTGCAACTAAATAGATACCTAATGACTTTTGTGATGTGTTTTCTATTGTCAGAATGTCAGTTTTGTTCTGTTGCACTGAATCTAACTAGAAGCTATTAAAAATAGAAGTGAAACAGTCTTTCCGAAGTTTTCGCTGCCTTAATGAAATCTTCTGTTTTCTCTGGAGGTCCGATGTCTAAACCCTGATTAATCGACAGACGTCTCTTCTCTCAGCTCATCTGAAGCCTCGGGCTTATAGGAAAGGCTCCTGATATTCGATTTCCTTCACTCATCAGAGCGAAAACCAAGTAACCTATTTTTTCCATGTTCCAATTAATTTGCTGGTACAGAAACATGTTTTTCCTCTATTTCCTAGAGATTTTTCATGTATTTCGTGAACCATTACGGTGCATTTTGTATTCAATGCATGGGACTAATAACTTCACAACAGATCTTTTCACATCATAAAATAATTGAAATGCTGAATTCCATAATTGTATAAAACAATGATCTTTAATAGAGCAGTCCAAAATGATTCAACAATGAATGATATTATGTATTTTGTACAAACAACATAGATGATCAAATGGGAACAAGGAAATTTTTTTGTGGAATGTGTCTTGTACAATTTTATACACTAGTTACCATATTAATTATTTGAGGTGAGGCTTGATTTTGATGTGAAATAAAATCTTGTACACTATAAAAAGCTTTATCAACTAAATATTTTTTTATTATATTTTCAAGACTCTATAAAAACTGTGGTAGCTTGTTGAAGAGTTTCCTATCAATATAACTAGGTTTTTGCTTGAATAAGCTACTATTGTTACTCACCAAGTGATAATCTCATCGGCTTATTGTTTTATAATCGTGTACGTCAAGATTTTGGTTGAAATCACCTTTTTTTTGAGGATGAAGGTTTGGACCTACAGTTTTAGGTGGGTTCCGAACCACCGGGAAGGGATTTTACAGCAGAGAACAGTGTATTTTTTGCTGGCTAATCTAATCGGTCACCGTTACAAACAGGACCTACGAGAACGCAGGTTATCTCTCTGATTGAACAGATACCTGCTACAGCTCGCGGCTATCACTTCCCTAAGCTTCATATACATATAAGCTGATGATGATGCTCACAAGAGTACGATACTTGTGCGTGAGTAATGAGGCGAATTATTATACTTAAATGCCAGACGGAGAAGCGGGATTCGAACCTACTACCGCTTAAAAGACAGCAAGTTGAATGTGTGTTCCCCCAACCAACTGCGCTAAGCGACCAGCCACTTAGATTCATCACTAATAGTAGTGATCACTCTTTATCATTTTCGAATATACTATCCATCAGAAAGAAATTGAATGTAGAAAATATGAGCGAGTTGATATTGTCAGAATTTGCAATTGAGTAGATATAATTGAATGGAATAATGGAATAATAATGAATTAAGTAGAAATGAATGATTTTTACTGAAAAGGAATATACGGCAATAGAAAATTATGTCCAATTGAATTTATCAGGAATTGGGCGACTGAAACAATTTATTTTTAGATTGTAGATTTGGCCATGTTTCTATTCGAAAGATAGCTATTTTAAATGAAGTACAGCACGGATGATGATTGGATTCATCTGGGAGTTAAGAATATTGTTTGGCATACCTAATCTCAATCATTAAATTATTATTTTCAGCCTGAACACATAAAATCATCCATAATCCTGGAATGTGATTCACAATCTCACGCTTAACAAAATGGGAATGCTGTACTATTGTCTCAAAACTTGATAATAATTATTACACATACACAGTTGTTACGAATCACATAAGAAAAATTGTGTTTGGAATATGACAAGAAATTGGGAAACTCTCTTGGTCCCTTGAGCATTGTATGTTTATACAATACACAAGGAATAGTGCAAATGCTCACAAAATACATATTCAAATAGAGCCAGCTGAGTCTACATGCTCAGTAATAATCTGTGTTCATTTACATCAAGTCGAATAAATTGTAGAAGCTGAGTCAAGCCAGTTATTGAGATACCCATGGAATTGTTGTTCCAGTGCAGTGGGAGTTGATAAACTCATCCAAAACAGGATTCCAACAAGTCGAATTAATGTTGATGAATGTAACATCTATTTAACATTCTTAAAGTTGCGAGTGTAACTCATGTGAAGAACTATTATTCGAATTTATTCCACTTATATTAAGCATTCAAACTACTATTCATAAGTTTTATAGAGTTTTTTATTTCTGATGATGGCCACATGAGTCCGAGACTTGTACGTGGGTAATGAGGTGAATTATTACACATAGATGCCAGATGGAGGAGCGCGATTTGAACCCACGACTGCTTAAACACCAGCAAGCTGATGTTGCGACGCCCCAACCAACTGCGCTAAGCGGTCCTCCGTTAAAACAGAAAAATATAAAACTAGATTTAGATTTGTATAATAATTGTTTCCATTATGCATTCGATGTTTGAAGGAAAAAATGAGTATTCTAAATCACTGATACCAACTACCTTATATTTTATTCAGATATCCAATCATAATGAATTTTTTTTTTTGAGGATGAAGCCCACATAGGTCTGAGACCTGTGCGTGGGTAATGAGTTGGATGATGGTGATTGGTGAGTTGGACCTAAAGTTTTAGGTGGGTTCCAAACCACCGGGAATAGATTTTACAGCAGAGAACAGTGTCTTTGCTGCCCAATCTAATCAGTCACCGTTACAAACAGGACAAACGAGAACGCAGCTTATCTCTATCTGATTGAACAGATATACCTGCTACGGCTCGCGGCTATCACTTCCCTCAAAATCTGAGCATCATTGATACTTCAAGTATATAGTACCATGACCGATTTCGACTGTAGGTGAAACCTTATTCTTCAGACCTCAACGTTGTGTTCTAGTCCAATTAGCGTACCACAGAAACTAGAAATGAGGTAGTTTGTGATTGCTTTCCTCATTGATCTAACAGATCGGTATATTGCTATTGAATATTTCAACAACTTTTCAGGCGAATATCAGTATATGAAGTTATCAGCTAGAAAATATAGTTACAAAGAATGTATCCACATCACTCTTTAAACAGATTCAGATTCAGATTCAAATGACTTCATTTGTGTAAATTTACAATGTATTTGAATGATAAAGTATTATTAATATTAGCAACTCTCAGATCCACTAGTTGAAGTTAAGTACAGTTGATTTTGAATCATAAACATAATGGTTGAATAGTTTGAGTAGAAAAGTTTATAAATACAACAAATATATATTCTAAGGTATAGTACAGCAGAAATTGTTGAAAAAAAAATAAAAACATAATGAAAATAGAGCTTGGATCTGAGAGATGAATTACACAAAGAGGCGAAGTCTTGGCCATTGAGGCCATTCTTACACTTAACCTTTTACCTCAACATGTCCTACTAGTTTAAATTGATTTAGATGAAATCGTCTAATATGGGTTATCTAAGTAAGATAAATCAATTCAAATGAGATAAATTTAAATTTAAACAATTCTACATTTATACATTAGAACAAAAAATGAAAGCATATTGAAAATAATTTGTGGATTAAAAAAGTATTATAAAAATGAATAGATAAATAATTTAGTTTATAGATAGATAATAACCTAACCTAACTTAAAGGATTATAGTATCATTGATCATGCAGTTGCCTCAAGGCCGTACAGACGCTGCCATTTTCTCCAATAGATGTCTCCTCAGAGACAGGGAGAAGCCCACTCGGCTCTCATGATTCCTAATTGAAAGTGGGAGTAGATTCAAAGCACGACAAGCGCTAACAACAAAAGACTTAGTATAAAGTGTCGTCCGGTGATTTGGCATCCTAAGAGTTCTGTCACCATTTCTGGTGTGGGAAACGTTGTTTCTCCGACCTTCAGACACAAACTTAAAATCATTTTTAAAATATTTAGGAGTTCCACTATTGAGAATGCTTTTTAGAAGTTTAAGTATTCTGATAAGCCTCTGATCAGGTAATTTTAAGGTGCTACTATGAATGTAGGATTGGGTTATATGCTCATGACGTTGTAGGGAGTAAACAAAACGCATGCAGTAGTTCTGACTACGCTGCAACCTTTCATTGAGTGTTACTGTCATATCGTTTATAACTGAATTGCAGTACATGAAGTATGGGAAAATGAGAGTTTTGACAAGTAATAGTCGGATATGCCTAGGAAGGATGTCTTGCATTTTCTTCAAAGAGTGCATGGCAGAGAAAACTCTTTTGCAGGTGCCGACAACATGTTCAGTCCAGTCAAGAGAAGTATTCATTATGATTCCTAAGTTTTTTACTGATTTGCAATAGGAAATACTAGTCCCATCGACAGTGATTTTTGGAATTGATTGGAAGTCTATGCCATTGATTAAACGAGAGCAGCCAATTATTATAGGTTGAGTTTTAAGTGGATTAAGTTTGAGGCCATTCTTTTTAGTCCAATCAGTGATTTTCACTATTTCTTCATTCATATTATGGATGGTTTGGTGAAGGTCTCTAACAGAGCAACTAGAATAAATTTGAAGATCGTCAGCATAGGTGTGAAATTTGGAAAACCTTATTATGGAAGAAAGATCATTTGCATACAGTGTGAATAGAAGGGGGCCAAGAATTGAACCTTGGGGGACGCCATGAATTACATTTTTCCACTCTGATTGCAATTCACCATCAGTGACACACTGCTTTCTGTCTACAAGATAAGAATGAAATCATTTTACAGATTTGTGACTAAAACCAAGGAGGAGTAATTTGTTGAGAAGGATCTGGTGGTCAACAGTATCAAAAGCTTTGGAAAAATCAAACAGACACAGTATGGTACACTTTCTGTGATCCATGGACGACCTGATATCTTCAGTAACACGCAGTAGAGCTGTTTCAGTGGAATGGAATTTTCTAAAACCAGACTGGAAGTTATGAAGTTTGCTATTATTTTCAAGAAATTCGACTACTTGTGAATGAACAAGTCTTTCAAGTGCTTTGGAAATTGCTGGCAGAATACTTATAGGCCTGAAGTCTTCAACTTTAGTTGGAAATGAAACTTTGTTAAGTGGGCGAACATGAGCATATTTCCAATTTTTAGGAAAGAGACCACTTTGAAGGGAAGCATTAAAAATGTAAGTTATGACAGGTAGAATTGCAAAGAGAATTCTCTTGATAAATTTGATAGGAATTTTATCTGCTCCCATCGCATTGCTATGAATATGCTGGATAGCTTTGAGAGCCTCATGCTCAGAAATTGGACGAAATTGAAACTGGGAGGCTGGTGGAATAGGAGAGTTGGAAACTTGATCAATTAGGCTTCCTAGATGGTTTTCAATTACTGTCTCATCACGTTGAGAGGATTGGGATACAAAATGTTCATTAATATCATCAAGTGAAAGGTCGATTTGGGTAGGTGATTTTTGTTTCCCAATTCCAAACTGTTTGATACCACGCCATAATGATGATGAATTAAAAAGTCGGTTTTCAGTTAGAAAAGAGTTCATGTACCTAATCTTAGAGTTACGAAGTTCTGAGAGGAATAAGAGGAATAAGATAGATTTCACTGTTGTGAGTCCTATTTTCATTTACAGTACTAAAGATCTCTGGTACATGGCCTTCTCCAAACAGTAAGCTAGAGAAAGCAGTGTCTGGTACCATTGGTGACTCGTTGAGAATCAAAATTATTTTCATCTGATCTCCACATAACAGTTGAGTCTTAGAAACAACATTCAGGACACAAAAGATTTCAATCTTGCGACAGCTACCATAGCTCGATGGTCCTATAAAAGCACTTGACCTACGGTTTGAAACAGTGAATTTGAATTTATTTCTCTGAAAAGATAGGTTATTTGATATGAGGGAGTCTGCATAAAGTCACCGTCCTATCCGATCTCAGCACCAACGCCGAATTTCACAGAGACTATCACAAAATCAACATAAACAAATATAATAAAGGTATAAAACCTGACACATCCAAAAATAAAGCAGGAAACGTCAGGAGTTTGACCAGGCAGCAGGGAAGTGATACGTAATTCATGCAAAACTCATTGATCAATACTGTGGCAGAGCAACGAGGTATTTTAGTGAGCGTGAAACATCCTATTTTCTGTTGTTTGCTTATCATCACTGACATCGATGGTTGGTTAATCTCCATTGAATAGAGCTTAGTCTCTTTATCCTCTCAATTATTGAATTTTGAAAAGGCTCTCATAATAATATTTCATCTAACCTAAGTCAACAACAATGGGTGCGTTGTGATGGTTGGTCTACTTGCAGCTCATTCAAGGCTTGATCCAGTTCATTCGCATCTAAAGCGATTACCTGGATTATCAAAGAGATTATGTATCTCCTGTGTGTGAAGAAGTGTCATTGTATGTGACTGAATAATAGCATTCAATTGGCTTTACTACAATAGTTTAACTGTCAACAACTATTTTTCGGAGACAAAATGTTGAATAGAATCTGATTTCTAATATGTTTTTATAGATGAACGAACGCTTGATGAATGGCTGATGAATTAGTTTAGTTAAAGTTAATTGACGTGTCACATGCTGTGCGAGCCTAGCTCGATAGCTGCAGCTTATGAGACTATTAACAAATTTATTTATTTATTTATCAACTAGCAGTGGTGTCTGCGCAGGAGTGAGTCGTGCGCCCACGCCAAAATGAAATGGGAAAGTTATAGGATCGTTCTCGTCCATGTATATTTTATTCATATTTTGTTTACTCATGACAATTATTCATAATTGAAATAAACTTAAAGGCAGCAAAGTTGTCCAGAATATCATACTATCTTAGGCCGAGTTCACACGAGCTACAATCGCGCGATTGTAGCCAAGGTCATTTCCGTTTTTATCTCAGCAACAAACAAAAACGTAAAATTTGGGATTTTTTGATTTTTTAAAATCCTATTGTACTCTGCTCATTGTCGTGAAAATTTAGAAACTTAAGATTTTTCCTAGCATGAAGATTAACATTTTTATAGAATATTTGTTTGAACTGTATAATTTGCCGTTATACAAAGTGATCCATAAAGGTTGATCTATTTATAGCATGGGAATGTTAATTCTAGTGATGGGAGAAAAATTCAAATTAGCTTTCTACTTTTGCTAGTTTACTTGCATGAAGAGACTTGTTTACGACGCTTGGGTAATATTTCCATTCTCTTGCTACTGATATAAGTGGTCCAGGCGTTGCATTGGATCGCAACGGGTTGATAGAGAACTGTTGTAACTTTTTGACAGCGCTGTAGTGTACTCTTTGTTCCTTTCAAATTGTTTCACTGCTCCTTCACGGCTCTTTTCCTAGCCGGGCCAGCTGCCGTGAAAGGAGCGTTGTATTATTATTCCAATAACTGACTTTATCCCCTATGAATTAAAAATGTTGATGAGATCAAACTAAAGTTTCTCTCATGTAATGGATGATATTTACTGAAATACTTGATATGTCTTTAAAGTTTGCTCGCATTTATAGGCGATCAGAAGTTGGCCGAAAGATCGATCGTCGCGAACTCTGGGCGGCATAAATCGGCAGCAGTGTAGTGAGTTAGTTGCATTTTTTATAATGGCTAACATTGGGAAACTTATCATAAAAACAGGATTTAAAGAAGTCAATTGCGATTTTTTAAGGAAATCTAATCTAGAAAAACGGAAGAACCTTGTAGAGAGTAATCATGTTTTTGATGTAGAGGAGTGCAAAGGTATTATACGTGGAAAAGTGATGAGACAAACTAGCGTCAATGCTGTTTTACAATCTTTTTGTCAAAAAATTTCCACTTTGTTTATCAAAAGTCAACTGCCTAAATCCGCCTCTGCTTACAATAAATTAATATTTTGCAACAATAACAAAAACATAACCTCAAAGCTGTTATTAGGATTGATTTATTTAATTACGAATATCAATCACACAAGTGCATAGAAAACGTCTAATTTTCATCAATCTGCAATCTTTCACACATAAAATAATTTGTAAATATAATATAACTCACTTAGTCCTTCGAACATTAAAGATTCATTTTTCCCATCTATCCTTTTCGTAACGTCGACCAGGAAATGAATAAAATGAAACACCTTTTCCTTCTGTATTCTCATAGGTATTACTGCACCCATATACACAACACATAATACGGCTCTTGGGCATTTTTTGTATGTCTGTTAAAGAAATATTTTTTTTGAAAAAACGTATTTGAAGTGAGACAATTAAGCACACGAATTAATGGCGATCAGATTTTGACTCACTAAGTTAGAGCAAGATCCTCCGCTCGGAGCGCTGTCGGACGATCTCCAGATCGCCTATAGAATTATGAAAAGTAGACTTATAAAGGATAAAAGTCACGTTTATTCTGTCAGCTAGATTCATCCGGTGTTACTGTTGATTCAAAGTCTGGAATAAATCACTCTATGATTAAGACTCATCTGATTTTTCATGTAACAAATATATGAAGCGCGTTAATATTTTTTTGCAACGCCTCAAGATAAAAATCAGAAGACGCCACTGTTAACAAGAGCAGACAATGTCATTAGTATTCAGAACTTTTGACCAATCTGCATAGAGATAAAGCAGGCTTATCTTCTTTATCATAGCGCTTTAAATCAACGTCCTCCCATCAACAATCCTTTTATACATACTACAACACAATTGAATTTTTTCCAAACACAATATCATAGAATATAAATCAAATCGAAATAAAATTTGCCAATAATTTCACTTCTATTCAAGATTATCATGATTTATTATAGTTTGATTTTTATAATTATTTGAGGACATAATTATTATAAATCATGTTGTGAATATTTAGCAGATCTTCAATTTCTTCAGTAAAAAAAAAAAATAATAATAATAATAATAATGATAATAATATTTTATTTCGCCAAAATACAAAAATACAAATATAAGAAATTCACAATATAAAGTTCACAACACATTTTTCGCACAGCCAGCAAAGTAAATAATTGAGCGCTAGCTGTGAGTTCATTGAATAATATTATTAGTAAACATAGAAAGCTCGTGAAATGAGAAATGAGAGAATCAATAATGAATTTAAAGGTAAAGTATGAATTTAAATCTTTCAAATGAATTGTACTTGATATTTATAGTTTTAGATGTCCGTATATATTCATGTTACTGTATATTTATATAGCCTATTGCATTGAGTATTGTATTTTTCAATAACATTTCACGATAGACGCCCACCATTTTCACCTTCTTATCATCCAAATTATTCCTTGGAACGTTTTAAAACCAATAAAAAAGACTATCAGTTAAAGTTATAGCCTACTGAAAAAAGAATTTTTTCTTAGCGTAAAAATGGAGAAACTTTCCAGCGCGGACACAAAAACAATTTTTCAATCTAAACGCCCCTAGAAAATAAATTATCCTAGAGTAAATTACAAGCATTTCAACCTCATCCATATTCAGAAGAGCCCACAAATCTTCCTGAGAAGTTTTCATGCTGTCAACACTTTTTCAACGAAAAATCCCCTGCTGGTTTCCTCTTCTTACACGTAGCTTGATAACAGGAAAAAGGATGATAAAATATTACCAGGGCCTCATGTTTATTGATATCAAAGATTGGTTTGTGGGGCGTTACATATGGATAATACACAGAAGAAGGGACCAAAAATTCTGTACTTTCGACTCGCCGCCACTGAGCGGAAAAATACGTTGGGTAAAAGTTATTGAAACCGGAGAAAGAATACTAGTCTTTTACTATTTTGCATATAGATGATATGGATTACGAGAATTATGAGCAACATTTTTTGAGAAATGAGTATTCAATTGATAAATACGTGATTAAGAAAAGTCAAATGAGTGTTTTTGAATTTAATACTCCATTTTGAGTGTAGCACCGACTCATCAATCTCATAGTTTTCAGTAATTTGATGATCAATGGGTCAATAGACCCATTATTTAATAAATATCAATAGTAATTGAACTAACAAGCAGTTTTTTCTAGCCTGGAATGCTAATAAGAATAATATTAGTTTATTTGACAAATATCAATAGTACTTGAACTAAACATTTTTTTTACCTGTTTACTAAGATATTCTAGCAGTTATGCTACAAAGAGAGTCTCAATGTTATTTCTTTGTTTGAATATAATTTATTAGGAGTACTTCATTAGTAGGTCCACCATGTTCCCCGTAACATGGCTCAAACGGCGAGGTGGAACTACCCGTAAGGGTCTCCCCACCATTAAAAGCCATACGCTTATTATTATTAGGAATGGATAAATCGCTCACAAGCAGACTGATGAAAGAGCTTGGGATCAACGAGTTATCATAAATTTATCCACTTATTAGAATAATTTCTTATCTTATCAATTTATTATTGGACAAAGCAAGCAAGCAAGCACACAATTTATTTGATTCTTCCCCGCTTGCAGTAAAGCGATGTACAACTTAATTCATCACTTACTTCCCATACCTACAAATGGAAGTAACATTCACCCATTTCATACATTCAATTCAATCCATACATTCAATTCAATTCATACATAAATACAATATAGAATAACATACACAAAAACACTGTTGGTCAACGGACGATTACGGAGCGTCCATGTAGTGATAATCTGCAATAATCTATATTATTGTAATGTCTGTTTATAAATTCTACTTTTATCTAATTCAAATAGTTATTAAATACTATCCTTCATATTGTGGAGAACACGGAAAGTAGGATTTTTGTAAGACATTACTGATCAGTGCGTGTTGTGGATTATTTGTGTAAATAAAGTGCGAGTGATAAATTTAAGTGTTGCTAGCGTTATTTTAGACATATAACCCGTAAAAATATAATTTAACAGTAATAATACTATTCGAACTATTGAAAAAAAAAACATCGAAAATCGAGGAATATTATAACTTTGACTTCCAACATTGTCAAAAATACATTTTTCTAGATATTTTATTTCAATTTCATGCTTTCTATTCAGACAATTTAAAAAATTTCAAAGATGCTGGCACCATAATATTATCAAATATTGGATTCCGGTGATTTTCTAGACTGAGACAATTCAGCACTTCTGAATATTAGTAGTGGTAGATTCTTTCAGTTAGAGAACACCCAATGGACAAATGGCTCGCTGAGAATACCGTACACTTTCCTACAATAATCCAAGGCTGTTTGACTGCAGCTTTTCCATTTCCCGATCAGAGGAAATTGGAAACATGAGAAAGAAAACAATCGCCAACAGTCGTTTTCCGGATCTGCTAGCAACAAAGGAAAAGAAAAGAATAGAAAGGAAAAGAAAGTATCATCCGAACAGTAGTAAGTGGAAAAGGAGAGAAGAATGAAAGAAAAACATTCAATAACGATTCTGATTCTCTGCGATGTTATTATATCCTCAGGAAGAATTCAGATGACAAAGTGAGTGATGATGTTGAATCTTTGAATGGACCTCGGATTTGGACGTTTTCTACAGGATGGCTCAGACCCTACGTATTTTTAACTTATTCCTGGCCAAATAGCATACGGTTGATGAATGAATTTTTCCTACAACTGCTCGTAAAGTAGTTCTTTACGTACTGAAAACTAATTGTAAAATACCTGTTTACTGCTCCGCAAGTAGCAGTACTCTACACTCGCCAGCTGTCTTCTCATTGGTGGATCACAGAATCCGTGAAATTCACATAACCTCAACAATGGCGAACGCTAACCAAATCCGCGCACGGTCTGTGATGTAACAAACTACAAGCTTTTATTGTGTTGAAATCCAGAACTGCAGTTGTAGGAAAAATATTGTATGCAATTCGCGCGTGAAGCTTCTTTATTGCTCTCGCAAAATTACTGCGCTCCGCTATGCGTCGCGCAGTAACTGTTTTGGCTCGAGCGATAAAGTCGCGCTTCATGCTCTTTATACATAAATAACTATTTTACGTTCAGGCGTCGCTGTAAATAGCCCCATGTCTAAACTCATCATCATCATCATTCATTATTCTTGTACATTTCGTATCTACTTCTCCCTTTCTATTCCTGTCTGTTTATAAATACGACTTTTTATCTAATTCAAATAGTTAGCTTAGTGAGTTTGGTTATTCTATTATTTTATTTTAATAACTAAAAATAAGAATATATTGTGAACTGAATATTCTGTAATTGATAAACAATAGGTTTTCAATGACCTGGGATTCAAATGTAACAATCAATCAAATTCATTGAATAAAATTCACAAAATCAAACAAATACAATCTATTGCACCAATCTATCTGAACTTCTTGTAGTATTATCTGATCAGTGTCAAAAACACGAATAAAAAACAAGAGTTTCCAATTTAGATAGAGCTAGCATATTCTGACAGAGTTATGGGTTGCGAGAATGTGGATAGTTTCCATATTTTGATTCAATAAGAATGTTATTATTCATTTGAAAATGATTGAAATGAATACATTTTCCAAGAAAATAAAATATTCACTAAACAAATCGAAGAATGGATTATCTATTCACGTAGAAAAAATCAAGTTTGATAGTGGGACTTCATCTAGAACTCCAAAATTCTATTTTTGTAACACTGTATAAACTTCAACATGAATTGACATTAAATATTGCTAGGCTGTGAATGATTATTACATTTCTTTTTCGGAGGATGACGTGCGTGGGTAATGAATGAATGATGTTGGTGATTGATGAGTTGGACCTACAGTTTTAGGTGGGTTCCGAACCACCAGGAAGTGATTTTTCAGCAAAGAACAGAGTTGTTTTGCTAGCCAATCCAATCGGTCACCCTTACAAAGAGCGCCCAGCAGTTTCGTAGCTTATCTCTGATTGAACAGATACTTGCTACGGCACTCGGCTATCACTTTTATTCTATTATCATAATAGATTATAATTATAACAATACATGATAATTATAACTTAATAATAGATTAATCTGAAAAAAAGAAATCAATTAATGGATAGCTCAAGTTTTTATTGATGATGAAGCCAAATTAAGATACTCAAGTGCTATATCACATAGAACTAGACCTATCTATCTTTATTTCTTCTTTATGCGAAGCTTAACAACACTCAGTTGATTTCAATCACAGTTCCTTTGCAAGAGAACAATACAGTATTAATTTTTTCTTGATAGTGAATGCAAATTGAGTTTTACATTTTCTGCCAACAGAAAGTTTTGAAAAAAGGAAAAAAATATTCAAATTCAGGACCAGATGCGTAGTTTTTTAGGCTAATTGGGAATGACGTAGAAAAAACCGAAAGTTGATTTTGAAAATTCTAATTAGAAACCAAAAAAAGAAGTAAGTTTACTAAACACTCGCTGCTGTTTCTGATGTGACTATAAAAGCGACTCGAAAAAAGTACCGTCAGAATAATAATGGTGAGACAACGAGCTCTTAATTTCTTTGCGAAGCTGCCGAAGTTCAGAAGAAAAGTGAAGAGGGAAGTGTTGCCTCGTAAAATTAACAGGCAGAGCTTCTCGCTTGCCTGCTTTTGACGCCAAACAAGTGAAGAGGGGCAAACAAAAAGTGGGGAAAACATTTCGTCATCAAAAGAGGCAAGCGAAACAAAAACGACAACTGTCCGGAAAAGGAGAGAAAGGAAAAGTGATAACGTTAAAGAGTGGGATTAGCGGAAGCTCGGAATTTTGTGGCAAAAACATAGGAAACAGGATCAAAAGTCACCAAAGAGAATGCCCAACTCTATGGGATGTAAGCGAGCATGAATGAGTTTTGTGGTGTCCTTTGACAATCTGCAAAGAATCAATAATGGGACCATCAAATACATTTTCACGACCGAGGAACGGTTTTGCACTGATTTTCAGAATAGAGAGCATTAAGCACAAAGTTTTAAGGGCTTGCAATATAGATATTGAGTCTCGGGGATGGAGGTTACTACTTAATTGATTGAAAAACGTTTGAAGAATTCAAGAAAAGATATGGTACGCTCCGGGCAAACATCTATTTAATTTAAAATGTCAAGGATATTGATTAACACTGTTTCCTCTGTATTGGAAAAACGTTTAATTCGAATTTTACGTTGGTTGAAAAATTTAACAATATGGAGAACGCCGGCATCACTCTTGATGGAGAAATTGATACTTTGAAAATGTAATCTTGCTGTCATATAACTTTTTCATCTGAGGAAACATTATCAACATTTTCAAGCTAGTAAATGAAGATTCGAGTAAGATAAGATCAATCCAGAAACAATACAGAAAAGTGTGGCTACCAATTACAAATCCGAAATGGAGAATCCTAGAAATATTCACAGTAAATACTTTTTTGAGCGTAAAAGCCTCTCTGTAATTGAACCGTTTCTCAATAAAAACCGTAATATTCATTCAATTTTGTAATTCAGAACATTTTTAATTGAATATTATTGGATACAGCTGGAATTTTTTTCGAAAATGAATTATCAGGCCGTGAACATTGTGTTTGTGAAATGACTGGAATCCTGTTTTGACTCTCATAAAACTCATCACAATTTAATTCATATGGAATAGACAAGCTGTAAAATAAAGAGGTTTTCCAGAGGAAATAATTGTGTTTACATCCACTTAAAAAACGAGTAAACAAATTTAATTATTCATGTACGTGCAATCACTTGTTTATTGTTTGAACAATAGCCAGACATTCGTCGTTGGAATTTCTGAATAGACTGTAAATTTCAAAATAAGGTAATCCCACTTTGAATTATTGAGGGTAATAAACTCATGAAAATGCCGCTTTTCAATATTAATACATTTTAAATTACACTTCTCTTTACTTTTATTATTTTAATTTGTAAAAATTACATTTAAACAGAATTTTAATAATGCAATTACTTAATTAACAATCATGCTCTTGTAATTCAAGTTAAAACGCAATTCATGTCTCAAGTTTTTCCAAACTTGATAATAAAAGTTGAGCAAGTATGACAGCTAGTCAATTTCCACGTTTTTATCAGAGCAATTGACCGGTTTCATTGCTTTTTATGTCACATCTTTAAACAGTACCGTAGTTCTACTTGAAACTGTTGGAAATGTGACAAGGAAATCCACAAATTTAGTCCAGTGCTGTGGAATAAAATGGAACTGATAAGCTCTACCCTTATTATTTAAATTTTCATTAACAGCATAAACTGAACAGCGTGTACACTTTCCCCATTCTAAAAGCTTCTTTCTAAATACAATGTGATGTGCTGATGGAATCTGAAGGGTTTAATGGAACAAAAAGCTTTTTTTCTAGTAGGCTATTTATTTTGTGTATTCAATTGATTTATTTCAATCAAAATTTGAATTTGAATTTTTTGAAATTTGAATCATTATCACTAAGGCTACATTTATATTATTCATCGAACAAAATTAACGCCTTTTCTAATAGAAGAGCATTTTCAAAAAATTTGCCGCACCCCTCTTTTTAAGCAAAGTTCATGTCAAGGGATAGTGAACCTCTAAAGAAATAGTTTAGAAATAGGTGGAATTGATCATTGACAATGTAAAATATGAATTTACATGAACAAAAAACGTCATTAAAACAATAAGGCCTCTTAATAACAACGTAAAAGAGTCACAATTACTGAGGATGAATATATATATAATTCATCGAAAACAATTATTAATAACAAGAATAATAAAATAATTTCTTTAAAAAAAACTTGCCACACCCCTCTTTTTAAGCAAAGCTCATGTCGGGGGATGGTAAAATTCTAAAGGAATAGTTTAGAAACAGGTGGAATTCATCATTGACAATGTAAATTAGAATTTGCATTAACAAAAAAGGTCATTAACACAAAAAAGACCTGTTAATAACAACGTAAAAACGTCACAATCACTGAAGCTGAATCTATATTATTCATAAAACAAAAATAACAACTTTTCTAATAGAACTTATTAAAAAGCTTTGTTGCAACCCTCTTTATGCAAAGCTCATGTCAAGGGATGGTGAACCTCTAAAGAAATAGGTGTAATTCATCATTGACAATGTAAAATATAATTTGCATTAAAAAAAGGTCATTAACACAAAAATATACTGTTAATCACAACATGAGAAAGTCACAATCACTAACGCTGAATATATTATATTACTAGCTATTGTACCCGTCCTTCGTACGGATTATGTTTAGAAATAAGACTAAAAAATATGTTTCGGCTTTTTTGATAGCAACGATTATGAAGTTGTTTGCAGCTAAGTGAACAACTTAGAACGTAAACAATTCAGTGACAGTTATCAGAGAGAATATTTGAGAACAGCTGATTGATATATCATGATAAATTACGTGATTTGTTCTTATGTGGTAATAAAACTTGGAAGAAATGTATCCAAAATCTCACAATACTTGGTTTTTAAACGTTTATTATTCTGTTAAAAAAAAATTAATTTGTTTTTTTATAGCTAAAGACATTGTCAAAGAGGTTTTCTATACTGATAAATAACTTTAATCCCGATCGAAGCTCTCGTTTTTCAGGAGAAGGCCGCGTAAAATGTATCCAAAATCGCACAATACTTGGTTTTTAAACGTTTATTATTCTGTTAAAGTTAACTTAGTTTTTTATAGCTAAAGACATTGTCAAAAAGGTCTTCAATACTGATAAATTACTTTAATCCCGATCGATGCTCTCGTTTTTCAGGAGAAGGCCGCGAAAAATGTATCCAAAATCGCACAATACTTGGTTTTTAAACGTTTATTATTCTGTTGAAGTTAATTTAGTTTTTTTATAGCTAAAGAAATTGTCAAAAAGGTCTTCAATACTGATAAATTACTTTAATCCCGATCGATGCTCTCGTTTTTCAGGAGAAGGCCGCGTAAAATGCCTTCGGGACCGTGACAGACAGACAGACATAAAATGAGATAAGACTTGTTTCGGCTTCTTTAATGTATAAAACGTAAAAATAACCAAAAAATATATAATTCTGATAAATGTACAGACAATACTCTAATTTTATTTATATAGATTCATCGAACAAAAATAACACCTTTTCTAATAAATACCTTTGTCGCAACCCTCTTTAAGCAAAACTGTCAAGGTATGGTGAACCTCTAAAGAAATAGGTGGAATTTATCATTGACAATGTAAATATCATTTACATTACAAAAAACGACAATGTAAACGAACAATGTAAAATATAATTTACATTAACAAAACAGGCCATTAACACAGAAAAGGCCTGTTAATAACAACGTAAGAAAATGGCGAACAATGTTGATGAGTAGTGAGCTGAAGAGAAAGTGCTAAAAGAAGGCGCAAATTGTGTAAAGATTGTATTAGGGACGAGGAGGGAATGCTCAGATTTGCCTGCTGAGAAAAGTGAGTGAGAGTGAGTTAGAGGGAGTGTTGCAGAGACAGAGGGACGCCGGAGGTAAGGCGCCAAGTACCCGGTAAATTAATGGAAGAGCAACCTTTGACCCTCAGCCACGGCTCTGCAGCTCAATCCGAAACTCTCTTATCTTCACTTATCTCTCTCACTCACTTTCTCTTTCGCGCTCTCTCTCGTTCGTCAAACAAGCAGATACTCCCCAGTCGCCATCCGCTGCCATTCTCTCAGCCACTTGATGACATCCCCTTCCAGCCTATTAGCGTTGTCTCCGTCGTCATGTCAACCGTTGAGAATTTCCAATTTAAATGCAATTATCAGGGCGGTTTGCAACAGCGCTGATTCGATGCCTACGTTGGGAGCCGAGCCGAAAAATGATGATAGTCAACGATACACGTTATGATTGATGATGTACGCCACGCCAAATCTAGAACACTCGATTTTCACGTTGCAAACGCTTCTTGGCTAGCTTGAGGCGTACATTCTTCGTTCGATACAATTTTCATGTTAAAAGATTTATTGAACATCCTCAAATGAATTTTGAGGTTTCAGAAAGTAACTACTTGTAAAAGGTCCATCAATTTCAAAATTTCATTTTTGTATTAGAGTGAAAAGTGTTTTCCAATTTATTGAGAATATTAATGAAAGTAGAGATTCTTCTATTGCGAGACATTAAAATAACTTCAACTAGGAAACATCAATCAACGCAATTATTCAATTGCTAAGATAATGTTTTTTTTTTTCGGAGGATGAAGCCCACATAGGTCTGAGACCTAAGCGTGGGTAATGGATTGAATGATGGTGATAGATGGGGTGGACCTGCAGTTACGTGGGTTCCGAACCACCGGGAAGTGATTTTACAGTAGAGAACAGAGTATTTTTTGCTGGCCAATCCAACCAGTCACAAAGAGGGCCCAGGAGTTCGTAGCTTATCTTTATCTGACTGAACAGATACCTGCTATGGCTAACGCTTCCCTGCCTACAGCTGCAAACTTCAGCCATCTTTATTGGTGTAAAATCCAATCGGTCACCCTTACAAAGAGCGCCTAGGAGTTTCGTAGCTTATCTCTGATTGAACGGATACCTGCTACGGTACTCGACCTCACTTCCCTAATGTCGACTGATAATAGAAAAAGACAATTTCTCATTAAACGGTTCAGCAAAAGAAATCCAAAAGTGATGATAATTTCTAGTCTACATGAACAGCATGAAGAGGTGACTCTAATATAGAATGTACAAACAAGATTATGAATAATACGATCATTCTTGGTCGAACTATCCAATTCTCCAAGATCTAATGGAGATACTTTGATTGATATTGAGGCGAATATACTGTACTAGGCGAATATGCTTTTTTGTATACACAAATGATAGTGAGCATTCTTGATAGTATACAATCTCAATTTCATGAGATTCAATAAAGACTCTTCTTAGTTGGATAGCAATGCAAAAGTACACAATGAATATTGTTTATTCTTCAAATTTATTCAGTATGAATAAGAGAATGAGAATAATATATGTATAAGAGAATGAGTAGATAGTTAAACTGTCTTCACCAAGGGTGTAGACTGAAGATCCTCTCTTTCATTCAAGCCAGAGACATAGGATATAAGTCTGTTGACAATCGCAGCCTATCTTACCCTATTTGTTCGCATATCCAGCCCTCTAAAAGAAAACATACTAACAATGAGATCTGAGAAAGCCTAGTCCACCCACAGATGACATCAACTGAAAAGAGGGCTTTACATACATGCCACTAAAGGCTTCACGAGAGAACCTCATTGTTAACTTCATTAGTGAAAAGATTGATTGATTGATTGATAAATCTAACCATTTTAAACGGGGGTGTGCCGAGTAATTAAAAAATATGAATTCAATCACACAAGTGGATTAAAAATAATTTCTGTTTCTCAATTAGTATACGACCCAAATTGATTGTATTCTATTTTTAACCTCCATTATCTCATTGTAGTTATAAATCTGGTTATTGATGTTGTTTACACGCACTAAGATCCATCATCCAACTCACATTAATTTTGGGATCGTTATAGAAACACCTGGCCATATTTTTCAGTGTTCCACTCGCGGACCCACATATTAATTCTTCAATGTACTCTCCACTCCAACGAGTCTGTTGTTTTTTCCGCATCTGGCCAAAATATATTCTCTGATGAAGCTTTCACCTGCTACTTGGCGTTTTTGAATATGCCAAGCCCAGCCTCATTCCCACTGGTAGTGAAAATGTACTACTTTCACAGCAGTTGGAAAACAGCGGCGAATGCATAAACATTTCTTTAATTCATCATCTGCAATCTAAATCAGCATTGGGTGTTCGGCGATGGATGGAAGGGGCGATGTTGGGTGGAAGAGCTCACATGTTTATTTTGCATTGCGCATTTCTCTCGAATCACACTCGACCGATTTCAGGTCGGCTCTCCTCCATCCACTCTGTTTCTGCGTCGCTATGAAATATTCAGACGCCGTGCTTGGACTATCATGACTGAGGCGCAATGGTAAAGAGTGCAACCAGCCATTATCGCACTACAGGACTACAGTAGCCCAGATTTACATTGCTTTGATGTTTATAATTTCATTAGAAGTACAATGCTACTTTACCGCTACCTGCTCCTTTTGAACAAGCCTCGAAAAGAACACTTAGGGCCACCTCTACTTCACTCACCGTATCTCTTCTCTTGCTCCAGTTTCTTTATACATATAGTACTTCCTTCTCACTTCCTCATTCACCGAGTATTTCTTCTCCTAATTGCTCTCTCTCTCCATACTGATCCTTTTATTTATCAATTTCCTTCCTATCCCTTCATCCTAAGACTGTTTTCCTCTTAGCTCTTAGCTAAGTTTTTTGTTCTTCCCAATCTCCTCTTTAAATTATGTTTATTCTTTAGATTTATCTCTCTCCACACTCAGAAACTCCTCCACATCTCTCCTTGTTTGTTAATTTTATTGATATTAGTTTTTTTGCATTGTAGATAAAGTTGTTTTTTTATACTGTGGGTTAAGTGGAGGAGGAGCTCTTATGCCTCAACTTCGTCCACAGCACTTTTAATACTTGTAAAGTGCACAAATAAAAGTCATTTATCTACCTGTCTATCTACCTTCTTACTCCATCTTCTTCCCAGCCCTTTATAGTGTTTTTTCCTTAGTTCCTTACTGACTAAGTCTTTTTCTACATCCCAATCTCTTCCTTAGATTATGTTTCTTTTTTAGATTTCTCTCTCTTCACTCTCCATCTCTCTCTCACACACACACTCTCTCTCTCTCTCTCTCTCTCTCTCTCTCTGTTTAAGTTTCAAGAATAGACAAATCTTTTCCAAACTTCGCCGTTTCATGTAATTTCATCACTTACATTGTCATGACCAAAGTTAATATCATCAAGAAATCAAGATCATGTAAATGAGATCATTGTACGTACATAATAATATTCTACTATAAAAATAGCATTATCTGAATTAAATATAGTATCTATGTGATGTTCATAATTTTGTTTTCAACTATTTATATGAAAATTTTTTAAATTTACATGAATAAAGAAAGATAATTTAATCTAATCTCCATTCTATCTGTTTGATTATTTCTCACACACCTTATCCTGCTTATTATGCCGATCATGTCTTACTCTTTCCATATATTATTTCGTCGTCTCTTTCCTTATGTTTCTCTCTATCCTTCCCTAGTGACTTTCTGGCTCTTTACACTTTATTTCTCTCGAAATTTCTCTTGTTATTACGCTGATTATGTATGACTTTTTCTAACCATGCCTGTATCTTCCACACCAACTCAGTCATCCCTTTTCCTACCCTTTCTTTTTTCTCTCGTCACCTTTTTTTCATGCATAATATTCTTTATACATAATGTTTCACTGTTGCTCCCTCTAGGACCCACCTTCTCAAATTACTTTCTCTTGGTTATTTTCAATCATTTCTTACACCCACTCCCTTTTTGTTTGTCACTCTGAACTCCTTTTCTCTACTTGCCAATCACTCTTCATTTTCACCCTCTCTTCCTCTCCTATTAGCTCCCGGTCTTATCATTATTTTCTTATTTCTCTCATAATATCACTATATTCTTTTGTCAATCTTCCAACGTCCCCTTCATCTCCTCACCGCTACCCTCCCCCCACAGCTATTCAGTCCAACTCCAGAAAAATCTCCCTACCACTCATCTTTGAATACCCCATGGTGTTTCTGAATTTGAAATTTCTTACAATTCTCCTTTAAAACGAGGCACAGAAATATGAATAAAATATCACCTGCCTTCTACCTTGTCACTCTTGTTTGTGCCTTCTTTATGAAAAAATCAAACAGGCACAAAGGGCGATAAGATCGCCAGATTTTTTCATTGCTCATACTACTTATTAATTTTACAGTACTTCAACCAACTGCAAACGATTGTAGTTGCCATTCACTGGTTTCATTTCATACTGTGTTTCTCTCAGATCTGTTTTTTTTCTCTTGACATGATTTATTCAACTGAGGATTTATGTTTGAAAATGTTTTCAGACCAGACTTGAAACGGCCATAGACAGACTAAAACGTTCATGCTAATGTTTTTCTCTCATTATTAAATCATT
Organism: Conomelus anceps; assembly: GCA_948455865.1. Lineage (NCBI taxonomy): Eukaryota > Metazoa > Arthropoda > Insecta > Hemiptera > Delphacidae > Conomelus > Conomelus anceps. Next base: position 66,978,983 of record OX418219.1, read on the forward strand.
AGGATTATAATACTCAACAACTTCAGTATTTTTTCTGTTCCAATTGAGTGCTTTTTCTGCTATTATTGCTTACCATGCTCATCATATTTTTATCGAAAAGAAAGACCGCTCACTCAGCGCAGAAAAAGAGCCATCGTCTGCGTTAAGAAGGTTGACCGGCCGTCAAAACATGACTTTTCTGCTTTATCATCACTTACCCAATGGTTCGAAACCCACCTAAAACTGCAAGTCCACCATCCATAACATTATTGTGCCATAATTCGCCTTTTTATCAGGTTCAAGCCTGAGACTCATGTGGGCATCATCAGCAAGAAAAATATATTTTCATTGCTCATGATTTATTTTCTAGTCTATCGCCAATAATCTAGCAATATTCCTTTCTTTGTTACTATTACTCCTCATTCCCCACACACATTTTCGACAATTTTTTCTCAAGATTGCTGCTCTTGGTATGATTATTTAATTTGGTCATGTTAATTTGGTCATTTAAACTAGTATTGGAATCGAATAAGCAAAAATGACCAAATTTATTTCAACCAATTCAATACAACTAACTTGGTATCATCATAATTCCAGCCTACGTTTAAAAAACGGTTCTTTCGTGTATTTTCGGTTGACCTTGACTGCTGCTTTTCAGTGAGCTTCTAATTTTTAGTTTTAATTTGATTCAATTCTAGCCTTATAACATATTTTTCTTCTTTGTTGCTTTCTAGATGTTCACAGTTTTTAGTTATTAATTTGACTCGTATTTTTTCTTGTTACTCCTTCCACCCCCGGTGTGACTTGTCAGCCAATCACAACCTTTGATGAAGGTCAGCCTCTTTCTCACTTAGCCAATAGTATCATTCCATGTTCAGTATATATTAAGCTTCTCTGTAATTTAATTTTATTCATTTTTTTATTTATTGTAGAACTAAATCTCTCTTCCTCCTATCATTTATCTTTTTCCTTTCGTTTTTTCCTTTGAATCTTTCAAATCCAACTGAACGGTATTCTATTTTATTAGATTTATATATTTCTGAATTTGTAATGTTTCTATATTCAATTATATTTTATTGGTGTGTATATTTCTATATCGGTAAATCTGAAATGATTCTCTATAAGAACCGACAATATCTTTATTCTTGATTTTTTGTAAAACTTTTAATTAGTTCAAACTATTGTGTATGTTTTGTGGAGTGCGGTTTTAGGCTTTGCCTGTCGCATACACACGATGTAATCTTTTTTAAATAAATTGAAATTGAAATTTAATTTGATTGAGATCGATAATTGTATAACAACCGAAACTAGTTTCTCAATATTTTTTAATAAATGTGATTGTGACGATTTCGTCTTATTATTCATTATCAACCTTCTACAATATCACCTTCGCCACTACAAAGAAAGTGTACGAATAACTTCATGATATTATTCCTGTAGTTGGTTAACTCCAAAAAGAAAAACTGTGGAAGCTCATGACGATCACTCACTCAAAGTTATTCAGCATAGTCGCCCCACGTCACTCAAGTTGCCGACCCTTCTTGTCGGTTCAGTATACTCTACAGGCGTTGAGGGCTTGGCACGTTCGACGCTATAAAAACATATCCGCGGGGCCCTTCGATTTGGGACCTCACGGAACAGAAGTGAGCTCTTCAACCTTAAGGGATGACGTGACTAGAAACGGAGCTCACCGTTGATATATATTTCAGAAATATTCCGTGGATAAATAACAAGTCCAATATATATGTACATAATATTATGTTGGTGGCGGTATTTCAACTGCCCTAAATCACATCCTGCCCTGTAAAGGCGTCATGGTTACGTGTGAATGTCTTGTGAACTGTGCCTTGAATTGTAATAGAGGTACAAAGAATAGAAAAATCAGCACACTGCACCATGACACTCAGAGCTTCTTTGAATTAGAAAGAAAACTTTCTCATCATTGAAAAATATTTTAATTTTCATTTATTATCATCATCATCATCATCGTCATCACATTATCATCATCTTCACCGTCAACGTCATCATCATCATCATCATCGTCATCACATTATCATCATCTTCACCGTCAACGTCATCATCATCGCTTTTGTCGTCGTCGTCGTCGTCGTCGTCGTCATTATCATCTTCACTCCAAAGGTTAGGTTTATAAAACATGTATTGGTATTGGTAACCATTTTTTTTCTTTCAAAATCTTTCATTCTATACGGTTCTTAAGAATAATTATTGTGCGCTACCAAAGATATACCATCTACCATTTAGCATTCTATTCAATGGAGTACAAAAATTTAAACTATCCTAAATATTTTGTCCCCCAGATATGCAACAAACGATTATTTTTATTATTTCATCATTCCTAATTAATTCTGTTTGTTCTAGTGTATGTAAACAAACTTCACAAAAACGTCATCTCTGATGCTTGGATATTGCTATGGAAGTTTTGTGTGTGTGAAATACCTTGATTTTTGAAAAATAGCTCTAAAAGCTCATGTATTAGAATAGTTTAGCAGAATAGGTGAGAACAAAGGTTAGCCTGTATCATTTTGTAATTGTCAGGTTGAAAAAGCGTCCAATTTCTCTGTATCGTGTTAAAACATTGTATTTTTCATTAGAAAATAGAATGAAAATTCCAAGTTATGGGTAATTACTACGATATAAGAAATATAATTAAATTATTTACTCTTTTGAAATTCAATAACTGAGTAACTGTTACTCAATGATTCATTCATGAATTGTGATTTAACTAATTCAACAATTTCACAAGAATAGTATTTTTGCTGAAATTATTTTCGCTGCCGTATAGGAGTGTTGAAATAGCAATAGTATTACAAAAATAACTGTGATGTTTTCCAAGACGAAATACTTAATGAACAATCTAATATTAAAACTGACACTGTATTTCACTTTTCACAAAGTGAAATACAGTGTCAGTTTTAATATTAGATTATAAAATTATATTCAGATTCTTTGTCTTGTTTTATTCTCCAGGTTTCTGTGTATATTTCCGAATATCAATTGGAATTTTGTTTCTAATTATTATACATCTTTATCGACTTCATTATTTCCAACTTACCGTAAGTGTTTTACTTACTAGTTCTATTAAAATGAAATAATAAAATTCATTATTAGGTGGAGTTAAGACTATGAAGTCTTCTCTACCACTCAATCTTAGCCCAATATAAATAATATAAAACTCACATAGTACCAAAATATACATATAAATGAAGTACCTAATATATGAGATAGGCTAAAAATTTTACAAGTTAAATTGCATATTGATACTAGTCCGTCTAATCCTATTCTAGTTCTTATTGGGAATTTTTCATTAAAATCTACTGATCTGGTTTCCATTGATGAAATTTCTATATTATATTCCTAAGCAGCTTTGTACATATACTGGAACAACACAACTGAATTCTGCAATAAAAGTAATACTGAAATTCAGTTATCAGCCAGCAGTCGTGGCGAACGGTCGTTTCCGATAAGCTCTGACTATTATGAATTGAATTGTTCTTATCTCGGTGCTACCGGCTTGAATTAAATTGTTCAAGAAAGTTTTGTAGGTTATGAAACTATTGTGAAGTATTTTTGTTTTTTTAATGAAATGTAAAGAAAGTAATAAAACTGTATAAGTTTTCGTTTTGAAAGGGTGTGAGTCATGTCTTCGTGCGGAAAGTGTTCTCAGTTGATCGGAAGACAGGTCAAAAATAAATTAAAATGTAGCCAGTGTAAAGTTTTCTTCCATGGATCTTGTCTTAAATTAGGTGAAAACGAGATTGAAGTATTGCTGTCAAAATCTCGGGACTGCCGAGAGTGCATTGCTAAGCAGAGACTCCAACGTAGTCTTTCTGATTCTACGCCTGTGAAAACTACTAATGTCGAGAAGTCAAATTTAGATATGGACACTCTAACCATACTCCTAAATAACCTCAAGTCTGACTTAATTTCATCTCAGAAATCCTTGGAGATGAAGCTGGACGAAAATACAGCGACTTTAAAGCAGCTAAATGATACAATTTCTCGTCAGCAGAAGTGTATTGACTCTCTCAAGACGGAGGTGAATGTAATTAAGACTAGTTATAAGAAGGCAATAGATTTGATTGATGAACAGGAACAATACTCGCGTCGTAATACTTTGGAGATCTATGGAATTCCAGAGACCAGGGAAGAGAATATTCCACGAATAATTGGCAGTTTGGGGTGTGCAATGGATTTGGAACTGAATGATGAGGTGATCGACTGCGCTCATAGACTTAAAAAACGTGGAAACGGACCCGCTGGCATTGTTGTACGTTTCGTGCGCCGCATGGATGCTGATCTTCTTCTCCAGAGGAAGATAGGGAGGAGACTGTCACCCAAAAATATCGGTATGGATGGTGACAACCCGATATTCATCAACCAATCGCTCACCTTGAAGCGGCGGCAGTTGTTGAAATCAGCTAGACTGTTGCAGAAACAAAACTTGGTTCGTCATGTGTGGAGTGATAGAGTTGGGCGTATTAAAGTGAGGAAGCAGGATGGCGGTAAGGTGATTCTTATACAGTCAGAAGACGATCTGGAGCAATTCTCAAACTAGAGTAATTTCTTTTTTGCTCTGTGACTTTGCGGGAGATCTATTTATTTATTATTATTTAAAGGATTGAGTTTCATCAGGTCATTGAGCAAATTAATTTAATATAATATCTAGATGAGTGATAGAATGTTCTTGTCTCAAATATTCCTTTTAATTTTTGTCTCAAGTAAACTCATAGTACTATCTCATATTCACTACTTTAATCGTAATTATTCAATTTATTTATTTTAATCATAACTATTAATTATTTAGTCGAAACAACTATTTCAATTAGAGTGATTGACTGAGGATGGAGGTTGATAGATATTAGCGGTGAAAGATTGTAATTGAATATTGTTATTGGTTGATTATTTTTATTGTTAGACTTGCTTGAAATTTTGTTTTTGATTTTAATGAAGTATTATAGATTGTATTGCATGTTGGTGACTTTATATATTTGACAATCTCCTATCTTACCAATATGCACTCATGCTTGAGTAGGGTTTGTATCGTTTCTTTGATATATGAGATGTAGAGTTTGGCAATGCAATTAGTAAAATTTTGTTTTGTGAATTCTTACTTTATTAAATTTATTTATCTTCACTCAATATTCTTAGTTTATCAGCTCTTTTGCTTGATGAGGCTCGTTTTTTCGCTCATTATTGCTTAGTTCACTAATTTGTTTTGAAATGATGAGTTTAATTTGAGTTTTGCTGAGGTTTGTGTTTTTTCTTTCTTGCTCGACTGGATGCTTATTACCGTGCAGTGAGGCATGGCTTTTTTATATAAATTGCTAAAATTAATGTTCTCCTATATTTTCTACTAGTTAACCGAGAATTGATCTGGAAGTGAACTGAAAATACTTTCTTTGTTAGTTTTCATGGTATTATATTTTTCAAGCCTTGCATCGAATAAAGTCAATTCAGTATTACACTTTTTTTTCTTACTTTTCACAGATAGTTTTTCGTTTTTTCTTTCAATTTTTATTTTCATCAAATTAAAAATATTTCATTGATTTATTTACTCAGACCATGGATCATGATAACCAATGTAAATACATTTCATCAATTGAGGAATATAATCTATATTTTCATAGTGATAGATGCATAACTTTTTTTCAAATGAACATTCAAAGTATTAACAGAAACTTTGATGAGCTTTTGTTATATTTGAACAGTTTGTCTCATAAGCCTGATTTCATAGTCTTATCTGAGGCATGGATCCAACCTGGTAATGTGGTTATTGATATGTATGCGATTGATGGGTATACTGCAATGTTTGCATGTGGAGATGATAGATGTGGTGGAATAGTAATATTTCATAAAAATGTATTTTAATATACTATAGTATGCAGTGCGGTTGTTGGAGCCGACTCCCTGGTGTTGGATTGTACTTACGATGATCTCACTTTTACTGTAGTGGGAATCTATCGATGGCACAGAGTTCCAGTCGACCAGTTTTTGGATAGCTTCTGTGATTTTCTAGGTGGAATGAAAAATAATACTCTGGTTTGTCTGGGTGATTTTAACATCGATCTGAATAAGTCCGATAGAGTAACCGACAAATACTTGGAAATAATTTCATTGTTTGGTCTTGAGAATTTGATCAATGTTGATACTCGTGTAATAGATCACACTTCCACATGCATTGATCATATTCTATTTAGGGGGAGGGCTCCTTCTTCCATATTATCAGCTGTTTGTGATGTGACTATAACGGATCACAGAGCAGTGTGCTTATCAATTCCTTCTGATGGGCCAAAAAACAAAGTAAGACCAAAAGAAATAGTAAGGATCAATTGGGACACCTTGATCAATCTACTTAGTCAAGAAAATTGGTCTTTGGTTTATACTTCTCTTGATAGTAACTTGGCTTTTGAAAAATTTTGCAAAATTCTAGATTCTGGTATTCAATCTGCTAAATATAAATTTCAGACTCACACAAATCACAAACATAGGATATTAAAGCCATGGATGAGTGATGGACTATGTGAGGCGATAATTTCGAGAGACAGGTTGTATAAAAGGTTTAAATCTGATCCTCTGAATGGAGGGTTGAGGCGGGACTTTGTAATATTGAGGAAAAAAATTAAAAAATGGATAAAGGATGCTAAGGAGAAGTATTACTTTGATTGCTTTGAGAATGCCAAAGGCGACTCCAAGAAACAGTGGCAGTTGATTAATGAGTTGACAGGCAGAAATTCAGTAAAACGCTCTGTTTCCAAAATTAAGACTGAAAATGGCATTGTTGTTGATGAGCAGGAAATCGCAAATTTGTTCAATGATTATTTTGTTGATTCACCCACTTCAGTTGCTCCACCTCCATTCCCAGAGACATTATTGAATGATTATAAAAAGTCGTTCAAGGATGATTTCTGTCCACAGTCTTGTTTTTTCCTCCCTGTCTCCTCTATGGAAGTTGGTGGAATAATATCAGGATTAAAAAATTCTAAATCACCTGGTATTGATGGTTATACATCAGTTCTCTTTAAAAAAATCAACACCATAGTCAGTCCAGTTTTAGCTTTTATTTTTAACCTGAGTCTTTCTGAGGGGGTTTTCCCTGAGAGGCTCAAGACAGCAAAAGTTGTTCCAATTCCCAAGAAAGGTAATTCCGGGGCTCTTCAGGATTTCAGGTCCATATCACTTTTGTCAATAATCTCAATCATTTTTGAAAAGCTGGTCAAAAACAGATTAGTATCGTTTCTTGATTCTCATGGTTTTTTTTCCAAGAGTCAATATGGATTCAGAGAGGGTCTGGGTACTGAGTTAGCTCTAAGAAAGTTCATCTCAGAAATTTGCACCAACATTAACAGCAAAGACACGAAAAGAGTGTCTGGGTTATTCCTTGATATAAGGAAAGCATTCGATACCGTTGACCACCCTACACTACTTAGAAAACTGAGAACAGCTGGAGTACGAGGTCTGCCTTTGGCTTGGTTCGGCTCCTATCTGCATGGGCGATCGCAGTCTGTCAGTGTTGGCACAAGCATGAGCTCTTTCAGGTTTATTAGTTGTGGAGTTCCTCAGGGATCTGTGTTGGGGCCGGTTTTGTTTCTTGTTTACATTAACGACCTCTACGCAGGTCCTTTTGAGGGGAGTTTCACTGTTTTTGCGGATGACACTGCGCTTTCTTATGCTGCATGTTCTGAAATTGAGCTGCATAAAAAAATTTCACATGACCTTCAACTTATCACTCTATGGTTTGGCTTTAATAAATTAAGCCTTAATATTGAAAAGACTGCCTACCTTAATTTTGGGATTGCTTCATCCTTCTCACTTCCTGAGCCTTTAAAATTTCACAAAGTGGGATGTAAAGATTATATATGTGATTGTGGGTTAATTAAACAGGCTCCAAGTGTCAAATACCTTGGTCTTCAAGTTGATGATAACTTGGCATGGAGGAGTCATATTGATTACATGAAAAAGTATTTGAGATGCATTCTCCACAGATTTCATCATTTAAAAAAGCTTTGTCCAAGGTTTGTCTTGAGGAATATCTATTTTGCATTGGCTCAATCTCGCTTGTCATATGGGCTGGCATGCTGGTGCTTAAACATTACTCACTTGAGACCCGTGATTGCTCTTCAGAAATCATTGGTCTGCCTGATGGGTGGGTGCAGAGGGAATGAGTTCCTTCATGTCAGTCAATCGTTGAAAGTCATGCCTTTGAGATTTCTCTACGTTTTTAAGGTGCTTATACAATTCTATTGGTCCAGTGGGAATCGGACTTCGGCAGTGGAAAATAATGATAGACACTACAGGACAAGAAACACGGATAGGTTCTGTATTCCCCGACCATACAGCTCATTTTTTCAGAAATCTTTTTGTTTTCTTGAAGGTAAGTTTCTTAATAGGTTGCCTCAGGAAATACTTTTCATTCCCACTAATTCCATGCATATTTTCAAAAGGAGACTTAAGAATTTCTTGATGGCTCGTGAGTTGGATGAGATTGAGAGTTGGTTCCATGTTATTCAGTAGGCCAGTAGCCTCTGTTTTAATCAATAGCCTCTGTTTTGTGCTGTTCTCCTCAGTATATTATATATACAAAACTAATTTAAATTTATAATTGTTATTGATAATTTTACTAGAATGTTCACTATTCAGTTATTAATCATTCAAGCAAACAATTGCTTCTTGTTTATTTTTAATGTTTTTTCCTCATTGAAAATTAAGACATATAACTCCTGGGCGCGGACGGAAAAATTCATTTTTTTTGCGCCCAGTAATTTTGCCAATGATTTGCAATTAGTAAGATCAATGATATTATTTTGTTTCATCTGTACTTCGTTATGTATTTGATGTATTTGTATTGATTTTTTGTAAGTTATTTTTTGGCAATAAACATTATTATTATTATTATTAATATTGCAAACTAATATTATCGATTTCACTCAATCACTGATCGATAATTTTCACACTCAATCACCTAACACAACTTTGTACGACATGTATGCTAAGAAAATTTGGGTAATTTATTATCCTTATTTGATGAGAAATTAAGTTATCAGAGATCGGAGTGGTTTTTGAAAAAATAAATATTAATTTGAGTTGACAAATATTTTCTGAACCATTGATGGAGCTGTTTCAAATGCACGAAATGCACGATGTGATTAAATTTTCATCCCCAAACCAAACTTCTCGGAAATCCATAATCGCATTGCTCTAAATTATTGAGCTGGAATCACCTCTATCTATTTTTGTACCTCCATTAACTTTTTCTGTAACCTGCACACTAATGCATGCTCTAATGTCGATGCTTTTAAATCATGGTGCATTATTGTAGAGATTTTGAGTCACCTTGCTTGCTCAGGTAGAAATTCAACCCACAAATAATGGAGAAAGCCGGGAAGAGGGATTATTTGGTTCTGAGTATAAAAGCTATTATAATGACAATTTCATGGAAAACTTTTAATATTTGGAATGCATAAAAGAAGTGTTTCTGATGACGTCATTTTTGCCAACAGACAATAAAAATCTAGCTCTGGAATATTTTCAATTAATCATTTATTTCAACGCTTTCAATACTGGGCTAGTTTTTTGTGCTCTTCAACTTCATGGTTCTAGTTGATTTGGTATGCTATTCTGACTATAAAACTGTGAATATTTATAGGCGCTCACTTATCGTTAATCAGTTTAATAAGTTTTAAATTCGCTAATCTACTATTTATCTCATTCACCAATACATTCACAATAAGAATAACTTACACTGTACCTAATCATATGTGTAGGCTAATCCCACTTACTGTACATAGATAGGCTATGTGAAAAAATCGTTCGTTGGTTAGATTTCCAATTGGGTAGATTTTTAAGTCGACTGAACGAAAGAAATCAAACTTGAAAATCCACTCTCAAATGATAAGTTTTATTGTTCTTAAATTTATCTACATTCTACAAGTCGTTTTATTAGTAAACATAAAAATAACAAAAAACCGAACTCATTCGGTTTTAGCAGTGAGATTCGACTATTTACTAGCGATATATCGAACTTGATGTTGAAAATATCAAGAAATGTCTATAGAACCTCAAATTTAAGGTGCAGTTTCTTAACTAACTGAAAATGAGCGCCAAAAAACTATTTATGTTTTTCAGTAAAAATAGCTCGACAAATCGATTAAAACCATAAATTTGAAGAAAAAAGATCTGGAATTTGATATACTCACACCCAATACGGGAAATGAAGAGGCTTCTAGGTATTGTTTTTTCTTATGGATCACTCTTGTCACAGCACACCATTCACTATACTTAAAAGAGTCTGGCATAATCCATTGGTAGAATTTAGCAAGAGACTACGTATAGATTGCTCTAAGATCTGGTACAATAGTGCTCTAGTAGAATAAACTTATCGTTTTGAATGAACCTTGGAGACCATCAAACTATATTCATACCAAAAGCCACCATTTAATCATGTTATACAAACTTCAACTGAGATATAAAGGGAAACATTCACACTTAGCCCTTAGCCACTAAACATTATGGGCTAGAATAGTACACTAAAATTTTGGTGTAACGGCTGTTCCACATCGTTCTGGGGTACTTTTTCAGACATAGATGTATATCAATACTAAGAGTACAATACATAGAGTATATAATCAATACTAAACTATATCATTTTTTCAATTCTATTTTTTTAATTCACTCAATCATATTGTTATTGAAATACCAGTTATTTTCTGCTTTTCTTGGGTTAAGATGATTATCATTTCTATATTATTCTCATCACCGAGAGGAGAAACGAGTGTTTTCGTTCATAATTTCCTTGCAGCTCCGAAAGTCTAATGGAATTTTTTGTGTTATAAAAAAATTCCGGTAATGTACTCAATCTCATTTATCATATTGAAAATAATATTAATTTTAGAATTTCTATCATATTATAATGATGTTATTTCAATGGATTTCTTTAAAAAAATAATTCTTTAATTTGATTACTTTTGTATTTGAATTTGAGGAATGTTTCTATTAATTATTGTTATACTGAACCTTGTCAAGTAACCAATAAGGTGCTCTCGATTTGTTTATTTTTTGGAGAAACGTTTTCTTAAATCTATTTTAATTTTTATTCATCTATTCATACGATTCAAACTGTAAAAGCTGTACCAGTAGCGATTTTTTCAACTTTAGTGTACCACAAGAAATGCTATTTATCCATCTATCATGAATAGAATACAATTATTAATACGAGATACCTCAGGCTACTTCGCAAAACACTTTTTTTCATAAAATTTAAATTGAAGAATTCAAATCCCAGTTTTGGTCTTAGTTTTATTCATGTATCATGAACGAATACAATCAATGTGAGATGCAACCGGCAATAACTGCTTTCTTCACAAAAAAATGTCTGAGGAATGCAAAATCTAAGGTATGGTCTAAGGTCTTCTGGATTATAAGGAGAGCAAAGTTTAATTTCAATTGGGATAAAAATTCGTGGCAGGACATGTCATAACATTTTTTTTTTTCATTTATCCCCGTGTGATACCAGATGTAATCCACTGATGTTTGACATTGGAAAAGCCACAAACAAGCGGTAGGAATAAAACGTCTTGCTTACCTGAATGAGCCAGCGACAAATCCTGCGTGTGAGCTGCATGCACCAGACAGATAACAACGAGAACAGCAGCAGTAGAGTGGTGCGGTAGCAGAGGCATATTGGTAGAGCAAGAGCACTGCTGTCAGCTCCCAGCCGGGTTAACTCCGTCAAATCAACTTTCAAACACAAAACACTCAACCGGAAAATTGACACTTCATACTGCTGCGTCTAGAGCTCAACGCAATCGCGGCAACATGAACAAGCCCGGATTTTTCAGAGCTGGCTGAGTTTTGCGCGTTAGAACCACCCGTCCTCTCAATGTCGATCAAGCGTGATCATTGCTGATGTTCTTCAACCGTTCTGCTGATAGGATCAATCAACGTCCTCCTGAAAACAAATAAATGGATAAGTTAGAATCGAATTTTCTTGTCGTTTATGATATCCTATTGGAAGAAATTTTATTTGGCAATTGGCCAAGGATGTACTGGTTGGAGTAGGTCAATCAGATACACTTAGACTGTACTTTTCAAGTCAGAAATGGACGAGTCGGATGCATTTGCGTGGTGGAAATATAGTGAACTTCAGGATTAATATGTAAATTTCAATGAAAAATCATTGAAAGAGGAATACAGAAGGAATGTAGTATGGAAGGAATATTAAGAACTACAAAGAGTAGTCATTTATTTTCAATTTAACCATTTAATTTTTTTTTTTTTGCTGATGAAGTCTATATGAGGGTAAGAATATTGTGCGTGAGTAATATTGCGTGAATTATATAAACAATGATGTCATTGATCTAAACCTACGTGGTAAGTGATAACAAAGCTGACAATGTTATGTGAATGCAGCCGGTACCCTTTTCAAACGCAGTCCAGAGCCCCCGTTACTGAAAGTCACACAAATTCTTTGTTGCCACTAACCGAGCGACAGTTCACTCACAATCTCTCCCATTGATTATCTTGTTACAGTATAACTAGTGTAGATTTTTGGCTCATAAATTTCAAAATTTCAAATTATATTATCCATTTTTGAACTGTTATGGTTTTTTATTGGAAGTAAAATAAAAATTAATATTCTTTTTCTGAAAAAGACTAGTGAATTATTGTGCATCAAGGTGGAATTTTTAGCGAAACAGACCTAACCTGAGATTTCGATTCTAATTTGAAATTTTGTGAAAAGCAGTTTTGGGCAATAGCCTTTTGTATTCACATTGATTATTATGTTAGTTAAATGAATGAATAAATAAATAAATAAAAGTGAATTCGACTTCAATATTATTCATGAGATAATGATTTGAATTCTGATATTCGGACATTAGAAAGGCTAAGAAGATCTAATATTGTTGAGGAAGGTTATTGTTTATGAAGATCTCACAATTAATCCTTATTGCTTTTGGATATAAAATCAAAGAAAATTGGAAGTAGGTGCTAGTACACTGTCTTTGATAAAATGTATTTTAATCCACTATAAATAACTGTACTATAAAAAATCATGAAGTGGTATCGTATAAGTACAGTAGCCTACTTCTATTTTTTTTTTTTTTTTTTTGAGGATGAAGCCCACATAGGTCTGAGACCTGTGCGTGGGTAATGAGTTGGATGATGGTGATTGATGAGTTGGACCTACAGTTTAAGGTGGGTTCCGAACCACCGGGAAGTGATTTTACAGCAGAGAACAGTGTCTTTTTTGCTGGCCAATCTAATCGGTCACCGTTATGAACAGGACCTACGAGAACGCAGCTTATCTCTCTGATTGAACAGATACCTGCTACGGCTCGCGGCTATCACTTCCCTAATTTCATTCAACTAATTTATTCAGCGTTGATTATTGTTAACGAACGTTTACAAAAATATACTTATTGTGGAAAAATGCTCTCGTGAAACAATTGAGAAACTTTCTACGCGAGCTTAAACTCGAGCTACACTGGTGTCACTAGAGTTTAGACTTCTCTTGAGGGAAAGCTTTATCACAAAAAGTGTTTGTGTATGTATGGGTTAAGACAATGCGCTGCTGAATGTTACAATCAAAATAATGTATCATCCGATTATTGCGCAGGCTTGATCGTTATGATCTCCTTTCCTCTCATAAGTACTTGAGTTATGAAGAATATAATACCGACATTATAAAGAATATCAGGAGTATTTCTGAGAAATTTCAGGAGTTCTTATAATTATTTTCAGTTTGAAAGGCTCAGGTGCGACCTGTTAACTCTGAAATCAGACCTGAGCCAGCCAGGTCACACGTTATTATTTATCATCATCATCATCATCATCATTATTATTATTTTTATTATTAATGTCATTATTTTAGTTTAAATGGCAGAAAGAGCAGCTTTACCGATAATTTCTAAGGTCGAGTTAAAGCGAATATATTTGGCAGATATTTCGGTGTAGTAGACAACATTCTCATTTTGTAAACATGTAAACATGGTGACTTGCATGAAAGAATCGAGGGGAGAGCTCAACGTATGAGCTCAGACAGCTAATATGAGAGTAGGCGAAGGTTAGGCAACCCGCCATATTTTCCACTCAATTTTTCAGTGATGTAGCTGCGTTGTGAGTTCTACTTTCGTACTTCTTTTAGTACTTTACTACCTTTATAATACGATCTTGAAGGAATATATTTCTTTCACGGGTCTTGAACAATCTAAAAATCGGATTGATGAAATGAATAGAGAAAGATAAAGAATGGAGAATTAGTAGAAGAAAAGTAATTAAATATAAATGATGGTTAAATATAAGACCAACCATATCCACAACCTTAACCGAGGTTCCAAAATTAGGTAGCTGGATAGAATTGTCAGTAATGCTCTAAATTATAATTCTATTACTTCTTAATAAATGTGGTAATCTAAAAAAAACTGAAAATCTAGTCTCTTCATTAATAACAGCAATTATAATTGATATTTTGCTATTATTAAGTTATTACTCCACTTACAATTATTTCACCTCTGCAAATCTGAATAACTTTTCTGTTTATATATCCCTCCCGATAAAATAGAGACGTAATTTCCGGTGGTTCGGAACCCACCTGAAACTGTAGGTCCATCTCATCAATCACCATCACTCAATTCATTACCTACACACAGGTGAACTTCATCCTCCGAAAAAATCATAGTAATTCATAAATTCACTATGTTTAGATCAGCAAGAGTATAATACACATTTAAATTTCTTCGACAGAGTTGAAAAATTTCCCGTCTTTGTAGAAAATTTATTAAATAATCAATGTGTAAATTTGCGCACTTCGAAATTCAAAGAAATTCTTCATCTGAATAACTAACCTTTAGTGTCACCACCAGATGTGGAAGGCGAAAGTCCCGATATCTACTGACAGCTCCACAATGTTATTACAGAAGGATCATGTATCATTACCCTAACCATCAATGGACGCATACACGATACAACCCAACTACTCATGAATTAAAAAAAAAGGATAAGAAATCAGTTGAAAATATCTATAGAAGGGTAAGTAGATCCCCGCAGACCTGGAAATCGATAATTCTGACTAGTAGTAATATTATTTAGTGAGAATTTCACTCTCTACCGATAGTAAACCAACAAAAATGAAAATTATTTTCGTATGTAAATTCTCACACTAATATTCCACTAAGTTTTAGATAATTTTTTATACAATATTATATAAGAGGGGATTAGTCACTGATTTTTTCCATCGAAACTCAATTTTGAGAAGAAATTGGAACTGTACACATAGCGGAAATGTCAGTAAAAGTATTTAATTATTTTTTATTATAATTTTGAGTTTTTTTTTTAGCACTAAAGTTGTCAAATGATCCAATCGAAGCACGACAATGACAACAATTGGGTAATATGTCGTTTAATTTCACAATTTCCGGGGAATAAATCGTTAATCCTCCCTTTGAAAAAGGAGAAACCGGCGAATTACGTAACGCGAAATGTGGGACACGATATTTCCTCACAAAACGACGCACACAGCGCTACTCGCGAAATTCTGGTTCGGACTGGCGGTAGCGACCTGTTTGTGCGGGTGGGCTAGCCGGCAATGTTTCGTGGGGGTGCCGATCTTTCCCGGAAACAGCCGAGCCCTTGGCCCGGTTACGAGCTATGATCTCTCCCATCAATCAAAGAACACCTCCAATGCTCTACTACTAGCGCTTACAACTCACGTGAAGTGGTGAGCTGCCAAGCTCATGAAGTTGGCAGGCGATCGGTTGCTGACGTTGCTTTAATTATTCTGCAATCGATATGAATGCCAATATATTTTTAATTTACGATCAATCTAGATGCTCTGTTGTGAATATTCAAGGGAGCACTTTGTTGGTGACACTGGATGTTTTCCGTGTTTTAAATCGATGTTTGTTCGTGTTATGAGCATGTACACGCATACCTTTGATTAGAGCAAAGCCCTCCAGAATATAATGTTTTTTTATGAAATTAAATTTGGGTGGTGAAGTCGTGTAATCATAATATATTATTATTTAACGCTGATCACCATCATAAATTATTATGGCTTACGATGATCGGATTTTTTCTTAATCTCCTATATTATGTTTCTTTTATAACTGTTTCCCAGTTATTTGTATTCCCAGTTTCCCAGTTAACTCAGTTTCCCTAAAACCTGAATGAAAACTGTATAGAAAGGGTCTAGTGACTGGATTCGTCTAGGATTCACAAAGGAATACTAACATGTAAAGAACACCGTTCCATCCTTCCAACGTTGAGGGATTGTTAAAATTGGGAGGTTCTCAGAATCTTCCAATTAGGTTTTAATTGGCGGGCCGCTTAGCGCTTTCAGCTGTTTGTCGTTTCAGCGGTTGTGGGTTCGAATCCCGCTCCTTCGTCTGGCATCTTTGTGTTATCTTTCACCTCATTACCCACGCACAAGTCTCGAACTCATGTGGGCATCATCAGCAATAAAAAAAGAAAACATTAGACTCCTAGTCTCTCTTGAACCAGCCCTTCGAAAATGTAATACATTGAACTTTCTTAGTAATGGCGAAGGTGATATTGTGGAAGGTATCCATAATGATTAAGGTCAGCCTCTTAGCCAATAGTATCATTCCATGTACAGTATATATATTATAAGGCTTCTCTGTACTTTAGTTTTTCAGTTTGATTGAGATTGATAATGGTGTAACAACCGAAACTAGTTTCTCGAAGTTTTAATAAATGTGGTTGAGACAATTTCGTCTTATTTTTCATAATACATTGAAACAGTAATTGTCATTGTAGATCGATAGATAGAAACATAGAAACAGAAAAAATAGTACATTAATTTTTGTTTTTCCATTATCGTTATACATCGTCTCCTCTACATTTGAATTTAGAATGTATTCTCTCGGTTGATTTTTAGACAAGTTAGCTACTACGATTTTAGATTGGGTACTATACTAATTTTTCAAAATCAAATTTTTTTCAATTTATAAAAATTCAAATAAATTTTGATAAGATATTTAATAAGAAAAAATAAATTTTTAATTGAAATTTTTTTTCAAAACATTGAGAAAATGAAGGGTCTGTCAAAATGCTCAAGGGAAACATCTTTCTTCAATTAAAAATAGCTCATTCAATCTAGTTTCTTAATTAGTATAGATGTTGACAAGTCAGCCTTTACTCCAAAGCAAGTCATCGTTCAAAACACAATTATTGTGAAAGAGCTCATGCATCAAAAGCCGGACTACCTTTCCTTGTTAATACTTGGCAATAGAGAACAAGCACTCAGCATGATTGTATTGCGGCAGACCTTTGAATGATACAATGGTCTCTTATTGTCATGGCAACTAACCGTGGAATTTCCACAGTGTAATATACACGCCTACAAACTTCAGAAATAACGTCTACATGGCAGTATCAAGTGTTTAAGCCTAGCATTGGACAAGTTTAATGTCTTACTGCATAAGGTGGTAAAAACGAAAGGATGTTCCAAAACCGAAATTCGGTGTTTATATTCCTTCTAGAGCTTCCTCTAATAGAGTGGATAAAGGCAGTTTTTTCGTGATTCAAACAGTGTTCACTCGCATATTATATGCTATCAAGTAGATGAGTATAAATAAATTTTGTTTATAACTTACTTATAAGCATATGCATTTTCTTCAAGAAAACATTGAGAATGTGGTGGAGACCCAGAAACACCATTTATCCGGTACGCTTTAGGTTTTTGACTCAGTATTTTCAGGTATATTCTAAGGAAGATAACTTTAAGGCCGTAACACATAAATGTCCATTATTGGAACAGGATATTCAAGGATATCCTTCTCATCAACACGACCTAAGAATTGCTAAGTGGAGAATCTTAGAGAACTAAGCTTTGTACATATCTCAAAGGAGCATATCTTATATAAAAAACAGATTGTTCATTACAATCTAGGGATTGGAGAGTTAAAAAGCCTAAAATAAAGGAGGTACACATGTGGATAAGGGACAAATTTTTCCATTCAATTAATGACCTGGTTTAATTTTCTTATGTTTGTAGTCCTATATTTTATGATGATAATAATAGTGAATAAATAATATATATATTTTTTTTAATAATATTTTCTGTGATATATGCATACAATTTTATCTATGAGATTCTTTCAATTCAATTCATCTATAAGAGACAATACTTTTTTTCACTCAAGTACTAATATGGAAGTAAAGAAGTTCTGTTAATAAGACTCCACGTCGGCGAGCAAGTTTTTACTTTTGTCGGCGTGTATCACAAATTTATAATAATACTGTATTTATTTTTGTATGTGAAATTTATAATAATACTGTATTTTTTTGTATGGGAAATTTATAATAATACTGTATTTATTTCTGTATTTGAAATTGTATTGTATATTATTTGTATTCGGATTTTGTGCAATAAACGATTTGATTTGACATGCAAACTTCCATGTAATTTTTCAAATAAGAAGTTCAATTCCTTCAATTCTTAAATTTCAATCAATTATCTTATCACTTATTGTGTAATTGTAGGAAGTAGTACTTCATGTAACGGTTGTATCATGGCTGCCTTCAAGTATCGAGTGTGTCTAAACCTATCACGAGTTGCTTTAAGGTAAAATTATACAATCGTTGCATAAAATGTTTCTTCCCGACTACCAATAAATTACATTTAATCCAGCTTACCAATTAGTTCAATAACTTGCCTAAACTATAATATAGCTTGCAATGCGTGATTGTTGTCGTCAGTTGCGATTTATAATCCAGTTTGTTTTCGAAATCTTTAAATCAGCTGATGTGAATATTGTATAACAATCATAGCAAACATTTAACACTGTTTTAAAGAAATTCTTAGTTCTGATTGGTCCACGCTCCTGTACTGTAAAATTTATTTATTTATCCATTCATTCAACTAAAATACAGTCAATGTGAATACAACAGGCTATTGCCCAAAACTGCTTTTCACAAAACTCTAAAGTGGAATCAAAATCTCAGATTAGGTCGCTGTTTCACTTGAAATTTCATCTTGAAGCAAAATAATTATTCACAATCACAACTCTTTTGCAGATACAGAATATTAATTTTTCAATTTCAAACAATAAAGCACTATCACAGTCCGAAAAAAGATGATATAATTTGGAAATTTGACATTTTTAAGCCAAAAATCTTCACTAGTCACACTCATTGACAGTAGAGTTAAAATAGCTTCATTATGACACTAGTTTGATAAATGAATCAGCTGCATTGATATCAATTTCTAAACTGTCATAACTTTTTTAAACCTTTTAG
The DNA here is from genome assembly GCA_948455865.1 of Conomelus anceps. Classification (NCBI taxonomy): domain Eukaryota; kingdom Metazoa; phylum Arthropoda; class Insecta; order Hemiptera; family Delphacidae; genus Conomelus; species Conomelus anceps. Next base: position 66,998,237 of record OX418219.1, read on the forward strand.
CGTAACTGTAGATGAAAAATATCGTAAAGTAATCCTAGATAACTAGATCATTGATACTGAAACTCTTAATAAGTTTTATTTAGTACATAACTCTTAATATAAGTAATAAACTCTTTAAGTAACCTCTTTAAGTAAACTCTTTAAGTAAACTCTTTAAGTAATAAACTCTTAATAACTCTTATAAGTGGGTTTTCTTTTATCTTATAATTAATCAGTGGGGATGGAAATTCGTTTAACTACTGTATGAATTCTATTATTTTTTATTTAGAGGATGAAACCCACATAGATCTGAGACCTGTGCGAGGGTAATTAGTTGGATGATGGTGATTGATGAGCTGGACCTACAATTTTAGGTGGGTTCCGAACCACCGGGAAGTGATTTCACAGCAGAGAATAGTGTCTTTTTTGGGGGCTGATCTAATCGGTCACCCTTACAAAGAGTGCCTAGGAGAACGCAGCTTATCTCTATCTGATTGAACAGATACCTGCTACGGCTCACGGCTATCACTTCCCTATCACAGAGTCATAAGGCGTCTGAGCGTACATTATTGAAGGGACTGTACATATCTACCTATATCACTTAATCCCTTGGGTATGAAGATGTCTGTTTGATCGTTAATTTCAATTACACTGCTTAAGCACAACTATCTTTAACAGGAACCCAGCTTTCAACGTAAACGTATCCCACAGCGACACTTCATTCACAGAGTGTTATAACCGGCGAAGAACTGTGAAAGAGACGACGATGTCAAGGGCCAAGACAGTATGGGTCCAAAACGCCTTATGAATTATACATGGGGGTGCGGCATGTGGCTGTCTCCATTCCATGTTCACCCTCCTCGTGATGAGCTGAATAAATCAGTGGGTCATTTTCAACAAGAAATGTGCTGAACACTAAGAATCTGGCGAAAAGTCGGTCAAACTGTTTTGAGACAACACCTATTATATATATGCACAAGAATTATATAATATATACAGTCGTATAAATTTGAATATGTGATAGATATGCACAAATTTAGATTTGCGTCATGCACATAGATAAACCAGTCAAGAAACAAGAATATACTCACTTATTACTCTGCAAATCCATTTAATTTAGGTTATTTAATAGTATAGTTGTATAGTATAGTATAGACAACTAAGCAAATGCCTTTATAATTTATAATTAGTATACAAAGAACTCTCTTGAACTCAGGTGTACCACCTTTGATACGTCATCATATACATTCTAATAAATTTGACTTTCATTCCACGAGTTACCTTTTCCTATTGAGTATAATATTGAAAATTCCAATTCCTTTCTCGCCCAAACTTCTAAACGAATGATACAGATGTCATAAGATTAAAATTAGCGGGTACAAGCTATACAATTCGCTATAATCTATGACTGAACTATAAATATTCCTGGATTTCTTGTTCCATAACGATCTGCGTTGTTAATATGAACTTTTTATGGTTAATTCAACAACTTGCAATCAATTGACTGCAAGTCCTTGAATTGCCCATAAAAAGTTACTATAATAATAATAACAATAATAATAATAATAATAATAATAATAATAATAATAATAATAATAATAATAATAATAAAAATAATAATAATAATTATAATAATCATAATAATTATAATAATAATAATATAGTTTTTATTATTCACGACCAAATTAAGCTGCGGTCACAACCAGCAGCGATTCTTCACAGACATTAATACAGGATTCTATAGATATACAAATTACAATGAAAATGGCTTCCATTGGAGACCTATAGATATGTATTTACCACAGATAGCTATAACATATTTTTTCCGATACGTAGGCCCATAGCACATTTTCTAAGACTCTTTTCCAACTTCTAGCAGAGCTGTACATCTGAAACTCAGCTTTTACTCTAGTTTAGACTAGCCAACAAGAAGTATTATGATGTTATTGGAAATAGTTATACAATTATTATTATTTATTGTGTAGGACCCAATTCCTGTTTTAGAACTGATTTTGATAAGCTTAACAATCTTACAATCAATTTCGAAATTGCTTTCAATGCTATAAACTATCTTTGTTGATCAAGATCTATCTTTGTTAGTTTTTAGCATTTAAATAAAAATTATTACATCTCTAGGTGCGTTTAGTGTAAAAAAACACTGCTACTGGTATGTAACCTTTTTTTACAACTTTTCACAAAGAATTGCCACTTTAAAAATTAAGAAATTATAAAACATACAAGTTTTTGTATATATTTATATTGATAGCTTTTCATTTCCAAAACAATTTTTTTTGTTTTTTTTTGGAGGATGAAGCCCAAATAGGTCTAATGGGTAATGAGCTGGATGATGGTGATTGATGGACCTACAGTTTTAGGTGGGTTCCGAACCACCAGGAAGTGATTTCACAGCAGAGAACAGTGTCTTTTTTGCTGGCCAATCTAATCGGTCACCGTTACAAATAGGACCTCCGAGAACACAGCTTATCTCTATTTGATTGAACAGATACCTGCTACGGCTCACGGCTATCACTTCCCCTAATTTCATACAACAAATTCGTTATAATATCTTGATTATCAAACTCAGTTGTATAAAATTGCTACATGATCTAAACACATCCTGAGTAACTAGAGCTTTCAACAATCTGAGCTACAAAATGTTCATGAATATTAGAATTATTTGAATGCAATAAGCAATTGAGAATTTTCTTGAAAAAAGTAGAAAAATTCTGGTAAAAGGAGAATTTTATCTTCCCACATAAAAGTATTACTCTACTTCACGCCATCAAATTAGGCGGCTAAGAAATTGCGGTGTTGCCATATAATTATAGAACTATGGCAGCAGCTGATGGTGAATCGCCCGCCAACATCAACATACTAACAACTTAAGGGTCGATTACATTGGGATAGTAACTCGCTAAGCGAGTAGCGAATAGGACGTTACTGACCGACCGTGCTACAGCAGCTCAGCATACCAAGCCAAATTTATTTAAAAAAAATTATTTCTAGAATCACCCCCATACTATGGAATTTCAAAGACAATAAATAATATTGTAACACAAAATTAAAATATGAAGTTTACCAACAATTTTTCAATGAAATTTCATCAAAACAATATACAATATATCTCATCTGAAGTGTTATGCTGGCAGCCTGCGTGATTAAGTGTCGGCTTTGACCACAATAATATTGTATTTTGGTGTTGGACTACTCTGCCAGCGAGTATAAATGTGACCAAATTCAAAGTTGAGAGCCTGTCTACTTTGAATTTGGTCACATTTATACTAGCTGGCAGAGTAGCCAACACCAAAATACAATATTATTGTGGCCAAAGCCGACACTTAGGCCCGTATTTATGAACGTGACTTATCAAAGATCGACTTAAGTCAGATCGGTTAAGTCAGACTTAGCGGTAATAAGGCTTACTTACACTAACAGGTTCAAGCCAGCGAGTAGCTGGAACCCTAAAAGCCAACCCAGCTCCCATAACAAAGATCTGACTCCTGATAAATAATTTAACATTAATAATTTACATTAAACAACTCTAATTTACACTAATATGAGAATTTACACTACGTAAATGTTGCAGGGACAACTGGGTCAGCTTATAACCTCACTTTTCAGCTAGTAAACTCACCTAGTATAACTCACCTTCGCCCACAGCACTTTTATTACTTGTAAAGTGCACAAATAAAAGTCATTTATCTATCTATCTATCTATCAGGTATAAGTAAAGCTTAGAATAAAGATTGTATTCATGAACCTTTCTTAAACATCTTCTTAACTTGAAAGCCAAGATGTGCTTACAATATTGGAGTCTCAAATCCGTTCTTAAGCTGGGCATTCACGTTCCGATTTGCAGTACCACTAGCAGTCCAACCTTCAAGGTTGGATCCGAAAACGGAACGTGAATGGGCTTGTTGGATGGTTGGAATTGTAGATGGACGACTAGATGGACCACTAGAGGGACCACTAGAGGGACGACTTACGAATGTCGACGGTGTTGGAGCGTGTGTGGGGCAGTCGGATCAAAGACGTCCATCTTATCTCAGTCAGTGCATGACCTTCGGGTAAGTTCGGGCAACATCGGGCAACTTCGGTTACATTTTTCGGCTCAAGAGCGACGTTCACAGCTGATTAGGAATAAAGTTGGATTGTAAGTAGGAGCGTGAGTGGAGTCGACTATCCATCTAGCAGTACTACTAGCAGTACTGCAAGTGGTACTGCAAGTTGGAACGTGAATGCCCAGCTTTAGCCAAGCTGGGTACAGAGCTGTCTTGAAGCCGGTCTTAGATTGTTGTGTTCCATCATATTTTGATTTAATTTTTTAGTATAGCATTGGCTCATAATAATAAAATAAAATCATCATATTCCATTTTTGCACCATTGCAATGTAATTCACTGTATATTTGACTTTTTGAAATTATTTCTACTTATTTTATAGTTCTAACCTTACATTTTTTTGGCACTAGGATAGGATTCTCTTTCTAAAAAAGAATGGATGAAGTTTGTTGATCTGCTGGCAGATAGTGTTCAATACAATGCTCATTATTCAAATTCGGGAAACAGAAAATAATGATTTGAAAAATGTTGGCATGGTAATTATTATGTAACAGTAACTGTAAATTTACATGCAGTGCAGTATCTTTATCTTTTCATGCATGTTATTTTATGTTTATTAGTGCCTGATAATATGACACAATTTTAGGTTAGCTTGTGACCACGTTCAGTGTAATAGAGCCTCTCCAACTTGGTCTTGGATAACTCCTGCTTAGATCAACGTAAGTCACGTTCATAAATACGGGCCTTAATCATGCAGGCTGCCAGCATAACACTTCAGATGAGATATATTGTATATTGTTTTGATGAAATTTCATTGAATAATTGTTGGTAAACTTCATATTGTTATGAATTTACGTAAATAAAACAGTCAGAGGCGTTTTAAACATGGATTTTATTAAAGAATAACTTTTGGAAAATTAACACTTGAACTGCTTAACACGAACTCAACTATTTATACTTCTATTGGAAAACCTTCTGAAGCTTTCAAACATTGCAAACATTATATTTGCTATTACCAGCTGATTTTTACATAAACAACTTGTCACCTGGCCGTAGCACTGCTCCCTCCTTAAGACTGTTCTGTCCCAGAACAGTTACAGGTCTGCAGATTGGGGGTGGCCTTACTGGATACAACTGACTAGCTGCCCATGGAGCAAACATGCAAACTGAGATGGTAATCCCAGTTTCTTTGAAGATTGTTTCAATCATTGGCCTCACGATTTTTCAGTCCAACCCATCATAGCCACAACCTAATCGGGGAATTCCAAGCTGCTTCACTCCCAGAGTTTGAAGACAATTCCGCAGATGATTTAGGCTCTCCCACAAGGCTTGATAGGTGGACTCCTGCTGAGGTTGATCTTTTGTCACCAAGCAGAAGAGCTGTTTTCCTTGCCTCTGAAGGTGTAGTGTTCTTCCAACAGCTGGTCTCTGAAGTTCCAGATCATTCAGTCCTCCAAACTTTTTCCTAAATACTGTAGCAATACCCCGAGAAGCTCCAAGATTTTTAGCTACACAGTGAGCCAGAGCATAGTCTTTTGGTAGGGTGAACAAATCTTGATAACAGACTTTTGTAACCTCAGCTTTCTGGAACATGTCCAAATTGGCCATAAATTCTTCAAAGTTGGGATCAACTGGTTGAATAGTTCTCACATCTTGGGCATTACCTGCAGTATTGTCTCCCTGGAATGGTGCCAGTCGATTGAAGTGGACAACTCTTGGTTTTCCTCTAGGTTTCTTGATCCGGTAGACTACATCATTGATTCTAGTAACCACTTCAAAAGGTCCATCCCAGGAAGTCTGTAATTTGGGGGAGTACCCTTGACGTCGCTGTGGGTTGTAGAACCAAACTAAGTCTCCAGGCTGGTATCCACCATGATCTGCCTTGATATCATAGCGTTCTTTCATCTTGTCACTGGTTCCTTGGATGTTGGTTCGAACAATCTCATGAATCTCATCCATCTGTTTCCGAAACTGGGTGACATAGTCCTCTCCTACCAAATCCTCTCCAGGTGTACATCCAAACTTTAAGTCACAAGGCAGTCTAATATCTCGCCCAAACACTACCTTGGCTGGTGAAAGTTTTGTAGACTCATTGACAGAGCTTCGGTATGCCATCAGGAATAGGTGAAGATATTGATCCCAGTCTCGTTGATGCTTGGATACAACTTTTGACAGGTATTTTCCCATGGTCCTGTTCATACGCTCCACCATTCCATCTGACTGAGGGTGAAGGGGTGTAGTCCTTGTCTTATGGATTCCCAGCACCTCACATATACGGGAAAACACTGAAGACTCAAAGTTCCTTCCTTGATCAGAATGTAACTCTAATGGGACACCAAACCGACTGACGAATTCCTTGATTATTACATCAGCAACACTGACTGCTTCTTGATTTGGCAAGGCATAGGCTTCGACCCATTTGCTGAAATAATCCATCACTACCAGGATATACTTATTCCCACTGTCAGACAATGGAAATGGTCCAGCTATGTCAATGGCTATTCGCTCAAAAGGTGCTCCAACATTGTATTGTTTCATGGGGGCCTTCTTTCTATGCAAGGGGCCATTTGCAGATGCACAAACAGTGCAATTGCGACACCAGTTCTTGACATCTTTGCTTGAATTTGGCCAGTAAAACCTCTCTCGTACTTTCTCCAGTGTCTTATGAACTCCAAAATGGCCCCCAGAGACTCCATCATGTATTTGTCTCAGCACTTCAGGAATCCTTTTCCTGGGAACAATAATTTGCAGCTTATGCTGATCACCAGCTGCATTCTCTAGCTTCCTTTTCAGGATTCCTCTGTCTTCCACAATAGAGTCCCATTGTGCCCAGAGGGACTTGACATGTGGTGGAAAAGGTGCTATTTCTTGCCAACTAGGTCGTCTTGCAGAACGTTTCCACAACCAAAGGTGCTTCAGATCAGGGTCTTCTTCCTGATCCTTAAGTAACTCAGCACCTTGCCAGTGGTCATTGGCAATAGTTGTCCTATGTACCAAAACTTCCTTCCCATCCTGGCGTGAGCAGTGTTTGCAGTCCTCCTCACAGGGTCTTCGAGAAAGGGCATCAGCATTCAGGTGACTATTTCCAGCTCGGTGTACAAATTTAAAGTCATATTCTTGTAAGTGCTGAATCCATCTTGCCACTTGTCCTTCAGGAGACTTGAACCGGAGAAGCCATGTCAAGGATGCATGATCAGTTCTCAGCAGGAATTGACGTCCATATAAGTATTTGTGGAAGTGGCTGATTGATTTCACTACTGCTAGCAGTTCTCTTCTAGTAACATAGTAGTTACGCTCAGGTTTTGACAGCACCTTGTTAAAATATCCAATGACCTTTTCCTCCCCATCTTGCTCTTGAGAAAGTACTCCACCAATTGCTGTGTTGCTGGCATCAGTGTCAAGAATGAACTTGCCTTCAACTCTTGGGTAAGCCAATATAGGTGCTTGGCAAAGTGTCTCCTTTAGTCTGTTGAAGGCCTGCTGGCAATTTTTGTCCCAGAGAAAACTCTGTTTCTCCTCTGTCAGCTTGATGAGGGGTTTTGCTATACCAGAGAATCCCATCACAAACCGTCGATAATATGTGCAAAGGCCAAGGAAACTCCGCACTTCTGATTTGTCTTTGGGCACTGGCCACTTGGTTATGGCTGTTACCTTCTCAGGATCCATAGACACACCTTTATCAGATACCACATGCCCTAGGTAATTAACCTGTCTTTTAAACAGATGGCACTTCTTTGGGTTGAGCTTCAGGTTAGCTTGTCTTAGTCTTTCAAACACTTGCTTCAAGTTTTCCAGCTGATGTTGGAAAGACTTTCCCAAGACAATGATGTCATCCAGGTAGACCAGGCAAGTTTCCCATGACAGTCCCCTCAACACATTCTCCATTAATCTTTCAAAGGTTGCTGGAGCATTACACAAGCCAAATGGCATCACAGTGAATTGCCAAAGACCTTCTCCGATTGAAAATGCAGTCTTTTCTTTGTCCTTAGGTTCAAGTCCAACTTGCCAGTATCCACTTTTCAGGTCCAGAGTCGAAAACAACTTGCAACCTTCCAGGCTATCCAGTGTGTCATCAATTCGAGGTAGAGGGTAACTGTCTTTTTTGGTGACGTCATTCAGAAGACGATAGTCCATCCTTTTTTTTTACAAGCACCACTGGTGAAATCCAAGGGCTATTTGATGGTTCAATTATACCTTCATTTTCCATTTCCTTAATTATTTTTCTAGCTTCCTCTCTTTTAGCCAGAGGTAACCTTCTAGGGTTCTGGCGGATGGGTTTGGCATTTCCAGTATCTATTGCATGCTCAACTATGTTGGTTCTGCCTTTTGGGCCCTCTTCTATATCAAAAATATCCTGATAATTAGTTATGAGGTCCTTTACTTCATTTTGTTGTTCTTTGACTAGATCTTGACAGGATACTTCAACAAAGGCCTTCAGCTTCTCTGGGAGACACTTCTTCTGTGGTTGAGTTGTCTGCATTTGTCGTATGACAGATGTGACTGGTGAGCAATGTCCCAAAGTACTACTTCTCTTCAAAGTAACTTCATAATCATTCACATTCATCAAGAGGACAGGGAATTCTTGGCTAGTAAGAAAAAGTGTCCTAGCCACTAGGACACCATGACCAAGCTCCTCCTCATGGATTTCTGGCTCTAGCAACACATTAATCCCCACAGGGACATCCTCCTTTGTCGTAGCATGAGTCACAATCTGGCTCCTTGCTGGTATTGTGATTTCTTTCAGCAGTTGTATTTGGGCTGTACAGTCTTTTCCAGAGTGTAGAACAACTTCATCTCCACCAATGGTCAATGTCTTCCTTCTAAGATCCAACTCTAGGCCAAAAGTAGAAAGAAAATCCAAGCCTAGTATGACTTCTTCACTAATCTCTGCCACAAGTACACAATGTTTAAAACAGGCCTTACCAATCTTGAAGGTGGCAATCATCTCTCCACAGACACTCACAGGCCCACCTGTAGCAGTTTTCAGCTTCCAGGTTGTTGGTGAGATATCTTGCTGGTTAGCTACTGTTTTGGAGTTTATTATTGTCTTAGTGGCTCCAGTATCTATAAGTAATTTATAGGAGCTTCCATTCACCATTCCATTAATGTAAAGACTGTGGGGTTTATCAGATAACATTGCAATGACTGGTTTTGTACATGGGGAGAGGGTCTTCTGTCTACAGGTTGATGGTTGCCCCTTCACATCAACCCTCTTTAGTTTTCCTGATTCTTCTCAGTGGTTGATTTATTTGGGCACTTATTACACAGGTGCCCTCTCTCTCCACAGCGCCAGCAACGTATCTCCCTCCTTCCTGTTCTCAACTTTTCTATGACTTTCTTCACCAATTCTTCCAGAGACTCATCACTACTATCCTTTGCTTCAACAGCCCGGACTCGGGCATTACCCTTCACTGATTGTCGTACTGCTTCGAATTCCAAAGCCTGGGTGAGGGCCTCACTGAGTGTCTGAGGGCGAGCCAATTTAATAGCTTGTTGAGTTTCAGGTTCCCAAAGACCATCCAGGAACCTCTCAATGGCTAGAATCTCATATACTCTATCATCCACAGATGGGTAGGCTTTTCTTACCAGGTGGGCAATATCACTTTCGAACTCTTGGAGTGATTCGTTTGGCTTCTGGATCCTATTCTTGAGTTGTGAACGGTAAAGTTGATCCATGTGTTGATGGCCAAACCTCATTTCTATGTGTCTCAGAAGCACATCGAAGTTCTGCCTATCAGCCATAGGGATTGTTTGGAGAACTGCTAATGCATCTCCACGGAGTGACAGGCTAAGCATTGCAGCTTTCACTGCAGGTGTCCAGCCATGTATGTCAGCAGCTGTCTCAAGCAAGGAACGGTAATCTTCCCATGGCATCTTTCCATCAAAAGTGGGTAGCCCAATTGGATGACTTGGCAGGATGATAGGTGCTTTTTGATAACTTACAAAAGTGTCTTCTCTAATTTGATTAACAGAGGCAACATCAACCATAGAGATTGATCTTTCAATGCCATTATTGTGTTCCTGTAGTTTTTCAAACTTCTTTTCAAATTTATCTTCCATGTTTTTCATTTTCTCTTCCATGTCTTTAATTTCATTTCTTACAAAATTATGATTTTTCTCAAATTTATCTTCCATGTTTTTTATTTCATTTCTTAAGAAATTATGATTTTCCTGCAATTTTTCCTCAAATATATCTCTGTTCTCTTCTAATTTTCTTTCCAAAGCTGACTTTAACTCACCATATGGGGTTTCAAAGAGGAATATGTCTGGATCCAAACCTTCCTCAACCAATGCCACACGAAGTCGTTCTTGCAGAATAGCTTTATTACCACTTATTTCAAGATCTCGTTCTTCTAATTCTTGTTTTAATTCACTCACTTTCAAACATGAAAGTTTTAAACCTTTTCCAGCCATTTTAAATCTCAAACCAGTATAACTGTTAAAAGTAAACACAAAAAAATGGATGAACAAATGAATAGTTGAAAAACACTAATAAAATCACTTTTCGAATAGATAAACCCACCTCAAATGCACTTATCCCACTTCTGACACCAATTGTTATGAATTTACGTAAATAAAACAGTCAGAGGCGTTTTAAACATGGATTTTATTAAAGAATAACTTTTGGAAAATTAACACTTGAACTGCTTAACACGAACTCAACTATTTATACTTCTATTGGAAAACCTTCTGAAGCTTTCAAACATTGCAAACATTATATTTGCTATTACCAGCTGATTTTTACATAAACAACTTGTCACCTGGCCGTAGCAATATTTTAATTTTGTGTTGCAATATTATTTATTGTCTTAGAAATTCCATGGTGTGGGGGTGATTCTGGAAGATAAATTTTTAATATAATTCGGCTTGGTATGCTGAGCTGCTGTAGCACGGTCGGTCAGTAACGTCCTACTCGCTACTCGCTTAGCGAGTAACTATCCCAATGTAATCGACCCTTAACTAAACTAACAACACCAACCGTGCCGTGTTGCCAAGTCTACAAGTCTGATGCTAGCAGTCAGTTGACAGTTGGTTTGTCACCGTAGTCAATTGTTTTTTTGCAACACCGCAATATTTTCCAGCCTCCTAATTTGATGGCGTGGAGTAGTCCTATAGAATTTATTTGGATAGGAGCATTGGAGTGGACAATTTCATTCATAACAAATGAAAAACATTGTGGTTTAAGAGTGAAGATGAATACCCACACCTCGAACACGTCTGCCTCGAAAACTGGAATGATATTTTCCAGTGAGCCTTTATGTTTGTGTGACGTCGATTACAAAGGTGCATTCACACATTGAATTCTCCAACAAGTGATGTTTATGAGGCCTGTCTGGCTGACTATCCACTCAACTCATTTCAAAAGCTGAGTTACATTGTGTGGTACTTGCAGAAACAATAGGATCTATAACAATGAACCTGAAGTGAGTTTCAGTGGCGTTGAAACCTTTCAAAAAGAAGCCTGTGCAATTGTTAGCAGACGGTTAATTAATTGAATTTTTCAGTTTTTTATTGCAGTTTTTATAGAATTTTTTACGACTCTCATTCATTCCGATCCATACTTTGAATACTAACATTGAATGTGAGATGACGATGACGTTAATTTATGGATGCTCCAATTCAATACATCAAAAAAGTTTGGAGTCCCTTAGTTTTGTCACTGTACTAGAACTGCGGTTAGCACAAGAGCATCTTCTCAATTGAAATACAAAATATTTTTTTTTGCGCGCATGATGCCCACATGAGTCTTGAGGCGCAATGAGTTGAATGATAACAGGAAATATCCAAGACTGAACAAGATTCGAACTCGAGACTACAGGGATACGAAACCCGTCTTATCAAATCAGTAATCACAGACAAGATGTGTTGTATCAAATTATATTTGTGTTGAGCCACTACATTCCAATATTACTAGAGAAAACTCTCAATGAATTACAGTACTTATTCCTTAATATTAATATTATGATTACTTTACTTGATCTTACAGTTACTGTGAGATGTTTATATTTCAAACATATTCGAACTCAGTGGAAGATTGCTGATGTATTAATAAACCATGCTTGAAAATTTTTAATGTTGTATTAGGATTATCATGAGTGTAATGAACCATTAGAGAATTAATAGTGTGTGATACTGTGACTATTGTAATGCTCCTGAAGACCTCAGGAGCTTTTGCCATAAAATTTATTTATTTATTATCATTCGATCTGCACGTCCATTCCAGTTTTTAGTGAGAAAAGCAAAGTCGGTGTTTATATAAGTATTTTTTTGAAGTTATCATGATTATATGAGATCCCTGAAATTCATTGAAAATGTCGAATTGGTCCTTTAAAAGTTGATGCATTGTTATAAACTTGATTTTTTTGTGATGTCCAAAAGAGCCTAATACTTGTGTGTGAGTATGAGTAGAATAGTAGATGATAATGACGGATGGTGAGCCTACAGTTTTAAGATGTTACGAACCATCAGGTTAATGGTAATAAAGCTGAGTCCGTAAATATTTTGCCGGTTACCCTTCCAAGCACAGTCCCGAACGCCCGTCACTGAACATCACGATCGCCCTGACACCGCGCTCAGTAATAGCAATCACTCCCTCCAATGTGCATTATAAACTCAAGTCAATGAATGTGACTTTACTTAACAACTGGTTTCAACATTTGAATAATAATAATAATAATGATATGGCACTTATAGCGAAAGACTGGTTAGAGGCTGAAGCCTAAGTTGCAGAATTAGCAAAACAAGCAGCAAAAGTTGGACTCAACATTTCCTTCGAAAAAACTAAAATATTAACAAACATTGAAAACTCACCCACCCATTTGGAAATAAATAGTCAGAGAATCGAGAAAGTGGAACACTTTGAAAATCTAGGTGAATGGATAAGTTGGAATTCGGGAGAGAAGAGAGCTGTGGAATCAAGGATACAAAAAATGGAGATGGCCTTCCAGCTAACCAAAAATACTTATTTAATAAAAAGTCACTATCTTGGAACTCGAAATTTAGACATTATAAAACCATTATAAAGCCAGAAGCCTTATATGCAGCAGAAACATTCGATTCAAAAAATACAGGATTACTAGAAAGCTTGGAAAAAAAGAAAGAAAAATTTCAAGGAAAATATCAGGACCAAAATTTAAGAATAATGAAGTGCATTTGATCTCAAATCAAACTCTCTACCAGAAAATCGAGCAGCTTTCAGTCTCAATGAGAAAAAGAAGAAAACGTTTTTACGGCCACATATTTAGAATTAATTAAAATAGATTAACAAAACAAATATTTGACTTTTTTAAAAACAGGAAAACAAAGTGCAACTGGTTTAGACAAGTTGAACTTGATTTGAATGAATTGGATATCTCAGAAAATATAATTGGAAAGAAAATAATTTTGAGAAATTTGTTAAAAGATGAGAATAAAAGATTTCAAGAAAAGCCTAAAACTAGAAGAAGAACAGTAGTCTCGGAGGAACAGAGAAGGGCAAAATCGGTGAGAATGCGGGAGTATTGGAGGAAGCGCAAGGAAGCATCCACAAAAAATTATTGATTCCACGTACCCCAAAGTGGGTGATTCGAAAAACAATAATAATAACAATAATATGCCTTTTCAGAAAAGATGAAAGCCTATTGGGGTGATAAGAAAAAAAATTATTACATGACTGAGTCTTTTGCTTCCGTCTTGGGAGAATTCGCCAATAATAATAATAATAATAATAATAATAATAATAATAATTGTAAAGATCATTCCTACTATATAGGTCACAGGATGGTAAACCCTATCCATAACTTACTTAAAAGTGACAGAGTGTCATCTTTCACTGTGAAAAGCGACACTGAGCCTATTCCAAGAATAAGATGATCGTTTACGTACACGAATAAAAATATTGAATTCTCGTTTTATAAACCAAATCAAGACTTCCATTTCTCACTACCATTTTACCCGGTCTTGCCCAGGAATCCAGTTTAGAGTTTTCCTTCGATAACTTATGTTAGTGGTCACAAAATTACGAAATTGGGAAAGTAGGGGGAATACCAGTGTTTATATCATACAGTTCATCTTTTTGGAAAGAGAAGTTCACAAAAACATTTGTTTGATGCACTAATGATGTGAATATTTATTGTTTTTTATAAGTACCGTTTTAGCAACTTTGTGGCTCTACCCACCTGGATAGTTTTGTGTTTAGTTCTTTAGAATAATGTATTACAGGAAAAGATACTCACAATAAGTAAGCTCGCATGACGCTAGGTAATTAGCAGCTGTAATATTGAAACAGAGCTATTCTGTATCAATAAGACCCATCAGCATATCATCTGCATTATCATCATAGTGACGTATTATGTTATAAATTGTTCTATGAGCTTCCTGCATCTTAACACATTTCGAAACAGTAAAAGTATCCATAAGTCAAATTTGAACATTTATTTTGGAAATTCTGAAAGGTAAATGAAAAATCGGGCTTAGAGGTACCTGAATTGAGTTTAGAGGAAGCTATGTACCAAATTTAGTGTTCCAAATCACCGGTTTTTTTTTTAATCCGTGAGACATGAAAAAAACAAAAACTTCCCTACTCACTCATATTAGATTTCTACATCCAATTCGTTGACAACAATACTTCTAGCTCGAACTGCCACCATATAATTTATTTCGCCTAAATTTTAATTATGTATTCATAGAACGAAACCACGAAATTAATTGATTTCAAGGAATTCGTCCCCAAATAAATTGAAAATTTATTGTTCATTGGTTCATAGTGAAATGAATACTTTGAAAATATAGAAGAAACAATTATATTAATTGAACGAATCCAATCAAAATTTCAATTATAATTGAGAAGCATGCTATTATTTTCAAACTAATAATTACTGTACAGTTAAACGTAAACGTTGGTTGATTGGAGAGCTGGATCAATTGCAGCCGTGATGAAAGTTGAAAATATTTCAGGAATAATAAATTATTCAATAGTTTCCTTGTTTATTATTACAGGAATGTTTTCATTCGCAATCATATTTTTAATGATGTATATATATATATATATATATATATATATATATATGTTTGAGAATGAAAAGTAATTAATAATTTATTGGCTACAATAATTTACCTGCTTGGAATTTTGTTTTTTCGAAAAAAAGGAAATTATTATTCATTTGCCAGGAGAGCTCAATACACAATAAAAAAACAAAAAAAGCTTCTAGCTTATTGCCCTAGATGTGTTGTAAAATTAGTTTATCAGACTATTATTCCATTCTATAAGCTAGAAGCTATAACTTAAAAGAGGGGAAGATCTTGCCAATCTTCAAAAGTGGTGATAGAGAAAAGGTAGAAAACTATAGGCCCATTAGTATTTTAAATGTAATAAGTAAAATTTTTGAAAGAGTAGTTCTAAATAGGTTACTTCTGCACCTTCAAGAAGCTAACTTTATCTGTGATGAACAGCATGGCTTCCAGAAAGGGAGATCAACAAAAACAGCCATAGTTTCTCTAGTTGAAAAACTAATAGATATAATAGATTCAGGTGATAAAGCTACTGCAATCTTCTTAGATCTGTCAAAGGCATTTGATTGTGTTAATCATAGAACTTTATTGGAAATACTGCAAAATGTAGGTGTAAATGGGGTTGAACTGAAATGGTTTGAATCATATCTTATTGGGAGAAAACAATGTGTAGAACTAACCACAGTAGTTGGTAATAGTATAGTAAAGAATGAATCTAATAAATTAGAGGTGCAAGCTGGAGTGCCTCAGGGGTCAATACTAGGTCCATTGCTTTTTTTGTTATATGTCAACCGTTTACCTAAAGAATTAATTAGTGGTAGAGCCCTCTTATTTGCTGATGATACATCACTCATTTTCAGCAATTCCATTCTAGATAATTTAGAAATAAGTGCCCATATAGGTGTGCAGTCCATTGTCCAATTTTTAAATCAGTTGAAATTAACTATAAATAGTAAAAAATGCCAATAGCTTCAATTCAAAAACAAACATAATTTAAATGAAGATAGGGCTATAAACGTGTTTGTAAACGATAATCAATTAGACCAGGAAGAAAAAATTGCATTTCTAGGAGTTACGTTGGATAGACGATTGACCTGGACTCCATACATTGAGAAAATATGTAGTAAAATTTCATCTGGGGTATTTGTCCTGCGACAGCTCGCTAGATTGAATGACAAAAAGTTACTTTTTACAGCTTACCATGGGCTCTTACTGTCACATATTAGGTATGCTATCTTAGTATGGGGTAATTCATCAAAACAAAATCTTGATAGGGTGTTTAAGATCCAAAAGAAAGCGGTTAGGTGTATAGAAAGAGTAAATAGATTAGATTCATGTAGGCCGTTGTTCAAGAGACTTGGTCTCCTAACTGTACCCTGCTTATATGTGTATGAAGCTACTTTATATGTAAAAACGAATGATATTAACCAAAATCTTGATGTACATGATTATAATACAAGAAGCCGAGGAGATTATCACTTGGTGAGTCACAATAGAGCTTATTCAAACAAAAACCTAGTTATATTGGTAGGAAATTCTACAACAAGCTACCGCAGTTTTTGAAGAGTCTTAAAAATATAGAAATATTTAAAAAACAATTGAAGAAATATTTAGTTGATAAAGTTTTTTATAGTGTACAAGAGTTCCTTTCACATCAAAATTAAGCCTCACCTCAACTAATTGAAGTAATTATGGTATCTAGTGTATAATATTGTTGATCTGACTTGTCTTATACTCCTTAACTGGAGTCTCCAAGACGTAATCTACAAAAAAAAGCTTTATTTTGTTTTTTTTTTTCAGGTATATTTTGAGTACTGATACATGACAATACACAACATAAGCTGTTATACGACAATGGCCTGTATATGGAGAGAAAAAACAAGATCGTAACGAGATTCTAGATTGCTACACGAGAGCATTCTTGGACAATATTGGACGAGACTTTAGTCAAAAAACATCAATGATTTTTTTGGAAAATGGAGCCCACATAGGCCTGAGACCTGTGTGTGGGTAATGAGTTGGATGATTGTGATTGATGAGCTGGACCTACAGTTTTAGGTGGGTTCCGAACTACCAGGAAGTGATTTTACAGCTGAGAATAGTATCTTTTTTGCTGGTAGATCGGTCACCCTTACAAAGAGTACCTAGGAGAACGCAACTTATTTCTATCTGAATGAACAGATACCTGCTACCGTTCACGACTATCACTTCCAAATGATTACATAATCCATTCAACGAAATTGTTTGAAAAGTGTACAATTATTTATGGATTGTTCGATAGGCCTTTATCAATTTATTTCATCCCTTTATTATATTATGACGGTAATTTTTTCCCGAATAGGAAGTCCTCATGGGTCAGCGATCTGTGTGTGCTTAATAAGCTGGATGATGGTGGTAAAAATAATAATAATAAGCGTATGGCTTTTAATGGTGGGGAGACCCTTACGAGTAGTTCCACCTCGCCGTTTGTGCCATGTTACGGGGAACATGGTGGACCTACTATTTTAAGTGGGTTCCGAACCACCGGGTAAGTGATAATAAAGCTTGTAACATCAAGTCATTGAAGCACGGTCACGATGATGGTGGTTGTTGTGTTAGATTTACAGTTTTAGTTAGGTTATTTTTTGGAACAGTATGTAGTTATTTTGTAGAGCATGAGTTTGAGTATTCACTAGAACTAGAGAATCTTCTGTTAAACAACTTATCCTGTAAAAAATGTCGGCCTACCTAATGTTGGTTTTGCTATTGCAAAAGAACTATTATTATTCATCTGCCCATTTCAGTTATATAACGATAAAAATTATAATAATTATCCCCGCACACGGACAAAATTGCTTGTATGACGTTTTTTCATAATTTTTTGAATAAAGAAGAATTTGAATTTTGAATAATAATAATAATAATAATAGTAATAATAATAATAATGTATGATATATAACTAGTCTGCAATCTGTCATCAAAAATATCATGTTATATTAGTGCAACGCAATGAATCAATGGGTAAAATAATTATGAGATGGTGAAGTAGGTGAGAGTTGAAGGGTGCTGGAACTAGAAATTCTTTTGTCAAACCAGATTATGCAAATGCAAGCATTTTCAAAATAGGCTACCGTATGTACCGAATTTTGGTCTTTTTATTGCGAATCAACTATTATTTGCCTGCTCATTCTAATCTTGTCTAATCTTTAATCTCTCTCAAATGAATAGACAATCAATTAGTATTATCATAGACGAACCATCAAGTTCTATGATGTTCATAGAACTCAAGTTCACAGCAGAATATGAAACAGACTACACCTTGAACTTCTTAGATCTCACTATCAAAAAACTAAATAACATGCACAAATTCAAAATCTACAGAAAACCTACTCTCACAGACACACTCATTCACAACTCATCCAACCACCCAAATCAACACAAACTTGCTGCTTTCAACTCCATGATCCATAGACTCCTTAATGTTCCACTATCACAAGCTGACCACAAAGAAGAAATCAATACAATCAAATATTTAGCACAACAGAACGGACACAACACCAATCTAGTAGACAAAATCATGAATAAAATGAAAAATAAAAATCCAAAACCTGCAAACCAAAACAGATTTGTCACACTCACATATCTCAACAAAAAATCACACAAAATAGCTTACATCTTCCAAAAATCCGGATTTAACGCAGCATTCAGAACAACAAACAACCTGAAGCACCAGATCCAACAAAAACCAGCTCACCTAACAAACAGCACAATTCACAAATTCAACAAACCAGGCATATATAAGCTCAAATCCAACACATGCCCCAAGTACTACATAGGACAAACAGGCAGATCATTCAACATAAGATATAAAGAGCACATCAAAGCACTACATTCCAACTCTGACTCAACATTTGCAGATCACGTAATCAACACTGGGCACTCACTCAATAACATCCAAACTGACTTGGAAATTCTACACACATTCCAAAAAAGCCACAAACTAAATACACTGGAACAATATGAAATATTCAAACACCATAAACAAGATAGAACAAACTTACTCAACGACCAAACACAATTCAAATCAAACGCAATTTTCAAATACATAATGGCCGCTCATCCTAACCTCAACAGAGCATGACCCCTGGCGGCAGGCTGACGAAGCTTCTTTTCAGAAGTGAAATGCATTCCTCAAGCATCTCCAATATATGTGAGTAAAACATTATTTAAAAGTGAAATACAGTGTCAGTTTTGATATTAAATTGAAGTTCTTACTATCCCTGATCAATGGTATTATACTATATGGTGCAGTGGGCAGGGGGTGATAAAACGAGTGAGTCTTCTGTTGAACCAGATGTAATTTGCCACTCATTTTATAAGTTATGGTATGTTTATCGCAACATAACTATTATTCATCTGTTTATTTTTATCTTATCCGATCTCGCATCGGTAATATCATGTTAAATGGGCACAGCACAATGAACCAATGAAAAATAAGAGATGATGCTTTGGGTGTTGGGTAGGGTGGGATGTGTCATTGGCCTTAATCGACAGTGAAATGTCGATAGGTCGATGGTAAACAAATAGAGGCCGGCAATGACAAAACAAATCCGCATAGGTCAGGATTATCCCTACGAAACTTCAATTAACAGAGTTCTACCTGCTTTTTGTTGATCCTGCTTGATCTGTTGATCCAGCACCCTAATTCATTGTTTGACAGCTGAAGTGAGAGCCGTAAAGAAAAACGTTCACACGGTGTTTGCTTATTTACATTTGGAATGTCTCACAATTACAAGCTTTCTATCAGTACAAGGCTCTATCATCATAGATATCACTGCCAGTGGTTTAGAACCTGATAATAGTAGGTGATGATGCTTCAAATAATATAGACTAACATGCTCCGATGTTAGATTGTATATTTAGTTGATAAAGCTTTTTACAGTGTACAAGAGTTCCTTTCACATCAAAATTAATGCTGATTGATGTGTTGGACCTATAGTGTTTCAGATGGCTTCTGAACCACCGGGAAGTGATTTTATAACAGAGAACAGAGTCTGCTTTATTTATTTATTCAATACATACATGAAAAAGCTCACAGACATAAACAGAAAGTCCATTAAGAGCCTTATTGACATTTTACTTAAGCACTATTCAAACAAAAGAAAAAGAAAAAACAAAAAGAAATACATCACTTCATTAGATCAGAAAAACTAAAAAAAAAAAAAAATAATAATAATAATAATTATTGCTGGCCAGTTCAAGCGGACACCTTAACAAGATGACCCAAAACGCTTGTGACTTATCTTATCTGACTAATCAAGTTACGGCTTGCGCCTAATCACTTTAATTAGGTAACCTGGTTCCTTCTAGCAGGCAGCCTATTACAATACCCAACTACGCGGTGGGCCGCTTAGCGCAGTTGGTTGAGGCGTCGCAACTTCAGCTTACTGTTGCTTCAGCGGTAGTGGGTTTGAATCCCGCTTCTCCGCCTGGCATGTATGTGTTATCATTCACATCATTACGCACGCACAAGTCTCCGACGCATGTGGGCATCAACAGCGATTAAAAAAAGCCGCCGTTAGAGAGAACTGCGATTTGGAATTTTTTAGATTTTTACAAGCATCAGGTCTTAGAATAAAACTCCACTGACGGCACGATCTGTCATCTTTCGACTTCCAAGAATTGAATATCATTTTGCAATGTCGAGTGCAAGACTACGAACTGGCAAGCCGAATCCCCAAAGCAGGGTGCTTCTCCAATCTGCCATTAAGCCGCTCTCTTATCTGCAGCGCCTTGAAATGCTCACGCATCTCTTTCTCACCGGCAGCGTTTGACATAATATTTTCTCCGTTATCTCGCAATTCCATTCAACTCCGGCAGTAACAAAGTCTCCTGATGGCAAGCCACACAACAGAAACGCATGTTTGCTGTTCGCCTGACATTATAAATATACTGAAGAGCGTATCAAATCTTTCGCCAGGTTTCTGTTTGCTGCTACATTTCACCTTCTCAAATATTCGGCTGGTGCAAATCCGACTCCGGAAAGGAAACACCAGACATTTTCATCTTCTTCAACTTAACTTCAGCTTTACAACACAACACAGTAGCTCTTGAATTATTAACATTAAGTTAAGGGGTGTTTATCACTGGAAGTGGGAAAGACATAAAGAAAGTCAAAACAAGATAATAGTGTCAGATGAGAATTTTACAAATGGAAATTTTATCAAAAACCTTGATAGTGAGAATGATTAGCTCTTGAATGATTAAGATTAAGATTTTAAGTTGAAGCGTGGTTATCACTGGAAGTGGGAGAGTGTTAAAAAAAGTCAAACCAGATAAAAGTGCTAAATAGTGTCAGATGAGAATTTTATCAAAACCCTTGATAGTGAGAATGATTTAGATTCAGATTAAGAAAAGGATGTTTATCACTGGAAGTGGGAAAGACATAAAGAAAGTCAAAACAAGATAAAAGTACTAAATAGTTTCAGATGAGAATTTTACAAATGGAAATTTATCAAAAACCTTGATAGTGAGAATGATTAGCTCTTGAATGATTTAGATTCAGGATAGGTTAAAGGGTGTTTATCACTGGAAGTGGGAAAGACATAAAGAAAGTCAAAACAAGATAAAAGTACTAAATAGTGTCAGATGAGAATTTTACAAATGGAATTTTATCAAAAACCTTGATAGTGAGAATGATTAGCTCTTGAATGATTTAGATTCAGATTAGGTTAAAGGGTGTTTATCACTGGAAGTGGGAGAGTGTTGAAGAAAGTCAAAACAAGATAAAAGTACTAAATAGTGTCAGATGAGAATTTTACAAATGGAAATTTTATCAAAAACCTTGATAGTGAGAATGATTAGCTCTTGAATGATTTAGTTTCAGATTAGGTTAAAGGGTGTTTATCACTTGAAGTGGGAGAGTGTTGAAGATTTAGATTTAGGTTAAGTTAAAGGGTACGTATTTATCACTGGAAGTGGCAAAAACATAAGGAAAGTCAAAACAAGATAAAAGTACTAATCAGTGTCAGATGAGAATTTTACAAATGAAAATTTTAACAAAACCCTTGATAGTGAGAAAAAAGTGAAGTTAAAGAAGAATAACCACTGTTTAACATACCATTATCAAACTTGATCTTATTTCTGATAGGCTTGTCACAAAATTATTTACGGAGTATAAGGAAAGTTGAGGCAAGATAGAGAGGTACTAATAATATTATTATATCAAATGAGAGTTTTGTAAATGGCAATTTACATTCCTCATTCCTTAACTCATTCCTGTTTCTCATCCATCATTCCACCTTCCCACTCCATCATCATTCAATTCTCCGAAAAAGCGCTTCAATTGAGCATGCAAGCCTATATACTGAAACGTTTGGAATCCTTACATAAACCGTGAACTTGTGTAATTTTGGCTCAAAAGTTCTATACAAAATTTGATGCCGAATCGGTTCTCAGTGCCTCGTTTCAAATGAACTCTAACATAACTTAATTACTTCACAGCTTGATTACTTATTGACAACATAACTTTTTTGTACAACGTAATTATTACAGCTAAACATTTTTCAAGTTGAAAATTTCAGTGAGACAGACTAGATGGACATTATTTACAAAGATAAATCTCAAATCACATAAATTATTCAATTTACTCATCAATCACAATCATCCAACTCATTACCCACGCACAGGTCTAAGACCTTCATCCTCAAAAAAAAAAAAAAAAAAAAAAATTGGAGATTAGACTACCACTAAGGATATCTGTCGTGTTTGTAGGAGACGAGTCAAAATGTAAGTCATTTCGCTTAAAGTATCTTGAAATGTTTTAATAAATTCTCGTTAACTGATACATTAAATTATGATTTGAGACCCAATTCAACAACCGAATATCAAGTCTATTACACAAATTCAACACTACTTAGAAGACAGCTCCTCTACATTAGCAGTAAATACATTAATATCCTACAAAACGAATACCTGAGAAACAGACTTAATAATAAAACAATTCACATGAACAGAAACATTAATTCATGGATTAGATCAAAATTTTATTATTAGATAAAATTTTATTAGATCTTTAAATTTTATTCAATAAATAAAATTATATGCAAGTGACTATATTGGCTACTAAATAAATTTCAAAAAAAAAACTTATTAAACTATAAATGCGACTCTCACCAGCGCACAAGGTTTTTCCTTTTGCTGGTGATGCCATAATAATTATAAAAACTAAATAATAGTAATTGAGCACATTACTGTACTAGGGCTACAGACGATATACAGATAATTAATTAATTACATATAATTTATATTCAAATATTTTACATATAATTACATTGTAATCACTAATACAAAAGATCTTGTAGTTATGTAGATTAATATAATGTAGAAGTGTATTATTATTATTCAGTTTTATTTTGTACAATGACATTTGTAATGTTTCTGTTTTTTTATGTGGCAATAAATTCAATTCAATTCAATTCAATTGTGTGATGAAAGCAGTAATGCTCGGGAGGATGAATTTTTAAATGAATATTTTTTCGGAGGATGAAGCCCACATAGGTCTGAGACCTGTGCGTGAGCATTGAATTGGATGATGGTGATTGATGAGTTGGATCTACAGTTTCAGGTGGGTTCCGAACCACCGACAAAATATTAATATTTTGTCTATATCAATATTATATTTGAGTGACAAAAGCAGTATTGGGCTTCACATTTGGCTTCAGAATAATTTTGTCTGCATTAATTATTATATTTGAGTGACAAAAGCAGTAATGGGCTAAAAAAAGTAAATGCGTATGACTTTTATTGGAGGGGAGACCCTTACGGATAGTTCCACCTCGCCGCTTATATTATTGGAAACATGGTGGACCTACAGTTTTAGGTGGGTTCCGAACCACCGGGAAGTGATTTTACAGCAGAGAACAGTCTTCTTTCCTGGCCAATCCAATTGGTCACCCTTACAGAGAGAGCCCAGGAGAGCGTTGCTTATCTAATCTGATTGAATACAGATACCTGCTACAGCGCACGACTATTACTTGCCTTGGGCTGAAAAGCATGTTGTTTTTCACATTCAATTGTACTAGTTTAGTCTGGATCAATAATGTATTTCAATATATTATTCCACTATCTCAAATGAAGCACTGATTATTCCAAATCAGTACATAGTGGGATCTACTATGTAAATCGACATACAGTCTACCTGTTAAATGGGAAACCTAAAATAGTTCATTATTTGCGCTGCTTGTAATGCAGTAAAACCGGAACCTATGTTTGCTGAATGTTATTTGTCAGTTAATCGTTTTCGTAGATCAAAGTCATGCTTCAAAGATAATCCCCCATCGTCCAGAGCATCTGTTGCTATTGGCATTTATAAACAACAACCGATAGCATACTGTGAATGGGCAGAGGCAGACTCGAGCTGAGCCGCTGTTGTGGTATGAGCTATCTATCGGTTGTTGAGATGCGATTATTCAACTGGCTCGGACAGCCAGCATCTAGTACACTTTAAGCAAGACTGCTCATTCCAGGCGGGGCCTATACATGAAAGCTTGTTGCTTATCAATACCGCGCATTGTCTCATGAATAAAACATTGTTGTCCAAAGTGATAGTTCCATGCTGACAAAGCTGGTGCGGATTGCACAATGTGAGCAGATTGCTTGAGAGCAACGCATCTGGCCTAAATTATGCTTTGTTTTCACTCATTAGCTAGGCACAATGAGAAAACTTGTGAGGATATACACAGTACGGCTAGCGCTTGCTAAAGCAAATTGAAACTTGAAGTAGTTTTGGTTTCTGTGATGTCCAAACACTAATGATGGAAATTTACGCTATATTACAACACACTACTCACAGCCTAATGAATGGTGATGAGGAATGAACAGAAGTCATTATGGAATTGGAATTTTTCTACGTCTTGTGTGGCAATCACTGCAATTTCCTGAACGGATAGAATTTGATCCTTTTTTAAGATGTCTCAGCTGATAAAATACAGATGACTTCCTAGAGTTACTACCTAGTTACTACCTTGTTTATGATTTCTCAGTTTATTATTAATCTTAGAAAATACAGGTTCAATGATCAACTCAATACAGTTTATTTCTAATATTAATACATAACAATAAATTTGATTCATTAATTAGGTTAATGGGAAAGGATTGCTATGTTAGCATTGAATGCTAGCTATATGATTTGTTTGTTTCTTCATAAATCATGAATAACTGAGAAAGAATTGCTATAAAAAAGTTTATTAATATAATGAATGGTGTTGGGAAATGAAGGGAACAGTTATTATCACATTTGGTATTTCTAAACATCTTGTGTAGCAATCACTATAATTCTCTAAATGTATAGAATGTTATAGCTAGGTATCAAGTAAGTGAGGGTCGATTAATATATTAGCTTCAATTGGTAAATGATGTGTTTGTTTCTTCATTAATCCTGTATAACTATTGAAATTGACCAATAAATTAAAAGATTGGAATTCAAATATAAAAATCCGACCTCATTTCAAAGGAAAAGAGTTCTTTTATGCTTTTAGACTTTCTCATTATCTTTTTTATAAGTTTTTTCAAGTGTCATTTTGAGTTCAATATGGATTTTTAATTGCTTTTTTCCATTTTTCAATTCAATATACGGTTTTAAATAGTTACACCATGCTGCGGTAGCGCTTTTGAATTTCCAGGTAGAAAATTAATTGTTTGGTTTAGATCACCAATAACATTGTGGAATGAATAATAAGACAAAATCGTCACAACCACATTCATTGAAAAATAATTGAGAAACCAGTTTCGGTTGTTATACCATTGTCAATCTCAAACAAACCTTCACCACTACAAAGAATATTGTGGAAGTCAATAGTTTCAAAGGATAGTAATAGTGTTAGCAGAACAAAGTTGTACATTACATGGTCGATGGAACTATAACCAAGTTTTCTATTGCGGATGATGCAGTAGTAATGCACTATGTAGATACATTATGTCTGCCTAGTAAGGATTTATTATTTTTGAGATGGATATGTTTACTACACTTCAGACCTTGCGCACCTCATACAGTGTACCACATAACAATGAAACATCATGATGAGATAAGCTACATGGCGATTGATAGAAAAAATACTTGGGAAGTGATAGCCGCAAGCCGTAGCAGGTATCGGTTCAATCAGATAGAGATAAGCTGCGTTCTCGTAGGACCTGTTTGTAACGGTGACCGATTAGATTGGCCAGCAAAAAAGACACTGTTCTCTGCTGTAAAATCCCTTTCCGGTGGTTCGGAACCCACCTAAAACTGTAGGTCCAACTCATCAATCACCATCATCCAACTCATTACCCACTGAATTTGAAACAAAGATTCTTCAAACAGTTTCTTCTGGTAATCTCAAGAGAACCTTGAAGAGTATCTTGACGTAGACATTAAATAACTAATTCCAACCACCTTGAAAATTAAATTCATGAGAAGCCTTAAATCACAGATTACAGAAACAAGCAAAGTTTGTTTAGTTCTTTCGTCTGTGCTCAAAATAACTCACTCTGTTGAAATACAACGTATCAATTTACCCAGAAAACAGTACAGTCAAACAATAACAAGTCCAATATTCCTTATCATTGTGCTGCTACCCACTCATGATCTCAACTGGTCCCATTCAGCGTTATTCTAAGCTTTTCAGTTTCAGCTATAGGAAAAGTGAGCTCAAAAGTTCACATTCACTTTTCCGGCTTGCATGTGGCAGAGTCCTCTGCAAGGCTTTTCCAAGCCATTAACTTCCTGATACAGTTCCGGGTCGTCTTTTGCCATCCCAGCCTTTATGCACCTCTCCACTCTGCTCTGTACAGTTGTCCCATAGTTTGAAGCTTGCATAAAATCAAACTTTGAATATATCTAGAGATAGTGTTGAATATCATTACACTTACTGCAGAACAGAACCATAGCTTTTTGGTAACTATAGTTGGGGAGAGATTTAAATTGAATAATAAGACATGGAGTTGTCACAACCACATTTATTGAAAATAGTGAGATACAGTTTCGGTTGTTACACCATTATCAATCTCAAACAAACTCTTTTGTTTGAGATTGATCATGGTATAACAACCGAAACTAGTATCTCACTTTTTTCAATAAATGTGGTTGTGACAACTTCATGTCTTATTATTCATTATGGATATCTTCCACAATATCACCTTCGTCACTTCAAAGAAAGAGATTTATATTCTAACACTTTATTGCACAATAAGTTTCTGTCTATCTTTATTGCAAAATATTTGAATGTTGAGAAATCGTCCATTTTAAATAGAACAACAAAATATATGCTAGAGATGTGTACCTATTATCCACATTAAAAATATCGCACCAAAGACTGTGCAACAAATTTATGTGTAATGTTAAAGCATTGACAAATAATGTCATACTGGACATGTTGTATCAAACATTTACCACTTAAAGTGGCGGCTCTGGTTGCGCAGTTGGTTGGAGCACTTGTCTGTGATAAGGGGCTCTGGCTGGCTTCGTTTCCCAGAGTCTTGGGTTCGAATCTCATTCAGCCATGCATGCTTTTCATCATTCACCCATTCACCTCATTACCCACGCACAAGTCTCTGGACTCATGTGGGCATCATCCGCAATAAAAAAGTACATCTCAAATACCTGAGACTGAAAAGTTTTCATTTCATTTCATTTTACCTGAGACTGTTTAGCAAATAGTTGTGTAATGTTATAACATCATATATTATCATACTGGAAATGTTTAAGAAATTCATGTCTATACGATAAATTTAAATACATGAAAAATTTATTTATCACGCCTGCTATTCCAACCATCAATTTAGGGTTCAT
Organism: Conomelus anceps; assembly: GCA_948455865.1. Classification (NCBI taxonomy): domain Eukaryota; kingdom Metazoa; phylum Arthropoda; class Insecta; order Hemiptera; family Delphacidae; genus Conomelus; species Conomelus anceps. Next base: position 67,026,069 of record OX418219.1, read on the forward strand.
ATTAAACACTGTTCAAGTTGAACTGTCTATTACTACATTAGTACCGAATAATTTGAGTTTTGTACTTCATTTTATTTATATTATGTCTTTTATTAATTTTCACTCTATAATTTTATAAGTAATACTTTTCCCGAATAATGAGTGTTCAAATGTAAGACAAACCGATAAAAAACAATGCTCAGCAAAACTGACATCACATTAGTTATTGACATTTCTGCTCCTTTAGTTAGTACTCATTGAACTTATCGAACGGCTTCACAATTATCTAATTATAGAAATGAAAGAGAAATATTTATGATTAAATTCCTTATAATTCCACTCTGAGCTTGAATTGCATTCGTTGAAGTAATAATCTCATTCTCATTAAGCAGGATGCATAAGAAAATGGATTTTTATCATTATTCTAATCAATAACAAGTACATAACTGACTAATCATTTTCAAAACATGGTCAATGTTATTGATAATACAGCTTTTTATAAAAAAATACAGTATATGCCTGTATGATTCGAGACTGAAGAGATAGATTGCCAGACTAATCTGAAAGAATCCAATGCAAATCCTTATGACTGGCAGCATATTATTCTGATCGATATTGAGTCAAGAAATAACTACTGATTTTCAAAACCTGGTCAGAATTATTAATAATGTTGCCTGATAAGAAAAATAAAGTGCAAGCCTGTAAGATTTGAACCGTTTTCGTTGAACTAATCATATTCATCACACGCGGGATGTTTAGGGAAAATTGGTTTTAATCATTATTCTGATCAATAACAAGTACATAATTAACTACTGATTTTTAAAACATGATCAATATTATTGGTAATACAGCCTTTTACAAAGAATACAGTGTAAGCTTGTGAGATTTGTGATTGAAGGAATTGCAAGACTCATCTAATCAAACACAGGTCCTCACAACCACATTATTCTCATCGATATCGAGTCCATAGCTACCTACTGATATTAGCATGATTAATAATTGATGACTTTTTGATAATAAAACCTGATAAGGGAAAATGCGCGAGCCTGTAGGATTTGAATCGTATTCACTGAACTAATATTTTCATAACCAAGAAGCAGGATGTATAAGGAAAATGAATTTCAATCATGACTAAAATAATAATAATATCTGGTGACTTGGTTGGGTGTCAGAGTTATCAGGTCGCACCTGAATAAGTTCAGGGCCTTTGACGGGACCGACAGCTTAACGTGTCCTCCGAAACACGGGAGTGGCTCAAGGTAAAATTTTTCGGTCAGAACTGGGATCGAACCCGGGACCGGGATCGAACCCGGTAACCCCCCCACTCGGCCAAGGGTTACCAACTATACTGAATTTCAACAGATGTCAAATATTACTGATAATGCAGCCGTTTATGAAGAATACAGTGTAAGCTTGTGAGATTTATGATTATTGCAAGACTCATTTGGGAATCGAACACAGATCCTCATCACTAGTAGCACACAATATTGCTCTATTCCTGACATCTGGACGTCAAAACAAGCTCCTTGCTACCCCTATCTGTTAAATGAGATTTTTTGAGGCTTTCCCTATCTGTTTGAGGCTGGGAACCCTTGCTTGGTGAGAAACATGTGATAATTACGGCTGCATCTCATCCGAAAGTGATTGCCTCTCCTAATGGAATGACTGGATGAATCATGAAAGGAATCTGCCGAAACTTGGTTCTTGCAACTTTTGGCTGGCAACTTATACAACTTTCTGCAAGAAACATCCGCAATTTCTTTCGTCAGTCATTGGCCTTCAACCGGAAGCGCCGGAATTGCTTCTTCAAAACTTTGCAATTAACAGATGCTTGCATTTTTATTCAACCCTTCCTCCACCCGGCATCGTAATTGTCTTTCCACCGCCTCACTCATTGGCACAGCTCATTCACCGTGGAATCCTCACTACGGTATCTCCTTACAACAATAAAACATCAGTGATTACAAAACTGAGCAAGACCTCCTCCAGACAATTTCCCACCACCAGGAACAAACCTATAGGAATCCAATTTGTAAAAGTATTTGAAGTTCCTACTTGGGAAGAAATCTCTAATGATCAATTTGGGAATGTTTTTAACTTGTGTTGAGTCAGGAAATTAGTTTGGAAGCAACATAGATCGAAAACCATAAAAAATCAATTTACAAGCACGTTCCTCAATCACCTCTAGTAGTTTACATCAAACTAATAATACTGATTTTTCAATTTCTTTCCAATCTATTTCTTATGTAAAAAAAAAATGAAATTAATGATCGATAATGGAGCTGCATTTGAAGCTACATAGTTGGGTAATTATTTTCATAAGTTCAACCCGAACTTATGTTGAATTTTAATATCATTTTGAATGCTGTACAAAGAAACATCACCGCTGCTATTTGTTTTTTTAAAAATAATAATTCAAGGTTTTAAAAAACGACAACAAGAAACTCAAATTCCTGGATGTTAATGTATGTTTGTATGTTATGTAAGGAAGTGATAGGGAATTAATTTTTGTGAATGCTGATTCCAGCTCGAGAGAAACTAATCAATGAAAAATGAACTAACTTGTGAAAAATGATTCTTCAACTTTATTAATAATAATAATAATACCCCAGGCAAATTAGACAAATCGAGAGAGAAAATTGATAGAGAAATGTTTTTTTTACTAATCGCTTCCTCTATCGTTGTTTGGTAATAAAATACCAAAAAACCCAAAAGTTGGCGAGGGTGAGGGGGGTTGTGAAGGTACAATTTTTAAGTTTTTCGCTCATAAATCAGTAAAGGTGACTCAAATCGATTTTATTTTTGTTCTAATCAAAGTTGAAGCTGACAAAATTCTCTACAAAAATGATCTGATGCATTTCTTTGTAAAACCAACTAAAAGGGCGTTACGGGCTTCCTAAATTAAGGTGTTGCATAGTATATCACATTATGGCACAGGATGAGTGATATTTCAGAGCTATTCCACCTTGAATGTTATTTATTATAGCTCAATTCAAATTTTAGGAAGTTAAACAATCAAATCATACCATTTTTTTGAATTTGAATCCCAATTATGATTAAATAGCGGGAGTGGTGTGGTGGGGGGGGGGGGGGGGTTACCCACAATAATCTTGTTGTATGACAGACAATAAATGATATTTTTGAATAAATTGACTAAATTTTATTTTTAAGACTTCCTTTTCCATACAGAACCCCTCCTTGCCAAACTATTTTTTTGTCAATATCAGTAGGAGGGGGTAGAAGGGGCAGTTATTCTGGCCCCTGACTAAACCATTGGATTATGCACTGCACTTAATCGAGTGACTTATTCTACACAGCTCGTCAAGGCAGATCAATTTCATATTTGCATGTGGAATACGACCTATTATTTGAAATTTCACATGGAAAGACATTTGCCATGTTCACCCCTATACTTGGAAGAACAGTTTTTGAACATCTAAGCTTCTGGGACAATACAGAAGATAAATTTACAAAGTTTGTGTCTAATCATAGTGTAAAGCTTATTAAGAATAGAATAATAATTTATTTCTGCAACACATCATCATACAATAAATAATAAAAACAGTAACCTTAATAATTAAGACATCATATAAATGGAAAAAAAACTTGATTCAATAAATTTCAAGTAAAAAAAATTGATAAAACAAATACAATTGACAAAAACAGATTAGATGAGGATAAGATTTTAGTGTACTGTGGTGCAGAAATATAAGACACCCCTGTAAAAAATTGTGTAGGGGTTGCCTAATTATACGTTAAAAAAAACGGGGTTAAGCCGGTACTCCGCCTAAGCATAAAAACTTGATATTAAAGTTTGAAAAAAAAGATTTTGAAAAAAGTTCCTTTAACCCAATGACTTTAGGCAATTTTCTATATCATTTATGTTTTTAAGAATTTTTTTGACAAACCTTTCGAATATATTTTTGGGCCTAAAGTTTTCCTCAAAGAAAATATATTTGTACCTCATTTTCCCCCTCATTTTCCATAGAATATATACATTAGACGAAGCCAAAGACCAATATTTTCCTGAAGACATTCGATGGCCGGCCTGATTATGCGAATTGAACTTTCCAGAATTCGAATAATAACTTACAACTTCAACCAAGTCAAAGACCATGACGAGAAAGCCTTAACCGACATCAGAAGACCTCTCCAAACTTCGCTCCAGATCCGACCAGAGCCTTGATCATTGAATGGCGCTGAATTAAGGAGAATTTAATGCAGTTCAGAAGTTCGCTTCCCTCGATCTCACCCCTTTACTCGGCCGGCAAAAGGGGAACTAATCAGCAACTGCTTTTTCACCAGCATTCTCTCACTTATTTCCGTCCTTCTCACTGTCATTTGCTTTACTTATCCCGCTTTGTTTCTCTCTTTCTCATCCCTGGCTCTTGTTACTTGAAAGCCGTGAAGAAATCGTCTCGACAAAATGAATGGCCACAAAGGCTCGTGTCTAATCGGATTTGGTTACCAAACGACTCCTGATAAGTTCCGCAATGACGGCTGGCTTGAAGTTTCAATTACCAGAGGAGCAGCTATAACAGATGTGTCTCAATAAAGAAAGCCGTCTTCCTCTGTATCAACTAACAGTAAGCCTATGTAATACAAAAAATGATGAAACTCTATTCATACATACAAAAAATTATTCAAGAAATCTGCAATATCCTGACAGTATCAAAAATACAAAAGGAGATAATTATGATATTTGAAGCAAGAAGAAATCAGTTTTATTTGGCGCCACAGAACGAAGTAATAGTTTATGCAACGACTATATTATGATTGTCTTTAAGCCACAAAAGAGAAGTGAGTTGACTCATTCCTGACTAGTGAATCTTTTGGTTTTCCTAGCTCCGCAATTTTTACGGAGTGTACTACGTGCTTTGCAGCGGGATTTAAGAGAGATTTTTCAAAAACATATGATGTATGGATTACAACCGTAAATGTCAATACAATTCCAAAAAAAGAATTGGGAGCTGCAGTATTGATACGGAACAAATAATATGTTGCTTTGGCTTGTGACTTGAAAATGATTTGTATCATAAGTGACGTATCATGTGTTAGCTGTTCTATGAGTTTCCTTCCTTCATCTGAACACATTTTAAAATAGTAATAGTGTCTAAGTGAAATTTATACATTCATTTTGAAAAATATATAAATAAAATAAGAAATCGGGCTTTGAGGTGCACTGAATTGAGTGTAGGGGAAGCTTCGTGATAAATATAGTATTCCGAATAGTGCCGTTATTGTGAAATATGCAAGACTGACATACACAAACACACATACACACTGATCAACTCTTATTATATAGACATCATAGGAAGTGATAAGCATGACATCTCTTGCATTCTAGAATAGCGTATTGTTGAGGTTGTTTGCTTTATTGAAAATGGAAACATAATTTACAACTTTATAGCTAAAGAAACTGGAAAAATGATACCGGTACTGAAGCACTGTTATTTCATTGACAGACCAGATAAACTCAGCTTACAATAAGTACCTTAAGTCTTCTAATAGTTTTATTCAAATTCTGCTATTAAAATTGATTGTTTTTTAATCTTCTTGATTTAATTTTGATTTGAAAAGATTATAATTGGGTATATTACCAGTTTCTTGAACTACCTTCCTACTAAATATGTAGTTCTATGAGTTCAATCTGCCACCATTTTCGATACTATTATATTGTTGTATCCAATTAGTTGAAACTATAATCAACCAAAAACTGCATTGATGGAGATTCTTATCATGCTCGAACCTGAGCAGGTGCATTAGATATATTTTAAATAAATCGAGCTCATTTCAATTATTCAATTTTAACTTTTAGCTGATATTCAAAAAGTTACAGATAATTTCCACTTCCGTGTTTCGGAGGACACGCATGTTAAGCCTGTCCGTCAGTCACAGCTTCCTAAAAACAGTCGTTACGTCACGTCAGAGGCACTGAACTTTATTCAGGTGCGACCTGAGAATTCCGAGTTCCGACACCAGGCATGAGTCAGCCAGGTCACACAATGTAAATTTTTATGAATGCAATTTGTCAATATTTAATGCTGCACTTAACTAATTATTATTTATTTACTCATTTATTACACAAAACACAATATAAAGTAAAGATACAACAGGCATAGCCCATTACTGCTTTCTTTTAAAATGAAAAATTCAAATTTTAAGTTCAAGTTGGAAAACTAGTAAACTCAGGAAGTTAAACTGGAAAAAAAATAATAAGGGTATGGCTTTTATTGGTAGGAAGACCCGTATGGGCATTTCCACCTCACGGTTTGAGCCATGTTATGGTGAACCTACTATTTTAGGTGGGTTCCGAACCCTGTTTATGGCAAGATATAATAAATCTTATAACATCAAGTCATTGAAGCCATCCGAGCGCAGTCTTGAGTGCTCGTGAAGTTAAACTAGGAATTTTCCTTTGAAGTACAATATTACAGATTCTTTCCAAAACAAAAATATCACTTTAGAAGTTATAGTTTTGAATTTCGGTTTTGATTATATGAATTATCAATACACTTCATAGAAGCACACACAAAATGGCTGACAAACAAGTTGACTTCAGCAATATTTTATAACCGGGAAATTTAATGGATAAATAATGGAAAGCCTGTTTCACGCTCTGTGCACAACTGGCTCGCAGCACACAGACCGCACTCGAACAATATAATGCGGCTCAGTTAAATTTCTGGGCAACTGGACCGTTTCCCAGTGAAGAAATTACCTCCGTACACAGTTAGCGTCAATAAATACGCAATGAAATATTGGCTTAGGCGGGACAATTTATAGCCGGGCTACTGTCATACAGTTGTACATTTATTGGAGGCGCAAAGCCAGCCTTATATCCAGGCAACGCAGTTCCAGAGAACGCTCGTTCATATGGGATAATTAATGCGCACTAGCTGCTGGACTATATGTGCGCAAGTATGGGAGCAACAAGTGTGAAGAGGTAAAGTGTCGGTTGTGCGCAATACATGCATGATGCTTAGCTGGAATCATCGCGGTGGCGCTGGTTTGAGGTTAAGAGTAACCCTGGCTGGTGGGAGAGGGGTGGGGTGGAATGGCAAGGACTGAAGCGATGCTGGAACGATAACGTGCAGATTAGCGGCAACTATGACAAACTGCTCGAGGTATGTGAGATGGTTAGCGGAAAATACGTTGGCCAGGCCAGCATCATAACCATATGACAGGAAACCACACTACCAACTGTTCCCCCCTGCTGCAAACCGAAATACTTGCAGAGAGGAATTTAATTAAAATCTCCAAAACTGTCGACGAATCCACAGAGCTCATGGATTTCAACAACTTATTCCTATCTTTTGCTATTTGTGACAAAAGTATATTCGGCATGAGTCCCATTGTTTGCATCGTATAATTTTGAATTATTATACTACATGGATGTAAAATACAAATGTATAATAGGTTCTTTCAGTGGTATAATGTGTCATTGTGTTATTGCTTTGGGGAAAGTTAATACCCAAGTGTTTGGTCTTTGGTTGTAGAAGAATGTAATATGCTGTAACATAATAATTATTAAGGTACAAAAATTATACCTAAAACATTGATTGGTTTGGATCATTAAAAATAAACATTTAATATTACTGAATTTTGGTATGATTGTACAATTACAGCAGGGAAATTTTATTAGGATATAGAACATACAGTCTCTTCTAATCTTATTCATTTGGTATCTTTAACAAGAATAAATTATCATTTTCTCTTCATTTTTGTAAGCTTTTAGTATGAATGATTACGTCATTATGGTTATCCAAGGTATGTTTAGTGAATTTAAAAATAAAAAAAATTAGTAGGCTAAATAAAGAGTAAGAAAATGAATAGCTAAACGCCTATTTGACTTTTTTACTTTTATATTTAAGCATCCACTGGCCTCCTAATCTGGATTTGTCCAATGTTAAATTTAAATTTATTATTCATACTTGGCTCATTGAAAATTTTATTGTGATTGGCTCATGGCTTGATTATATCAATTTAACAAACACTTGACTTTTCAAATAATATTATGTCATATTACAGGGTCACTTCACTTATGGGAGGTACAGTGCTTTTTACATAGTATTCCATTGATACTGTCCATATTTTGAACCCGAAAGAAAGTCTTCAGGGTTATGTTTAGAAAGGCATTGCGATTTTCATGTACCGTGGATCTCTATTCAAGAAATATAGAGTTTTGACATTATTGCTATATAATGTTTATAGTCTGGCAATTGTTGCATATAAACCAAAGTATAAGTGGACTACAGGTGCCGATATTCATAAGGCAGGAATTCAATTAGGATATCAACTAATTCTCTAATTGAATCCAGTTACATTGGGATTGATTATTTAACAAGTAATTTGAAAAATGCTCAATCATACAATTTGTTAAGAAAAAAAAAACTCAATACAACTGCTTGTATAGTTGGCAGATCCTTTTTGAATGTTGAACAAATTATTCGTTGATATGAGATATTTATTAATTTTGTATTTCAGAATATTGTTCACTGGTTATTAGAGTCCGGATGTTAGGCAAAATTCCTTGATTTTAGGCATAATGCCTATTTTGATAGTATTCGCCTACTCTACTATAAGTTGCCTATTTCTGTTAAAAAAACTGGTATAAAAGGTGAAACTTCAAAAGAGGGGACGACTCTTATTGCTTCAGTAAATCTAGTGAATGAAATGGTAAATAAGATTGAAGTTGTTCCTGGTGAGGTGGGATGTACAATTAGAGAAAAGTGCAAACATGTAACTTATTATCTTCAAACTCGGGTTTGGACAAAATAAAACAAATTTGTAAAATAATTGAAGATGTCACATCTATTGAGCTTGAAATGAGCCCAAATTCAGTAGCATGCTACAAATACACATCATTCACTTTAGTCGATGTGGAAAGATCGTTTTCAATTATGAAAGTTATCCTCTCGGACAAAGGAAAAGGTTTAACTCAAGATGATTTTAAGAAATATATTATAATTATGTGCAACCAGTAAAATGTAAGTAATACAATTATTATATTTCTATTTTCACAATGTTTATAAAATGCCTATTTTACATTTCTAACTGCCTATTTCCGTGGTTTTACTGCCTTTTTGCCTGCCTATTTTTAAGTTTTTTACACCCCCAACATCCGGACTCTACTGTTTATTGTTGTTATTCTATGTCTATGTCGTATAGATTACTATTATATTTGCAATTAATTTTTCACGATTCTGTATTTTCCCGTTCAATAAAGGTATTTCATTATAAAAAGATCAACTAACAATATTTTCTACGAAATTATTGTTCTGGTTATCCAACTTAATTTCAAATCTCATACCCTCTTCAACATCATCACAAACCCCTCCTAAAAACACCTCCACCACACCCACTCCTCCCACTACCTTCCTACGACCACCAGACCTTACATAGGTACTAGAAAACTACTCAGTCTGCAACCAAGCGCCGAAGAAGAACAACATAGTTCGAAACGCGTCCGCCGCGACTCAAAAAGGTCAGTTCTGCACAGCAAGATAATACATATGAATAATTTTCTACGAATTTTGATGAGTGCAAATAAAAAAATAGCATAACATTTAACAGGATGACAATATTGTGACATCAATCGAAAATGCATGTAAACTTGTAGGCTGCCCAGTGTGATAAATGGTTATGTTTGCTTGCAGCAGAAATAACAATCAATTAATTAAGGCTAATAAACGAGTTGAGTATTTGAAAGTGTTGCAGTTTCCAACATTCATTCGTGATATTAAACCATCTGTTGCTTGCCATGCTATATACGTAAATTACGCGCCAACCAGTAAGTTTGAGATGTGGGCGAGACTATGTTAATTTCAAAGTTTACGAATCTCTCTCAGCACACCACAGCGAGCGAATCAACTAATGATCTACGGCAAAAGTTGAGCAATCTTCTCCATAAAACTTGTAGCTCGCCAGTCAGACCGAGACCAAGCTGTGTGGCCAAATATAGTCTGTTTAAACACAGTTCCCCTATATTGTGTTCTCAATAAACTTTGATGCAATTATGGTATCTGTTTTCATTCTTCATTCTACACAGTGTATGCTTGCCAGTAATTTTCAAAAAATAATCGCGTCGAGTGTTCTTACTTGAATACTCTGATAATATTAAGATTTCAAACTAGACTTGAAGGTTATTATGATACAGTAATTTAGACCTAAGTTCAAACTTCAAAAAATAATTATAATTAACTTTTCAGAGGCGTCCTTCTTGATTATCATGTCAGTTTTTTGGTTAGAAGAGTTGTGGTTTTTGTAAAATGTGATCGAAAAGTTTGTGTGATTTAAAATTTAGTTGTTCGTTGAGGGTGTTTTGTTTATTGTGTGTGGTGTGTTTGTATATTTCAAATTGTTCCAAGGTGTTGAGTTCGTGTCCTTCAGATTTTATATGTAGAATGTGTAGGTTGGTAGTAATATCAGTAAAAGTGTGTCCAGTTTGAATGATATGGTCGGCAAAAGTTAATATTAACAACGCAGTTCGTCATGGAACAAGAAATACAGGAAAATAATTATAAATACCTGTGTTGAAACTCGACGCTTGCAAGATAGTGTTCTTTCTTCCATGAGCGCATACGTTTCGATAGTTAATTCTTCCTACAGCTGTATTCTTACAGATTTTCTTAACTACACGTTTGTGCTGGAAAACTAAAATAACGAAGACATTTTTATTGGGCTTGCAGAGTATAAATCAAAGTAAAACTTTAAAGGAAGGCAAATTGAAAGTTTGGGGAAGAACGTTTGATTTCCACTACTTAATTCTCAAGTGTAAGAAATAAACATATACATTCTAGCCAAAAGAGGACATCCCTAAAATTCTAATGAATGAGATGTGAAAAAAGTACAAATGTACAAAAATGTCTGATAATATACAAGCAATCCTATTATTATATAGCCTGGCTACTTGCTTATAAATAAAAACGAAATAATGTGAGTTATAAAAGATTCAAATCAGACCTAAGCTGAAGTCTACACTACTATCACGGTCAAAATTAAGTAGATGCTATTTTAAATATTTTAAAGTGGAAATTATATCAATTAAATTTAATAAATAAAATAAAATAAAATTACTAAAAATGAATTACGGTGACAATATAAATTAAAAATTACCAATTATAAATAAATTTTTATCAAATTACCAACTGCAGATAATATGAATGTAGTTTAGATCAATAATTTTACATCTAAGATAAGCTCATAAAGAACTAATAATATTGGCCAATAAACATCTGAGAATGGAGGATGTAAATTTCATAAAAAAACAACAACAATCTGATGACATTTTTCAATATTATATTTGATAACAAAAGTATTTTGATTCATACAAAATAAACAGTCGACAACAACTTTAGAACAATAACAAACAAGAAGCATTCAACATTATTTTTCACATTTTATACAAATCAAAGATGCGATTTCCTGGGCTTAGCTCACGGTATAATGAATTGAACATTCCTTACACTATTTTATATTGAAATTTTTATAGAAAATTAATTAATCAAGCTTGAAAACTGGCATCAGGAGAACGCAATGGAGAAGAGATAGACAGACCCTGAAGATACCGCGTGAGGTAGAAAAGCAGAAAAGACAAGAAAAAAGAAGTGAAATACCAATACTTTAAACAAGGATAGGATATCAATGAATTAACCGTGAAAGGAAAAAAAATTGAATAATTCATTAGTCATTCAAGTAGGTAACATAGGTAGCGTGAACCGACTGAGGTAGTTAAATTTGGAGGAAGATGGAAAAGTTAGCTTAGATTAGCTTTTCCCAGTACTTGAATTTGTTAAACGTTTGGTACAATGAATATTAGAATGAACGCAGCGATAAAAACCTGACAATGATTTTTATTTCACTGTATAGTGATCACAGCTATCAAATAAGTTTTGGAACTAACTGTTATATTCACGTTATTTAACGAAATTTGTTTTAGAAATTGAATTAATCGAATACTACTTTGTTTATAAAACATCGCTAGAAGATTGGAATTATCATGCATCTAAACTTCCAAAATAAAATTAAACAGGCTGAATTTTAAACATATCATGAATGATGGAAACTATCGTCATCAATAATTGACTGTAGATAAAATTGTCAAAATGAAGTGTAAAGTTCTTTTTGTAATAAATTCAAAGCTACCAAATCACAGATCATTGTGTAAAACATAGAAATCACTATATAGAATAATCCGCCCTGCGTTTCTGAACCAAATGCTTCTCATTCTGACAATTTATTTGGGTTCTTCATAATAGTATTCACTAAGAAAATTTTTCCATAGTTTATTGCACAACAGAGTCAATATCATACTTATAGAAATAACAACAATCATACACAACACTTACATACAACCAAAACGTAATTAGTGATATCTAGCAGTCCATTTAACGAATCTATAAGCCCAAGGCGTATAGAATATTTATATTCTAAATATTCTATCTTACATCCTAATCCTATATTCTAAACTCCTCGATCTGAACCAAAATAAGTAAATTTAGTAAAAGCAACTCAGTAGAGTCGCTCTTGAGGTTGATCTTGATGACCTTGTAATAATGACCGGATTTCTGAATTCAATCACATCGTATCTAATTATTATTGTTAGAAGATTATGAATTCTTCTTAAATACGCACTTTGTTCAGCAGAAACTTCGCTGAATGAACTATGGTTTATATAAATTTTAATTTTTCCTACACTCATAAATTATCCACATCCAACACTTACGCACATCAACAGTAATAAAATGTATTTAATTAGTAGTGCTATTCTCATAGCTGTTTTTCACTCAATACTAAGTCAAGTGTTTAAGACATAAACCTAATAATGGTAAAAACTTAGTTCAAATATATCTTATTTGAAAAGTGCATTACAAACAACTTAATTCTACACGATTCAGTATTCGATATTATGATTCAATTTAATCTTCTGAACTAAGAGAAAGCGCAAACATATTTTTATGTTTGTTATTGTTATTCGGCAAGCAATTCAGCACAAGAAATGCAATACTCTATTCTCATACATACAATACGTATTGTGTCATCCAATTATAATGTATATCACTACACCACTACCTTATTAAATCAGGAAGACATGAAGTCTTTCCTCAGAGAACTGAGGTAACAATCTTATACATACAAATTTAGATATTTTCCGAGCATTATATTAGGATACATAAAGTTCATGATCACTAGTTTATAGCTTTGGCACAATATCATTTATCCTAGCCTACTAATTGCTGACAAGATGTCAGTTTTATGAGAAAGAGGTTTCAAGTGTAGCTTACATTTTAATCTTACGTTAATCTCTATCTATACATAGTTCTTTCAAGGATGAAGACCTGAAATAGTCAAGGTAACGTGAGGTAAAAAGAAAAATAAGCAAGGATTTCCTTCCTAAGCTCTCCCTACAAAAACTTTTAGATTCATATAGCTACAAAAATTTAGCGTTAATGATTGACACATTTGAAAAACTAAATAAAGATCCAAATAGACAAATACTTGAAGCTGAGTACCTTATAATACCAAGTTTTCCACGATAATAAATGGGACCGATAACAATTGAAAATAAGATATTGATATGATAATGCCTGATATTGGAGTGAATTCCAACAATAAATTAGACAGACAGACCAATATCAGACAGACTTGTAATGAACAAATAGGAAGCAAACAAAATATATAAATAAGTTTTGCTACATAAACTACCAAGTAAAACTTATGTGCATTGCCTTGTATCTTATACCCAATTCAAGTTCGAGTCTGAAAGTACTAAAACTATGTAAGATCTTATGCAAAAGATAGCACAGAGAAAAACTAAGAGAAAAAAGTATATGACCTTTCTTTGAAATATCATGAAATAAACTTTGTAACATACAATCTAAAATAAATCCTGAAATAATGTGCTATAGAATTGGAAAATTTGAAAAGAAATTCAACAATATATTATTGTCGTTTCAACAATGATGCCGGTGCTATGGTTTTACCAAGGAATTGTAATACACCAAAAGATGTTTCAACAATGATACATAAATTTCAGAAAATATTTGTTGAAAACAACGAATTGGAAATATTTGAAATAGTTTTTACAAGACCCCAGTCACTATTTACTTAATAACTAGAACGAATAAATAGCGCAAAATTCTTTGCTCCTAAATCTATATCCATGAGCTTATGAAAAGAAATAATCTCTAGGTAGCCGAATTGTAGAACTAATTCCTGTATTTATGAACGTTTCTTTAGTCTTTTGACTCGAGGGTCTCTTGAAATGCCTGAATAAACACATTAATTTTCAAGAGTCCCTCGAGTCAAAAGAACCTGAAGGAACATTCACAAATACGGCTCTAAGTAGTATTTTGTATTGAGCGTCATTAGTCATATTTCTCAAACTGTTTCATGGTTTAAATCCACAAACATAAGCAATATCGGTGTCAGTTTTTTAGATGCTATGTTTCATCATCTTCATCTTGGTCATAGTCAAACTGTACAGCATCTTCTTGAAATACAACACTATTATTGTCTGTCTCGTTGTCTGGCACAACAGCTGTCGCTAACTTTAGATTGTTTATGATATTTTTGATACGGATTTTCGCCTTTTTCTTTTCTACAGCCTTTTCTATTTCTAGTTCAACGATTTCTTGTTTCTTTCTTTCCTCTGCTTCTGGATCTAGTTCTTCTGGTTCACTTTTTGTTGAAACATCTTGAGCAGAAGAACTAAGTAACTCAGACTTCTGCGGTGTACGTTTTTTGAACTTCTTTTTATCGTCTTTCATTTCTTTTTTCACAGATAAGTCTGCTTGCTTTTTCTGTAGATCAAGAAGCTGATCTAGCTGAACCTGTTGTTGTTGGAACAGCTGTTGTAGCTGATCTAGCTTTTCCTGTAAGATTAACTGCTCATCGACTATCGGTAATTGTTGTTCCTCATTTTCTTCTTTCACTTCTTGTTGCTCGTAAAGAGCATTTACTTCTTGTTTGAGTAAACTATCCAACTGCGCCTGATGTTTGGCTATTATTTCATCAGCCAATTTCTCATCCAACTCAAGATCTTCATTCTCATCCTCAATAGTTTCTTCTTTTGGTGGCTCCAAGATCGCACGTTTCTTTTTTAATACATTATCACGCTTCACATATTCTTTATTCTTAGCTTTTTTCCCCATCTGTTGTTCATCCGATATTTCTTCAACAATTGATTTTCGAATACCGGTTAGAAGATAATCATCCACATTTACTCCATCTATCTTGAAGTCGTCACCAAATGGTTTTTCTTCACTGATATTAGACTCTGGTTCAGTGAACATTTCTTTCTCTTTTTTCTGGATAAATTTCCCTTTAGGCTTTGCAACAATTAACTTTTCTTTGATTTTCTTTTCTTGCACAACTGGTTCTGAGTAGGATACTTCATCTTCTGTCTCTTCTGTCACCATTTCTTTTTCTTTTTTAAACGTTTCTATCAATTTCTTCACGTTTTCTTTAACATTGATAGAAGGCGCTCTGATATCATCTTCTTGAACGTCCATTTTCTCTTCAACACTAAAATCTTCTTCAACATTTTTTGATTTTTCAAATTTAGCTCCATTAACCGACTCTAAGTTTTCACTATTTTGGGGAATCACAGTTTCTTGCTGTTTATCTTCTACTACGAGTTTTCTACCTCGTTTTTTCACATTTTCAAATAACTTTTGATCATTGTTTTCATTTTTCTTCAAGGCACTTGAATCTCTTTTTGATATTCTTTGCTTTTCCACTTGTTTAACATCAATACTTGATTCATCTTCCAATGTTTGATTTTCTTCTTGAATAGCACCAACACTTGAGTCAGATGTTGTTTCCTTATCTTTTTCTGGTTGAATCACATTATCTTTATCCGAAGAGCTTTGTCTATCTTCTTCAATAGTTTCTATGACTTGTTGAATATCAGTCTCACTACGTTCATCGTCATTAGATACAATTGAAAACTCATCAAAATTCTCAGTCTTATCAAGTTCTGCAACTTCTTCAATAATTTCGTCCACAAATTCCTCTTCTTCCACATCTTCCTCAAATGTCTGCTCCCTCAAATCTCTTTCTCCATCCTGCTCATCATCAGAGAGAATGGCTTTGTTCGATTGTGAAATCATATCCAACGATGAAAAGTCTTTTCTTCGTTTTAAAATGAAAAGCATCGGTTTAGTTTTTATTCTAACGGGAAGAAAAGAATTATAGTTGAAACTTAAATGAGAAAATCCTTCTACATAATCCAATATATCATGGGATTGGCTATAAACTTTTAAGGATGGCGAATACTTGCTTTTTGCTTCAACTATCAGGTGAGTAAAGTTCATGAGCTCGGGAGATCCAGGGCTGAGGTTTTCTTGCTTGCTGTACCTGAAACAGAAACGTCATTCGAATATTATCTATTTGAAGTCATTCAAGGTGCTAATAAACTTAGAAAATGAGCGAAGATTCTTATTTAGCAACAAAAATATTCTGTTGCCAATTCACAAATAGATAAATAAAAATAACTTGACAAAAATAAAAGGCTAGTTTTTTGGAGAATGAAGCCCTATTGGGTATGAGAACTATCGTTGGGTAATGAATTGTATGACGATGATTGGAGCTTCAGGTGGATTCCGAAACACCGGGAAGTGATTTTACAGAAGAGAATAGAGTCTTTTGCTGGATAAACCAAACCAGTCAAATTTCCAAGAGAAGCTTAGGAGCTCGTGTCTTATCTGACTCACCAGATACCTGGCACGGCCCATTAATTTCAATTAATTAATTTTCAACAATCGATTCAAGAGAAGATATCATCAAAATAACTCCACTTATGATAGAGACGTGATCAAATAGTAATCAAACCTAATTATTATATAAGTTTGATAATGTCTCTACTTAGTAAAATTAGGATAGAATAAATAGCTTATTAGTTTCTAACTAGGTGCTAATTCAAATAATAGGTAAAAAAACTAATGATAGAGAACGATTGATAAATAGAGAAGCATATAGAAATGATTACTATAGTTAATCTAGTTGCGAATTCTAAATGCAAAAAGGAAATAATCAAGATCGTTGAAGCTTGATAATTGACAGGTTTCGTGACAACAAAAGATTTTGTGATTGATAGTCCGATTTTTTCGTGACCTATCATTCACCTAATTACCCACGCACATGTCTCAGGCTCATGTGGGCTTCATCAGCAAGAAAAAATGAAATCCCCTAATAAATTTAACTGACTTTGAAAAACCTTACTCCCTCGTTTTCAAAATGCTTAGATAAGTGAAAATGTTATTTACGTGCAAGCTGAATGAAGCTGCATGAACTTAATTCAAGTGAACTTACTTTGAAAAGTACAACTCCCTCGTTTTCCAAATGCTTAAATAAGTGAAAATGTTACTTACGTCCAAGTTGAATGAAGCTGAGTGAAGCGCGATACACCAGTCTGAGCAGCCAGATTACAGATATGGACAGAGACCGGTCCATCTGAGGAGACAGGCTGCAACTTGTGTAACCTGGCCATGGCCACCCCACCTGGGTAATTCACGTTGGCAATACTCAACAGAAACACCGAGAATGCGAAGTTGGCAACAATGTGTCCAGCCACGCCCAGTGCCAGAAGTTTTTGGAATGGATTTTTACTCCTATTTGACCATCTGAAACAACAATAAACTTTATCACCCATCAATCTACAGCAAAGTGTACAGCTTATGAAGTTCAATACATTGTTCAAAAATATGTGATTGTAGCTTTGCACTCTGAAAAGAACGTAAACAGAAAACAAGAGGTACTAAAAGTTAAGTCAAGTTATACTTCAATGACAGCTGATTTTTGCATTTCGCTTTAGCAATACTTCTTTAATAAAAACTTTAAAAAACATTTTTAAGTGAAAATTAACTCACGTTATGGCGTGACGGCCATAAAAAGGTGTTTTTTAAGTTTTTATTACATATTGGTGGAAACAAGATGGATCTTCAACATCATAATACTTCTTTATAAATCTAGCTCGAAAACCCTTAAAAACTCAAGAGCAAGGGAAGCTTTCACACTAAAAATTTTAATGTAACCGTTTGTAAAACTAAGGTAATGTAACTTTTTGTAAAAATAATAGGGCAAAGCTGTAGTACACTGTACCTTATTCTTTCGATATAGGTCAGAGATTGATCTACATGTTTGGTAAATTATTTTGTGGAATTTCATCATTTTAAACGGAATAATTCTAATTTTTGTGCAGATGAGAAAACATTAATCTGTATCAAAAGCCCGCCGGTATATGAAGTCTAGTGTACCTCGGTTCAACAGAAATACTGACTCGATACTTCCAGATTTGTGAAGGATTATTTTTATTTATTAGTATTATTTATAATGAAACTTATTTTTAGTCGTATGATGCCGACATGAGTCTTGAAATCTAATGAGGTGAATGATGAAAAACACCCATTGCTGAATGAGATTCGAACTCAAGACTGCAGGAAACAAAGCAAGCTAGAGCTATCTAATATAATTATATTATATTATCTAATCATAGAAAAGCGCTCCAACCAGAGCTACCATTATTATTTTTATACTTATGTAATTATCAAATTACTACAGCTGAAGGCAAAATAATGCCCCACAATATAATACCTTGATTTATGACAATTTCTCAGCAAATTTATATTATTTATATTAGCCTAGTGATGTTTTCCATGACGAAATACTTCATGAGCAATCAAATATCAAAACTGACACTGCATTTTAATTTAATATATTGTCTTTACTCACTTATATTGGAGATGCTAGAGGGATGCATTTAACTTATGAAAATAAGCTTCATCAGAGGCTGACGAAGCTTCTTTTCATAAGTGAAATGCATCCCTCTAGCATCTCCAATATAAGTGAGTAAAGACAATATATTAAATTGAAATACAGTATCAGTTTTAATATTAGATTGCTTATTCTACCTTTTTCAAAATTTATATCATCAATTTCGAAGAATTGAATTGAAAACTTACAATTTGTGGCAGGCACAAGCGGCAGCAATGTTGAGCAATGGAAATACGTAAATGATGAAGCGTAGCTCCTTGTGTGGGAGAAAGGAGAAAGCGGCCACAAACGCAATTGGCGGCAGCAAAAGACGACAGGCGCGCACATCCAACATGGCGCCCAGAGGTACAAGCAGCACTGAAGTGCCCAGGCCTCGAGGAATGGCTGAGTAGAAGTACCATGCCCAGGGCGAGGTCTACGTTGAGGTCACTGGTCAAGGTTGATAACATTTTCAATTCATTACAAAATATTAATGACAGTTTAATAAATAATCGTGTGAAAATCATACGACTAGTATGGAATATAACTTTAAAAGTACAGTGAGTTACAGGGATGGATCCAATTTTAATTGTTTATATCTCACAAAATATGATTATTTCAATTCAATTGTTTATTGCCACAACTTAACAACAAAAGTATACTTCATTTGTATATGAACAATCTATATATGGACTTAAATTAAATTTCAATTGATGCATTAAATTTCAATTTATCAACACATTGGGGCATTATATTCTAATATTAAACAGTGCCAATCTACTTGCGAAAATTTATATTTGAACTTCAACATTTTAAACGAACGCTTTCCAAACAGATATAAATGTTCTCCTGACGATGATCATAATCAAGTAGTTATTGAACTTTCTCTATTTGTGAACGAACTCAGGGAATAATAGAATTTGAAACAACAATTATTCAGTCAATAAAGGATACTCCGTAGTCAGAGCTACGATTGAGAATGGTGTTGAAGTAGAGTACTTCTCCTTCTGGCCAAAGCGGTCGTCCCCAAAACAGTGAGTCGACTATTACCGTCAAGCTAAGGCAAGCCAGGCCTGCTGGAACGCCTATCTTGATAACCCTGTTGAAGAGAGAGAATAGAAATGAATTCTTTCGAAAAATATAACTTATTGATTGTTAAAAAAAACATACAACAGCAATGGAGGTTTAACGAGTCTATTTAACCTCCAATAGTGGGATGGAGGTTGGATATTACACTTGGAAAAAGGTTCCTCGATCCAAGAAAGAAGGATGTAAAGATAACTTTTACCGGGTCTTGCCCGGGAATTCAGATTGGAGTTTTCTCGGGTAGATAACACATGGTAGCAGTCACATAATTACGAAATTGGGAAATTAAAATTGAAATTATTTTTATTCTCTATAAAAAATACAAAAATGTAAAATATAACAAAGTATATGTAGGAGGCTCCTCACATGGGCACATGCCTGACGTGAATGAGTGAAATTGTAATGTTGCTAGCCATAAATTTTAACTGTTTGAAAAGAGAAGTGCAGAAATAAGCTGTACTTTACAGCTTGAGTATTTAACAGCTGCAATACAGTTGATTCTGATGATAAATTGGGCTTTGAGGTTTGGAGGAAGCTTTGTGCCAATTAATGTTCCTAATCGTTGATGTTTTTGTGAAATCCGTAAGACTGACACACACACCCCAACTCTCTTATTATATAGATGTACAAAAATCAATTATTAGGTAAATATGATTATTCTTGGCAATTAAGATAGCTATAGTTATTAGTTTGAGTTATGCAATGCTTAATTGTATAATTTATACATTATTACGTTACAAGAGTTAAGCATGCTTGAGTTTAAAATTTTTTTTTGAGGATGAAGCCCACATAGGTCTGAGACCTGTGCGTGGGTAATGAGTTGGATGATGGTGATTGATGAGTTGGAACTACAGTTTTAGGTGGGTTCCGAACCACCGGGAAGTGATTTTACAGCAGAGGATAGTGTATTTTTTGCTGGCCAATCTAATCGGTCACCGTTACGAACAGGACCTACGAATCCCAATGATATTGTTTTTTTCAGCAATGTATTTTAGTCCAATTATTGAGAAAATATTCAAGTGAAAACTATCAAAAAGACATTCTGTATTAATAAACTGATATATTTTTCAAGATAACAGTTTAGTGGCGCTTTTTTCTTGGTGGATTATCGTATTGTAAAATATGATGCCTGATTTTTGAGAAAAAATGTAAGCATCTTTTATTTGAGCCATACGATCGAATAATTGCAACATTGTCTTGAGATTCTAAGCAAACAGTGAAATTGAAAATAGAAGGATGCCACGGCTGCAGTGACATTATCTTCAAACAATCGACTAAGAGAATCGATAGTCGATATGAAAGGAACGTTAGTTATAGCTTTAGGTTTGGTACAGATATAGATTATCGATGTTTTTATTCGATTATTTCGTAGAGAAGACAAGGGACTGCAACTGGATTCAGCTTCTTTTGCAATTTAACAGTTGCACTATCGATAACAGAAGACCTGTATTGTAGCACTTGGAATACTCGGTTGTAGTAAGCTATATTTTTAATATTTTTAAAATAACGCGTCAATCGGAAATAATAGCAATGTAATTGTTTCGAAGAAAATTATTCTTTTATTTATTATAACAAAACTTACGCCTCCAATTCTTATAATATTTAATATTACCAATCCAGGATGAGGATGGCAGTTCCACAGCTGAATAATATTCTTTGATTGTATAATTTAAACAATAGAAACATCTGCTCACTTGATTGGATGTATGCGTCTGTAGAACAGCTCAAACAAAAGGAGGAAGCCTAGGAACATGGCGAGTTCTGCACGAAATATTATGGTGGCCGCTGCTGACAGCCAAATAAACGCAGAGTGCTTCCTCCTTATCCAACAGTGTAGAGCGACTAAAACTGCAAGAAAAATCTTATTCAGCAAACAATAATCTTAGAATATATTATTACTTATTGGCAATCATCACTTCACCATTCATTAGACTATCAAGGTTTAGAGATATCACAGTAAATAAATTCATAAATGGTACTGATTATACAGGACTTTTTTTCGGAGGATGAAGCCCAAAGGTCTGAGAACGGTGCGTCGGTGATGAGTTGGATGATGGTGATTGGTGAGTTGCAGTTTTAGGTGTGTTCCGAGCCACCGGTCAGTGATTTTACAGAAGAGAACAGTCTATTTTGCTAGGCAATCCAATCGGTCACCCCTACAAAGAAGGTTCATGATTTCGTAGCTTATCTTGCCTGACTGAACAGATACCTACCAAGGCTCACAGCTATCTAGTGTGGGAGATAATCTTATTTGAATCTCAACATTTAGAACTTCCATTTTGAGACCATTCGCAAAAAGCGTGTTCTAGAGGAAGTGTATATCGTTAAACGATGTCTATTGGTTACATTTTCTTCAACATAAATTTATTTATAATTACTTTAATCGTACAACATACAGAGAACATTGAATGGTGTCGTATTGAGTGTTGTCTTGCTATAAAATGTGGATGAATATTAAAATTAAATTTGAATAAATGATGTTATACAAGTTAAAAGACATAGAACGTCCACTGTAGCCTATACGAGAAATTTTAGAATGACCTTGGAGTCTATTCTTAATGAATTTTTTTTTGAATTTTATAACTTGCAGTTATTTTATAGTTTGCAGTCAAATAATACAGTTTTATGAATCACACTAACTAGAAGACAAGTTATGAGACCAATCAAAACACCATTGGCTTAGCACTTTTCTATCCACATTTGTGACGAAATTCTTGGTTTAGATTTCGGAATGATGAATAGTATAATTTATAGCATCGAAAGGAATTCATGAATTGATAATGAGAATCCCATTTTATCCCAAGAAAAGAGGATGAGTACAACTTAATGTGGATAATTAGAAGAATTTATACCCTCTAGGGTATAAAGTCCCCTATAAGGGGAATTTTTTATAAGGGAAGTGATAGCCGTCATCCGTAGCCGGTATGTGTTCAATCAGATTAGATCAGCAACGCTCTCCTGGGCCCTCTCTGTAAGGGTGAACGATTGGATTGGCCATCAAAAACGACTCTGTTCTCTGCTGTAAAATCACTTCCCAGTAGCTCGGAACCCACCTAAAATGTATTGTAGGTTCACCATGTTTCCAACAACATGACTCAATCGGTGAGGTGAAACTAACCGTAAGGGTCTCCCCACCAATAAAAGCCATACGCATTAACTTTTTTTATACCCTATATTCATCATATGGATTGTGAACCACAATCTGTAAAGGTATTACTTAATTGATTTTCTGTAGTATGAATCTATTATTATTGGATATCCTTATCTGACGTGTTACAATTGATTAACTATGAATTTAAAGTTGAAGTTAATTGTTGTTATCAGTTAATATGATATTTGAATGGATGAAGTACCTAGTGGTAGAGTCAAAATATTTGGCAACGGTCTGCTCAAGTAGAACATGAAATGGTACTGCGACATGGAGATCAAAACAAACCATTGCGCAGTTTCGCGACCAAACACGTTCTTTATTGTCAAGCGGAAACGATGGAACGCCATCAGGACGGAAAGGCCTAAAATAGACCGAACTGTAACACAACAAAAACAGTGAACGTAAATAATTTTTGTACACAAATTTTCATAAAAATTGACTCATTGACAGACTTAACATATCATTAATCCAATGCCGTGACAACTTACATTATTTGGAGCACAGTATTAAAGGCTATTCAAAACGTTGGAACAGATTCCAAACATTAGTTATTTCCAAACTAAAAAAGAAAAATAGCTCTAACGTGTATAGAAAGAGGAGAGTTGAAAATTTTAAACAACCCAAGTAGAAGTTCCGATAACGGACGCATCGGCGCTGTTGTTGAACTGCAGTGAAATAATGGCACCACAGGAACGATCGAGTTGTTTTCAGCTCACACAAATCTACATGATGAGCAGGGAAACAAATTCTCAGTCAACGATGTGGCAAGTTCTGAGGTATATTTTACATTTTTTTTAGAATAGATTTTTCATTCTCTTAAAAAAAACACGTTTTAGTACATAACAAAGAAAAAAAGAGTTTAAAACCATACAAGCTTTGAGATTTTCTAATTTCAGCACTGCCATTTTACTGCTGACAAAAAACAGCGCCAATGTGGCCATAATTGAAAGTTCTACTTGGGATGTTTGTGATTATAAGATTTTCTTTTAATATGAATGTTGAATTGGGTTACAATCTTTTGCAGTTTGAAAAAATAAATGTTTGATATTTGTTTCTTATGGTTGAATAGTCCTGCATTATTGTTATATTGCTCTACTGTTATACTGGTCAGAAATTGAAATGTGTTATCACACAGATTGACCGCAAGACAGGCTTTTGTATTTAATAAAACTAGTAGAACTGATGTTGATATTGTGAAATCTCTCCATAATTGAAATAAAACAGAAGTTGTCCAATTTCACGTATTGAATCAATTGTTAGTTTAGTGAAATTTGACAACTTCTGTTTTGTTTAAATTTTTTATTTAATCCCCTAACTTTAACCCATCAACAACAAAAAAAACATGAGGTTTACCTTATAGGTTCTTCGTTGGATTGAGGATATTATTTGGTGGCCAAGTTTTTCAAACAATAGATCATTAGGCTACTATTGGGAATAGACAATTGGACCTTCAAATAGTCAGATTATTTTGTGAAACAGTTTTTCATTAACATTTTAGTTGTTATCATTTATTATTCTTGAAAAGAAGTCATTGATTTATTATCAGAGTATCAACTTACCTACATATTGTGTGATAAATTTGCTAGCACCCAACATTTGAATAGCAATAAAGAAGGGTGATGATACGAAGGATATCACAAGTGGACCAACAAAAGTGCGAGGAACCACTCCAGGAAACTCATGATGATCGTACTGAAATCAAAGCATTGCAGATCAATGAATAAAACAGAAAAGAACTGCATCTTATACAAAATTATTTGATAATTTTCTCTGTTTGAGATTGAATTGGGCAAGATCTTCAAAATTACTTCGGTTGTAAAATAACAATCAAAGGAAATTTTTAAAAGCTAAATATACTCTACTTTTAAAATAAAATACGTTACTTGAATTTTCATTTCGATTAAAAAAAATTGATTGATACTTGAATTACATGATAACGTAATTCCAAGATTTTTGAGAAAATGGTGTGTCGAATAGGAGCTTTCTTTGAATTTCATTTTAAGCTGTCTCAAAAACATTCTGAATAGATTTATTGATAACAAAACAGAAAAAATGATAGAAATGTGCAATATAAATCCTAACTATTACCATAGACGATTCATTAAGCTAACCTAACCTAACCTTACTCCCTGATCTATGCTATTACGTAGGGCAGGTTCTGCACTTTCAAGTAAAAACATGACCTTATTTTCAACTAAGAAAGTTGAGTACATCAGAAGGTCTACTGACCATGAGTATTGTCTGTAATTTTTCAACATTTGTTTTGAATGACATATTATTTTTCGTATAATCGTCATTCATTCAAAGAATAAGAAGTCAATTTGAAAATCTAATCCATAATATTGATAATAATATCATGCAGCCTGGCTGGCTCAGGGTTTACCAATTCGTATTACAGTAATAAATAAATATGACCTGATAAACGGCTCTGGTAGCGAAGTTTGTTGGAGCGCTTGTCTGTAATAAGATGAGGCTCTGGCTGGCTTCGTTTCCTGTAGCCTTGGGTTCGAATCTAATTCATCCATGGATGTTTCTCATCATTCACCTCATTACCCACGCACAAGTCTCCAGACTCATGCGGGCATCATCCACAATATAAAAAATAAAAACACTGAATAGCCTATAAATTTGAATTGCTTTCATCAATGCTTGGATGTTATTGGGTACAATAATATACATTCATTTTTTGTAGAATTCATGCAATTAAAAGTTGGAATTACTTCGCTGAGATTCGTTCGATGATGGAGAATATCGTGCATAGCTTGTAGGTTGAAGCTCTCCTCGACTTTTGTGTACGGGCAGAAGAGCAAATGGACTGCTGCAATGGCAAATAGTGCCTGCTCCAATGCCATCTTAAACTGTAAATAAGCAGGAGAAAAATAAACTATTAAGGAATATTATAAGCGTTTATTAGTTAATCATAGTTTTATTTGAAAGCTTTCCTAGTTTTCTCAAGATGCATACTATGTAGCATTGCCAGTAGCCCTTCGATACGTTTTAGAATGTAACTTCCAATTCGACACAACGGACTGAGATAAATTGGGAGTTAATAATTTGGATAGATTTCATTTCCACACAACAGTTGCTTCTTTACCATAGAAATGTATGAAAATTGTTCCAATTTTCTATAACCTAAAAGATAAATATTCTAATTTGCACTAAGTTAGAGCATTCAGCCACCAAAAGCTGTGCTGGGACAGCTCTTCAAACCAATGGCTTTCAATAAACGACCGGCCACCAATTGCGATGCTGTATTGATTGAATGGCGTCGAATGAATAGTTTCATTGAAAACCAATGATTTTTAGATCAATTATTTTGCTAACATTTAGCAGTTTTATAAATTACAGCATATTCCTAAATAACTAGAGGGGATTTTATCTATTCTACTACATAATTTAAATATTAAAGAGCACTAAATTCATGGTACCGGTAATCTAACAAATATTTGTTATATGGCTTCCTCAGTTGTTGAAGTGATTTCTCACTGGACTTTCGAATGTTACTGAGTGATCTCAACAATTACAAAGTGAATAAATCAAAAGATGCAGTTTTATCAAGCTAAACTTTTTATAGTTCAATTCAAACTGAGTTATCGGTGCATAATGTCAAATCTGACTTGTAATAAGTTGTTAAGTTACTTTAGCCTATTTATAATATGAGTTGGGATTTTTAAATTTTATAATACCTTTGAGTTCTTTTTAGAAAGGATATATCTGTAGGTTTAGTTGTGGGTGCAATTGAATATTTTCAAGCAATCTAATTGCTTTATAAGTTATTTAAATTCCATTAAAATGAATGATATTTCTGCATGGCATTCACAATGAACCATTAATGCAACAGGAATATACCAAAACGTAATTCATGAGTGTTAATTTATAACAGATCAACTTGAAAAACAATATACCTTAGTGTGTAGTGTAATGAACTTTTAAACAAAGTATGATAACCTATAAAGACGAATCATCAATAAAAGTGAATTAAGTATTGGCTGAGGCTTATAGACTACAAAATGTCATTCATCTTTATGAATTTGCACTTACTTTTTAATTATTCCGACACAAATTAAGGAACTACAATCATTTCGATATGATTTTTTCGGTTTATCGAGTTCACATGTTTTCTATTTTCGGCTACATGGACACGTCCCCACAAGTTTTCATCCGTAAGATCCCTGCATTATAAAACAAAAATCTTGGCCACTCACCAAATTTAAACTATATTTTTATCGAGTCATAAAGAACCCCAGTCACTACCATTAGCCTGTAACCCTTTCCTAACCAAACTTCGCTACCACAATCAAAAAACAACTCCGACAGGAACGTTCCGTCGGCCAGCTGATCAAAAAACAGCCGGCAGCCATTTTGAAATCCAGACCATATGATCGCTTTTGCTGTTTTTGCAATCTGCAATTGCTTGTGAGTTTTTGGTTATGTCTATTTCTTTCAAATTTAAGATGAAATAGAACGAATTAAGTTACAATTTCTCAGAACATAACATATTACTCTAGCAACTGTTCTCAGTTTTCAAAAACGCTTTTCCAAATTAAATGGGCAGTGGATTGAATTTATTATAGTGTGGCACTAAGTTAGGTACTTGATTGTGTTGACTTGAAAAAATTGTGTATTCAAGCTTAGGAGGATAATGATTTTGTGGAGTCTTTCATATTTCTAATACTCAAGGTTTTGATACTAGTATTCTCTATATAAGTTGTTGGGAAATGCCTTGTACTCCAGAAGAACCCTCTTCAGCTGAACCTATGCAGTGTGATAATGCGCACATCGAAGTGAGAGCCGAGAAATCTGGCAAAGAGAAACTACGCAGATGGATCAATAGGCAAATGAAGATTGAAATGACCGATGGAAGAATTTTATTCGGAGTGTTCTTGTGCACCGATCGAGATGGGAATATTATACTAGGCTCTTGCAGTGAATACCAACAGACGGACGGCTGCTTGGATGAGCCTAGGCTTCTTGGTCTCGTCATGGTTCCAGGTAGACATGTTGTGTCTCTCCAGCTAGCGCCAAACAACCCTGATGGAGAAACTACATAACTTAGAAGGTTTGTATAGACGACAGAGATTAGTGGTCACATATTTTAAATGATTTTTAGTCCTCTCTTTTCTACTTCTTTACTGTCCTTCCAACTTCTACCTCCTTCTCCAAGATGTCATTGACACATCAAAATATTATTAAAATGTTTTTGTTCTGTGATAATTAACTTATTGGATATCATATTGATTCATGATGAAAATGTTATTTCTTTATAAGTGAGGTTACTTGCAGCAAGTCTAAATTTCCAGGACAATCTGATTTAACTAAGCCTTGTATAAGGGTGCATGCACAGTGGACCATCCAATAATGCAGTTTAATCACTATCGAAAAATCAAACACATGATATGAAATGGTGGTATTCACACTGGTCCAATCTGTCATTGTCTTCCCTACACCATTCCCCGGTATTTGCTTAATTTTCGATGGTGTTTATAAACGAGTATTGGATGCTCTACTGTGCAAGCACCCTAGAGAAAGACAATCAAATTTCGTTCCCTGTTGAAATGTTGCTCCTGAAGCCAAGAGCATCAATATGTGGATTCCGCATCTTATTTATTCCAAATTTTATTCTTGAAGGGTTGATTACATTGGGATAGTTACTCGCTAAGCGAGTAGCGAGTAGGACGTTACTGACCGACCGTGCTACAGCAGCTCAGCATACCAAGCCAAATTATATTAAAAAAATTATTTCTAGAATCACCTCCATACTATGGAATTTCTAAGACAATAAATAATATCGCAACACAAAATTAAAAGATGAAGTTTATCAACAATTATTCAATAGAATTTCATCAAAACAATATACAATATATCTCATCTGAAGTGTTATGCTGGCAGCCTGTGTGATTAAGTATCGGCTTTGGCCACAATAATATTGTATTTTGGTGTTGGCTACTCTGCCAGCGAGTACAAATGTGACCAAATTCAAAGTTGAGAGCCTATCTACTTTGAATTTGGTCACATTTGTACTCGCTGGCAGAGTAGCCAACACCAAAATACAATATTATTGTGGCCAAAGCCGATACTTAATCACTCAGGCTGCCAGCATAACACTTCAGATGAGATATATTGTATATTGTTTTGATGAAATTCTATTGAATAATTGTTGGTAAACTTCATCTTTTAATTTTGTGTTGCGATATTATTTATTGTCTTAGAAATTCCATAGTATGGGGGTGATTCTAGAAATAATTTTTTTAATATAATTTGGCTTGGTATGCTGAGTTGCTGTAGCACGGTCGGTCAGTAACGTCCTACTCGCTACTCGCCTAGCGAGTAACTATCCCAATGTAATCAACCCTTACGAAATATAATTGTATGTCATGTAATGTATTTAAATAATGGTTTTTTGAGAGTTCCAAAATTTTATGAGCTTTCATTAGAGGCATGAACATTTATACAAATAAGAATGCAGTGGCTGTGCTATTTTTGCATTAATAATTAATGCCAAAGGAAATTAATTCATTGTCAAATAATAACTATTGTGGCTTAAATTCTATCTTGTCTACCTAATTTCATGAAAAAAAATTGGTTCGGTTTCCACTTTTTTCTGAGACGAGTGTGAAGTGAGGAGTACCACCAGTAATTTACAAAGAAAACGTCACACTCGAAACAACTGTGTACTGAATCCAATTATAGCTTGCCTATTAATTGTAATGAATATTTTCAGTGGCCTTACAGGAAATACTAGGATCATAGAAAGGGCAATTTCATAATTTGGAATTAAATTTGAATGAAAATCAAATTTATTAAATCATTCTTGAGAGTATTCAATTTAATTGAGTCATTTCCAACTATTTAAAAAAAAATGCGCAATTTCTTCTCTGCTGGTCTCTTATTATATTAGTGGATGTTTTTAACTTGACTCGCTACTCTGATATATTCATATATTTTCGTTCAACTTCACTTTTCTTCTATTGATTTGCAGGTGCTGATTGATCATCGCAATCGAAGAAGAATCAGTACGGTACAGCAAAAGGACTTCAAATGAAAATGCTACGAAATTACATAGACGATATTCAATTTCACTAAACTATTCACCATATTAGAGAAAAATTTGAATTTCGTGTTGATAAACATTCAATTTAGCTAATAAAATTTATTGAGTGGACGTTTTCAACAGTGGAATATCTGTCTGCAACTACATTGTGTTCAAAAGGTTACAATATAATTTTTATAAATTGTGTTGGTCACTATTAAGTAGACATTTTTGAACTTGTGCGTTATCATATTTATTTAAATAATTGTTATAATCATGAAATACGTACAAAGGTGATTTACAAGTGAAGTAATTATTATCAACTTGAGATGAATAAGTTTTTACAAACATTCAATCCCAGTACTGGATCAGTAGTTAATCAAGAATCAACATTTTGTAGGATATTTGTATAGATAGCCTCAAGCTAGTTCATAAACAAATGCAAAAAGTTAGTGTTGTATTTTAATTGTTTGCAATTGATTCACTGATCTTCATGCTTACTTGTCGAGTTTGGGAATTTTGATATTGTAATATCGGTTACACTTCATCTGTTTTAATGAATAAGCTTACTTGAAGAAGACTGTTTTCATTATAAGTTCCCTTGATTTCATTTTTGTAATTCTCTTGCAATACACACACCAAGTGTGAATTTTATTGTAGGCTACAACATGAATCGGTTTGAATGTAGCTTTTGTTCTGCAAGTTATAAAAACTTGAGAGACCTGAAAACACATGAGAAGAAGAAGCATGGTGTAAGAAAAAAGTTTCAATGTAGTCAGTGCAATGCACAGACAAATTACATTAGAAACTTACATAAGCATGAGAGATTAAAACATAATATTGTTCATGATAATGTAGAGGCAAAGCAAAATGTGAAAGTTACTTTGGTTAAGTGTCATCTATGCACAACTTGCATCCGAGTAACAAAGTTTGTAGAACATTACAAAAGTGAACATTCATTGGATGTTGAAATTGAAAAGAGAGAATTTCCAACCTATGAAGAATTCAAAGCTTGGAAAACAGAAGAAGAACAGCAAAATCAGTCCAAGTTTATTAAGAGTACTTCAACTGTGAGCTATAAAAGATGTAGAGATGGCGAGAGTGTTTCTTATGAATATTATTCTTGTCATCTTAGTGGGAATTACAATCCTCGCGGTAAAGGACTAAGAAAGCTGAAGGCCAGTGGTAGCAAAAAAATTGGCATGATTTGCCCAGCTGAAATGAAGCTCACCATCTTCAGCGATGGAACTTGTAATGTCAAGTATGTGAAAACACATGTTGGCCATAGTGAAAATCTAGAAAGCCTGGAACTTCCAATTATTGAAAACATCTGTACTGCTGTTGAAATGCAGCCCCAGGCATTGTCCGAATTTCCAATTCAAAATTCAGATCCACCAGAAATAAGGGACAACTCAGTAATTGTTATTGTTGAGCCTTATCAAGAAAACGCTATTATTCTTAACAATTCTCCTATCTCTCTTCAGCAGAAAAGAGATGAAATATCGAACCAGTTTCAGGTTCTGCTTAACTCTGTTAATTCCATCGAAGAATTGATGTTTATTGAGGGTGAATGTTTGAGAATGCAAACCCAACTTTCAGCCTCCACTTTTCAGTGAAAAATAAGCATTTGTAAATTGCTTGGCATTATTTTGTTGATTAAATAAAATAGTTTAGAGAATTGATTCACACAGGTCCATTTATTAACACTATTCCCATTTTTCTTCGCTATTAAAGACTATTAGTTTCATGTCAAGGTCTTAGGTTCATCTCTTGTAGGTAGGTAACTTTCATATTCTGAAAGTTTTACCTTGTTTCTTGACACCCGTAGCCTAGTATAATATCGCATATAACATAGTTTTGTTGATGTAACATTTCCGTAATAGCAATTATTTGTAAATAAACTGAATAGTAGTATTCATTTTATTCTGAGGTTGATTATCCTATCAATATTAAAGTAGTGTAATACTAATTATCAGGTGATTAAAAAAAGTATACGACTTTGAAATCTGTATTAAATCAAAGGAACTTAATAGAACCTATTTTATACATAATTTTAAAGAGCATCTAAATAGTTATTTGTGCAACTAGTGTGCAAAGTAGCTCTTTGCTGCACGAGCTGAAGGCGAGTGCGGGATATTTTCTCGATTACAGCAGACACTTTCAGCACATTAAATTTTTCCTGCAGTTGATAAACCTGAACAAAGTAAAGCGAGTGTGGCAAAGTAAAAGAGTGCAGGAATCACCCGTTTTGTGTACTATAATAGTGTGAAAAAAGCTGTTTTGTTAGGTAACTGTAGTTTTTTTTTACAGGAAAACCATGTCAGGTGTCAGTATATCCCTTCCAGACACGTGATAATATCAACCCAATACTTAAACTTGTTCCACAGTCTATCATGCATAACTGGCCTCCAAGAAGCCCTGATCTGCGACTTTTCCCGTGGGGGTATCTTAAGGATATGGTGTTTCAATCACATCTATCAGCTAGTATTGATAAATAATTTGAAACAAGAAATAACAGCAGCTATCTTAAACTGTCATGCACGATATGATGCTAATGGGTATTGGGTTGATATCGCTGGAGTGTGTGGAGGAGGTCATATTGAACATCTGTGAACTTCTCTTCCAGCGAAAAGAACTTTTCCCAATACAGTACTCTTTATAATGATGTATTACACAAGGTTCCAGAATAGCAAAGATAATAATGATACTATTACGTTGTCAAAGTATAAATATAACTACTCAACAGCGATGCGGGGGGGGGGGGGGGCCTTGGATCATATGCTTGCCGATCATGCTAAATAAAAATTTATTTTTACTTTTTTTATAATTATATTGAGATGGAGCCAATGAAAGCTAAGCCAGTAACTTAAAAGGCATGCTGTGTATATATTCTCAATATTGCCCAATTTCTCAGTCGTTCAGCAAATCTTTCAGTAGCTATTGATTCATTAGTGGCCCTAAGGTTTGTTTCACATATACCCAGCAGTCAGGTAACCGATGTCGTTTACCCGGAATAATTACATTGTATCATATGATTTAAAAAATTGGATGAGTGTAGCGCTCCATATGATAAAATGTTCCAACAGTTGGGGAAACGACGCCGGTTACCCAACTGCCGGGTATGTGTGAATCAAACCTTAAAGCCACTATTTTTAATAAATAGCTACCGGTACTGAATGATTTACTAAACTACTGAGAAACCGGCATCAGCTATATAGATTACTTTATTTTGAGTATGAAACTCTAGATCTAAAGGGAAGTGATAGCGGTGAGCCGTAGCAGGTATCTGTTCAATCAGAGAAACACTTGAGCGCTCTTTGTAGTGGTGACCGATTGGATTGGCCAGCAAAAAAATTGTTCTCTGCTGTAAATCACTTCCCGGTGGTTCGGAACCCACCTAAAACTGTAGGTCCAACTCATCAATCACCATCATCCAACTCATTACCCACGCACAGGTCTAAGACCTATGTGGGCTTAATAGGCCTACTAAAAAAAAAGAAAATAGATCAAAATCAAAAACTAGGGATGAGACTGAATTGAATTCTATCTTGCTCCTAGCTTCAAAATATCTGGGGAAAATAATTAGTATTGGAAAATTGAAAAAACTCATTCATGAGTATCAATTTGAGCTGATTATTTTTTAGGAAATTGTATGATTATAGGAAGGTTAAATGAGAATGGATTACTTTGAAATATTCAGAAAATTAATACTTCCATGATAATTTATTATACACCGGAAGTTATTAAAAATAACAAGTAATACTCAGGTTTAATAGAGAAATAACACAAATTACAATGAAAGCACCTATAACTTATAATAAACATGGGTGTAGAACTAACATACGTAATCAAAAGTCAACTAGTGTGAAATTGATAGAATAAACATTAAAATATATGGAGTAAATCAAATGCTACAATAATTGTATGAATTATTCATAATATGTTCTTACTTTGTTCCTTACAGGAAACTATACTTTGAAAAAATATACTAGGCCTAAACATCCAAAATGAGCAGAATTCGATTCATAAGTACTAGATTATTGAATAAGTACGATATGACAATAATTCCATTATAAGAAGATTCATGATAACTGTAAAATGAAACTTGAAGGTAGTCTACTTTTTTAATAGCTGATACAATATTGTCAGTGTGATATCTACTTTAGCATGTGTTTGGCCTCGGCCAGGAGAAAAAATTAATGTCAGGAGTAGGCAGCAAGCAGTGCTGCTTTGACTTCCCACCATTCATCTTGCGGCCGATACTTTTATGCTTACTTTGACTTGAAAATTCGTTGGGAGCAGCGATATGAATTTTAAAGAGAAACCACAAGTGAACCGAATTTAATAATTCAAATATTATATGAATTAAATTATCAAATATAATAATGAACTATATACTCATTTAAATGATGCCATGAAATAGTTTGGGTGTAAAATTAAAAAACCGCTTAAATCAGAAAAAATAAACGAAATGCATAAATTTAAAAAAAATTAACTTTCGATAAAATAATTACCTCAGCAATTGAATCCTTGAATTAATTTGAATTTTTTGGGCGGACATAAAATTTCAGGTCTCTTGGACCTTTACCAGGAATCTCCCGACAGATAGGTTAAAAGAATTAGTGAAAAACATTTAGGCTTAATGTGGTGAAACATGTTGTTTTTCTCTAAATTTATCTCGAATTCGAGACATTATGAATGTACTACTCTGTACCTGAGATATTTAGCCTTTTTTAAATCGCCCAGTTAAACAATTTGTATTTGAACTGCATGTTACTGAAGTTTCACTTCAAAATCAAATATTGAAAATGAGTAGGCTAGTGATTGGCGGTTAAAAACAATAATGCATTTAAATTATAGATTCATACAAATGGCTTAGCAGAGTTATAACAGATGGCAGTGGTGCAAACAGAGTTCAACTTCAAATTCATAGATAATTATTCCCAATCAATAATGATATGCAATAAATTGATGTGTAATAGTAGTCATCATGGGTGAAACCGATGCAAAATGGAGTTGACCTTCAAGATTCAAGAAATGCAGCTATTAATTTTAATTCAGGAAATGTGAGAAGCCAGTTTAATGCTTCAAGATTGCGAACAACATTCAGTTGGATCAAATTTGTCCCTTATTATACGATATTTCAGAACCACAGCAGCTTACACTGAAGACAATGACTAAAGTTCAATACAAAACCAGTCAATCCAATAGGATGCTGGTATTTGAATCTTATTCTGCTCTGTCATACATCAGTTTTTTGACAATTTAATGAAGACTATCATACTTTAATTTCGGTTTATTTCAGTAGAAGTTTTCAATTCGCAAAGAATGGACTCAACTCTAGAATGAACTTAAAATTATTATAATTGACGGTTACCCTCGAAACGGTAACTTTGGAGGATAAGTAATGACTGCAATTTCAAAATTAATACTCAAATACTGATCACAATGATGGAATATTCCTGGATTTCTTGTTCCATGACGAACTGCGTTGTTAATATTAACTTGCTATGTAAATTTAACGACTTTCAGTCAAATATTCATCAAGAATAAGTAAATTTTACTTATTCTTGATGAATATTTGACTACGTCGTTAAATTTACATAACATGATGGAATATTATTCAAATGACACAATAGAGCCCGTCATAGAAAACCGGGAAAATTCCATTGAATGGTAATTCTTCTATAGTTCATGAATGTAATCAACAGCTACGTGTTATAAAACTTTTTCAACAATTTAGGCTGATATATTTTCACTCCAGTAGGCCAGTAACTCTTGATAACTGTTATCCATTCCATTGAGTGGATTCTTTAAATTCTATTTTATCGAGTTTCAAAAGCATCTCAAACATTACATCTAATTTTTTCATTCATTCTACCGCCTAATAAATCACTATTATGCCATTTTGGTGATGAAGTAATATTCCAAAATAAATCTAAAACAGGTACTGTAGTCTACATAGAACAAACCACTTGATCGACTTAGTGACAAGTTTTCAAGCTTTTATGATATATTAACGACAGTAAGTTTAGTTTGATTATGGAAAAGACAAAATTAAATTTTCATTATAATGCAGTTGGTTCAGCGAGTCTACGGAGAGGAGTAAACAAACATTTGCGTGCGTTCAAGCTCAGACCCAACGAAGCCCGATTCAAAGAATAGTTTTCTAAACAAATCGAATAGGCAACAGGCCTACTCATTGAAAACGCCTAAACTACTGTAAAATATAAACAAACGTAATGGAGCAAAGAGCTTGCCAATAAAATTATTAAAAAAAAACGATTTGAGAAATTAAATTATACTTATAATGCAAGCTACTGTACAAACACAAACATAACGAATTGTTAATCACAATGGAGGACTACAACTCAGTACAACACTCGGAATTCCTCACACACACATGCAAAGTTTGTTTGGGTCACTCCGTAGGCTCGCTGAACAGACTATACTCAATATGTTAAGTCAAGTTAATATCCATTGTTTTATTTTATGTAGATGCATTGATAAATTAATTATTTTAATTGATTTTTTTATAATTATCCATTATGTAAATTCAATTTAAAGAACATTCATTTTGAGAAATATTACACTAACAAACATTTAATATTGAGAAGAGTGATCAGTGATTTTTTAGAAGTACATCATATTAAATTCTGATTGCTTTGAAATTGAAGTGGAAATAGAACGGTTTTATGAGTTGCGATAAATTAGCAATCATGCAATACGAATAAGAATAACAAAACAGTTTTGTACATTCAACAATATGAAATTCTTCCATAAAAACAGTAATTATTAATCAGCATTCTAAATAATAAGACAAATTTCAACTTGTTTTCAGTCTAATACAATTAATTGACAACTGGAATAAATATTTAATCACGTACTAATTTTACAAACTAATAAAGCTACTAATAAAGTTTAATCTTAAGGCTAAGAGGCTTATTTAACGAACTAGATTAATAACTTATGACTGAAAATACGTTAATTAGGAAGGTAGTTGCCCTATCAATTTCATTTTAAAATGTTTGAAGTATAATCACAAAAGCACTTGAATTATGAGCCAATAATTATATTGTTTTTGATTAGTGTGATAGGAGAACTTCATATTAAATTG
This sequence comes from Conomelus anceps, assembly GCA_948455865.1. NCBI lineage: Eukaryota > Metazoa > Arthropoda > Insecta > Hemiptera > Delphacidae > Conomelus > Conomelus anceps. Next base: position 67,063,188 of record OX418219.1, read on the forward strand.
TTAATAATTAAGTTGGAGTTAATTTTAAATAGCATTTTAAAAAATTTTATAATTTTTATTGTACTACAGGAACCAATCCCAAGAAATGAGGCTTAGTACGTGATAATGTTTGGTAATACTATTTTTCATGATTTTCATTGTGAAAAAATAAAAAATATATTAAAAAGTGAGAAAATATCATCTGTAAACAAAAAAATATTTTTTCATCATGTTGCAACTGGTTCTAGAAATTACTTGTTAATCATTACAGTTCCAAGCAAGCATTTAAAAGCTTAAACTTAAAATAACTATTAAAATTTAAGATAACTACTTTCATTGCAGTGAATTATAATCATTTATACAAACAATTTACAGTTTTATAACTGGCTTAAATTGAACCAAAATATTTCTGTTAAATTTATTTTTGAAAAATACCCACTATAAGAAAATTGGATTAAAATTTTTGCCGGCTTGAATGAGTAACAAGGTGAATGAAATTCCAAATATGAGAGAAGAAAGGGAACTCAATATAATACAAGTCTAAATTATATAAGAAATAAACAAAATCAATCATAATAAAAATGATAGGGCAGCTGAAAACTTAAAATAACTATTAAAATTTAAGATAACTACTTTCATTGCAGTGAATTATTGAATTATAATCATTTATACTATTCTTCACTATACAAAAGTAATACCACTTACCATATCATCCTAAAAGATGATTTTTAACAACTGATCCTAACTATACATATTGTTATAAGCAGCATTAAAAATATAGATATATAACTCTTATTCTATTCTCGAATATTAACTACTAGATAACGACAAAACAACCTCAATGGAGGAAGTCTGAATTCCTCAAAGTTTGACTGCACTGATATTAGACTAGGTTCAATTTCAATTCACATACTTCAAAAAAATAGATTTTAATACTTTGTTATATTAGTATTTATTCCGGTATCTACTGATCCATACTACTTGATCATTGATCATGCTCATACTCCAGGAAAAATCACATAATACAGAGAATAAAGTTTGACTACAAGAATATGTTTTAATGTAAAAAGGCTCCCAATGGAGAATTTTAAATTATATGATGTTTTCGATGCCTAGTTGATAATTCCTTGACTTCCTATTAACTAAAATGAAATTTAGTTTTGTCCATATCTGACTCGTCACAAAATTACCGTTGATAACAAAGGAAACAAACTTCTTAACAATTCAAACTTGTAATTTTTACTTCTAATAAGGCTGCTATCTTGTACTACGACTAATATACAGTTTAAATTTTACCTAATTTACGGAATAAAACTCGTCACATGATTACAGTTTTCTCAATATGGCGCCTCCTTGTTTCTAGCACTCACAATGAAATAATGGAGATAAAACAAAATATGTGAATGACAATAAATTGAAATAATCCTTACAATACTTCAAAAATATTCTCAATGTTGAGTACACAGTAATTAGTATAAAAGATATTTCAGCTTGTATTTGTATAACTTACATTATTCCCGGTCAATGAAGCTAAAACAACACGATTTTTCCACAGAAAAATATTTTCTGCAATAGTGGGTAAAAAATTTAGATATTGTTGCAAATTATAAAGGATTTAACTCCGACTCTACTAGGCCATGCAGGATGCAAGAATATATAATGTTATGCACACAAATTGAGGTAAATACATTATTCAATAATTGGGAATAAAATACGCAAAAATTATAGATTTGTTCTTACCAATTAAGAAAAATTACCTCTAGATAATTTAAATGTATGGACTAAAAAGAAATCTCAAGCTGATTATTGTTATTGTAATAATTGACTATTGCTTTGAGGAATATGTTCAATTTTGACATAATATCTATGATAACGAATACATTCAATAGAAGTTGCTTAGAAGTTATGACTACATCACTAATATTAAATAATTCAATAATACATCGATCAAATGAAAGAAATCAATAGAATAATTGTGTTGATTATTGAACTAAAATGAATGCAACATATTGAAGAGATAAAAGGCAGAAAATACTTGAAAAAACCTTTTCTTTGATATAATTGCTCTGATATATTGAACAAGCTCTATGTATTAAAAGTTGTTTCACTCAATACAAATGAGGAAGTGCATACATTAAAAAGATAATGGATTATAAATTTGATACATTCAGAAACAGATAAAATGAACAAATGAAGGGACATATTAAAATAAATAGATAATAAAAATGAATCATAGTAAGCTATAACATAGAATATCTTTCACAAAGTAGGCGATTTCAGATTACAAAAATTAAATCATTGAATTTCAAAAATGAAATTCAATTATTACAAAATAAAATCAACTACTTAGCAAGAAATCACACTCAATACAATCAATAAAATTTGGCCATGCAATGAATAGCAAAGGTTAGCAAGGATTAATTAAAACAAAAACGAATTAATTATAAACAAATATACGTAATGATCATTAAAATAGTTTTCTTTTATTTCAATTCTTTTTGTAACTGGAGTTCAAATTGTCTCATGTGTTCGATTCGGTTAATTTTTAGTATAGTTTTTCTCAAATTACAATAGAATCAAAACTCCTTTTTTCTAATTAGGCGTTCATTACCATTTTTAGATCTCACTAAGTGCAAAACAAAACACTCTCTTTCAAAATGTGTCTAGGATGAAACCTTAAGAATTATTACGAACGAAAAAGTCTTAGCTAAAATCATTTCATATCACTGACACTGGAATATTCAAGTATATTGAAAATTGAAACAATACTCATATCATGAAACAAATAGTAAGGAAGAAATAGCTTTGGAAACATGGTTTACAACAAACTTCCAAGATTTTCCATTAGAATAAATATTACGCAAGACTGAGTTTACTATTACAATATTTTTTACGTGCCATGTTCTGGTGCAATTTCGTCCACTAAACTCAATTCTAGACAATAAAAAAAACAATTATGCAAAATACATGAGAAAAGCATCTGTATTTTCATTTAAAAATCTACTCATCATGCAGAATATAATTTGATAAAATCGAGAGCACGATCAATTACTGTATTATTAAAAATCTGTGATATTTATGGTAAGAATTGAAGAGCTATGTGGAAGAAGACTGTGAAAATTCTTTAAAAAGCACACATCCTGATGGTTTTTCAATAGAGTATGCAGTTATTAATTTAGCCTACCTACTTGAGTTAAATATGAATTGACTGAGCAAGAAGAGATCCAGTTGATAATTGAAATAGCTAATTTAGCACCAGGCACAAAAAGGCTAATATTTCAAAAAGATATGAGTAGTTTCTTGATCTTTGACTGTTTTATCGATTATTTTAATTCAAAAGCAGCAATTTTATTTTACTAGTTAGGATAAACTGGTAAACATTCATTCTAGCAGGTTTTAGTTGACCAGTTATCTAATCAATTAATTAGATGAGAAGAGATCAAGTTGATGAAGAAATAAGCTAATTATTTAATCTAGCAAACGGTTAATACTATATTCATGATAATGCTAACACCTTGATCTTACACTTCTTCAACTTAGCAGTTCAATTTAAGATATTCATGCAGAACAATCAAAAGATTGAACATCAACTATAATAAACATCTAATAATATGCTATTCATTAAGAATAATCGAAGATTGAATACCACCTGTATTGATAAAAATCTGCAATAAAATGGGTATAACTAATGTTATTTATGTGATCCAATCAGGGGATTGAACAGTACCATCTGTATTTATAATCTAAAATGAAATAGCTATCATTAATGCTATTATTCATGTGGAACAATAAAAAGAATGAACAGTACCATCTGCATTTATAAACTTATTCGAAAATAAACTAACTGTAGCATATGAATCAATCAAAAGATTGAACAGCATGCCTGTATTTATAACCTACAATAAAATAATTATAACTAATGTTATTATTAGTGTGGACTAATCAAAAGATTAACCAGCTACTGAAATGTATAATCTACTAGTATATTATATCCATGAGGAGCAATAGATTTTCCAGCACTTGTACTAATTACGCTACAGATACTGGTAGCTATTATCTGAAGTGTAACAATTGGGAAATAGCTCAGTGCAGTCGAACTTCTCGAGGAAATAATTTAAAGGTGTAATTCCTATGCGGCACCGTCTCTACACATACCTTAATACAGGAGTCTACAGATATACTAATTACATTGAAAATAGCGCCTGTATATACATATATATTTACCTCATCAAAAAACAGCTTTTCGAATTATTTATGGTGAATATATTTCAGGGCAACGACGGGCGCCATTTTCAATGTGATTAGTATATCTATAGAATCCTAAGTATGTGTAGAGTCGTTGCTGACCTATGCTGTGGCCGTTACGACACGACTCCAAGATGGGAGAGACTGCAGTGGCTCTGTATAATAAAGCTCTTAGAGGTGAGAATACACGAATGCAACGTCATGGCGCACCAATGTGTAGTCTGAACTTCAGGTGCAAGGGTGCAACAATATGGTGGTGCGTTACGCTCCGTTCGTGTAGTCTCACCTCTAAGAGCCTTATTATACAGAGCCACTGCAGTCACCCTCGCGAGACACAATTTAAGGCTAAATCAGCTGACCGTGTGACCGAGCTCAACAATTTCAAAGTACACGAAGGCATTCACTTTTTACATCCATCAGCTTATTTGAAATTTACCCGGCTGGTGTGATTTTGTCTGAAATTGTGGCGCGCGGCTGCTACTGCAGTGTATCTGTATAATAAGGGCCATAGTCGAGTATTAATTTATTGTAATGTAATTGTAAGTGTACCACTTAAGAATAGCGGATCATAAGGGCTTTATTAGTGGTGCACTTAGAATTACAATTGCATTACAATTAATATGGTGCAATTACAATTAATACAGAACTAAGGCCCTTATTCTCAGAGCCACTTCAGAGGATATCAGGTTGTGTGGTAGTTATAAAGTGTTTTTATCAAGGATAACTAAGACACTGGTAGAGGCATGTCCCTACACCATGGAGGAGTGCTACACTGCATTCACAGGACTCCGGTCTTGAACTCGACATGTTGCATGCCACTTGAGCTCTGCTCAAAACTTGTGGCTCTACGCAACAATAATAATAATAAGTCGCCGTCGCGAGCCACAATTGAGGATAAATAATTTGTAATAATAAATTATTATAACATTCGGGTACCTTTGATTAAAAAATCAGCTGGTGTTTCTAAACATGTTGATGCCATCATGCGCCATATTCCCTACCAATTGGACTATTAATGTCTTTGACATTGATGAACTCGGTTAAACGCTCAGCTGTTGTAATTTAGCCATAAAAGTAAAGCGCGACGGCGACTAAAGTGTAATAAGGCTCTTAGAATGGCGTCGTAATAGGAATTACACCTAAAAATGTATGTAAGCTCTGCTTCAATAAGAAAGCAGAAGGCGAAATTATAGTCTAACATTATTGTTCAGCAGTTTGTTGTCAGCCATCTACTGAGGAGACTTGGGCGTTGCGCTATGAGGAGGGAGGCGTAGGAGAGGGGGAGGCGTTGAGGCCGCCGAGCAGGGAAGTGCGCTCCTCCATTTGGTCGTGACGGTGCGCAGTGGTCATGCGCGGAGTGCGGGACGGAGAGGGCGACGGCAGGCCGAGAATGGGCTCCGAGGCGGCCGTCAGCAGGTGTCCGTTGATAGCCTCTGAGCCGGCCGGCACCAACGAGCTCGGACTGGTGTGGCCTGAAGATGGAGCCTGTAATGCCCAACATAAAAAAACAATCACCATCAAAATATAACAAAGTTTTCATTCTCCTTTTTGTAATTATGGTTTTTTTTTAATATTTTGATTGTTTCTGTTCTTAAGTTATGGAAGAATTATATCTGTTTATTTTTTTTTTTTAAAGAGTATGTTATTGAATTGTATTTCGATGAATATTTTTTGCTGTGTTTTTCGATTGTTTTACAATGAAAGGATGATAATTGTGTGTTTTTAGTTTTGTCACCTCATGGAGATACTTTAAGATCTTTATTAAATTCATTATTGATTTCTCTCATTTCACGAGCTTTCTATGTTTACTAGTAATATTATTGAATGAATTCACAGCTAGCGCTTCAAGTATTTACTTTGCTGGCTGTGCCAAAAATGTGTTATACACTTTATATTGTGAATTTTCTTATATTTGTATTTTTGTATTTTGGCGAATAAAAATATTATTATTATAATATAACAATCGTTGAGTCACGTCCTGCACTTGTTCACTAGCGACCTAATAGCTATGACACCAGACCTGAGCCAGCCAGATCATACAATATAATTTTAACAATCTAATATCAAAACTGACACTGTATTTATATTTAAATTATGATTTCTACTCACTTATACTGGAGATACTGAAGGGATATATTTCAATTCTAAATAGTAGATTATAATACCCTATTTTCATTTAATCAATCATTGACACCTACTTGGACAGCACTTGGAGAGCGATAAAGAAGCTTCACGCGCGAATTGCTTACATTATTTTCCTACAACTGCAGTTCTGGATTCCAACACAATAAAAGCTTGTAGTTTGTAACATCACAGACCGTGCGCGGATTTGGTTAGTGTGCGCCATTGTTGAGGTTTTGATAATTTCACGGATTCCGTGATCCACCAATGGGAAGACATCAAAATAGAAACAGAGGTGTAAAGAAAACAGCTGGTGAGCGTAAAGTACTTTACCCTCGCGGAGCAGTGAAGAGGTATTTTACAATTCGTTTTCAGTACTACTTTACGAACAGTTGTAGGAAAAATCATGATTTAACTAGAAATAGAAAAAATGCAGTATCCGTTTTGAATAAAAAATTACTGTTTCGTATTTTATTTTTTGTAATTTTAATTTTACATCATTTACTTCAAACTATTAATGTAACTATTGACATCTGTGATGTTTTCCATGACGAAATACTTAATGAACGGTCTAATGATGAAGCTGACACTGTGTTTCGCTTTTGAATAGTGTTTTGCTCGCATATATTGGAGATGCTTGAGGCATTCCTCAAGCATCTCCAATATGTGTGAGTGCATTCCTCAAGCATCTCCAATATGTGTGAGTGAGGCATTGTTTAGGGGTGGAATGCAGTGTCGGTTTTGTTATTGGATTGTCTATTGACGGTTTCATAGTTAAGGTTAAGAATATCAATTTATCTATATTACATTTCTTTATTTAGATATATTTTATTGTCTATATTACATATCTTATTTCAATTCTTTATATTAATTCGTTTGTTTTTTATACTATGTTGTACGATTTTGAACTCACTGCTGGCGAACAAGTTCGCTTATGCCAGTAGTGCCACAGTATGTGAATGTAACATCTATGAAGTGTATATATTGTATTGTTTTTTGTGGCAAATAGATCATTCATTCATTCATTCAATATTAGATTTGGTCATGGTAAACATCACAGATATAATTTTAATTTTAACAATAATAATGGATATCAAAAGAGCAGTAGAAATCTGAATAAATAACAATTCATTCTTCAAATTGAACGTATTGAATTAATTAGTTATTATTTTTGTATATTTTCTGCAGCTCGCCGAAGTACGGCGGGCTCCTTCCTCAAACTCGAGCTTGCTGTTTTGGTGAATTAGTTCCTAATTATGTTCTATATGGATTTTTTTCTTTTCAATTTTTTTAAGTGTAGCTTATTTTTTATGTTTTGATGAATTATGTACTGTAATAAGGAATAAATAGATGAAATAATTTTTTTCAATCTTTTTCTTATTAATCTCACACAATTCCAAACTACAAAATCGAAAACATAATACATTTTTATCTAAGACCATGTCATAATGTATACATTACAGTTTCACAATTGATGCCAAAACAGCTGTCTTTTCGAAATACTTTTTGAAACCCGTTGCATAATGAGCTCATTATAGTACAGGTTCTACATTATAACACGGGTTCTGGACCAATCAGAAGCATTTTTGATGGAATCAATATCGTAATTCAATATTGTGAAACTATCAGCTGATTTGATCAAACTGCTACACCAGCTGCTTTAACCTAACAATCAACTATAACTTCTCGTATTTGAGATGAGAGGTTCAGTATCTCTGACAGTCACAGGTAAAATGAAATTGTTTTAATTAAATGTATACTAGTGGTCGTAGATAAAATAGTGTATGCAACGATTTTATTTGGCCATTAAAGCACTCGTGAGATATTTATAACACTCGCATTCGCTCGTGTTATAACTCACATCTAACTCGCGCCTTAATAAGGGTCAAAATAAAATCGTTGCATAAACTACTATAATGGCACATTGGAAAGAACTGTTGAAAGAAACCCACTGGAAAAAGTGTTGAAGCCACAGTTATATTAAAAGCAAACTCAAATCATGGTATTGTTTTTTAATTTAATAGTATACAGTAGTGTAACATATAAGTTGTGTACATCACATGTTGTTCGTTACATATATAGCGGCCTTTTATAGCAGCCATTTAATTCTTTACCAGAACATCGAGAATTAAATCACTGCTATTAAAGGCCGCTATATATGTATGTAACATGTGATATAGACTTATTATGTTACACTATTTCATCAAGACATATGCTTGTAGTTCTATGTTATTAATATATCTATGGTTGAGACACCATAAATTAGTGGTTATATTATTCTGAACTTTCTTTGGTTTTTGGTAGAATGATGCCCACATGAGTCTTCAGACTTGTGCGTGGTAAAGGGGTGAACGGGTGAGTGATGAGCAACACCCGCACTCAAGACTGCGTGAGCAGTGACTTTAGAAATCTTCACGAAATATTCAAATGTTTAAATAACTACTGTGTAGTTTGACAGCCAGTATCTAGTTTGAACTGAAATTTTAAATTAATATTATAAATCATGGTGTAAAAGTTGGGGGAAATATTTATACTATATATATATTTATACTATTTATAGCCTTTATTGAACCTTCCCTGTTTTGTTATACTGTGGAAAAGAATGAAATATAGATCAGAATGAGTCAATTGTGGATACAGTAGATTGGAAAGTGAAACTAACATCAGATAGAAGCTGAATAAACTACAAGTGAAAGCAGAAAAAATATTGATAGTTGTAGTTGAGAAAGAATGATAGAAAACAGAATGAGATAGGTAGAGAGAAAGATAAAAAGATCAGAAGCAAAAGCTGAAAAAGAACAGAGATAGAAGAAAAAGAAGTTTGCAGGTACTTTGTTTACAGTTCAACACTACAAGAAATAATGGAATAAATAATTTAAGAAACAGACAGAAAATAATCTTCCCGATAATCAATTACTGGAGGAAAAACATTTTTTTTATAACTTACAGTGTATACTAATAACATAAACCTCTATACTGTATCTATTTCCGTAGTAAATTATTACTTTATTGAATTTTTGTTCAATCACATGATATTTTCCAGAGAACTGCAGCACATTTCGAAGTTGAATCAATTTTTAATATTATGCTAATTCTCTTGGTACAGAAATTTATTTCATATTCCTTGTCAAACTGCGTAGTCAATAATTACTTTTCATCATAAGCTATTGGCATGCATGATGAATACATTTTCTTACGTTTATTAAAGTATGTTTTAGACAGGATTCTTTTCCCTAATGTCTCAGTTTTATCTAATATTAACAAGTTCTGGGACTAGCAGTTTTCCTAGCCTGATGTTGAATGCTTCTTTTAACATTGGGATACTTGACAAGGCATTGAGGATAGGCATCCTGTCTGAATACATGTTTTGCCTCAATTAAGGAAAAAGTCTATTCAATATAATAGTTTAACAGTAATTTGTAATAAAAAGTAATAGTGGGACCTACGAGAATTTTAGTCAATGTAGAAAGAGTGGTATAAAAGTCCTGAGCTAGATTCTACCAGCTATAAATGTTTTCATTTTTTTTAGAAAGAGGTAGCTTAGGAAACCAACCTGATGGTTATCATGAAAGTGGATTATTATTATGACAGTCTCTCTATTTGAAAAGTTTTATTGAAAAAGTATTATTATTATTATTGAAATAGTATTATTATTGAAATATTAAAGTTTTATTGAAAAAAATATCTGTTCACCATTAATTAAAAGTTCATGGATTAGTAAATATAATATTGATCTGGATTGTGGTTTTCAAAATTCATGAGATATGAGCTTTAAAGTAGCCATTCTATTGATTGGATTGACGTAGAGTGAAATATACATTTTGGCATAGTAATTTCCATAATTTGATATAAAGGAACGCTACAATCTTACTGAACTTACCTAAAAAGTTTTGAGGTTTTTCAATACCTTAATTCTAGTTAGTGCATGTTTACAAACGACTATTTGACGCTATGTAACTATGAACATCTCTCATAACATTTGTCTAACACCGTGCAAAACATGATTTTGGTTGAAAATTTACAATTTGTTGTTCAAACTGCAAATTTTGACTAGAAGTTTACCGACAGGCCATATAAATAGGTAGTCTCGTCATTCGACACATACTAGCTGTCCATACTAGTCAGTCTGCTAGCTGTACAATTTGGCTACAATATATTGAGGTTTTGGGAAACGTGTTTTCGAAATTCAAACCAGCAATAAAAAAAATAAAAAATAAAAATAAAAAAAACTTGCATGAGACGAAACAGTAAAGACACAGAAAATTGTGTCTAGTTTGAACTACCATCCAGGTATTTAATTTATACAATATTTCAATAAGACATGGAAAAATTAAGAAATCTTACTGTAAGCTACAATTAAATGAGAATTATTATTATACTGTACTTGGCAATTCAGTCATTCTCAATATGAACGGTCTCTACTTGGATAAATTGATTTCTAGGATTTGGCAGATTACTAAACTCATGCAAAAAATCTATATCTACATTATGGAAACTTGATATTGAATATTGTTTATTTATTTATTAATTGTGACAAAATTACAATGAATGTGAAGGCGCAACAGACTCAAGTCCAAAACTGCTCTCTTCACAAATTTTGAGTGTTATATTTCAAAAACATTGAGGTTATTCAGAGTTATCTTAGTTTCATTTAGGTTTTTTTAGGTTCAAAAGAAAAAAGGAATAATAAAAGCTAATACTGTAGATATGATTACCAGTGTAAAATGTCTATAATTTTTTTTAAATTTATTCTCCAATCATTGGAAAAAAATTCTGCAGGGAACTGCTATGAAATAACAGTAAAATTGAGGATCATTTGATTCGCAACCAATCGAATTTTTATACATTCAATTTTCATATTAAAACATTTAATAATATTTGCAAATCTGATTTGTTTATCAATTCCATTAACCAAGGGTTGAACTAAGACTTAATACTATAGGGAGTGAATATAACCTAAGCGTTCCATTCAAAATTCCAAGATCAAATTCATAAATTATTATCAAGTAAAAAAAAAATGAAAGTAGGCCTATAGCCTACTAATAATTTTATTTTAGGTATACATGGATTTTTCTCACGTATGAAGAAGCGGAAGAATTCTATGAGAATAGAGAAAGACAAGTCTGAATAATAATTCAAAAGAGCAGAAATTGGAAAATGAGCAGAAATCGGAGGGGTTTGAAAAAGTGAATGTTCAATAAGAAAGTATAACAGTAGGGAAGCAAAGAAACTAGAAAATATAGTGGAAAAGGAATAAGAGGAAGTAAGACTTGAAAAAATAAGGAGTGGAAATCGGAGGGAGTATAAGAAGTGAATGTCCAATAAGGAAGGTAAGCAAAGAAACTAGAAAATAACGTAGAAGAATAGAGAAGTAAAACGGGCTAACACCGACAAGAAATATTTTACTGATATTTTCTGGGTTTCTTGTAATTATGGTTCTGTACTTAGATTGAAAGTAGCTTCTTGGATTTCTTGTCCCATAACGATCTGCGTTGTTAATATTAACTTTTTATTGTAAATTCAACGACTTGCAGTCAATTTTAATTGTTAATAAATTACATTTCTACTCACTTTTAGCCAAACGTTTTCGAGACATGAAGACTCATCTTCAAAGTTATTTATTAACAATTGAAATTGACTGCAAGTCATTAAATTTACAATAGAAAGGAAAGTAATTCTTGACAGATAATTATTTGAGTATGAGACAAATTAAGACATAAGAAATATGTTGGTATGTTGGTAATTAAAATTTTTGAATATTATTAATTTTTGATGAACTTTGATGAACTATCATACTAATTTTAGACAAAAGAGAGGTTTTTCAAAGAAAAAAATGATCAGTGATCCAAGAAGAATTGATTAATTAGAGATAAATAAACAGGAATATAAATGAATAATGTTTTAAAGTAATAAATGAAATGAATGCGTATCAATTGACATTCTACATTAACTTGAGTTTTTACATTGATTCTATTGTCATTCAAATATAGATTGTAGATGACGAATTAAAGATTACAGGATGCAAGTTTTGACAACGCTGGAACAAGAATAAAAAATTATAATTTCCAATAGGAGCTACCAATAATGTTTTTATAATCAAAGAAAAGTTTTATGAACAAAATAAATTCATCCAACTATTTCATTCAGGTCATGCGGATATTTTAGGCCAGCTCATGTGTAACTCAGATAAAAATAAAACATTCGCTCAGTTGGTTGAATTTAATTTAAAAGTGCCTTCAAGTGCTAAAACTCTTCATAGTTACTATGTTACCACGGAGAAGATAATATTGGAGTCTATTCTGTGATGTTACTATAATTACTAGTCCTAGCTTATTAACTTGAGGGTCGATTACATTGAGTTTAGTTACTAGGTAAGCGAGTAGCGAGTAGAAACGTTACAGACCGACCGTGCTACAGCAGCTCGGCATACCAAGCCGAATTATAGAAAAAAATTAACTTCCAGAATTACCCCTATACTATGGAATTTCAAAGACAATAAATAATATTGCAACACAAAATTAAAATATGAAGTTTACCAACAATTATTCAATAAAATTTCATCAAAACAGTTCATAGAAAATACAGTATGTCTCATCTGAAGTGTTATGTTGACAGCCTGCACGACTAAATGTCGGCTGGCCACAATAATATTGTATTTTGGTGTTGGCTACACTGCCAGATAGTTGCAAATCCAAAGAGCCTGTCTACTTTGGATTTGCAACTACCTGGAAGTGTAGCCAACACCAAAATACAGTATTATTTTGGCCAAAGCCGACATTTAATCGCGCAGGCTGCCATAATAACACTTCAGATGAGACATATTGTATTTTCTATCAACTTTTTTTATGAAATTTCATTGAATAATTGTTGGTAAACTTCATATTTTAATTTTGTGTTGCAATATTATTTATTGTCTTTGAAAATTCCATAGTATAGGAGTAATTCTGGAAGTTAATTTTTTCTATAATTCGGCTTGGTATGTGGTAGCACGGTAACCTGTAACACGATCGGTCTGTAACGTTTCTACTCGCTACTCGCTTAGCTAGTAACTATCCCAATGTAATCGACCCTTTAGATATAGTAACTATGTACGTAACATATGTTCGGAACCCACCTAAAACTGTAGGTCCAACTCATCAATCACCATCATCCAATTTATTACCCACGCACAGGTCTCAGACCCATGTGGGCTTCATCCTTAAAAAAAAAAAACATAGTAACTAAGTAGCATAGTCGTTACAAAGAGTTAAAGTAAACTGTTCCAATATATTTATTGGTTATATTGGAAGAGAACTTCTAAAACAGCACACTAGCTTTCCACCAAAGACTTGACAGAAAACAGTTGGCGAATTCTGGAGGAATGTACAGGATGAGAAATGAGCGTTATATTGGAGAATTACTTGACGTTTAAAACCTAGTTTCAACTTGAAAACTTGAGTTGCCAAACAAAATTCAATAAGAGAATACACAATAAATTTCAATAAAACGTTATAATTCGAAAAAAATCACTGTTATAGAAACCAAAACAATCACAAGAAGAGACACAGTTCATGAAAACTGGTTAGTAGATGAAGACGAGAATGAATGGGATTATGATATTCGCAATATCATTATTACAAAAAAATACTATGCAGTATATACAAAGAATTATTTTTTTTAAATTTCTATGTTCAAATTTCCAAATAAAAATATTTTTTCCAGTATTTTAAATTTATAGCAAAAAGTGAGCACAATCACTGATAAGATACTTCAATTGTATTTGTTACGAGTCAAAATAAACAATGTTGTCTTTAAAAAAATGTTCTGTTATCACATTTCTTGTAACGCCCATACTTACAGTGTTTATAAAACTTCAAAAAAAGGTAAGTGAGACAGCGTTTTTGAAAATTATGTGGGCGATTAATGAATCTAATCAAAAAACAAAATGTTTAGCTTAGAAAGAGAAAGTTGAAATAAAAATGTAAAGAGTCTGAGTTAGAATGGAATAGAAGAAAGAAGAAAAGAGACATGAGCTGAGGCTTACTGCATTAATGTTTCTCATATGGAGGAGTAGGACTAGATTCACGCAGAGCTGTGTAATGGCTTATCTACAAGAGCCCTCATATGCTTATCAAATTTCAAAGTACTGTAGTCCATTTATTTTTTCTTTATAAATTCTGAAATTTATTCTGTACACAATTTTTATTGATTAATCATGACTCATGAAATGATTTTGAATCATGGATGGATGGATTTATTTTTGTGTATTCTTCCCACATAAGCCTAATGCGTAATGAGGTGAAATGACGATACCAAGAATACCAATAGTAGGAGGAGATCAACACGGGTCTCACGGAATAGTAGTCCGCTATGCTAACCAACGCTGTTAATAAAATCAGGATGAATTTTGTCGTAAAAGATTAGTCTCAGACCTATGTGGGTTTCATCCTCCAAAAAAAAAATAAAAAAAAAAATAGCATATTTCATCACAATATTCTATTTCAATGACACTGCAATATCCTTCATGCGAAAGATGAGTTCTGCATGTGCCATATCCTTGTAGAAACGATGAATTAGGAAATTTCAAATCGTAATCCTGAAATTAATATTTCATAGAATCAGGTATATTCCCAGAACCGTTTTTATACATGGCCATACATGGTTGTGAGATCTTATACCTCATATAATAAAAACTACGAAGGTCATGTAGAAATTCTAAATGGACTTGAGTACTTTGATAATATGATAAGCTTAAAGATACGAATTGATAGTTTTTGCTATGCGATTTGAGCTCAACTTGAAAAGTTATGCGAAATAAATGATTGATTAAAACATGGGAGTATACAATAACACACATTTTTCTCAACTTCAATTCCGTCATTCAATAGACCTATGATCAACTGTGAGGTTTCCCTTTGTTTTTGTACTGTTACAATCATTGATGAGAAAGTTGAAATGGTTTCAACTCGATTTTGAAATGGCATTAACAGTTGTAATAGGTAAAATAACCTTTTGAGCCAGTAAATAAATAGATAGAAACCTAGAATAATGAACAAGCATGAAAGCAATACTTAACCGGTTTAGATTGAAATTGAAAAAATAATCAGGGAGTAGAATAGAGGCATCTATATCTTAGTAATTTTAATTATTTTTTTTCGGAGGTTGAAGCCCACATAGGTCTGAGACCTGTGCGTGGGTAATGAATTGGATGGTAGTGATTGATGAGTTGAATTAGTTTGAAGGATACGCTATCAGCAGCTTACCTATTCCAATAAATAATATTAAAATTAAATATTCAAATGACAGACACTCCATGTGTATCTTGTAGAGTAAAACAGTTCAACAGTACGAAAGTTTGGAATGAAGTTGTCAAAGAGAGAATGAAATTATGATTTCCAAGGAAAGACTTTCATCAGTTGAGTTTCTTTCTATCAGAGAAACGGTTTGAAATTGATTGTCAAAAGATTAGCTGGAAGAAACATTTTTCTGTCCAGATTGACAAAACTTTCAGAATCAAGCTATTAGCTAGAAGGGTAGCTTTGCTCTGTAATAATTGTATTATTGTATTGTTTCATTTGAATGAATAAATTGAAATTGAAATTCTCATAAAAAAGCGGGGTGAATGGCAGTTTTTGAATTCGATTCAATCCTTCCAGAGGTGAAGTGTCTTTATCATCAATATTGACATGAAAATTGAAATTAATTATGATAGACTCTAATTGCAAAATATGTTCACAGATAAATATAATGGAATAATCAATATGATAAATAATAATTTTGAACGATTTGTAATTAATTAGAAAGTTGAGAGCTAGAAAATTGGGGAAGTAGGTTAAAAATGAACCGGTTAAAAAGTTTTCAAATAATTTTTTTCACCAAGTATGAATGAATTGCATAAGTATGACAAAACAAATGCCGGATAGTAGTATAATAGTTAGAGTTATGAAATTTATTTGAAGTTTATGTTGTAGGTTCAAATCGCACAACAAACACTAGCAACTAGATAGGTTCAAGGGGTTTCATTAGAGATGCTTGCTCATAGCCAGAACAATGATTACTGAATGTGGATTATAAAGACCTTGGGCCTACCACAGTTACCAGATGATAAATGTTGGCCTGTTACCAGGTGGGAAGTGATAATCGGCCACCTCCCTACAAACACAGACACAAAATCACCCTTCCATACAAATTAAGATCATTTCAAATATTAAAATGCTTTAGACAAGGACGTTCTCTTTTCAAGGCGCTCTCTGTTGATAAAGTAGGAACGTATTGTAATTAGAGCAGAGTGTAATTCACAAATTTTTGATTGACAGATTTATTTCGACTCTTAAAGTCAATTTTCTGCATCAGAAAAAATAATAAATCTTAAAAAACACACTTCTGAGGAAATTATAACTCTATGGCGTGACGGCCGTTTCACTCTGTTGTCAAGAGCATCGTCAGACGACCCACAGTACACTGATTTAAGGCATGAGTTCAAGGGTAATGGATGTTGGAAGGGTAAAAGGGTGGGGGGTGTAGGCGGGAGGTTTGAAATTGGGATTTTATTAGGAAAATAATCCCAATTTCAAACCTCCCGCCTACTCATCCCCCCACCCTTTCATCCTTCCAACATCCATAACCCTCAAATTCATGCCTTAAATCAGTGTACTGTGGGTCGTCTGACGATGCTCTTGACAACAGAGTAAAACGGCCGTCACGCCATAACGTGAGTTATAATTTCCACTCAGAAGTGTGTTTTTCAAGTTTTTATTAAATATTAGTGGAAACAAGATGGATCTTCAACATCATATAGAAAAAAATGCTCAGATGTCCAAAATGTCCATATTAAAATGTACCGTACGTGTTCTTTTCCCAATGTTATTTCTGAAAGTGATGATATGCATAAGAGCATCCAAAAAAATTTAGCATTAAATTTAGATTTTTCTTGTAAAAACCTATTGAAAATAGTTGCAAGAATAAATTCAAATGGATGACAAGAGCACATTTGCACCTATTGCTCAAAAACTCCTTTATTATTTGCTACAACTTGTGAGATAATTAGATTCAAATGGTAGTTAATGTTCGTTAATCAAGTTAAAATCTTGTAGACTTGTGAGATAATATGATTTAACTGGCAGGTAGTGTGTAATAAAGTTAATATTTTCGATAATATTAAAATTCCACTTGAAAACAAAGATTAAGTTTGAAAGAAATGCGCTTGGCAAATCAAACATTTCACCCCTGAAAGTAAACATTTAAGACCGTTGACACTACAAAAAAGCACATTAAATTATGAACAAGAACAAGATTAGAACGTGGCATAAGCCAAGCATGCTGGCTCACAATACTAACCACGATACACAAAAGAGCTGAAAATTAAGAAAATTATAAACAAATAGTACACAATTATATCACTGTTGATGCACTGAATTTTTCATTAGTTATTTTATTTTTCAAACTCTATCTAATGTTATGTTGAAAAAGATGTAAACGAAATGAGAAGTCGTGATACAAATACCTCAAATAAAAATTTCATCATTAATTGATTTCACAGTATGTGAAGATTTCAAACATTTCTTTCTGATGGATGGTTTCTGGAAACGATCGAAAAGTAGAATTAATTTTGAAGTGGCATTAGCCACAAATATGCTGAAATAACGTTTAAATTCCAAAAACAAAAACAAAATGGGGGTTTTGAAAAAAAAATATTTATGGACAAGTGACAAAATTATGAAATGTTTTGTTAACCAGATTCAATGTAACCGAAATATTATTTTAAAAAAGTCAACAAAAATTGGTTTACGAGGGAATAAATGAGCTTTTAACTCGAATTCAATCGCAAGTAAATGATAAAAAATATTATGTAGTCTATTCCCTTATTAAAATTTCTACCACTTACAATCGACTAATTGAATATGACAATTATAGTTGAGGATGAAGTCAGATAGCCGAGGACGAGGGAATAACCTCTATTTATTCAATTAATTCCTGAAAAAATTGAGTTTGTGAATGATGACCTGTGTTCTAGTTCCTAGATCGAGAAATAAATACATTTGGTAGTGAAGACAATTATTACATAATGGTTTTGTAATTTTGGGCAAGCAAGAGAATCATAATGAAAGTGAAGGATTTAAATAAGGGGACAGCATTTCTTATTTGAATAGCCGGTAACAAACTGAGTTTTACCTGAGGTCGAGTTCGGATTTGTTCCGGGGAACCTTGGCTTCTAGTGTCGTCATCGCCTAATGAATGAAGAAGCTGCAAATACAGATAATAAAATTGTTTTTAAGATCGTCCATAACATAAACAAATTTCGATAGATTCAGTTTAAAGTTCCAGGTAGAATTCCAGCTTTGATATTTGGGAAGTGATTCAATTCAAGATGTTTTGTACTTCTAAAGTAATATAATCCTATTTAACATTCTTTGTATTGGCGAAGGTGTGGTTGTGACAACTTCGTCTTATTATTCATTAAGGGTCCCATTTCTTCAATTATTTAGTAGTATACTAAGTGTAGATGTTTCAAGTTTTTTAGTAAAACTGAATAATCAAATTTTTGGAAGAAATTCAGGATTTATTGAATTTCTTGTAGCCAGAATATATTTTTTTTGGAGGATGAAGCCCACATAGGTCTGAGACCTGTGCATGGGTAATGAGTTGGATGATGGTGATTGATGAGTTGGACCTACAGTTTTAGGTGGGTTCCGAACCACTGGGAAGTGATTTTACAGCAGAGAACAGTGTCATTTTTGCTGGCCAATCTAAACGGTCACCCTTAAAAGAGTGCCTAGGAGAACGCAGCTTATCTCTATCTGATTGAACAGATACCTGCTACGGCTCACAGCTATGAGATAATTTATTCTCTTGATTCCATAAGAAGGTGCTTAATATTTTTAATAACTGACTGAATTCCGTTCTTAGTATTAATAGTAAGTAGTCTAATGATCTTAAAATCTAAGAGACGAATTACTCTAAGACCAATTTGTTTATTTTAAAATTGAGCAACCAAAAGTCCTAGTTGGAGTACCCGAAAATCTAAATTTGAGCTTCACTATAATAAAAATCTAGAAATTTCCATAAACCAAGAATTTCTAAGTCTTAGAATTGAATGTCATTTTCATGGTCGATAAAGTCTACAGAATTTCTTTCGCTATTCAGTATCGAATTCATTTTTTAAACTATCTGAATTACGACATGTAGATAGGCTCCGTTCAATTCAACATCAATCTTCTACATTCTTGTTGATTCTAAAAGAACAATTGGCAATTTTCAAGTCAAAACTTCAGCATTCTTGTTAGCATAGCATTAAATTTCATCTTTCTGGTTTCTTCAGTTGAATTTAATGAACCAATGAATGGATTAGACATGAAGAGCAGTTTATTGTTTGTTTTTCTTTTTAACGAAAACATAGATAGCTTCGGTGCTAAGTTGAATAGAACGGACATGACAATAAATACTTTAATAAAAAATTGCCATTGACATACTACAAGCATCCATACGTTTCCACACTGTGAATGAGATATGTCAGAATTCATTATTAAATTCTATTTGACATTGATATACTAGAAGAATCCATCAGTTTCCATACTGTAAATGAGGTATGTCAAAATTCATAATTAAACTCTATTTGAATGCATCAAAACACAAGATACTTTACATGGTTGAGACAAAAATTGAACAACATTAACTACAAAAAAAAAATGGAACCATATATAGTGTGAAGGCAATACATATATTTACAGAATTAATATAATATTTACAAAGACTCGAAAATTTGCTATGATATTGTGCCTTTTCTGGCATCATAAGATAGTTTAATTCGTTTCCTGGCATGATTGGCTTCCAAACGACAAATTACTTCAGAGGTTTTGTTGAACAGAATTCTTTTCAAATACTGCTTCAAAGATATTCGGTAAGTGGAATCATACTCTTGTTCCTGATCACAGAAAACAGCAGATCTCACCTGAACAAGGAATACTGTACAGAATTAAACGTTAGAACAATCGTATTTAATTATTATTTAGGCTATTTTAGTATTAAAAAGTTCTACTAGAAGAGCCAGAAAAATTACAGTGACATGATTAAAATCAAACATAAATTGATCACAGAAAAAGTCTGATCAATCCGGAGTTGTAATACATTATTTCAGGAAAAATTTCATGCATGTTGTAACAAGTCTCAAATATGAAATACTTCGTATAAAATACACGTGAGAAAATTGTATATAAAACCCACGACTATGTAACCATCTCCATACTATGTAATACGAGATAATTTATGTAAGTGTCCATGGTCACTGAAATATAATCTCTCGCTTGGTTAATAGCCTGGATTTCTAGGTACCCCAGAATCAAGTCACCCAAAGAATTTCCTCCACGAAAATAACTCTTTGGCGTAGTTGTGGATGTTAAATTACCACCAATAAGGCCTGATAATCAGATAAGTACAGTCTGTCAACTCATTCTTGTCAGTGCGCAGAAATACATTTTGTGTTGTCTACGCAGCGTTTCAAGCGGATACACTGAGAATTGGTGTTATATATAATTATATATATTGTGTCATATATTCATATGATGAAGTATATGAGAACATCTCACAGCATAGTAGCCTAAAAATCTCGACCAAAGTTCAAAGTTATAACAACTTCTTTGGACTGTTTTACTTCATCATTCTAAGTGAGTTACCAAATTAATATCCTTCAATTGAAAAAGTTGGTAGTTTTGCTCCAGAGTCCAATTAAAATAGATTTAACTCAAAATTAGATGAAGAAAGCAGTAATAGGGGTAAATTTGGGTAATAGCCTATTGTGTTTCATATTGATTGAGAGAAGTTTTTGTTTGTCTGATAGGTGTTCAGGCACACTATTATTCCGCAGGCACGGCCTGCTTACTGCACCATCTGTATATTTTTTTGTGTTGGCTTCATTTATTTTGAGAAACAACATCTTTTACCAGGAGGGTTGGGTGATGTATGACTATGTTACAAAATTTCGGGGACACAATCCACTCGATCCCTTGCATGTCCTTAAATGTCTTTACCTTAGGGGACGAGAATTGATAATGCTTTACCAACTAGTATCGTATCCAAGAGTTAGTCCTGTGTAATTAAAAATAAACTAAAAACTATTCTTCTAAGTATTTGCCCACATACAATGACCGATTTTATTGAGAATATTTCACAGTAGGTTCTACAAGCAAGGTGACATGTGGTTAGCAGTATATAAAAATGCATTGTTCAGTTACATTACTTCAACACTATACTATGTATATGCCTCATGTTCATGATAATTTCAACAATTGTTTTTCGTTATTTTTTTATTTTTTGATCTTTTTTCTTTCTACCTTTTTGAAAATTCATACGCAACAAGAATATTGCTCTTTTATGTTACTTTACATGAAATTAAAAAGAATCATATGGCAAAAAATGAAATAATATTAAAAAATAAATGAAAATTGTGTGTTGACAAGCGTGGAGAAAATTGATACAACTGTTAACAATAAGTTGACAACCTTTCCACTAATTTTTAATAATAGAAAGAAGGAATCATATTAAAAAATAAATAAAAATTTTATTTTGGTCAAAATAAATGAAAATTGTATTTTGGTCAAAATAAATGAATTAGAAAAGTGTTGATATGCGTGGAGAAAATTCATACAACTGTTAAGAATAAGTTGACAATCTTTCCACTAGATTCTAATAGTATCTCAAAAACCTTTGAACAGGTTAGGTTAGGTTTGCAGACACGAACAATATATAATAATGTAGACTTAAACAATTAATAATAATAAATATGAGAGTCGAAATAGTAATTCTACTAACTTTTTCAACTTCGTCATCAAAGACGTCGCCACTGGAAACCTCCTCATTCTTTTTGCAGCGCTCCATCAGTGTGGCGCGTTTGGCGGCCAGGTACAGCGAGCGTCGCACGCGCAGGTAGAACATGTCGGTGACTGCGCGTACCGTGTAGTCGGGCACAAACGAGTGGCGCAGCATCGCGTCCAGATTCACGCTCTGCAGGCTGCCCAACTGTTGCGACTGCGACTGAGACTGCGACGTGGCTGTGCCAGTCGGAGATTCAGCTGCATTTCGAATTCAATTAAAAAATAATTAATTGCCAGAGATTAATAATCATGAATACATAGAACAATAATAACATGAATACATGAAACTATTGCGGTTATAGATACGAAATTATAGGACGATAAAGTAAAGAGATACTGTGTAAGATATCATCTTAATAATTACAAAGCTCCACTAACCACAGAATAGAATATTGTAATGAAATGATAGAAAGAAGTATAATTACTGCTGTGTCAATAAGTCTTCTGGTTAGCGATAACCGCATGTATTGTTTACTTCCCCTGTTCTCCCCTCGCCTTGCAATCAATCCAGAGGGTTCCAGTAAATTCTTATCTGTTTACATAATAAAATCTCGAAAAGGCCATTACTTTTCTCGTTCTTTCTGGAATGTTTAAAACATATATAAAGCAGAAGCTCTCGTAAAAATTAATTCAGTTGTGATTCGTATGTTAATGTGATAAAGTCACAAGTGGCAGTTCTGTTAATATACGAACGTTTAGTGTGTTGAAGTGATAACCGCAGTATAGTGTGACTGTATTAGTGAGACTTTCTTCACAGTTTTTTTTTTTTGTAAGTGTACAAATACTCATTGCTTTCATAGTAATACAGTGACAGACTTGTGCTACATAAGTGTTTCAACTATCATGTTTTAGACGTTTCTTCTTGAATTATTGAACAGTTTATTAAACAGTTATTACTTAATATTTGATCGGCCTATTAACCGTTAGTGATATTAGTAATACAGTTATACAGTAAGTGATACAGTAATATAGCAAATTCATTATTAGCTGAACATTATCGATTTATCTGTTTCTGGTTGATGTATTTTGTGTAACAACTAATTTATTAGTGCGAGTTATAATTAATTTGTGCGAATGTTCATTTTAAGTGTTGCCAGCATTATTTTCGAGATAGAACCCGAGATTACATTGTCCAAAACATTGAGGTTAACACATTTAAGATTCGCTAAAAACCTTCACTCAAAAAATAACAAAATGAATCTTCTCAAATTTAAAGTGTAATACACAAGAAAAAGTTTGGGGAGACCGATCTCACTATATGTTAAATCTGCAAGAAATAAATTAGAATCCGATCTGTCAAAGTTCAAGAGGCAGGAATCTATTACTGGAAGGGCAATAGTTGCTGTGTAAAAACCAAAATGCAATATCCCTCTGTATCAGTCGCTAATTAAACAGCTACTCACCGACTCCTACAGTTTGTGTGAGCGCCTGCAGACCAAAGTACGTGAATGGTCCACTCTCGAAGATGAGATTTTCGCGGCCAACTGTCACCTCGACGCGACCCTCAAGAATCAGAATGAAGAAGTCGACCGGCTTGCCCTGCTGATAGATCACAAGATGCGGATCATCTTTCCGCGACTTGTCTTTGCGCAGTTTGATCTGATGAATGATGTCCTGCCGGAGTAGACGACCGAGCACTGATTCCGATATATTATCTGGCTTGAATGGCTCACAAGCTGAAAATTTACATAATAATTATTTCTTGTTGAAAATTTCCTATTCTAGTCCTACTCAATTAGAGGATGTCTTTGTATAATGATAACTCCATGTGTCTGGGACATGAGATCATTGTCAATGAATCGGTTTTGAATGAATGAATAAAATTTATTAGTCACGAACATTACACAGTATAAATGCACATACTTTAAAAATTCTCAAGACTAATAAAAGTTCGCATCCCGAGGTTAAAGAGAACCTGTGTGGGATGGTACACATGAAATATAAACATTATAAACGTAAAGCTCTAGAAGGGCTAAATGCTGGTCCGGTCAACAGAAAGACAATATTTTGACAAGAGATAGATAAAAATAAATTCTACATTATAATAATTGAACATAATAATCAAAGACTCATAACCATTGAACAATAATTTCACTGCTAGATAAACTAGTACAAGTAAACTGCTGAATAAACTAAACATACCTACTTCGCATCAACAAAAGAATAAAAGAATTTTGACCGAAACTGGCTGAAAAATAGAGCATTTTTTGATAATAAGGAATATATTGAACCTGATGTATCTAGCTGTAACAAATGACGCAACCAGTTGTAGCCGTTAGCCTCTGATAAGACTGGCTGGCTGCTACTCATGGGGTCAAGAGTTCGAATCTCGTTCATCCTTAGATTTTTTCTGTCATTATTCACCTAATAACCCACGCACAAGTCTCATAATTATGTGGAAATCATAAAAAAATTGACTTTTCAATTTTTATTATTTCATGTGTTATTGACGAAGCCTATTCTACTAAAGAATTTTTTTTTTTATTTATTCATATAAAGTGAATGGTCGATAAATATTCTTGTATTCTAAGAAATGGTGTCAATTGTGTAATTATATAAGAATGTAGCTTCAAAAAAGCGTTCAAGTCTCTACTTAGATTAATAACTTAGTAGAATCAGCTATACATGTTAGTTATCAGGTTTTCAATCTGGCAAAAAGAAAAAATAATAATAATATAATGATAATAATAATAATTTTTTATAGCTTTATTGATAATAATAATAATAATAATAATGAGTGTATGAATTTGAATAATAATGAGTTCTAACTCAACATTTGATTAATCATGTGGTTTTATGTATAACTGTGTGTCCACAATCTCCTCATAACATGGCTCAAATGGCGAGATGGGCTACTTTCATTCAATTAATCAATTAAAAAAAAATTCTTTCAACACTTTATTATTCAACGCAAATTATGGAAATCATTTGATACCAAGTAGGAAGAAAAATGGGAAGTCATGTCTATCTACTAAAGTCTACGAGAAAATACTTCCAACATAGACCAAGACAGCAAAGAGAGAGGTCCGATGCTCTATATCTTACAATTTACCCCCACCACATAGCAGCACTCACTCCGTTTCTCACAACAACAGAAAAGTGACATTGCGCATTCTACTGTGCGCAGGTCCGACTCTGCTCTCTTCCTCCAATCATCCTCACTGTGATAAAGAGCTTCTGTGCTGGTGGAAGATTGCTTCCCCGATTCCATGTTGGAAGTATTTTCTTGCAGACTTTAGTCAGGATAGATAATTTTCCAATCTTATAGCATAATATGACTACGATTATCAAGTAGATTCCATTCCAATGATGCTAGCACAGAGTATTTCCTTTCTCACAAAATTAACACGAGGAGCATGAAAAGCATGTATAGCATACATATTTCGTACTACAGTATGCTCAAATATTCTTTATAATTATCAATTTTAGCTGACACATTAGATAAAAAACAAAATAGCATAATTCAACGTAATTTAGACTAAAATCATCAGATACTTACAAGTATTCAAGTACTGGAATGTTGCTAATGTGAGTTGCGGCGATATATGGATTCGCTGTATCTCACTTCTTTCAGCGAACCTAGTGAAATCTTGTTTGGGGTTCCTTCTAGAACCCCGGCGGTGTTTGGATCTGTTGTCTGCTGAAAGTGAGCGACAAAACTTTGTTAGCATCACAGAATGCATCAACTTCAACTTTTAACTAACAATTTATTAATGTTCAATAATGAAAAATATCAATGTTAGTATAGGTTACAGGAGAGTGAGAAATAATCTTGAAAAAAGCTAGAAGAGATTGAAAAAGCAACAACATGAGAATTAGTAAAATATTAGAATTACACAAATATTATCATTCAATTCAAAGTATATAAATAAGTACTTGCCTAATAGATTAAAAATAGCATAGCTGACAAAAAAGCTCATTTTCTAAAAAAAACTAATAATTACGATTATAAAAATGATTCACTAATGCAACAAGAAAGTGAATACGGTACCTGAGTCTTTCATTGAATATTCTTGGAGGCAGTGAAACAAGTATTATGAGAACTATTAATATAGAATATAGATCCAATTGGGAACTTTAAATAATTCAGGGCACATGAAATTGAAAATTTTAAACTTAGAATTGGGATATAATATTAGAATACAGTACAGATTCATCTCCGAATTGCTCTAGCTCTCTAACATCTAATACAAGAACCCTGTGAGTTTTAGCATACACTCTGGTTGATTATACACCTCTAAAATTGGTCAAATAGGTATTAAACTGGCGACCCGATAGGTAAGACTTGATTGTCTACTCTCTTGGAGTCCATATCAGGGCGGAAAGCGAAAGACAAGTAAGGAAATATGTCAGCCAGTAGGGGGAGCAGAGTGTTTAGGTTTTTCATCATGTGTGAAATAAATGTCCTCACCTATAATACAATAAAAGACACAACACAAACACAGCTTGTTCGGTGTTAAATCTAAAATGGAAGAACTAAAGAGGAAGGGGGCATTAATTGCCCGCCAGTTATGCAGCAGAGAATTTCAGTGGGAAGAAATCAACTTCCCCTTCATCACCTCGGTTCGTGTATGAGAATATCAAACCATGATTTCAATATTAAACCTGCTCATTTTCTCTATCTAGGTGAGCCAAATACCATTTATACTATAGCGGTGCCTGGTATTAATGTTTATCACAGTAATTTGCTAAAATAATTTTTTTCTGAAAATTATTCATGTTAAATTATATTATAGAAATTGTAGCTGTACAGAATGTATATTTGTGAGATGTGTTGCAGAAATGCATTTCTATTCTATTCTAATTTATATCATGACTTCTAATTTATATCATAACCTAACCTAACCTAACCTAACCTAACCTGACTTCTCTTCATAATCAATATATTGGAGAGATTCAATATGAACCTAATTTGTTTGAGAGAACTTCTATTTATCATTATAATAAACCAGAGACGGAATGTGAACTTACTCAAAACGTCAGTCTCATCCATTATTTCAGCCTGAATAATTTCCTCTATGACATCTTCCAGAGTTATGATGCCAACTGTCTCGTAGAACGGATCGCCTTCTCCCTCAGAATTGACTCTGTGTACGAATGCCATGTGACCTTTGTTACCTGAAAATAATTGCAAACACAATATTGATTACCCAAAGCCAATAATTCGATTAAAATGCAGAAATTATTCATCCAGTCTATCTTCAGCCGTGTCTGAGAAAGCATTCCAACATAGTGAAACGGTAATCAAACAAATAAGTAAGTGTTGCATTTATACATTTATTTATTCATTCATTATACAAAAACATAATCAAGTAAAGATACAATAGGTACAGCCAACTACTGCTTTCTCTCCAAATTTTCAACTGAAAAATCCATATTTCAATATTTTAGGTTATGTCCAAGTTAATTCACTATTGAAGTTTATTTGTAATGATTATTCATGTTTAAATATAAAATGAGACAGAAATATGGAACTACAACATAAAAAATGCAACAAACATGAATAATTATTCAAAATAAATTTAAACATGAATAATCATTGCAAATGAACTTCAATAGTGAGTCAACTTGGACATAACCTAAAATATTAAAATTTGGATTTTTCAGTTAAAAATTTGTAGAGAAAGCAGTAGTTGGCTGTATCTTTTGTATCTTTACTTGATTGTGTTTTGTATAATGAATGAATTAATAGATACATATACAGGGTGTTTCGGAACTCTCTACTAATACTTCTAGGCAGTGTTTCTGGACCACTAACAAAAGTAAATATTGTAATAAAAATTTTCTAAAATCCCCTGTTACTCACACAGCCGCCATTTTGTTTTTTTCACTCATTATTTT
Organism: Conomelus anceps; assembly: GCA_948455865.1. Taxonomy (NCBI): domain Eukaryota; kingdom Metazoa; phylum Arthropoda; class Insecta; order Hemiptera; family Delphacidae; genus Conomelus; species Conomelus anceps. Next base: position 67,091,219 of record OX418219.1, read on the forward strand.
TTTTATTCGAACACCTCTGAATGTATAATTTTGAAATTTTGCAAACAGCTTTATAACAATTAAAACAATCTTAAAAAAATCAATCAAAATTTTCCGACATCAAAAAACAAAATGGCGGCCATTTAAAATCTTTGAACAGGATTAAATTAATAATGGATGATGATATCAAAATTTGACTAGAATAACGTTTTTTAGATATTTTTATTGCAAATCCAACAATATCTCATTTTTCAAGATTGGCCAACAATTAACAGAGATATGCTACTTTTTAGGGTGTGCAGTGGTTGGAATCGAAAAACTGCAACCTGTTCTCAACCACCGCACACTCTAAGAAGTAGCATATCTTTGTTAATTGTTGGCCAAACTTGAAAAATTAGGTATCATTGGATTTGCAATAAAAATATCTAAAAAACGTTATTCAAGTCAAATTTTGATATCATCAGCCATTATTAATTTAATCCTGTTCAAAGATTTTAAATGACCGCCATTTTGTTTTTTGATGTCGGAAAATTTTGATTGATTTTTTAAAGATTGTTTTAATTGGTATAAAGCTGTTTGCAAAATTTCAAAATTATACATTCAGAGGTGTTTGAATAAAAAAATAATGAGTGAAAAAAACAAAATGGCGGCTGTGTGAGTAACTGGGGATTTTAGAAAATTTTTATTAAGATATTTACTTTTGTTAGTGGTCCAGAAACACTGCCTAGAAGTATTGGTAGAGAGTTCCGAAACACTCTGTATATAAATTTAACACTTATTATACAAGAAACTACAACATCATTGTATGTTACCCACCTTCCTTAAACTGTTTGAACAAGACATCCAGTGTTGTGTCTTCAAATACAAAGTTGCATGGGTTTTCATAGAACTGGCACAATGTTTTCAAGGGAATGTTGTCATCGGGATCGACTAATGCTAGATCTTTGATGAAAAGCATCGTTATGATATTGTAACGTGCTGAATCATACACAGGAATTCTCGAGAAACCTGAAACAATAAATAGATATTATTCTAATATTTTTGTAATATTACAAAGGATACAGATGAATAATAAATAAATAAATATGTTTTATTGACCCAAGAGCTTGGAATACAAACTTAGAGTCTTGTCATAAATAGTACCAATTTGTCAATATCTCAAAATAAATATCAGTTTTCAATTTTCAATATCACAGTAGCCTATTTAAAATTCGAGTCTTGTCAGTTTCTACTCAGTATCACAGAAAATCAGAATCATTAACATCATAATCAAGAACAGAGTCACTGAGAATGTAATTAATGAAGAAAAGAAAGATAATTACAGTAAATATAATCAACAACACACGATAAGTAACCGAAATAAGAACGATTTTAGCCCATTTGTGCTTTTCAATTTCTAAGATAAGTTAAGATGAGATTTTTTGCAACATCAACATTATCAAGTAGTAGCCCCCCTTCCCCACCCAAAGTCGTTGAAGAAATATTCTGGGTGTAATCAAATATGAGCATAGTAATCAATTTACTTGTTTTCAATCTGCGATTTCTGAGATCTTTCCCATTTGAGAATTTGTCAGTTACATAGAATGAAATTAACGTTTAAAATATTCATCACTACTACTGAGTACGCAAACCACGTTAAAATAGCCTCAATAATATTTATTCCAAGACTTATAGGAACTGAAACAATATTGAAAACAAAGGAATTATAGTAATAATTACAAGAGGCGCAAAATAAGAATTTTCAACTGATAATTGCGAAAACTATCAGTTGAGTTCTGAAACATGATAAAAGGTCCTAAAGGACCTATAGTTCGATTACTAAGATAGGAATCAATAATTTGATTGATTTCTTTTAACCCTTACATAAATATTTCTGCCAAGATCTGAGACAAATACATTTTAAAGATAAACAGTTTAATATGTACTAAGTCTATATTGAGCATTATCTTATACCATTTATATTAAATTATTTTTTGAAAAACTGATAACAGGATATCGTACCTGACTTCATGATTTCTGATACTGTCTCAAAATCAAGAACAGCATCATAGGAAAGCATGTAGACATCTTCAAGTTTTGTCATGACGTCACCAGCAATTTTTTTGCGCAGTTCCAGTGCACCCGAAATAATGTTGACTTCATCATCTTTCAAGTCGTTGTATTGTGTTTGTATCTGTGGAAGAGAAATTACAGTTAAATTTTATGAAATTTCAATTATAAATAGATTAACATCCAGTAATTTGAAATATATCTCAATTTTATTGAATTGCTAATGTCGGCAAGATAATTAATTTCAAAATTCCTTTCAATGCTTTAAACTACGTCAAGGTCATCCGTTATTCCATTTTTGACAACATCAAAAGTCACCTGACCAGAATTGGGAGATCCGTGGTTCAAATCCCGGCGCTAAATGAATATTTTTTTATAATTATTATTATTATTATTAGAGGAATTTGGAAATTGATTATTTTATAAGTACAGTGAATAAATATTTCATACACTTTCAGCAAGCAAAAATTGAAATCTATTCAACTCTAGATATTGTTCTTGTGAATTATTGGGTTTTCTTTCATCAACTATTAAAATGACACGACTTTTCAGTATTTCAAAGTCCTATACGTTCATTAATCTCGTTAACCTGAAGTTATTTAAAATAACGTCAGCATTTTTATTATGTTGAGATCTAGAGCTCGAACACAAGCTTGTCAAACTCAAGTTGATGAACTGTACTGCAATTGCTCAAGAAATGGTTTTCTAAGCTTTATAAAACTGTACACATTCTTTGTGAATTATGATGAAAGCCAACCAGAGAGTAAGAGATCTTTCAATAGTTCATTTTCTCAACTTCATCAAAATGTGCACATTCTTCAATGACAATCTCTTGAGAATTGAAAAGAGAAAACATCAAAGAGTACGAAATGGCAGGACTTCACTTAAGTGATGTATTTGATTAACATCAAATCGATCCAATTGAATGGATGTAATCAAATGAATTGAGTAGAGCTTGGCACACGAATCAACATGGACATTGGCCTGGTGTCTGTCTAAAAGTTTAATTGCTCTCAATAAAAGGCGAGCGCGTTTTTAGATAGGGAACTGACTGACAACATTGAATCAACACTAGATCGAAAAAAGTCCTCTCTACTTTAACCAGACTTAAAATAGACCACGGTTCAAAGATCACAAGTTTTAGCAAAAGTTCTTTGGATTCTAGTTCTTTGCATTGTACTCATTGTACTCGACCGAAACGACAAACATAATTTCAAACACAAAATTGGTTTATGGCAAAAAACTTATGCAGTATCCAAATAGTTTTAGTGTTGACTAATGTATAAATTCAATCAAAAATATATAATAATAATAAGTGTATGGATTTAATTGGTGGGGAGACCCTTACGGGTAGTTCCAGCTCGCAGTTTGAGCCATGTTATGGGAAACATGGTGGACCTACTATTTTAGGTATAAAAATATATGTACGGTATTATTTTATTTCAACATTTCATGAGATAATAGAATATTTGTATTTGATGAAACTATTCCAGTTCTCACCTACAGTAATTTAATATCATTCAGAGATGAAAGCCATTATTATCAATATGCCAGAACAGATTAGCATAATATATGCGGGCACCTTTACCAGTACAGTATTCCGGAACACAAAAAAAGTTCATAAATATTTGACAAAAATGGAATAAATAAAACAACTGAAAGATTTAAAATTAATCAAAGATGACAATAAATGGGACAAAAATAATATATGTCCCAAAAACTAATAAATAAAAAAGAACATTTTCAATATTTTCATTTGGATTTTTATCGATTGATATTGGTGAAGCAGAATTATTCTGTAAGTTTGCAATTCTCTAATAATTTATAATGAATAATGAGACGAAATTGTTACAACCACATTTATTAAAACTTTGAGAAACTAGTTTCGGCTGCTACACCATTATCAATCTCAATCATACGGTATGATTGAGATTGATAATGGTGTAACAACCGAAACTAGTTTTTCAAAGTTTTAATAAATGTGGTTGTGACAATGTCGTCTTATTATTCATTATGGATACCTTCCACAATATCACCTTCGCCACTACAAAGAAAACTCTAATAATTTCATCATGTTGCCACTCTAAAAAGTGTTTTTCGTTCTTTATACTTGGAATAATAAATAAAATACTATAGTCACGAAATAACGATTTCATTTACTTGAATAAGTGATGGAGTAGAAAAAATTTCATTTCTCAAAAGATACCCAGCTTTACAGCGCTTTATAAAGCAATATTGCGTGTGTGAGTGGGTAAGCACAGGTCTGAGACCTATGTGGGCTTCATCCTCAACAAAAAAAAAAAATAAAAATGGAACAAATCGGATTTCATCACCAAGTAGAAATGAACAATTACGTTAAATCTAATTTTGAAATGGAACTAAATTAGCATGAGATCAACAAATTGGTATTCAAGGGTAGATGGTAATTGCAACAGCTAACAAATTCGTCTCAAAGTTACATAAATGAAATATTTAGCCTATAGAAAAATGAATAAATATTGCAACCATGAATATCCTGTAAATAATTGAAATGCGCTAGTATTGGAAGAGTTTATTTTCAAGATAGGGTCGTTGACAGATGTTAAGCCTCGGTTTTCAACTCAGTGGATCCGGACTAAATGGGCAGCAGATAGGGCCAGAATACACTCTAATTGATGCTTCTGGTAAGTGCTTTATGGAAGTGATAGCCGCGAGCCGTAGCAGGTATCTGTTCAATCAGAGAGATAAGCTGCGTTCTCGTAGGTCCTGTTTGTAACGGTGACCGATTAGATCGGCCAGCAAAAAAGACACTGTTCTCTGCTGTAAAATCACTTCCCGGTGGTTCGGAACCCACCTAAAACTGTAGGTCCAACTCATCAATCACCATCATCCAACTCATTACCCACGCACAGGTCTCAGACCTATGTGGGCTTCATCCCAAAAAAAAAAAAAAAATGTAGACTGAATTGCTGAGGACAGGCCCGGAGTACACTATAATTAATGCTTCTGGTAAGCATCAATAAAATGTAATGTAGACTGAATTGACTGAGGACAGGGCCGGAATACACTACAATTGATGCTTCTGGTAAGCATCAATAAATTGTAATGTAGACTGAATTGCTGAGGACAAGTCTGGAATACACTACAATTGATGCGTCTGGTAAGCATCAATAAATTGTAATGTAAACTGAATTGACTGCGGACAGGGCCGGAATACACTACAATTGATGCTTCTGGTAAGCATCAATAAATTGTAATGTAGACTGAATTGACTGTTGAGAGGCCGGAATACACTGCAATTGATGCTTCTGGTAAGCATCAATAAATTGTAATGTAGACTGAATTGACTGAGGACAGGGCCGGAATGCACTACAATTGATGCATCTAGTATCAATTATAGTATAGTAAGTATCAATTATATCAATAAATTGTTATGTAGACTGAATTGCTGAGGACAGGGCTGGAATACACTACAATTGATGCATCTGTTAAGCATCAATGAATTGTAATGTAGACTGAATTGACTGAGGACAGGGCCGGAATACACTACAATTAATGCTTTTGGTATGGAAACTTAAATCAGTTGTAGTGTATTCCGGCTCAATATGCTGTCCATTTAGTCCAAATCCACGAGTTGGAAACCGAGGCTTAAATCCCTTCAATAGTAACAAACTGAACTTGGGTATACATAACTGCCAAACAAACTTACTAGGTCAATCCAATTAAAAGGACAAGGTGGAGAGAAAAGTAAAAGTAAAAGTATTGATGAATAAGCTAGCTGCGAAGAACTAAAAGGTGCTTAAAAAGCACGTGTACGGAATAGATAGAGAACGAGGATGATTGATAGAAGGAATTATTAGGAAGGATGGGTAACAGAAAATAAAAAGGTGACTCACGCATATCGATTGTGTTCTACTGAATGGCTTAGCAGTGTGAGTGGGAGGGTTAAAAGGTGAAGAAAAGTGAGGGAGGAAATGTGTCAATAGGCCATGAACTAGTAGAAGGGAAAGAGGCAGAAAAAGGTTAGGTGAAAAGAATTGAATTAAACTTGGGGTTCAATGCACTTGAGATAGATTTCTGTAATGGAGGCTTCCCTAATGAAACGTTCAGCACAAATGCTCCCGAACCATTCCCGTGATTGTATTGTTGGGAATGGAGGCGCCATAAGGTGTGCTATCTTATTACTTGACCTGGTAACATTCAAACAAGGAGGCAGAAGTCGAAGGTAGGGTAGGAAAAGCGTCGGAAGTAAATTTCCTCCTACCATTGCCGATAAGCAGCATCGGAACAACCCTGCAAAGCTAGTGTCATTTATCATCAAACTCTTCCTACAGTAAGACCAATAATAAACAAGGCAATAATTTTCATTTGTTAATAATTAAAGAAAAATTATAATAACTAGTACAACTATTTATATTTATTATTAGTTAATTTATTTTTTAATTATTTATAATAATATTACAATAAATAGAAGGTAGAAAAAAAGTAGTTGAGAAAATCCTTGGACCAAGGCGTACCGAAAACGGATATAGATTACAGAGAACGTCCAAAGTTGAAGAATATTCTAATATAGAGACAGATATGAGGAAAAGACGCCTTAAATTGTATGGTCACATCATGAGGCTTCCAGACAATAGACTAACAAAATAATTGTAAGCTATGTAGCATCACTTCTCAATGGAGGAGAATGGATACGAAATGATAAAAAAGACCTAGACTAGTACTGGCCAAAATAACCAACAAAGAAATTTACAATAGTGAAAACTTCAGAATAAAACTTTATAAATTAGAAGTTATACCAGAGACAAAACCTACAAGAGTTGAAACGAAATGGAGTGAAGAGAGAAAAGCTGAATTTGCACAAAAAATGAAAAGCTGGTGGGCAAACAAGAAGAACAAGTCCAAAAAATGAACCATATTTACTCAGCGTCTTCCACTTCGGGAGTTTTACGTCTAATAATAATATAATATAATATTACAATTGACTTTAATTATAATAATGAGAGTTATGAGAATAATGATGAGAAACGAGGCCACTAAACTATTCCTAATTATTCAACAATGTCATACTTCCAATATTTGGGATAATTTTTTTTTAATTAGAAGTTTTACCTATTTTTTCAAGTATTGTAAATATTTGTTATATGAACAATACAACATTTTAGAAATAGTCTGTGAAAAATTGGAAAATAGAAGATATTATTTTACAAGGAAGATCTAAAAAGAGTTTAGGATACGATATGATTAGACAGTTGTTTTTCATTTAAGCTTTCTTATAATAACAAAAAATTAAGAGTATGGCTTTTATTTGTGGGGAGACCCTTACGGGTAGTTCCACTTCACCTTTTGAGACATGTTATGGGAAACATGGTGGACCTACTATTTTAGGTGGGTTTCGAACCAACAGGTAAATGATAAAACAAATAACATCAATTCATTGAAGCACGGTCACCCATCCGAGCACAGCCTTGAGCGCTCGTGACTGAAGATCACGATCGCATAAACACCGAGTGACCAATTACCACTCTATTAATAATCATACCATTATGATTATAATAATCTAATATCAAAACTGACACTGTATTTCTATTTAAATTATTCTGTCACTCACTTATACTAGAGATACTGGATGCATGCATTTCAATTCTGAGAAGCTTATAATACCCTATTTTCATTCAACTTATAATACCCTATTTTCATTCAATCATAATTATTGACGACTACTTGAACAGCACTCACAAATTTTGAAAGCTTAATGTTAAGTTCCATTTAATTGAATAAGATAGCGTTTTATTGTAGTTCAAAATTAAATGTTTAAATTACTTCGATTTAGTAATTAATCTATTTATTTATTTATTCATTTCTATAAATTCAATTTTAACTGAGTTACATAGACAAGTTGTCTAAACCGGTACATGCACCTCTTGACTAAAAGTTTTTTTAATGAATGAGTAAGTATCTACAGCAATTACAAAATAGTTATTTTTAAGAACTACTGGAAATTTTCAGGCGGTTCCGGCTGTGTCAGGTTGATATTTTTAATCACTTGACCGAAGAAAGTTGGCTTAAGTCCCAGTATTCGCCTCCAGAAGTAGGCTTCAAAACGGACTAAAGAGGTACAGCCTTGCCTGAGTCTTGAGCCAGAAAATTATCGCCTGATTAAGACACGTCCATACTTGGAAAATCGTGTAGAGGAAGAATCGGTACGGTACTCTAAATACCACTAAACGTTTCCCGTATACCTACTGTACTAGAAGTTTGATTTATTTTAAATTCAAAATTATTTATTTATTTATTCATTTATTCATTATGACAAAATTACAATGGAATTCAAAGATTCAATGAACTGCTTTTTCATAAATTTTGGCATGGCTACATAAGTTGCAAGGCTATTAAAAGCAAGGTTGTTCCGGTTTTTGAGAACTGAAAAAGTGGTGGGTATGACGTTTTCAGTTCAATAGCATTGAGCAACCCCGATCATTTCCAGCTGATCAAGATTTTAAATAAAATTTTTCGAAAATAATTTAGGGTAAAATAATAGGGTAAATAATTTCGGAAAAATAAATAGTAGGGTAAAATCTATGATATGCATAAAAAATGAATTTTCACTGAAACAGGAACAAATACAGCTGAAATTTGCAATTTAAGGACAATTCTGAACAGAGTGAGTTTTCTATTTTGCTAGTTTGAGCGAGTTATTGAACACACTTGTTTCTATCAACCTTGCATTAGTTGTAGGTTGAAAGAGTGGAAATTCAGAATTATTATTATTAGCAATACTAGCACTAGTTTCAGTATATCTGAACCAGCCCGCATATTCTAACAATTTATTGATATTCTAACTGGCGAGATTTGAAATATAACACACAAAAATCCTGATGTTTCTGAACCGAACATAGGTCCACTCTACGATAATCTTCAACTTGGAGAAATGAATTACTTCATTTTCAAATAATTGCATTTTTTATATATCCCAATAACAATTATTGACATTGTTTATCAGCTAAGCTGAACCGTTAAGTTCTGTAGGAAGATTCATGTCTTATAAAAATGAATGATTGAATACAACAAAAAACTACATATCATTTCATATCTGGATAATATTCATAACTCGTCAATAGATGGCAATAAATTAAAGAATTGTTTATTGTCTAGTAGTTGTTTCATACTCCATGTCTACAATAGGTTATTCTTGTAATAGAATGCATTACAATCGAAAAATAACAATCTCTAAAGTAACTAATAATCAGACATAAAAAATTCAATTTTCGAAGTTTATAATTGTTTTACTATTTTACTATTCAAGACAAAATATCCATGATAGAAATAGATAAATAAGAAGACAAAAACTCCATACCCGCTAATGCTTATGACGAGATCAAACTGTAGAGATTCATAAATGACCAAATAAAATTCTATTTTTCAGTATTTGTTGTACCCCACGTTGTATACCAACAACTATACAACTTCAAGGTTCTCTTGAGATTACCAGAAGAAACTGTTTGAAGAATCGTTGTTTCAAGGGTAATGAGTAGGATGATGGTGATTGATGAGTTGGACCTACAGTTTTAGGTGGGTTCCGAACCACCGGGAAGTAATTTTACAGCAGAGAACAGTGTCTTTTTTGCTGCCCAATCTAATCGGTCACCCTTACAAAGAGTGCCCAGGAGAACGCAGCTTATCTCTATCTGATTGAGCAGATACCTGCTACGGCTCACGGTTGTTTCTTCGAAATTGAATGGATAAAATCTTTGCCTGCAAGAGAATCAACTCTACTCAATTTTTTCCATCAATACATAATTGACAAAAGATGAGCTGAGCACTGCGCTTCAAGTCCACTAAAACGATCGAAGATGACAACTATAAAGCCAAAGCTATATCAATCTCTCGTCACTCGGCTCATTACTCAAAGACTAATTCAACCGCTATTCTCTCTCTCACACTCTTGAATTATAAAGGACTACGACGTCTCATCTCTCCTAATAAAAACAATAATCAATCAATCTTCCTTGCTCTCTAGGGCTTTCTTTATCACTCACACTTCAATTTCGAGTGTAAACATTGCGGTGTCCTCAAACCAGCTCTATGAGTAAAATAATCACATTTGAAATCAACATGTTTTTTTTTTTTAATTTCTGAGGATGAAGCCCATATAGGTCTGAGACCTGTGCGTGGGTAATGAGTTGGATGATGGTGATTGATGATTTGGACATACAGTTTTAGGTGGGTTCCGAACCACCGGGAAGTGATTTTACAGCAGAGAATAATTTATTCCCGGTGTTTCGGAACCCTCCTAAACCTGTAGGTCCAACTCATAAATCACCATCATCCAACTCATTACCCACGCACAGGTCTCAGACGTATGTGGGCTTCATCCTCCAAAAGAAAAAAATTCAGTATAGAAATATAATATTCAAAGTTTAAAACAGAGAATACCGAGCAATAAAAGAATATTATAGAGCATATTAATATTTCATAAGCATATTATAAGGCATAATATTATTGATCATAAGATTCAGTCTTATGGGCTCTAGTCATATGCTGGCATTTCGATATGCTGACATTTCTCTAGAAGCATATATCAAATAGCAAACCTCATTTCATACAAATCAATACAACGCAGGCGCATTTAGCGAAAATATTGGTGTTTACGAGAAATCTAATCGAACTCAAGAGTGAAATTAAGAGTGCACCTATGAGTTTCAGAATAATATTCTGACTCAGATGTAGAACATAGCTTATATACAAAGCCAAATTGCTAAGTTTTCAAGCCTTCAGCACAATACTAATGTGTTTTAATAAGTTGGTCGGCCTCAACTCCCATTTTCCACTAAGCTGTATCTTTAATAATTTTGTATTGCCATCTCTCACAGGGTTTTTACCTCGAGATGCATGTTTCCTAACAAAATACTAACATTATTTTAATTCTGTACTTTATTATTAATTTTTATTTTAATGTTATAATTGTACATTCAACCAGGGCATTCCAATTTTGAATTAATGCTATGATTTCTTCTAATTTGTACTTTTAATAAAAATGTCGAAATACTCAGTTTTATTGCCCATAGATTATAAATAATATTATTCAATCAATCAATTTGTTCACAGTATCATAACAACAAAGGTCCTCCTAAGCCAGTAGGTTTTTCAGGAAGTGCCATATTATATTGATTTGAAACAAGTAAATACTAATTTCGAACAGACTAAAAAGTCAGTATTTCCTAATAACATAACCTTCAATCCACATGACACAGTAGGCTACAACACTTTAGTACATTACACTAACGATGCCACTTTAAAAAGATCTTTTATTATTCGATTATAAAAACTATAAATTTAGCACTGTTGGGAATGACAGAAAGAGCGAAAATATTAAATTTAGTTTAAAAACTTGGAGGTCAAGAATGCTCATGTTTGCTGAACTACAGCTGTTATAATTTTTAATTTCAAATATTCAATTATTGTACTGCTTGGATGTTTTGTATTTGCTGTATTTGTAAAGGAACAATAAATATTTCAATATTTCCACGTAGGATGTGGAAATGAACTGGACACTCGCACAACATGAATGAGCAGCTAAGCATATACACACAAAAATATAATCAAGACATCAAGAGTTATACATATCTTTGCACTAGTACCTGTATTTATTCATGTTTTGCATATAAATCCTGTATTTTATTATTTCTTATGAATTCATAATGAATAATGAGTCTTGAACTTGTCTCAACCACATTTATTGAAAGCTGTGAGACACTAGTTTCGGTTGTTACACCATTATCAATCTCAAACAAACAAGTTTGTTTAGTAAACTAGTATCTCACGGTTTTCAATAGAAGTGGTTGTGAATTTTGTATACTTCAACTAGTACTATTTATCATGGAAATCTTCCACAATATAACCTTCGCTACAACAAAGAAAATCTTATAAATTCCAATATCAGCTCTGAAAGTTCAATTTAATAAACTAATTAAAGTGTGATGTTGAAGATCCATCTTGTTTCCACTAATATGTATTATAAACTTAAAAAACACTTTTGAATGGAAATTGACTCACGTTATGGCGTGACGGCCGTTTCGCTCTGTTGTCTAGAGCATCATCAGACGACCCACAGTACACTGTGTACTGTGGGTCGTCTGATGATGCTCTAGACAACAGAACGAAACGGCCGTCACGCCATAACGTGAGTCAATTTCCATTCAAAAGTGTTTTTTAAGTTTATAAAACTAATTAAATAAGACTATATTTAGAAACTATTTAAATCTGAAACCCATTCATTTGCAGTTCTTATTCATTATTTTTTTCCTGGATTTCTTGTTCCATGACGAATTCACTTGAAAAGTAAATATTATTTTTTTGATAAATTTTATTTATAGTCTTATCTATTTACTTTTCTCTTAACCAGTAATATTCATGTAGATTTTGCCTTTTACATTTGTAATAGTATTAGTTTATCTTTTCTCTTTGTTATTTTAAGAAGACTTAATTTTTTTATTTTTCATTTATCTTTTCTTTTATAATCAAAAATGTATTGTTAATATTTTGTTGTTTTTTTGTGGAATGCAAAAGGTTTTATGTGGAATGCAATAGATTTAGACCTGGCATGTAAATGAAATCAATCACTAGAGTCTAAAAAGAAGATACAACCACCCACCTAGTGGACATCACCATTAATCATGAATGAACTGTCAGTGGGGAATTTTAATTGGGAAAACTAACTAGAATATTCTGCAAGTTATTGTCTATTAACGAGTTAATTGGAAAACGGCCAACTGTCACAAACATTCCTCAGCATTGCATCCTTAAATTAGCATAGTTTATGCAAGTCTGCAAATTGTGGGTTGATCAAATTTGAAAACCGGGGTTTCTCTCAAAAAACATTGATAAATGGAACGGAGTTTGAGACAACAAGAACACCTATTCAGGTACCTCACTTTTTCAATTTACACAGCTTCTTATCTGTTTAAGATCCCTACTAACAAAGTTTAGCTCCCAAAAGATTTTAATATACTGTTTCTATCACAACTAACCAGGGGCATAGCCGGTGGGGATACATCCCCCCCCCCCCCCGAAATGTAGTCATCTTTCACAAAACTAATAACTTACAGATGTGATTTAAACAGTTAATATTATTATTATTATTCTATTCTAATACAAAAATGAACCTGTCTTATTTAGCGGAGACATATTTCATTTAAATTAACAATTGCTTCAATTTAAATATCAACTGTATTCCGATGAGCAACCATGGAGCTTATAGCTCCGAAGTTGCCAGACAGGGTACACTCACCCTATCCCAAACATGACTGACTGAAATATCCAAGTGAAGATTACTTTAAAATGCTCAAAAAATCATTACAAAAATGATAAATATCAAAACAAATTCCGGGGGAGGACCCCCGGGCCCCCTATCAATTGGGGGATTTTATTTCCTCCCCAAGGTATCCTCCCCGAAGTTGAATCCTGGCTACGCCACTGCAACTAACGTCCAAACAGATTCCAACACTCTTTCTACGTTGTACAACAATGTCTTGGCATCTTTTCAATTTCTGCTATTGTTTTGAATAAATTTCTACATAAATTCTTATATTGTTCGCGAAATGGATTTTTCATGCTGATGAGACTTTTGCGTGGGTTTCGCGTGGGTTTTGCGTGAGACTTGCGTGAATTCCAAAACACCGTTATCTTAGGGTGAGAGATAAAGCTGATTAAGTTTTATTATAGATGCTGGTAACCCATCCAAGCGCAGTCCTGAATGCTTGTGACTTAATATCGAGACAGCGCAAACACTACGCTCATTGGGCGGCCAGTTCTTATAAATAAAAATAATGTTGGTTTTTTATAAGTGGATTTTTTATTTCTTCTTATTGACTTTCTTTGTAGTGTCTTCTTATTGAATTCATACAAGTGCACTAGATACTACCTTTTAATTACGATTCTGCTTCTAATTTATCAGTTCAGCTCACAGTATTTATTATTTCCGTACCATTAATTTATTATTTGGTGTTTATATAATTATATAAACTGATCATCAACTAAACTTGCAACAAAAAAGAACAAATGTCAATCTCGATCATTAAGTAACAAACCAAAACTAACTACCCAAAGTGCTCTCTGAATCTGGATTCAACTAGATGAATGCTTTCTCTGATGCCAATGCAGCTCTGAATCTAGTCCATTCTACGTATGTTATGGTTGAAATAAAAATAGAAGAATCCTATTTTGCACTTCGTCCCAATTCTTGTAGTTTATAACTTCAAAAACAAACAAAAGCAGAAGCACAGCACTGATAATACGTATTTTCTATTTTTCTCAACGATTCAAAACTCTCTAGCGGTTGAATGGCACACATTATCGTACACTATGAAGTTTTTTTTTTCATTTAATTTGATGATACTCTTCCATCGATTTGCCTCGCTACATTTAAAATGTACATGGGGAAGTGATACAGCCGAGTACCGTAGCAGTTCAATCAGAGATAAGCTACGAAACTCCTGGGCGCTCTTTGTAAGGGTGACCGATTGGATTGGCCAGCAAAAGGGAACCTGTTCTCTGCTGTCAAATCACTTCCCAGTGTTTCGGAACCCACCTAAAACTGTAGGTTCAACTCATCAATCACCATCATCCAATTCATTACCCACGAACAGGTATCAGACTCAAAAAAAAACTTTCTAATTCATGAACAAGTGATGATTGTGGTAAATATCATAAACTTAAATTGTGTAAGTAAGCTCCTATGGCTTTTTATAGTTATTTTATTTAATAATTATGAATGATGAAATAAGAGTAACAGTATGAATGAATATTACACATTAGAGAGAGTGTGATGCTTATAATTTCACTCTCATAAATTATATAATTTTCCTTTCTTTCACTTGCTCAAAAACTAACAAAACATTCCTGTTGAAAATAATTTTTTTGGCCAAATAATAAAGTTTAAATTTTATGTAAAGCTTATAAAGTTTTTTTTCTGAGGATGAAGCCCACATAGGTCTGAAACCTGTGCGTGGGTAATGAGTTGGATGATTGCGATTGAAGAGTTGGACCTACAGCTTTAGGTGGGTTCCGAACCACGGGGAAGTGATTTTACAGCAGAGAATAGTGATTTTTTTGCTGGCCAATCTAATCGGTCACCCTTACAAAGAGATCCCAGGAGGACGCAGCTTATCTCTATCTGATTGAACAGTTACCTGCTACGGCTCACGGCTACCACTTCCCAAAAGATCCATTCTAAAAGCACTACCGTGCTTTTATGCATAATTTTTAATGAACCTATTATCATGTGAAATTTAAACAAACCCTAGCATATTTGAACCTAACATTTTCAGCTTTTAAATTTTAAGTTATTTCAGGTTGCAGCATGCATTAATTTCCCATAAATTTGAGTTTCCAGTGTCAGCAAATAATAATGACTGGAGAATAAACAGTAATTGAATATTTTAATTAACAGTATTGAAATAGGAATAATAGCTTGACTACTTAGTATAGTTCTTGAACTATCAAAACTAGACAAACCAACTCTTTTGGTATAAAATTGGATGAAAATTAAAGGAAGACAGTTTAAGGAAATAGTAGAATTATTGAATAATCATTTAAGAAAAATAACCAAAAGTTCTTTAGCTGTTTTTAAATTATGAAAAGCTATACAGAGCAAAGCTACTGTTGATTTTTATTAATATTGATATTAGAAAATTCAAGGAAAACAAATGGATGATTATTTTTAAAATGATGATAACAACTTTACCAACTCAATTCTTGGTACTGTTCTCAAATTATCGAATAATTAATTTATGAATAAATAAACAGTTTATTAAATTTATTAATTTTTGGCGAAATAAAAAAAGAACAATAAATAATTTATAAATAATAAATATCGGAAAAATTGGAAGTATCGTGCTTGGCTCTCGCAGACGACCTAGAGCTATTATCTGACTCAATAACAAGGAGCCAAACAACAACTGGAAACTCTCAGCAAGTGTGCAGAAAAGGTTGGGCTACGGATCTCATTTGAGAAAACAGAATTCATGTGTACAAAATTCAACATACAAAAAATAGATATACAATAAGGACAGATCAAAAGAACAACACAATTCAAATACTTGGGAGAAATAATCGAACCAACAGGAACAGAGATGAGTGCGCAGGAAAACAAAATCGGAAAACTTAGGACAGCATATGGCCGTGTGCACCAACTGTACAACAAATAAAATACATCCTTTCAAGCAAAAATCAGATACTACAACGCAGTCATCAAAACAAAAGCTTTGTGAGCACTCAACTCTTCGATTGCATTGTAAGCTCTTTGAACCAAAATACAATGTTGAGGTCTGAAGGGTCACCTAAAGTCGAGATCGGCTATGCTATTACACAAACATACAGAACAGAGCTACTGATGATTATTATTCATATTGAGGTCGTCAAACTCCATACCTTTACATCAGCTTTTACCCGATACAATAAATGCGCATTTACAATAACCTAGAGAAGGAAATACAATCGATATCAGAAACACAAAGAGTGTAAAGACCTCGAGAGTGGTACGTTGACTCAGATTCGCAAGCCGCAACAAAATACCTTTTATTAATACCTTTACTGCCTCCACGAAAGAGGTTTCACTTTATCCAGGTGTTAAGTCGATCGAGACCTGAACCTTTCGTCGTCGTTAAACGCCAAGAGCAGCACGTCACATCGCGTGCAAAGCGTTGACGACATTTTGAAATTCGCCAGAGCAGGATGTTGGATAGATGGATGGAAAGGAAAGATGAGCCGAGATGACAAGTAGCATAGGTACTGCAATTGTGAGACGTACAACTTAGATGAAAGCAATGCATGCATCACGATTCTCAGTCTCCTCTCATTTACTATTTAAAATAACAATTCAAGTAAATACAGAATTTTGTACATTGTACATTTAGCCTACTAATTCTCCGGTTACGACTTCTATTCTTGACAAGGTCGGCATTTTCACAATCATTATTCCGCGTATCACAACACAAGGTTTAAGCACCATCAATTTGAAAAAAATTAATACTATGTATTTATGAACTCAGTTCAGCATGGAAAGTGTACCTACAAACATACTACGGAATACATAAGACATGTGGAGTATTTTTCTGGAATCGATATATGTAATTCATGAGCATAAAACCTTTGCGTAGGTGATGGAGTGAATGATCATATCACAAAATTCCAAGTCAGAATGGGAATCAAACCCTCTACCGTCGGAATTTCAATCGGAATAAGCACCCTAATTAACCAAACAACGGAGGCGAGCAAATTATGTTGTAATGATAATAAAAACTGTTAATTTGGCCAAATAAATTTATGGCAAATGAAGTTGGAAATTGATTTATGAATATAATTGAAAAAATATATTTTAGTCTAAGCAAATACACGCTTTAAATTGGCCTAAAATAAAATTGTAATTTTATAATTTGACTAATGAAACATGTATTTCAAAAAACAATGTTTAGAACGTAGACTGCAATTTAAAAATCAGAGAAATTTGTGGGGAGACTTTTAATAGACTTTGTCCGTTGAAGTATTGGTTATTGCCAAGTTTACATGTCACAAGATGCCAAAAACAACTCTGAATACGCGTTCAAGATCCATGTGGATTTATCTCGCCGTTTGCATCAGTTTTGCAATATGGTCAACAGTTTCATTTTGGATTCATTACAAGACAAGTAATAAGTTGATGCTTGAAAAATCATTTTGTCATAAAAATGCTTAGTTAATAACCTTGATTTGAGTGTCATTAAACCCCTCAATTTATCACGAGTAACTGAACCAAATAAGTGTCAGACGGAACCAATGAGTTCATTTTTATCGTAATACTTGAACTTAATACACTACAGCAATTACTAAGTTACAGTAAAGGAGTCATAGATATAACAATAAGAATCGATTAACAATATGAGATGTTTTTGTTAATATTATGACAGCTATCTAGTACTATGACTAGTGAACAGTTTAGATTCAACCTAATTTACTAAATATAAGACGCCTTAAAAAGGAAAGAATGGAACTTCATTGAAAACATTGAGCTACAGGTACATAGAAAAAAATAATTTATTTGGATATAATCCAGTTTAATTTTTTTCATTGAAATAAATTCCGTCACTTTAACCAGTTCCTCAGGTCTTAATTTAAAAAAAATTTCATGATTGATTGAGTTTTATACATGTTTCAATAATTTTACAAACTCAATAACTCATAAGAGCTAATCAATGGGAGAAAGGAACAATGAGTTTATTAATTGCAGAATGCACCTTTTGTTCGTTATTGTTGAGTGTAAGAAAAGGCTTGGCTTTTTAACAGAGTGTATCACCCACCCCGGTATGAGAATTTGTTAATCCAGTTGAATCTAGTTTATCCAGGGTTAAAAATACGTATTGGAACAGATTTCTCATGTCAACATATTTCTACCTTAACAGCGAGTCTTATCGTAAGAAATTCACCGTTGCATCATTGTTTGAAATATTTTCTCAGCACTTGGACAGCGTTCAGTGTTTTAGAATGTCTTGAAAATTTAGTGCTGTTATTAATCCCGCTTAATTAATCTAAAATTAAAAGGTTTAAGCAAGAGATGCTATAACTTTTATATGAAATTTATGTCATAAATAGGACTATAGCAGAGATGTCTATTTACACACGTTGTAGTGTGAGCGGAGTTGTAAAATATTTTCGCTTAAACATTATTATCAGCCTCATTAGATTACAAAAACGAGGTACTTTCAGACATGTTAGGGATTTATGATTTTCAAATTAGTAGATTACCTTAGTTAAATCCTTGAAAAAAATGTCACGAAGTTTTTAAATGATAGTGTTTGAGCAAACTTTACAACAATATGAGGCAACAAGAATGAACAGATCCCTCACATAAGATTTGTAACTTTATCAAATTATTTAACCTTTGATGAGACAAAATTGAACCATTTCTTATGGACTTGATATTATCTTGCTCTTTAATACCTCTTCCTCTTGCTTTCATCTCTTGTCTCATAATTTTTTAATTAATTAATGTTCTTGGACTTAATATTTTAATACGGTAACTTGAAATGAGAAAAATAAGAAAATAAGTTAAAGTATGACTAGTATTAAAATAGTAGTAAAATAAGTATTTAATAGTATTTATTCAGCTCCAATATATATATGCTGTTGTAATAGAAAATGTTTGTGTGACTAATCAAAGAATTTCATTCTTTTTCGCAGTTGTTGAAGAAAAAATAATTTTATACTACCCTATCATACCGTTTACCACTTCGTAAGATAGTTAGATACTTATTTTGCAATACTGTAAGCCAGATAAATATCCTATAAAGTACCGTACCCTGAACTTTCAAAATCAAGTAGCACTTGTATTGTAGCACAAGTATTGTATAAATGTGAAGTGCAAATGTAAATCAATCAAAAAATAAGAGACCGATCAGAAAATCAGTTTTTCTTTCTATTAGCATTTCGCCGTTATTCAGTAAATATCTCCAGTGATTGATCAATATGGTAAATATCTCAGGAACCGCTTACTTCTTGTTTTATTGTACATATTTAAGAGTCGAGTGCTATGTCAATATATAATCTGTATCTAATATGAAATAGAACAGAGCTAAGAAACTCCATTGGTACAGTACGGTACTCGACACAGTCCCTTTAATTTTTTCCTCAAGGCTGTGCGCAGGGTTTTTGGTCACAATTTTTTTTTTCGAATTTTCTTGTATTGAATATTATTAGGGCTTTGAAATGTTACCTATTGCTGTGAGAAAAATGTTTTTTATTAAACTATTTTGTAAAATACGGGGGTTCAAAGTTGATCTCACCTATGAGTGATCTTGAACTTTTGATAAATTTTTCATAACTGAAAGACACCTTGAGGAATAGAATGACATATTTTTTATTTCAATCTAACAAATAGGTTTTTCAAGATAACTTTTTGAAAAATTGAAATTTTTTACAGATTTTTAAAAATGTACGTTAAAAAAAATAATTGGTTGATTGGAGTAAAAAAATGTCATTTAATTCCTCAAGGTGTCTTTCAGTTCCAGAAATTTTATTAAAAGTTTAAAATCACTAATAGATGAGATAAATTGCCCCCAAAAACAGAAAAATTTTAACTTTGAACCCCCATATTTCACAAAATAAGTTAATAAAAAACATTTTTCTCACAGCAATAGGTAACATTTCAGAGCCCTAATAATATTCAATACAAGAAACTTCGAAAAAAAATATGACCAAAAACCCTGCGCACAGCCTTTTTTTGTTCAGTTTGTAGATTATACTACAGTATCTAGATAGTGTAGTTTATCATTATTGTAAATAAATGTACTTGAATAGTGAAGCTGGTAGTTTATAGTACAGTAAATAAGCAGAATAGTTTATATTTGTTATTGTTTGTGATTCAAGGTATTGGTAAGCACTGAAAATATATAATGTACTCAAGTATACAAATAAGAATATTAGTCCGTATTTATTATAGATAACTACTACAATATCAAAATGGCACTACTAAAAATGAACGAGCTTTAATTAAACGAATTTGTTATTTACTCGACACTTTCTTTCGAGATATTGAAGAATTTCAAAGTAATAGGAAGAAACCACAAAAACTGATTCTAAGATATATTTCTATCGCATACAAAAGTACGGTTTCAATGCTCATGAAATTAATAAAAGTTTCAACTAGAATAATATAGTTCAAACTAAAAGTAGAATTGAAAGTTTTAAACTAATTCAACTGAGAATAATGGCATGAGCATTAATACCATGATTTTGTATGTGTAATGAAAATATAACGTGTTGAGCACATCTTATTGCTCTTTTTCTATTGATTATTCTATTTTCAGATTTTCGTTAGGGACATTGGCGACTGTAGATAATAATAGCTGCTCGAGTTGGAGTAGAGGACAATAGTTTAGATTAGGTTAGGTTTTTTTTGGAGAATGAAGCCCACATTGGTCTAAGACCTGTTCGTGGGTAATGAGTTGGATGATGGTGATTGATGAGTTGGACCTACAGTTTTAGGTGGGTTCCGAGCCACCGGAAAGTAATTTTACAGCAGAGAACAGTGTCTTTTCTGCTGGCCAATCTAATCGGTCACCCTTCCAAAGAGTGCCCAGGTTAGGATAGGCTCACGGCTATCACTTCCCGTCAATGCAATAACTTTCCTGGATTTCTTGTTCCATGACGAACTGTGTTGTTAATATTAACTTTTCAAGTGAATTCAACAACTTTTTTTTTGTTTTCGAGGATGAAGCCCACATGGGTCTGAGACCTGTACGTGGGTAATGAGTTGGATGATGGTGATTGATGAGTTGAACCTACAGTTTTAGGTGGGTTCCGAACCACCGGAAAGTAATTTTACAGCAGAGAATAGTGTCTTTTCTGCTGGCCAATCTAATCGGTCACCCTTAAAAAGTGTCCAGGAGAACGCAGCTTATCTCTATCTGATTGAACAGATACCTGCTACGGCTCACGGCTATCACTTCCCGTCAATGCAATTACTTTCCTGGATTTCTTGTTTCATGACGAACTGCGTTGTTAATATTAACTTTTCAAGTGAATTCAACGACTTGCAGTCAAATTTTTAATAAGAATAAGTATAATTTACTTACTCTGTAGGCCGAACGTTTTCGAATTTTCAGAGGCAATTACTTTTACATGCGGATCACCTACAGCGTTGAATAAAATAAATCTCTACTGGAAAATAATGTACTGCTGCCTCCCTACCTTGACAAGTTCCTTAAGTCTTTCTCTCGTGTAGACAGCACCGATCTCTTCCCCAAGAGCAAGATCCAGAATGCGGCTGATTGGATACGCCAGGGGAAAAGTGATCAGCATCACCACCTTTGTGATGCCAATGGTTCGTGCACCAATTGCAAGGCCATGTCTTGAGCAAATCGCTTGTGGTGAAATCTCACCCAGTATGACGATGGCAAGGGTAGATGCAATAACAGCAACCAAGCCCGATGTCAAGCCATCCAGCAGAATGGTAAAGGTGGAGTTGACCATCACGTTGCCCAAAAGAATACTACACAGCAGAAAATTGCCGTGCTTTCTTATGGGAATTATCATGTCGGCGTACCTAGAAATGACCAAAAAGGGAATATCATTAGATACGTGCTTGCTAAGAATGCAATGGATTAATGTGTGGAATAAATCTCAATAATGCAAAATATCTTGGATTAATAATTGATGAGTATTTAACGTGGCATCCACATATGAGGTTTTTATGTAAAAAGCTGAAATAAATATAATAAAAATTATTTAAACTGAACAAAATATTAAACATTAATAACTTAACAAGTGTATATCATGCCTTAGTACAATCAGTTCCACAATATAGAATAGCAAAATGGGGATCATATTTGATGTACACATGAACAATCTTTTAATCGTTTAAAAAATATAACCAAAACTACCTTGAATAAAACCACCCACCTAATTTTTCAGTTAATTTTTTATGTTATGTAAAAACCTTATTTTAATATTTAATAAAAAATGAAATCAGTTTTCTTGAATTGAATGAAAGTTTCTATAAGTTTAGGCCAAATACAACAGAAAAATTTCAAATTTATCAAACTGAACTAACTTTTATCAGAAGACAACTGATTTGCACGATTATTAAATTAATTATTAATATTATTCCTTTTGATAAAAGCTACAGATTTTCGAAGAAAGACATAACGGAGTGGGTTAGAAGTAAATTTTTTTACATTATATGTAACACTATAATTTGTTCAATTTAAACTTAGACTTAAACTAGAATTTAAACTTAAATTTAGAGAAAGCATGTACTTAGTTTTTATTGCTTATGAGATAGCATATACTTTGTCTCTATTGTTTATTTGTACAAAAGCACATTTTTATTTTAAAATAGAAATAGATAATATTATGTAATATATTAATAGGCAACTCCCACTAACTGTAAAAGTTTCTTCTCTTTTTGCTGGTGGTGCCAAGTTTCTCTTTCCTTTCATTATTTCAAATTAAATTTTGTTTTTAAACTAATTTTAAGGTAATATTCCATGCAATGTTATGTATATTTAAAGGCAAAAAAGAATTGAATTGAAATGCGATTAATGCGTGAGCATATATCGCACAACACAATGCGTGAAATGATAAATATGTAAGGATTCTGATCAATTTAAATCAATGGAGTTATTATTCTTCTTTATAAATACTGTTGTACAACTGTCAACAATCTGTTCAACTTGACTGGTTAGATTTCGAGTCCACAATAGAAGAATACATCATTGTATGATATAATACAGTAAAATATAATGAATATACAATGATACTTGTTCTGAGCAAAGGTTAGATGGTAGTTCTGATGTACGGTAGAAGTTCTATAAGATTCATTTCAAATAAACTTAATCACTTGATTCAATATATTTTTAATACTGTATGCGCGTACATTATTATCTAATATGAGCAGAAATATTGATATACGAGTAAAAATGTTAATGTGATAAATTTTAAATTATCATTTGAAATTCTATTTTACCAATTTTAGTTTTTTTTTTTTTTTTGTAAGCGTTCAAGAATTCTTTTTAAATGATCAGAATTTTGGTAATAATGAACTTATAGCGTGCCTTATTTTATTTATCATTCATCTACTTGCAGATGATTAGCATGAAATTCAATGAAATTATTTGTATCCGAATTCCAATTAATTTTTCATTAGAATTTGTTTGCATGAGTTGAAAAGAGGACATTGTTATTGAAGTAGATAAATTCCATCGGAGCTCCTTTAATGAGCGTTAAACTCTACAATAAATTCCAACTCAAGAAGTTATTAGATTACCCAAAATTTACGATAATTTGATTGAAGTATCACGAAATTCACTCAATTTGGAATCTTAATATCACAAAAATGTAAACTAATTGCAAATGGGATAGAATAAATCACTGGGAGGCACTAATACACTCGCTTAATGATCAGATACTTTTTGTATCCTGTAGTTATGCTTCTTGTCCAAAATGGGAATCTTATTCTTATCATTTGTTGTATGATGTGAAACATATTATTTTTAAATTTAGGCAGCCGCAGTTTGAACTATTTAAAAAACGAATGAAAAAATATTTAGTTGATAAAGCTTTTTATAGTATACAAGAGTTCCTTTCATATCAAAATTAAGCTTCACCTCACAACTGATTGATATAGTAATTATGGTATCTAGTGTATAATTATTGATATCTAACTTGTCTTATACTCCTTAACTGGAGTCTCCTAGACGTAATCTACAAAAATACAAAAAAAAAACGCTGATTTCTGATAAATTATTTGACTGCTACTCCTGCAGTCACGAGTTTGATTCCCGTTCAGCCCTGGATACTTGTGTTATTATTCACCACATTACCCACTTACAAGTCTCAGACTCATGTAGGCATCATCTTTAAAAAAATGCAGTGCAGTCTCACCTTCGCTCAGTCTCTGTTCCAGTGTTTGAGATGATTTTCAACTCAGTCTGGTTGAGCGACATCAGTCCGAGATTCAGTCCCGAGAAGAGTGATGAGAACATGAGACAGGTGGAAATGACCATAAGAGTGAGCCAGACGGGCAAAATCTGTTGGTAGCCAATCAGAGTCTGGTAGGACTCGGACCCGACATGCTTCCAGGCAGCTTTGTTCTTGCTGCTGGCGTGGGTCTCATCCTTGTAGCAAAGATAGTAAGCTGTTCCCGCCTCGCCTTGCATTGGCATCTTGATTGGCAATAGAGCTGAGTAGTTGGTTAAGCTGTCTAGCTGGAACAAAACACACCTGTTATCATTCGGCAAGTCCGCTACAACTGACAGCTGAACTCGACTGTTCAATAGTTTTCAATCTACTCAACCACACATACTAATAAAAATCCTTGTACGGCGTGTCTGGGTTTTTCATAAAGTATGACTCCTCCAACAAGATATATCGGAAATTATTTGTTGAATTAGAAGTGAGAAATAATAAAATAGGATGTGAGAATGATATAAAGGTTCGTGATGTAACTATTGATAGCAAGCTCTCTTGGAAACTACATTTGGAATATCTTGAGAAAAAATTAAATTCTGCAGTATATGTACTAAGAAGCAAAAAAAATTTACTGGATTATTCTATGCTGAAAGAGGTTTTCCATTCACAGATTAGGCTACCTACGGCATAGCTTTTTGGGGTAATTCCAGCGAAGTAGGGCAAATCTTTAAATTGCAAAAATGGGCAATAAGAGTTCTGGTGGGTGAGTCTATTCGGACGAGCTGTCGACCATATTTCAAACAGTTAAAAATTCTGCCTGTGCCTAGTTTATATAGATTTGAAACAATCAATTTAATAAAGAAGAATGAATCAATGTTTAACAGGGGTTCCATTGGAGTCGGCGTAGCCGAGTTGGCTTATCGCTGGTCTGATAAGCCAAAGGTCCTGGGTTCGATCCCAGTTGAGTACAAGATATTTTTCTCGAGCCACTCCCGTGTTTCGGAGGACACGTTATATGCAAGCCTCCCGGTTGCATATGAAAAAAAGCAGTCGTTAAAAAAAGGCGAGGTGGAACTACCCGTAATTTGATTGATTTTCGTAATTTGCTTGCATTTAAAGGATATAAAAGGAAAAAAGAAAGGCTCTTATACCTTCTTCTGATTCTGAAAGTCTCTTAAACCATATTATGATTTTAAAAATGAGCTTCTCCATCATGTGCAATTGGAATCAGATTTAAAAATAGCCCCCGAGCCCTCTTATTCATCTGGTTGGCCTTCATATGAATCAAGTTATCATTCATAGGAGTAACATATTTGTTTGAGAAAAACAAATCATAACAAGTGAATACTAATGATACTACAAATATAATGATATACAAATTCAATTATTGCTATATAAATTCAATCAACAGACATGTTAAATCAGTGTGTCTCTGACTGTTGAAGGGGAAACATCTATTGCTCTCTGCTCCGTGTTTTATTGTTTCTATTTACTATTATTTCAAAATGAATTGTGTTAAATGTGACAGTGATGTTCCTGAACCTGTTATTGTGTTGTGCTTGTAAGAAAAAGTTTCATTTTTTATGTCAACTTATAAAAGAACAAAACTTTCGTAAAATGTCTGCTGATAACAAAGGTAAATAGAAGTGCATTTCATGCAAGTCGGGGACGGTAGCAAGTAAGAAGGTGAGCGATACGGCTGTGTCTGCCAGCGCCGGTGCATTCATCCATTCATAGTGCCTCTCCTTCAACCACGGCGCCTGGCGCTCTCTCTACTGCCGACCTTCAAGCTATCTGACTTATCGTGAAACAGATGATTCACTCGGAAATCTCTCCCTCTTTCAAAGAAGATTTCAATTCAATTAAAGTAGGAGTTCTCAAACTGTGGTACGCGTACCCTTTGGGGGTACGCGAAAATTTTCATGGGGTACTCCCGTACGCGGGGCGGGTTAATAAAAAATTAAACAATTTTTATTTCTTCCCGTTTCGTAATCACGCTAGGTTATAATTTAATAATGGAATACTTGTGTGCTCGAGTTACTTGGAACCAGCAGGTGCAATAGGTTTGTCTCACTATTTTGTAGAATAGAATATTTATTTATTCAACACAGTATAAGATAGAACATTACAAAGTTGAATATCGCCAATAATATTAATTGCAATCCTGAAAACTTACAACTAAACATTTAATACATTATTGCCCGGTTTCTGAGTTGTTCATTAACTTAATGGACCATTAACTCAATGCTGGAGCAATGGGTTAATGATCCATTAAACTTAATGAACAACTCAGAAACCGGGCATAAGTCATGTATGACTGTCAATCAAATTACAGATAAGAATGATAATAGTAAGCGCAGCTTGGCAGCAGGGCGAGCAGCAGGGGGCGTTGAGGAACTATGTAAAAATAAGTAAGTTCATCCTTCTCATTAATTCTTTGTAATGCGTTTTAAATATATCTCCGAATATATTGTGTTTTCAATTTAAACGTCCCCCCCCCCCCCCGCCACAAACAACCGCCACCCGATAACAAGGGGGTACACAACATTTCAATTTTTCATTAAGGGGTACTGTCTTTGAAAAAGATTGAGAACCCCTGAATTAAAGACTCAATTGATTTCATTTCAAGAGAATTCGACGATTTAAAAAAAGAACTTGTATCTCATAAGAAAGAAATTCAACATCTCAAAAGTGAAATAAGTGCATTAAAAAATGATAATGAAAAATTAAAATCTGAAATTTCTAATGTGGAAGAATATACTCGTAAAGAAAATTTAGTTGTAACTGGGATCACCGAGACGCCTAATGAATCTGTCTTCCAAATTTTCAATAACATTTCTTCGGCAATTAATAGTGATATTACCTCACGAGACCTTAGTACAGCACACAGACTGCCGTCGAGAGTTAAAGACAGTATTAAGCCGATTGTGTTTCGCTTTTTGCGTAGACAAGACAAGGAGGTGTGGCACTTGAATTTCAAATCATGTGCGAATAAAGACAACAGAGGCCCGGGTATATCATCAAAATCCATTTCCCAGTCGCTTCCCGAGAACAGGGTGCTCACTTTTCAACATCGTTCACCGTCTGTCATGGAACTTTTCCGAGAAGTTAAAAAATGCGCAATGAATAAGAAATATAAATTTGTATGGATTCGAGACAGCAACATTCTGGTGAAAAAAGACGAAAAATGTAAAACTGTTGTGATAAAAAAGGAAAGTGATATAGCAAAATTATAGAGTGATACTAATCACCGGTACTTCAGACTTTTATTTTCATTGGTTGGTTATGGATATTCGTGACTTATTTGATGACTTGGAAAACGTAGATAGTAATAGAACTGTCAAATTGAATGATTTTTACGAGGTGAAACAATTTTTTTGCAATGATTTAGATCTAAAACTCTTTCATTTAAATATTAGGAGTATAAGGAAAAATTTTGATGAACTGTGTATTCTTTTGTCTGGACTTGATGTAGCTTTTGATATTATAATTTTAACTGAGTCCTGGCTCACACATGATATAACTGGTTTCGATATAGCTGGCTATAACAAAATCATAAAGCCAACAAAATTTAATAAATGCGACGGCATTGTAGTATACATTAAAAACGAACTCAACTATATTTTGGAAACTGATATTGACTATGCCAACGGTTTGAATTTTAAATTAATGTATGATAATTTAGAGTTTTATTGCACAGCTATATATAGGTCCCCAGAAACTGATGTAGTAAGTTTTGTGGATGCTCTAGAGATATTTTTGAGTGAAACTGCTAATTTCAAAAATAGAATTATTGTTGGTGACACTAATATTGATATTCTGGATAAAAATTTGACTCTTGTAGGACATAGATTTTTGGATACTCTATTTGAATATGGCTTTGTAAATTACCTTTACGGCGGTACTAGATGTACTCCTTTGCGTGAATCGTGCATTG
This sequence comes from Conomelus anceps, assembly GCA_948455865.1. Taxonomy (NCBI): domain Eukaryota; kingdom Metazoa; phylum Arthropoda; class Insecta; order Hemiptera; family Delphacidae; genus Conomelus; species Conomelus anceps. Next base: position 67,119,606 of record OX418219.1, read on the forward strand.
ATCAGATCTTTTTAAAACGTCAGCTTTGTACTTTTAGCGCAGCTATCTATAATTGTGCAATCACAGATCACAATTCAGTGATGTGTTGTTTAACTCGTAAGGACCGATTGTCATGTAGCAGTGATGTTGATTTTAATGTACAAAATGATTCAGATTTATTATTTAATGAAGATATTTTTCAGTCAAAAATTGAAATTGAAACATGGAATGATGTTCTCCAGGAAAATGATCCAAGACTAGCTTTTTCTTTGTTTTATAATAAACTACGTTTATTATTTGATTCTTCAAAAACTGTTAGGAGAAATAGTAGTAATAAAACGAAGAGAATCAAACCCTGGGTGACTAACGGTATACTCCGATGTATGAGACAGAGAGACAAACTGTCTCTTAGGGCTCGTAAACAACCATTTAATATACAATTAATAAATTATTTTAAATTATATAGTCAAACACTAAAGTCAGTTTTACGCTCTGCAAAAGAATATTATTTTAAGAATAAACTAGTTGGATGTAAGAATAGTCTAAGGGCTGTGTGGAAGGTTATAAATGAAGCAACAGACACCAGTAGTAAAAATGATTGTTCGATTACAGAGTTGGTTACCAGAGATGGTCGCATTTTAAGATCTAATCAGAAAAATGAAATAGCAGAGGAGCTGAATGAATATTTTGTTAGTGTTGGTAGAAGAATTTCCGAACGAATTACAAAGATAAAAGACAAGAAATTTAAGAACAAAACTAATAGATCGTTTTGTAATTCGTTTTTCTTTACTCCTGTCATAGTTGAAGAAATTAATGATTATATTAGAAACTTGAAGAAGAAAGTGGCACCAGGCTCAGATGGAATTTTTTCTAAATGTTCAAGTTTAAATTCCCAGATTATTTCAGTTCCTCTGACTCATGTAATAAATTTATGCTTTCTACAAGGAGTTTTTCCTGATGAGCTGAAAAAGGCCACTGTTGTCCCCTTGTATAAGAGTGGCAATAAGACTGATCCAGGGAATTATCGCCCTATCTCCCTCCTTTCATGTGTGTCTAAGGTGATTGAAAAATGTGTGAAGACCCGCCTGGTAGAGTACTTAGAAAAATATGAGATTTTATCTAATTTTCAATTTAGTTTTTGTAATGGTATAGGTACTTCTGATGCTGTCTATAATGTAACTAAGAAAATTATGGAATCATTGGACAATGGAGAAAAATGTGTAGGAGTATTTTTAGATCTCCAAAAAGCCTTTGATACAGTGGACCACACTATTTTGTTTAAAAAATTGGAAGATATTGGAATTAGAGGTGTTGCTTTAGGGTTCTTTAAAAGCTATCTTAGTTGTAGAACTCAGGTAGTTGGGGTTGATGGGATCATGAGCTCAGAGTTGGGGATTTCGATGGGTGTACCACAGGGTACAGTTCTGGGTCCTATTTTATTTTTAATTTACATTATTGATTTACTTAATATAGAACTTCAGAGTTGTTCTTTATTTTCTTTTGCCGATGACACTGTAGCTGTTTTTTGGGGTGCGACATGGAATTATGTTTTTCGTCGAGCAAATGAGGGTTTGAAGGTTATAAAAAATTGGTTTGATTTCAACTTAGTTAGTTTAACATTAAAAAAAACTTCAGCCATTTCGTTTTCTTTGACTTCGGCAGGTCTGCCACATAGCAATGGTGGTATAGAGGATGATTTAGCTTTCAATGAATCCGGATGTAGTGGCAATGGATGTCAATGTCCTAAAATAAAATTTAAATACAGTACTAAATACTTAGGAATAGTTATTGATAACCATTTGAAATGGAGGGACCAGATTTCATATTTATGTTCCAGGTTGAGGAATTTGTTATATAAGTTTGTACAATTGAGAAATATTTTTAATGTTGAACAAGTAAGAATGGTGTTTTTTGCACTTGTGCAGTCAATTGTGCGATATGGTGTAGTTGGCTGGGGTGGATGTGGTATTACAATTCTCAAACCTCTGATATTATTGTACAAGAAAATTATCAAAATATGCTTGAAAAAGCCGGTCAGGTATCCAATAGATTTGGTATATAAAGAGTTCAATGTACTCAGTATTGAACAGTTGTGCGATTTTGATCTGGCCAGTTTTGTCTATTCACGACGCAATGAATTCCCCATAGCCCCACTTTGCGGCTATGATACCCGTAGACAATCTGAGAGATTCCTGTTGGAACCACGTTGTAGAACAACAGCTGCCAGTGTTCATGCAGCATATAATGGCCCTAGACTTTTTAACCGTCTGTTACTTGAAATCTCTGGGTCGCCCCAGTCCATTATGGATTATTATTATTTGTCCACTCACAAATCATTTAGACAGTGCCTTCAATTGTTTTATCAAATAGACTAGTTCAAAGTGGACACAATTTTAATTATAAATAGCAAGATTTATAGTGCAGGCAGGTAATGGAAAAGTACATACTGTAATTAATTCCTATTATATTATTGTGTTAAAATTTATATTTTCACAATTTTGTATTATAATGAAGATTCATTCATTTAAATAATAATAGAAAACTAGACGTGTTTTTTAGGTATCAATTTTGCTATTATTTTGCTATAAATATTCAGTTGTATCTTTTAAACCAATAGCCTATACTAACATTTATTTTAACATACTAACATTTGTATAATGAGCAGAACAGATATGTTTTTTTCAGGTTTCTTGTAGTATACATGTTATTTTTTAATTCAATGTCTTATATGATCTTGGCATTTTAGAGATGCACCATCCCTCAGCACAAGCTTTGCTTAAAGAGGGATGTAACAAATATTTCATTTATGATGTTTTATGTAGATATTCATTATTATGATAAGAAGTGATGTGATTTTTGTTTGAATATATGAATGTCTTATTATGTATTGTTGACAATAAATAAATTGAAATTGAAATCTCATCTGATTTGAACAATCAGCCGACTGAAAAATAGAAACACTGCCTTGGTGATGAAGAAAGCTACTTTTTGTGGAAGATAGACATGAAATAGACGACGCAAATTGAATCAAGGCCTGATGTTCGTGTTTAACTTTTGTGATAGTGATTATCATTGAGTACATCGAGTATGATCCTCCGTGCAAGCACCCTGATTCTTAGGCGTGAGATCTACTGTTGACAGAACAACTAGTTTATTGTAGCTGAGTATTTGGGTAATCATTTCCGGTCCAATCACACAGCTCAATATAGGTTTTACAAGAAATTTTTTTTTTGGTGGATGAAGCCCACATAGGTCTCAGGCCTGTGCGTGGGTAATGAGTTGGATGATGGTGATAGATGAGTTGGGCCTACAGTTTTAGGTGGGTTCCGAACCACCGGGAAGTGATTTTACAGCAGAGAACAGTGTCTTTTTTGCTGGCCAATCTAATCAGTCACCGTTACGAACAGGACCTACGAGAACGCAGCTTATCTCTATCTGATTGAACTGATACCTGCTACGGCTCACGTGGTTGAAATTGGTTCACGTGTTGAAAACGAATCATAAAACAACTGTTTACTGAGGAGGAAGCAGTAAAGTACTTTTCCTACAACTGCTCGTAAAGTAGTTCTTTACGTACTGAAAACTAATTGTAAAATGCCTCTTTACTGCTCAGCAAGCGGTAAAGTACTTTACGCTCGCCAGCTGTTTTCTTTACGCTTCTGTTTTGATTTTGATGCCTTCTCATTGGTGGATCACGGAATCCGTGAAATTCACATAACCTCAAAAATAGCGTACGCTAACCAAATCCGCGCACGGTCTGTGATGTTACAAACTACAAGCTTTTATTGTGTTGGAATCCAGAACTGCAGTTTTAGGAAAAATATTGTATGCAATTCGCGCGTGAAGCTTCTTTATCGCTCTCGCAAAATTACTGCGCTCCGCTACGCGTCGCGCAGTAAATGTTTTGGCTCGAGCGATAAAGTCGCGCTTCACGCTCTTAATACATAAATAACTATTATGCTTGCTGCCGTCAGTCTTATTTTACGCCTGCCAGTGTTGCCAACCTTTTATTCTACGTTCATCATACCTGACGTCCTATCATAAAACTATCGTATTTATCACACATTTCACAATAATTTATGTTTCAATAAATAATAACTATCTTTTAATTAGGCTATTTCAAAAATATTTTTTTTTTTTTTTGGAAAGAGATTTATTTGAAATTATTGTACAAAAGCACTTAGCTAGATCCTACCCCATACAAGACGCAAATTATCATACAAAACTGTAATAATTAGGCTGACAACACTGAAGCTTGCCACCTGATTACAGCAACATACATTTTCCATAACCTCAATGATGGCGCATTGTACAGAAATAAGTACATGCATTCATTGAATGGAAATCCAAAACTGCAGTTGTAGGAAACATTTTGTATGTATTTCGAGTGTAAAAATGTGTAGAAAGTTTCTTTATTACTCTAGGAAAATTACCGGACTCCGCTATGCGTCGTGCGTTAACTGTTCAACTGCTCGAGGGATAAAGTCGCTCTTTAAGCTCTTAATACATAAATAACTGGCGGGCCGCTTTGCGCAGTTGGTTGTGGCATCATAACTTAAGCTTGCTGTCGTTTTAGCGGTCGTGGATTCGGATCCCGCTCCTGCGTCTGGCATCTATATGTTATCTTTCACCTCATTACCCACGCACAAGTCTCGGACTCATGTGAGCATCATCATTCATTCAGCTAACACACAATCAATGTGAATACAACAGGCTATTAACCAAAACTATTTTTCACAAAATTTAGAAATTAGAGTCGAAATCTTAGGTTAGGTCTGTTTTACTAAAAATTTCATCTTGAAGCAAAGGAATATTAATTTTGATTTTACTTTCAACAAAACACCATCACAGCCCAAAAAGATTAATAGTCTATAATTTTGAATTTTGAAATTTCTAAGCCGAAAATCTACACTAGTTACCATAGTTACACTGTTCCCCATAACATCAGCAATAAAAAAATGACTATTTCCTAGCTTTTAACTTTTTTTGAAGCGCACTGAACATTAGTGCTACCAGACGCAAGGTAAAGAATTGTGCGGGATTTGGCTCGAAATTACCGAACAGAAAATTGAACGTATGGTAATTTAGAGTCATATCCCCCACAATTCATTAGCTTGCGTCTGGCAGCACTGGTGCTACAATAAATTTATATAGACAGTGTGGCCACCGCCTCCAGCCGCCATAATATTGTCACTAATTTATTTTATTTCATTGTATAATATAGATATAGTCTAGAATGATATATTAGTTATCTATTGTAAACATATGTTTTCTGCATAGTGACTGCATGGCTCCGATTACACAATACACAATGTAAGCCTTTGCTTTACAATCAGTGTAACCTAAATACAATAGGACATCTACAATGTATATGCATGTATGTATGAATGTATGATTCATACTACACGGACTGTAAAGAGGTAAAGAGATAGATCTGTCACTATAGTCAACACTTATTTTGGATAGCGAATGGCGGATTTGAACCAGCAGACCCAATTATTTAATCAAAAGTGAGTGGTCCTATATAGTCACTGTAGGAAAACCCAGCTATACAGTCTTGTATGAAGTTTCTCCCTTCCAACACAATATCATTGTATTATTGTATATCAATATGTATTATTTACAACAGGTGAGCATTTGAAAGATCATGCGTTAATCAACAGTCAATCTAGTTTCAGGACCATTTCACAGACTCATCTTAGCACCCACCTATTGTAAAAACGAGATGATGGGAAAGCAAACAGCTAATATTAGCTCAGACAAGGTGTATTATTCATAAAGTATATTCTTGGTCAAGTGGGCTATATTCTTTGACCAAGGATAATAATGCCTCGTCAAAAAATGTTCCTTGTCAACGTTATACCATAGACCAACCATCAAAATGATCCATATTCTATGGTTAAACTCAGTCCAAATCATGTCAAAAATTAAAATAATACAAAACTTTCAAACAACTTAAATAAAGCAAGAAGTTGTTTATTTCATTAGTCATTAAAATGTCACCCGTTCATATTTCATATTATTCTCATCAAAATTCAAATGGACATCGTATTTGAACTAAATGATAATAAAATTAAGCGAGTATCTTACAGTCATAGGATGCATAACGCAGTATGACACATTTGAGGTGTCTCATTTATTTTTAGAAGAAAGTTTATTTTTGGAAGGCGGGTCTCCGCAGATATGCGGTGACACGGTTTAAAGATAAAGATTCCTCCTTATCATCAGTACTTTCTGTTGTATATTTTTCATAAAACAGTAATCAAAATGTTTGCTGATTCTTACTGAGAACGATTTTTCCACGTTGGGCCCATCTTTTCTTAATTGTTTGTTGCTTAATACAAAAAGGTCTAATTGAATAACTTATAGCAAAAAGGTCATAAATCAGTATAGACACAAAAATCCTATTATTTATACCAGCATACAAAACCATATAGACCATGTAGGCCGTTGTTCAAGAGACTTGGTCTCCTAACTGTACCGTGCTTATATGAGTATGAAGCTACTTTATATGTAAAAACGAATGATATTAACCAAAATCTTGACGTACATGATTATAATACAAGACGCCGAGGAGATTATCACTTGGTGAGTCACAATAGTAGCTTATTCAAACAAAAACCTAGTTATATTGGTAGGAAATTCTACAACAAGCTACCGTAGTTTTTAAAGAGGCTTGAAAATATATAAATAATTAAAAAAACAATTGAAAAAATATTAATTGATAAAGCTTTTTATAGTGTACAATAGTTCCTTTCACATCAAAATTAAGCCTCACCTCAACTAATTGATATAGTAATTATGGTATCTAGTGCATAATATTGTTGATCTGACTTGTCTTATACTCCTTAACTGGAGTCTCCCAAGACGTAATCTACAAAAAAAAATATTCAATATTGTGCTGAATTCAGCATATAAGAATACAATACACGAAAATGATTGTGATTCTTTATCCTGCGTTTTCATAGTTATGAAGATTGTGTGAAATTTTTTTTACAAATATACTGAAGAAATTTGGGAACTTGAATTGCCAATAGAGTTATAGATTGTCAACTTTTTGGCAATCATGCATTGTGCATATCGGCTCTTTACTAATGACTACTACTCCGTGCTGTGAAAAGTTCTGACACACTTCGTCATATAAAGATTCACCAGTTCTCAGTACAGCCGCTTCGAAAGCAGCTTTTATGTACGCTGCGAAAAAACACATGAAAAGTGTTTCTGCGCACTGCCAAGAATGAGTTGGAAAGACACTACTAATAATTCTACATCACAATAATCGTTAAAAACTTTAAAAGTTGAAAAAATAATTCAAATTTATAGTATAACAGATACTAGTGGTATTAATTTGGATATACACGGTACAATGATATTACAAGTTTAGAGGAAAGTGGCTTTACTAGTTAATCCAAAAACGATTAAATCAAAAATCTTTTATTTAGATTTTTCTAAAATATATAGCCTAGACAGTATAAACATTTTTTATAAGAAAAACAAATCAAAAATCTATAATAACTGCAAGGCGAATTTCGTGCACAGGTATGAGTTGCAATACTATAATAAAACAAATGGTTTTACAAAAATTGAAAAACAGGATAGGTTGAGACAAAAAGTGAGGAGCAGATATAAAGAGAAGAAAGAAAGAGAGAAGAAAGAAAAAGAAAGAGAAGAGATACTGGCAAACACAACAGTGAAACAAAATGAGTAGATGGCAATAGATGACTATTCGAAGTCTTTCTTGAATCTTATTTGTAATTATCCACGTACGTATTTCCTTTCCTAACATTTTATTCAAATTTGTATTTGTATTTTCAAGAAAATGGATGGGAATGTGATTTATTAACGTATGAGAAATGAAAGAGAATTGTCTTCTACACACCTCCACGTCCATTCTAACATTTTCAAAGATGTTTCTTGAGGGATGTAAATTGTAATGAAAATCTCGTAGTACAAATATGTTTCTATTCTTTTTTATGTAAAGTACTAAATTTTCAAAGTAGAGCTGTCTAATTGTCAATACCTTGAACTCTTCAAATAAATCTTTTGTTGGATAAAGTCAAGGTCTGCCTAGATTGGTTTCTATCACGTTTATGAAAAATAAAAAGTTTAGTGAAATGTGCATTTAAAGCTCCTTCCCAAGCCCGAATACCATACTGTGATACAGATTATGCATAGGAATAGTAGATAAGTTTCGCTGTTTTTACGTTATTAAGTTGTTCAATTTGATAAAGTTTGTGAGGTATTTTAGTTTTAAATACCTGTTATTTATATGGTTGTCCCATCTCAAATATGGATCTGTCAAGATAACTAGATATTTTACATGATCGTTTTTATGGATTTTCAGACAAGGACAAGAGATCCGATTGTCGCAGTTGGAAAGGTGCATTTTTATAGTTGTTAATCTTTATGGTTGGGTACGGACACTAGGCGAAAATGTCATGAAGACACATTTACCAGTGTTAAGCTTCCATCAACAGTCAATTCCCGATTGCGGTTGCAGATTAACCGTGATCCTGCTGTGTGTGGTGGGGCGGGGAAAGTGAAACGTAAAATAAAAATGAATTTCCATACTTTTCCCCGCACGATTCAATGAATTTCCGATCGCTGAAAACACTAAAACGCCTTCTATTTAGACACTTTATTATATCTTTAACCGTGTTTTGCAATTATCCGTGATGATCCTACTGGTAAATACACCAGATAATCGGGAGTTGACTGTACTTGGAAAATATTAGACAAACAATTTGAAGAAATTTGGGGAGACCAATGGTAGCGAACATACAAAAGGCATACCAATGTCCTAATGTTAAGTCGGGTTTCGGCCAATACTCAAATCCAAAATGAGGATTTCTATGCAAGGAACACAACTTACAGATAGTACTTATAAAATTTTTTTTAACCGTGTTTTTAAATTATCCGTGATGGTCCTGCTGGAAAATATCGGGAGTTGACTACTTATAAAATATTAGACAAACAATTTGAAATGATTTGGGAAGTCCGATGTTAGCGAACATAAAAAAGGCATACTAATGTCCTAATGTTAAGTCCAATACTCAAATCCAAAATGAGGATTTCCATGCAAGGAACACAAATTATTGAGTTAGTACTGACAGAATGAACTTTTTTTTATTGCGGAATTGTTACCTGGAATTGTGCATTGAGCTTGAACTCGCATTCATCTCCAGGGTAGCCAGACTTTTCTGTGAGCGTGAACACAACTTTTTCATGCCAGCCGGATCCAAAAAGCCTGAGCACGGCTTTGGAGTCATAACGTAATGAAGAAATACCATCTTCGTCCTTTGTTTCTGCAGAAGAACTTTCCACTCTGAATCCGTAGACCTTGAGTTCGTGCAGATGCTCCATCATTGGTCCATGTTGGTTGGTTAGACTCTCTGCCTGGTCCGACTGATGATCAGACGTCTCAATGCCTCTCACTCTCCATTCTCCACCATCAGGTTTGGACCTGAACACAACAATAAAATAAAAATATAAGATCCTGTGCAAAACTATTTAGTTGATTAAGCTTTTTATAGTGCACAAGAGTTCCTTTCAAATCAAAATTGAGCCTCACCTCAACTAATTGATATAGTAATTATGGTATCTAGTGTATAATTGATTATCTGACTTGTCTTATACTCCTTAACTGGAGTCTCCAAGACGTAATCTACAAAACTTCATCTTTTTTAGTATGTTTACATGACTCTATTAGCGGATGATAAACTCGGGTGGATGTGTAACTCGTGCTGAAAGTATCTTTTCCTACACTGACCCGAAAAAGTTCCTATTTTTGCACTAACTGTAGCACTCAAAATAGTCTATTCCTGCACCAGTGCGCGAAATTACTTTTTGTTACACTTGATAGAAAGTAGCTACTTTCCATAGATTTGTCACGTATGGAAAGTGCCTCTTTTCCGTACTAGATCGGAAAAATCAGCTGACAAATAGGACCTTATAGCCGTACAAGATAGGAAAAAACATATGGCGTGCGGCAAAAATTTTCCGTTGACTCACATATATATATATATATTATATGTATATATATAGTCAACTCATTACTCATTACTATGACTCAATACCTGTCTCGAATATTATCCAGCTGATTGCACTAGGATATCATTATTTTGGTTTCTATCTGGGAATTCGCCCATCAAATTCTGAATCTAAATAAAGCAGCTGATTCACTTGTCTTGAATACTTTTGAATATCTCGCATATTATTCAGCTGCTTGTATCTTGCCTTTCTATCAAGTGTAACAAAAAATATCGTACATTACACGGCTGTAAACCTTTGCCGGTTCTCGCATATTCACGTTTCTGCACTCGGCTGCGCCTCGTGCATTAACTATCATATGCTCGACCGGCAAAACGTTATTTTCCAGCCTAGTAACGTAATATACTATTTCCGCACTCCAGATTAACAAAAAAATACACAAAATAGTGAGCATGTCATACGCAGGTTCCCTATTCTGCAAAAATAGGTTGGCTACTCTGCTTCAGCTAGCAAAAACAATCAGCTGTAGTTGTTGAAATCGATTTGATTTGTGAGAAATTGTGAGGTTATGTATGTCCTGTTTTGTTTTGTTTAAATTACTTTTTTTCAGTACTGTAGGAAAAATTGAATGTGTAATCCGAGCGCAAATGATTGTTTCTGCACTCGGTGCAGAAATACCCACTTTTCGCTCTAATTACACAAATAGCTATTGCTGCACTCGAGAACCTACTCCGCACTCGCCTTCAGCTCGAGCGTAATGCATTTCTCTCGTGCAGCAAAGAGCTACTTTGCGCACTAGTAACACAAATAACTATTGTTAATTGATTTGTACCTTATTATGATTTCATGTTTGTACAATCGATACATTGTTAGTCATATTAGTATGTTCAACAGTACAGTAAAAACAGTGTCCAAATGTTCTGTTTATTTTTTACAATTATTCCAACTTAGAATTGAAACAAATTCATGAGAAAATTTAAAAAAAATACGTTTCTGTGACAGTATTTCGGCTATTCGGCTAGTATTCCGCACAACAATAAAATGATTAATATCCCATCAAGTCTTTACCCAATTTTGAAATTCACCTGGAGAGCAGGTCTTGGCCTTATTAATAGAGTTCGGGCAAAGACAAGTTAACAATAGCATTAGTGTTAACGTTAAAGTAGTTTTGCTCTAACTCTGTATTAATTAGGTACGAACTGTTAGTCTTTTTCTCTCCTAATTTATCTAATCAAATATTCTGTTATTTGCTTGTTTCTACGGTGATTTTGAATTGAACTGAACAACTAACTGTGTACCGTGAATAACAGGATTTTTAATACAATCAAATAACTATGGAAAACTTGGGACAATATGAAGTATGAAGTATGAAGCCTCAATAAGACATTTTAATATTTGATTCAGTTTAGGTTCATCCAAATTAATGGGAAAATTGAACAAAATCTATAACAAATGACTAGATCAGTGGTAGAGCAAGAAAGTTTTCAAATATATTTTTGAGCAGAGTGTTATTTCGTAGATGGGAGTACAATAATACCAACTAGACCAGGAAGAAAACATTGCATTTCTAGGAGTTTTTTTGGATAGACGATTGACCTAGGCTCCATACATTGAGAAAATATGTTGTAAAATTTCATCTGGGGTATTTGTCCTGCGACAGCTCGCTAGATTGAATGACAAAAAGTTACTTTTAACAGCTTACCATGGGCTCTTACTGTCACATATTAGGTATGCTATCTTAGTATTGCGTAATTCATCAAAACAAAACCTTGATAGGGTGTTTAAGATCCAAAAGAAAGCGGTTAGGTGTATAGAAAGAGTAAATAGATTAGATTCATGTAGAATTGTAGACCGTTGTTCAAGAGACTTGGTCTCCTAATTGTACCCTGCTTATATGTGTATGAAGCTACTTTATGTGTAAAAACGAATGATATTAACCAAAATCTTGACGTACATGATTATAATACAAGAAGTCGAGTAGATTATCACTTGGTGAGTCACAATATTAGCTTAGGCCTATTCAAACAAAAACCTAGTTATATTGGTAGGAAACTCTACAAAAAGCTACCGCAGTTTTAAAGAGTCTTGAAAATATAGAAATATTAAATTAAATTGAAAACATATTTAGTTGATAATGCTTTTAATAGTGTACAAGAGTTCCGTTCACATAAAAATTAAGCATCAACCCAACTAATTGATATAGTAATTATGGTAACTAGTGTATAAGAGTATAATTGTTGATCTGACTTGTCTTATACTCCTTAACTGGAGTCTCCAAGACGTAATCTACAAAAACATAATAATAATAATTTGTTATGAATGTATGGAAGACAAGCAAACTATTGCAATTGTAGAATATAGTGTAACGTTGAAATATAGGCTACCAATGAAATATACATATAAATATTCAATACCAGATGAGAAAATGTTTGTCAACCATCATTCGATTTGTATATATTGTGATTAATTGACCCGAATTGAATAACGAATTACGAATTTAATAAAATCACCAGAATCCTACTGAATAATCTTTTAGTGAAAATTAAAATAATAAAGGTAAGTTGACAAAATATTGTTATAATTTTCAATTTTGTTACTTGGATTTGCTAACATTTTAGAAAGAATTCTTTTGAAATTGATCTTATTTAGAACTTATGTATTCTGTTAGAACCATATATTGGAAATAATTCCAATAGTTTTTCAAATAAATTTTCTACTAAACCTTTCAAAAGCAAAGTCATGTAATTGTCTACTATGAATTCACGAAACAAATTCGAAAGCCATTTTCATTTATCTTAATGACAATTACCTAAATTCTCCACTCAACGTCGAATACTATCTTAGTGATAACTATTAGGTTCAGGAAAGAAAGCGAAATCGTTTCATCCGGTCAGTTCTTACCATTATTTTTACAGTTCAACAGATACGTCACCAATAAATCTTTTTAAAAATATACACTGATTTCAACTATCGATCGCGCGTGCACGCACTAGTGCGTGTGTTTGACAAGCGAGAGGGAGCTGACTTTATGCTATACAGACACGCAATATGCAAAAGTACTACGCAGTACTATAGAGCTGTACTATATTATAGTAGAACACTACTGTAATAGTAAAAGTAGTAACTTATACTTAGAAATAGTTGTAGTACAACCACAGAGCATAGAATAGAATTTTTTGTGAGTACAACGCACAAATCACGTAAAACTAGTCACGTGACATTCTCGACTCGTTCTCAAAATGAATCACTATCGGCTTTGTCGATTACATTCTAGCTCTACTTTGTGCAATGTCGTGAATTGAGCACAGTGTAGCAAACTATTTCCAATATCCAAGAAAATTTAGCGTCATATGTCCGGTTTCTGAGTTGTTCATTAACTTAATGGACCATTAACTCAATGCTGGAGCAATGGGTTAATGATCCATTAAACTTAATGAACAACTCAGAAACCGGGCAGTAGACCGCTAAAACACGTGAGAGATTCAACAGCTCAGAAATGAACTCATAGGTGAAGAATTTTTTTAGTCGAATGATGCTTACATAAGTCTTAAGACGCATGCGTAAGTAACAAGATGAATCATTACGTAAAATATCCATGGCTGGACGAGAATCGAACTTGAGACCATAGGAGTAATAGTCTGCCACAGTTTTATCAGAGACAAGCGCTCCAAAACCGATTACGCTAACGTGGCCTAATTTACACCATAGTTATGATAGTGATGGGTCAGTGATAGTGATAGGGTCCACATTTCTAAGCTTAAAAAATGAGCTTATTTCACAGTATTTATTATTAAAAAGCCAGATTTTGTGACGTATGACTTCAGACCCGAAATAAGCTGGTAAGATTTTTAGTAGATATTCTATTATACTATGTAAGACGACATGCAGAACTATCAAAACATTGAATAAAAAATTTGAATTTTTATTTCTTACTGGAAGCAGAACATGTTTTCGGGCAGGAAGCCCATCCTCAGTGCCTGGGCCTCCTGACCGAAGTGTTCTGACTCAAGTAAGAAAAAAATTCAAATTTATTACCTATTTTTTATAATACGAATAGTTCTGCATGTGATCTGAGCGAAAATATCTACTGTTCTACGAACAGCTCGTCATGGATTTCAAATTTCAAATTTATTTATTTGTCATAACACATAATGATATTCGAACAAAAATAGTGGAAGAATATTAATTCAGGCATTTGTGAGAACAAGTGACTCAGCTTTGTAGTTCTCTAGCTCACAACTTCTGTATAATATTCTCAATAAACTAGAATTTAAATCTTATGTGATTTTATTGATAATTATTACAGTAATTTAATTGAATAATTATAATGGTTTTCACGCAACACAAGTATATAAATAATTGATGTATTGATTGATTATTTCATTAACTGGGTCTTGAGATATTTTTACAGTGGCGTACCGATAATGGAGCGAGTAATAATGGAGCAGTCGCTCCAGGGCGCAAGGCTCTGAGGGGCGCACCGTTCTTGAGAGAAAATTGCCTTTGACATACAAAAATATGTATTACTATAATGAAGGCCAAAAGGGTAAAATGCAACACAATTTTAAAAAACCGTATGAATACATCGCTGCGCATTACTAAAATGTCAAATTTAAAAGAAATCGGTTCACGCGTTCAGCCGCAAATGCGTTACAACCAGACAGAATGCAAAACAGTCGAGCCAAAAGTAGCAAAGCCAAAACAATGTTAATTGGGTGGAAGAAGGTATAACAATTACAAGTAATTGAATGAAGACTTTGAATTTATTTTAGAAAAATAAATTCAAAAAAAGTTCAATGGTTTTTATATTACCAAGAACAGGACTGAAATACTTCACTTTTGAATCCTATTAGATATTTATAAGATAACTATAAGAAATTTTCTATAGGAATGACTTGCAAAATGCTAAGAGAATAACTGCACATGAATTTATAGAAAAGTAAAAAAATCCAAAACAAGCTGTTTGGAAATTGATAAAAGTGATAAAAGCAGAATCTGGCCTGGCGAAAAATTATTCATCGGAGATTCGCATTTCTGAAAAATACGGCGTAGTAAGAGGCGGGTAAAAAGCCGTTGTTCCATTAAGACCACTATATTAATATCAGCCCGATCGGGTGGTTGAGTATAAGACTGATTTTTTTTTGTGGGGGGGGGCAAGGGCGGATCCAGCAGGGGGGCGCGGGGGGCGCGCGCCCCCCCCTTGAGGTAGTGTGAAAATATATTTTATGGTTAATGCTAGTGAAAAATGATACATCTTTAAAAACTTTATACATCTATTAAGTAACCCAACTGATTCGAAATCGTTATTTTTCTTTAACATCCTTTTATAATAATCTAATTTGTATTGGTTTTAGTGATGTCCAAAATTAATAAGACTACTGTAAAATAATATTGTCATTAGCCATATTTATTTAAAAAAGTAGACATGATAATTTCGGCTGTTTCTCCATTTGGTGTCCCCTCACCAGTGCTGGATTTATAAAAATTCTCCGGACTAGGGGCATATAATGCTGGGGGGGGGGGGGGCGCAAAATTTATCCGCAATTTTTCATGATTTATTAGAAGAAAATTTAAGTTTTGAATATTAACATCACTTTAATTATTTGAATGATTCACTATGCATAGTTTTAGGTTGTATGATATATAGTGTCTATGTATAACTAACTGTAAATGTAATAAATGAGTACTAATGGTTTAATTTTTTTTGCAATGTTGAACACGTTTTAAAACTCGATTAATTTTCATGTATTTATTGTTCATGTGACATCACAGTGGCGTAGCTATAAGGGAATCAGGTGGATAGATCCTCCAGAGACAAAATAAATTTTCAAATTATAAGAAGCCTTTAGAGACAACATTTGTCAAAAGAAGATGTATGAAATCGATAAAAATGTGGTATTAGATAAATGTGGTAAAAAGAAAGCGACTTCAATAAAATGATACTTAAAAAATTACATATTTAAAAAATTAATAATAGCCATTAGAGCAGCCACAAACTCTCCTTTTAAAAGAAAATTTGAAGTATAGTATATACAGTACCAGAATCAGAAACGGTGAGGGATCAAAAAGAGCAGAGTATAAATACCTGCATTTAATATTGTTTTACTAAAACAATGAGGGCCCGGATCACACTTTGATAATAACGTAAGAGCTTCATGAAATTTACTTTGACACATAACGTGGGTTGAATTTTCAAAATAGATGAATTCAAATCTAAAATCGCTTAAAATGTGGTTTCAGGGGAATTGTTTCATTTTTCAAAAGGTTGCAGGGGGCTATCCCAAAACCCGTTTCAAGGGAAATTTTTAAGTACGGTGCCCTATTTGTACGGTAATCCATCTCAGGAAAGATAATTTATCTTTAATTATCTAATTATTTTATATAATTATTATCAAACATAGGGGAATAGGAATAGTTTCAAGTAAGCCGGCTCTAATTTTCTTACTGAAACAATGAAGGTCCGGATCACCCATTGTTCCATTGACAATGATACGAGAGCTAGATGAAATTTACTTTAACGTGGCCTCCTGGTGTTTTGTGTTTATTATTTTAAAATATACTCAAGCTTTATGCTTGACTATTATTAATTTAGAATACATAAATAATATACCTAAAAGATAGCAATGTTAATAAAGATTATAAACTTGCTTTAAACATAGCCTACTTACATTTTTGTGAGTAGTAGCGCACGCGTTTCAAGACCCGACGAGTACCATCTTCACCAAACAGAGAATACATAGTATTCCGTTTCGCTCTGTGTACTTTGGGTAGTGTACTCTGTATAGCAGTTTCTATTTTCTATTCACTGAGAATAGGACTCACGTCCTTAAACGCGTCTGATACTACTTACAAAAGTTAAGTGCTGGTGTAAAATGAAAGTTCGTTATCGTCATTGACATCAATAGTACCAACAGTTGATGTAAGGATGAAAACCACTGAGGAAATTAAAAAAATATATCTTATATTCATTCTTACTGGCTCTACCCCCTTGAATAGAACAATTATTATAGTTTCTTACTTTCAATAAGATTTCAGGTCTGAACACGTGTCAGATAATGATACCGTAATTTTCAATTAATTTTGCTATAATACAATCATTTTTGTACAAAACTACTGCAATTTTTTCAGTTTAAGTGCTTCAAAAAAGTAATCTCTAGGCAATCTCTAAATTTTTTTCCTAGGGAGATCCCCTGGACACCTTCCCGTGGGGGGTTCTCCAAAACCCCCTTACAAAGATATTTCTAGCATTTAAAATTTTAAAAAAATTTCCGGGCGAGTACCCCAGACCCCCTTTTTGTGCAGGGTATTCCATACCCCCTCTTACAAAAATCCTAGGGTGCGCCCCCCCCTTACAAAAATCCTGGATCCGCCCCTGGGGGGGGGGCATCGTAAGACACTTCCGCTTGAAACCTCGGTACGCCACTGTATTTTCAACACTTGAAACTGAAATTTGCCTAGGTTTTAAGCAAATAAATTGATTATTTATTTCATATTATATCGACTATAATGAGGGTCTAATACTAAGAAAAGATTGGAATAAACATAATTTGAACGGAATATGTCGACCCAAACTCAAACATAACTGGTACTTATCATTGAATTTGGAATTCCAAGTTCTTGACGAAAGACATAAACATTCCACGTCCATGTGTTGAGTATTTGATGAATCAGACTAAACAATGGCTTGAAATAAATAAACTGTTGAGAATTCATTGAATCTGTCAATATCTGATCTTGAGATTCGATTGATAGATGACAGATAAAAGTCAAGTTGAAATTTACGTTTATGAGCCACACTTCAAGAACCACTGCTCCAATATAATTACGATAGTACCCAACTTTGATAAGTGGGTCAAAATCCTCTCATGTTTTTTCAAGAGTCTTTTAATTATTTTTAATCATTTCAGAATCCCACTCAATGCAATTTATTTACTTTTTCATAATTTTATTTCAAAATTAGAATAAAAATGATATAGCTTATGAAATAACCGATGATAATGAAGAAAGTTGCAAATGTATGGGAACAATGATACCTAATTTGTCACAATGAAAGCTACATATTTGAGATAATTCAATTTAGTATCAATCATGAGAGTATTATTGACGCTAGATAGATTTACATTCAGACACAATATAACGAAAATATCTTGGAAGGAGTTTATGCATTCTTTGTTAAAACTAGAAATTTGAAGTAGAGCATAATATTTTATAAATAGCTTATTTATAATTGAATAAATAAGAAAAATGTGTTATAGATAATGTAAACATTGTTGAAAAATGAGAGCGTTTCACTTCCCCATTATATTTTAGGACTAGATCATGAAAGAATAGATAAAAATATGAATAAAATACATCTAATTTGAAGTATGAGATCCAATAAATTATATCTAACGGTAAGACACCTCGCCAAAGAAAAAAGATGTTTAAAGTTAAGGTAGTACATGTATACAACTTTAATACAAGAATATCAACTTTCAAATAAGTTACATTCAAAAAACATTCATTTTAAGGTCAGTTAAAACAAATTGTATGAGCGGCAGAAATAATTTTGCCACAAATAACGTAACTGAGTTCAGTCTTTTGCAGAGATCACATTGTTTTTTTCAGTGAAATTTGCATATATTCCACATAATAAGATATAGAATTTTTTCAAGTGATTACAATTTAGCTTGAACTTGTGCATAGGAAATGCTGAAGATGAGGCCGTTGGGCTAAGAGTCAGATAGGTTATAACATGGAATGCCGCAATAATTCTTAATTTGTTTTTTTTTTAATCTACTAAAACTTCGAAAAACTGTATATGAAACGATGTCAAATATTTAAAATTGCTAAAAAATGACAAGTGTAATTTTTACTTAACCCTTGACTTTGTTGCAATTTTGAAAAATCTGGAAAATACAGCCTACATTTTTCCTCTCATTAAGATCAGACGTTAGAACCTTATTATACGGAGCCACTGCAGTCGTGGTCGCACGCCACAGTTTCAGGCTAATTTACACCAGCCGGGTAAATGTGATTAAAAAAATCAGCTGAAAAAATGCATGCCATAGTCTACTTTAAAATAGTTGAGCTCGGCCACACAAAGCTTTAGAAACAGGTTCAATGGGAGATTGATAATAGCCACTTCTATGATATAAGTTAATTATTGTGGCAACTTCAGTTATAGACTTTAGTTATCTACAACTTCAATATATAGAGACAGATAAATAAATTCTTAGGATAGATAGTTGTAGACAAAGATAGAAACTTGAACAAATTTTTATCTCACTCCCTTTCTGGCACAGTGTTTACATTCTGGTGTAATTTAACCTCAAATTATGAGACTACGCTACGCTACGACTACGCTACTACGCGACCGCGATTGTAGTGGTTGTGTATATTGTGGCTCTTTACGAGAATCAGTCGCAAATTCACATCAAGTTTCATTCCAGATCAATGACATGGAATAAGACCACAAACATCTTTTTCATCATTCATGGGAAGCGGATGATTTGACTGGCCTTATTTTGACCATGATAAATGGAGTTTACAAGAATAACCCCACTGCAACATGGTGCAGTCACATTTGGCACCGACAATCCTTTTTTCTGAAGACACAGGTGTAGAGGAGTGTATATGATGTGTGTGATGAGGTGAATATAGATACATGGAGTGTATGTTGTGTGGGCGAGCGGGCGCGCATGTGTGTTAGTATAGTGCGGGAAGGGAGTGGTGGAGTTGAGATAACGCTCTCGAATATAAAGTTACTACAATTCACTGTAGTCTGCAAACAGCAGCAGAATTTAATCGATTGCCTCACCCTTGGCCTCCTCACAATGCACGGATTTGGACCAGGTCCAAATTATCAGGGATAAAGAAAATTTTGAGAAAGAGAGTGATGAGGGCAGACAAAATAAAAGACAATGCGAGAAAGAGAGGGTGATTGAAGGGAGTGCTTTGACCGAATGAGTCGCAAACGTTTTGTACAGACGCGTTCTAGTTTAATCATTGAGTCAGTGGGCTACTACACTGTCTGAACAATCAACAATAGTGAAGGCACACTTCCGCGATGACATAATAACTTCCAAACGACTTCACAGTCGGACAATGAGATAATTTCCCCCTCAACTAGCTAGCGTGGCCACAAACCGGGTTCACAACATTTGGAGTACAGTCAACTCAATTACAGTCGACGTTTTATTGAGACAACTCATGATAAATTAGCATCAATACGGATTAGCTGAGAAGTTATTTTTTTATACTATGATGGATGAAAATCCCAAACCCGTTCTGCAGATCTAATTTCAGTTGTTTTGTTTTGACAACTAGATTTCATACAGCACTACATTATGTTGTTCTGAAATATAGAAATATAAAATGAAATAGGTCTTCCAAAAATATAAAATAGGTCATATTTATGAAGTAGGCGGGTAGGCTTATTTACGACCAGCGCTTCGCTCCTTCTATGATAGTTTCACCTTTTTCTTATTTTCCTTCTTTATTTCTTCTTTCTCCTTCATTTTAAAAAGATCATACCCCTATTCTGATCCAAATGTCACCCTCCCATTCCCAATTGTTTAGCCTAATACTAATGTAGCATTTTCATCATTTTTCTAATTCCGGCTGTACTCAGATCCTCACTCATTTCCTTCCAATTTTTTTTTTGAGGATGAAGCCCACATGGGTCCGAGACCAGTGCGTGAGTAATGAATTGGATGATGGTGATTGATAAGTTGGACCTACAGTTTAAGGTGGGTTTCGAACCACCGAGTCATTTATTGCCCTTTATATTCACTTAGACTTAGATTATTTACAAGTTCCTCCTGATCCAATTGTATAGCTAACACACACTGGTTGTACAATAATTTCATTTTTCTATCCTGTTTAATTTCTAATTGGATTTTTATTACATCGTCGCTAATTTTCCTATAGATTCTATTCGTTTTTTAATTTATCATATTTCAAGTTTTTAAACTTGTTTAATTTCTATTGCATTGAATATCTGTATTTTGTAAATTGCATTTTTATTCCCACCTCACTATTTTTATAGCTTCTATTCGTTTTTTTTTTTTAATTCACATTTTTTTTAGAATGTAACTTATATTTTGTCACCTTTTATTCCATTGGAAAGATAAAATAAATATTCTAAAGAGTTTCAGGGTAAGATACAGTTCTCAATAATTTAGATATTTAAGATAAGATATTTATAGTCTGAACTCCGTCCAATAGAGAATTTTTTCATTTTATTTAGGAAAGTCATGTAATTTGCCATATAGACAGTGAGAATAACGCATCAAATAATGTTGATACGAAATAACTGTCTCTGGAATGACATAAGAATAGTGAGAAAGTTTCGTAACAGATAAGTTTCAGTTTACGATTTCAGTTTTACATCTTTTCAGCCAACCATTCAATTTTTGGAGGTGGAAATGCATTCATGCAAGTTGGGCCAGGCTCTTGC
This sequence comes from Conomelus anceps, assembly GCA_948455865.1. Lineage (NCBI taxonomy): Eukaryota > Metazoa > Arthropoda > Insecta > Hemiptera > Delphacidae > Conomelus > Conomelus anceps. The sequence continues at coordinate 67,141,015 of OX418219.1, forward strand.
TAGTGCAAACTACTGAAAATGACAACTGACTCCTCCTCATGGGCCCCAGTTGCAACCAGAGAGAATAGAAGTAAAAGTTCTTCTTTATATTCTTAGCTCCAAAGTTTTTCAACATATTGCCTTTACACTTAAAGCTGTATTTCAAATGTCATAATAAGAAAAATAAAATTAAATTCCTCCTTAAGAGATGGTTACTTTCAAAGAATGTTGATGAGGTTGAGGGCATGTTTAATGTTGTGCTTTGAACTATGGTGATACTGACCTTGCTGCAATATTCAACCAGTGATCATTCCATGACAACATCATCAAATCATGTTAAGTTCTTTTAAAATTTCTACTAGCTATTAATTCGCTTTCAATGCTTCAAGTTATCAATTCTATTGAATTAATGGTATATTTTTAATCCTTATTGTTTCTACTCCTACATTTTTGTACTATTATTATTCTATGTTTCCTCCAAGTGTTTTAATTCTATTATTCATTTTTTTTTATTACATCAATTCATGGCATCTTTGTTGGATCCTATGATGCTCCTGTATGCGGACATAATTTCACAATGAAATTATTTGCATACAGTATTATTTCTGCAGATATTTTTTTTTGAAACATTTCATTTCTTGTACATGATAGTTAAGTTGATCTAAGTATTTTTTTTTCTTTGTAACTTCTTGGTTTCTCTCCTAATAGTTGATTGTTTTATAATTATTATTATTTTCTATCATGTATAATTTTTTCCCTGTGTATTTTGTTTTTGCTTGTTTGTATTTGCGGAAATAAAGATGATTATTATTATTATTATTATTATTATTATTATACTCTCTGGTTGCAACTGATCAACACAATGCAATATTTGCAATAATTCACTCCGGGATTCATTCCTTTTACAAAAAAAAGGAAATAAATTTTCAAGAATCAATTATTATCTTACAAAAATTAGCTTTAGTTGTAAATTTCTGTTCTTACTCAACAATGCAGGCATTAGTTTATCATTGAATCAGAAGGAATGATCACTAATAAGTAACTGAGTAATTACTCAGACGTAATATACAAAAAAAGTGAAAGTTTCGTTTAGACACATAAACTCCTATAGCCTATTGCTGTATTTCACATGATTTTTCACTGTCATTCGTACTCATGATTATATTAGTAACTGAGTGGTGAGAAGAGAACATTATCGAATAATAGTGCAATCAGAATTAATCTTTTTGGGAGATGTTTTTTTCTTCAATCAGAATACAGGACCTTTCATGAAAACTGCTGTATAATGTAATTGTAAAAAATATTTTTCTAACGCTGATAATCTAACACTCTGAACTATAAATAGAAACACTAAATAGTTTTACTCTTTTTACACTGTAGTTGTGATTTATCCTGACAGATAGACCTTATTTCCAAACGACTCAGCCTTCTAATTACGTTCAGGGTTCTATGAAGGGCAATAAACTAGATCAGCTGGGAAGTGATAGCCGAGTGCCGTGGCAGGTATCTGTTCCATCAGAGATAAGCTACGAAACTCCTGGGCGCTCTTTCTAAGGGTGATCGATTGGATTGGCCAGCAAAAAGACTCTGTTCTCTGCTGTAAAATCACTTCCCTGTGTTAAAAACTGTAGGTCCTATTCATCAATCACCATCATCCAATTCATTACCCACGCACAGGTCTCAGACCTATGTGGGCTTCATCCTCCTCCGAAAAAAAGCTTCTCGGATTCGCTGTTGATGGTAATTTTCCAGCCCAAAATCTTTCTCATCATCCACAAAATCAGTTTGCTGAAAATGTATCTGAGATTGTTTCAATTTTCACTCTTGTCAATACAGTAACCAAATAAATCACTTTATTAATGCATAGTACTATGGTCTGTGTTATGTCTATGCCTGTGGGCCTGGCATACTGATATAACTCTATCACCTCAGTGAAGAAAACAGCCACTAACTACCCCACTCCTCGCTAACGTAGTACGTACGCTATTTGGACTGAAGCATAACGTTGAGGTCTGAAGAGTCTCAGTGGTACTACATACAATGTCTACAACAAAATTTACTATAAAATTGTATGATCACCATATATTATTGCGTAAATATTTTCACAATTAATGTTTGTACTGCAACTCTTTGCTGATTTTATATTAATTATCTATTATTTATTTATTCATTTCCTAATTTTACTATACCTCTCATTGTTGTAAATTATTTAGTAGCCTAGTCTTATTATTTGACTACATTAATTTGTTCATTTAGGCTGCAATCGCACTAAAGTATAATTAATTACTCTATTATAGTTTCCTCATTATTTAAATGAAAAATTGAGGCATTACATCGAGCTATAACTAGAAAAATATTATTCAATAATGTTTTGTTCTCACCACTCAGTTACTAATATAATCATGAGTACGAATGACAGTGAAAAATAATGTGAAATACAGCAATAGGCTATATAATAGGCACTTTTTTTTTGTAGATTACGTCTGAGTAATTACTCCGTTACTTATTAGTGAACATTTCTTCTAATTCAGTAAGCTAATGTACAGTGAACTAATGCCTGTTGTGAGTAAGAACAGAAATTTACAACTAAAGCTAAGTTAATTTTTGTAAAATAATAATTGATTCTTGAAAATTTATTTCCTGACAAAATACACTTTAAGGTATTGAAAATAGGTTGGAGGCTGGATTATTACATTGAATTAACTAACATGAAAAAATGCCCCTAAATTAGGATATCATTACAGAAAAAACACGCAGCAACATTAGGAGATAAAATATCAATCAAGCAGATCTGAAATAATATTAATAAACGCATGACTTCTATTGGTGGGGAAACATAAATATATACGGCTGGTTCCAAATCACTGTTTGGACAAGGTAAAATGACTGACCTACAGTTTTGGGTAGGTTCCGAACCACCCGGTAAATGATAATTAAGCTGATATGATAGAGCAAAAGCTGTTCGCTCACACAAGGTAATAATGGACATTCGTCAGGGAAAACATTTTTTTCTGCTAAATTACTGCTTCCTCAAATTTTATGTTATATTCTGATGTCAAAAACTTGTAGCCTATGTTCAAAATCATGTCAACAATAATTCTCTATATGATTCTTGAGAACCAATAACAATAATTAAAATATAGTTGATGAGAACGAAGTTTTCTACTATCTGAAACTCAATCTATAAACGCAGATAAAATGTCAGCTGTCTTCGTTCACCACTAGCCTGATATTGTTTACAGTGAAATATATTATAAATATATAGCTCAAGAATTCGTTCTGCAAAAGCGAGATTTGAGCACGCTTTTTCATGACAAGCCGTATCACCATTGTTTACTTCAACAAGTAAACAACCAACACAGACACAATACCAGCAGATCGAAGAAACATTTTTAATTCGAGAAACATCAATGCCGATCGTGCCAAATATTGATTTTGTCAAATCTTTGGAATTTGTTAACAAGAAAGAGAATATAAGAAACAGTATTTCTTCCAAGAAACCTATAACATCATCAACATGAGATCATTAATTTATACTGTACTAATTTTTGTATACCTAACTGTGCATTAAGTGTGAAAATGATGAATGTAATATTATAATTTTTTAGTAAGACATCCACAATTTTACTGGACTTATATTGAGAATAATTATGTTCCACTCGCAGTTGATCAGTTAAACTACTGAACTTATTTAAAAACTTTCACATAACAATACGCAACAACTTTCAAATTACCGAACATCACTAATTCGATAAACTGAACACAGTTGAACCACAATTACTACCTACATGATATGACTATACCTTCAGCAGTTAGCAGAATGAGGTGTGTTCTTTTTCAACAGTGATTTAAAGTATTGGAATAGAGATAACTCTACATTGCCATGCCAGAGCAATAATTATTTTCTTCATTGTCCTGTTTCCAATTGAACCTTCTGAATGATCACATGAAGTGCAACCTTGCTCTGGGATGAAGAACATTTACATTGAATTGTCAATGCAGGTTTGTACCTTATCATCAAATGATGATGAATTATACCTTCCAATTATCAAACCACTACAAGATTTTGATGCAAAGTGTTAATGTAAAGTAAGTTGCTAACCTAATCTTAACAATATGTTGGATAGTAGAGAGACATGAAAAATGAGTTTAAATTGACCTACTCATGGCTTTATTTACATGATCTGATTATCTGTCAAAACTAAGAAAACTACAATCATGAAAAATCAAAGGGTTTAGACCTATTAAAATGCATATTAACTGGTGTAAATGATCTCTTAAGAAAAAAGGCTAGAGCCAAACTTACATGAGGTCTTTGCCGCCATCCCGCTTTGATTTTGATCTACCCTTTTCAGCAGTGGTTTTGTCACTGTTAGTCCTAAACACAACGCTTTCACCTTGATGTTTCCACTTGATAACTTCACTATTGAACGTACTTAACTCTTTATACTCATCTTTCATTTTGGTTCTGTAGTTTGATACACAAATATATAAGTTCACACTCTCATCAACCGATTTCACTTCAACAAGCAGAGCCATCAAAGAGTATGTTGAATTTGACCAAAGCTCAAGGAAATTATAAACACTGTCACTATCAGAATCTTTTTCACTGTTAAAGCACTCTGAATTTGATGGATTTTTTACAGCCCTAACCCTCATGCCGCTGTGAAAATTAACTCCTCGAAGCTCCACGATCATGTTTGTGAAAGATTCGTCAACACTTATTTCGTTTATAACATTTATAGATTCTACAACTGGTTCTAATTGACGAATAATACTAGCATTAGAAATATACAAAATACTTGAAAAACAATACAGACGAAAAACTGATAATAACATGCCCCACGCCATGTTCATTGAAAACAGACGATATTTCTGTAGAGACCTCTACCGGCTCATGTTTATATCTGACTTGCTACAAGCTAGCTCTCCTAGCGGAGATAATGGGAGCTTCACATTCATGATCAAGTACATAGGCATAAAATAAATCAATAGAATTTGATTATTTGAGTGATATACACGTGGGATTAAAATATTAAAGACTTCAGATTATATTTTCAATGTTTGATGATGAAGAACTTCAAATTAATTATCTTTGTTATGTTTGCTACTCTTACAACTGCATACGATTCGATTGAATAGAACAAGTACCAACAGAACAGAAATAAACTAAAATCAAACATGTTCACATCAAGATCGTTCTACACAATTTCCAGCCTAATTTCCTGCATCATGCTTACAATCATCAGCAAATTTTTTATCTCTTATTCTTGCTATAATAGGCGCTGTCAGGGTAGAAAGGAATGATTTATTTCTGTTATAAACACTTTCTTGTCTTTTTGAGAGACCACCCCTGCACTTTGAAGATCCGATTTTAGGGGGGTAATGAACCCTGAATCTAGTCTCTGGATTATAGTATAGCAGTAGCAGTTCTTTTAGCTTGCAACAGTCAGGGCCAGCTATGACGAAAATTGCAAGTGTGCAAGACTCACATTTTATGCCCCTAAAGGGGGGTCTGGGTGGTATTCCAGTGACATGGAGGGTCCGGGAGCCCTCCCCCGGAAATTTTTTGAAATTTAAGTTCTAAAAACCCAGTTTTTGGGTATTTAGATCATTAAATTTACGTCACTCGATTTGATTTATTATTGATTGACTTTATTTCAATATATTTATACTCTTTCCTGGATTTTTTGTTCCATGACGAACTGCACTGTTAATATTAACTTTTTAAGTGAATTCAACGACTTGCAGTCAAATTGACTGCAAGTCATTGAATTCACTTAAAAAGTAAATAATATATACTCTTTCTTGTACCACTATCATGTTAAATAAACTAATGAAAGCTTCTCTGGGTCACGCTACAATGATGTTTACACTTTCTTATATTGCAAGTACTCTCAGAATAAATAGATAATGTGGGAATTAATAGCCAGTGGGAATCACCATCCGCTGGATCTAAGATAATGAATTTCCATATCTCATGGGTAAAAGAAAAAACAACATAACATAGTGAACCAATAATTACAGAGTTAAAATTTAACTCTGTATGTATGGTACCTATGGTACTATGTATGGTACCTATGGTACTATGTATGGTACCTATCTTAATAGTTAATAAACTTTTGTTGTGTGCATCATTATTAAATAATGGTACCTATCTTAATAGTTAATAAACTTTTGTTGTGTGCATCATTATTAAATAAGTTTATTAACTATTAAGATAGGTACCATACATAGTCTCTTTTATTATACATTCAAACAAGTGCCTTTCTTGCTTTCATTTTGGAGAATGAATGAACTATGTCCAAATAATCAATTGATTGAGACAGCTCGTTTTCAGAGGTTTTTGGAAGAACATTCAAGAGAATTTTTGTGAATGCATTCGAATGAATTTCAATCTATCAAGAACAGATTATGCTAAATTGACAGTAATTGACCATATCATATTTATGTTCCAATACTGTAATTTAATTTCTCAGTAGATCCATGCCGAATTGAAAACTTTTGCAAGCTAGTTTTAGTGTGATTCCACGTATAAATTAATTTCATAACGTTTATTTTGAGCATTTATTGATGCTGAATGCTTTCAAACACACTTTAATTAAATTTATGATGAAATATACAATCATAAGAAGATATAGTCTGATAATTTTCAGTGGATTAAAGCCAAATATCAAATTCTTTTCAGCAAGTTCATAAGTAGGTATCCAAACAGTCTCACTCCTTCAATATTATTATTATCTGTTATATATATATTACTTTCTTCAATATTATTGATGTGTTGAATGCTTGAATGAACATTTATAGACATAATTTTCAAGAAAAGTTGTGATTAAATTTCTGCTTTCCTCATAAATTACAAAGTTATTCAAATTATTTCAAACTTAAACTAAAGTTCGGTTTAGCAGATATAGAGTGTTTAGTAAAAATCAAACTACTCTGACTTTAGTTTTAGTTTGATAATGGAATAACATTTAGAAAATCTCACTATTTTTAATAAATGTGGTTGTAACAACTTCGTCTTATTATTCATTTTGTAATTACAAAGTTAAAGAGTCTTCAAAATATGAAAATATTGAAAAAACAATTGAAAAAATATTTAGTTGATAAAGCTTTTTATAGTGTATAAGAGTGCTTTCACATCAAAATTAAGCCTCACCTCAACTAATTTTGATATAGGTAGTAATTATGGTACCTAGTCCTAGTGTATAAGATTGTATATAAATTGTTGATCTAACTTGTCTTATACTCCTTAACTGGAGTCCCAACGACATAATCTATAAGAGAAAAGTTCATTTTTAAAGCAAGGATCAGGGCTCTGTTTTTTCATGAAAAAAATCTAAATAAAGAAAAGATTAACAAACTCTTATGCCGTTCAAATTTCATTTAAAGGATACTCTTCAAGAGTTCTTGAGAATTGATTGTTAATAATATTGATGGTTGATTAAAGACCTCAACTCTACTGTCAACATGCAAACTTAACGAAAGTTAAATGTTTCTGTGATATGTGAACTAATGAGACTCTAGTTTTACTACGAACCTGGAAACTAACTCTAATAATGGAGTGGTCTTATATGAGCCTCAAAATTTGAAGAGACCGCCAAGTCATAAATACCCACTTCACATTGGTACTTAAATTAGGGAAGTGTTAGAAATTTCATCTGGGGTATTTGTCCTGCGACAGCTTGCTAGATATTGAATGACAAAAAGCTACTTTTTACAGCTTACCATGAGCTCTTACTGTCACATATTAGGTATGCTATCTTAGTATGGGGTAAATAATAATAATATCGTGTGACCTGGCTGAGGTATTTCATCAAAAGAAAACTTGATAGGGTGTTTAAGATCCAAAAGAAAGCGATTAGGTGTATAGAAAGAGTAAATAGATTAGATTCATGTAGGCCGTTGTTCAAGAGACTTGGTCTCCTAACTGTACCCTGCTTATATGTGTATGAAGCTACTTTATATGTAAAAACAAATGATATTAACCAAAATCTTGACGTACATGATTATAATACAAGAAGCCGAGGAGATTATCACTTGGTGAGTCATAGTTAGCTTATTCAAACAAAAACCTAGTTATATTGGTAGGATATTCTACAACAAGCTACCGCAGTTTTTAAAGAGTCTTGAAAACATAGAAATATTTAAAAAAACAATTGTAAAAATAAAATTTGAATAGAAATACAGTGTTATTTATGATATTATAGATAGATTGAATAAGCCTCGTTTTTATGAAAATGATAAACTATTGATATCTATACTGTACATGTAAAAAAGTGGAATGAATCTACCTTATGGTTAATTCAAAGGGGACGCTCTCACTGTCAGTGTTTTAATTTCTCAAAAGTCCACTATTCCCCAACCCAACCTCAGCACTAGACTGCTAATTTTATATTGTCATAGCAACATATGAAGGTTATTTATGCTTACGGACGGACGGAAGGATCCTACCAGCTTTAAACTTTAACGCTCTCAATCCCCGTACAGTGAGAGCTAAAACTTTGTTACATAGAACACTTTGATCTTGGAAACTGCATTCTTTTGTGAAAAGCTATACAGTGCATGATTATATTTTATAACAGTGTTTTGTAACATAGACTAAACACACCCTTAAGCATAATTCTAAATTTCAACATGATCTTACTACTGAATGCATAATAAAGAAATCAATGATAAATAAATTGATTATTCGAGTTTAATTATTTTTTTTTTTTTATAATTTTTTGAAGATTATGTCTTGAAGACTCCGTTTATGACAAGTATAAGACAAGTCAAGTCAGATGAACAATTATAAACTACAATATCTAATTAACTGGACACCACAATCACAATATTTGAATTGGTTGATTATTTTTAATTTTTGGTTATTTATTTTGGTTATCAAATAATAAAAATAAAAAAATAATAATAATATCATATGACAAGCGCATGTCAGGCGTTGGTAGCAACGGACTATCTTCATAGGCACAACCAGATGGCAATGATTGTACATCAGAGTCTGGCATGTCTATACAGCCTGTTGCCCAATTCAGTTCCATATTATCAATACACTCCCAGTGCAGTTTTGAAGAATGCAACTCACAAGTTGTATTGGAATAGATCAGTACTCACAGACTAAACAATAGCCAGAAATAGACCAGATATCATATTAAATGACAAACAAAACCAAACCACATTTTTAATAGACATAGGCATACCAAAAACACACAACATGAAGCAATACAGTGATGAGAAACTGCTCAAATATCTGCCTTTGGCAGAGGAGGTAAAAGACTTGTGGTGGCAAGAGAAAGTGGCAATTATGCCTTTGATAATATCAGCTACAGGTAATAAAGCTTTTGATAGAGTCTCACATGTGATTCTATGCAAAAATCTGGAGCACTATGGAATTGTTGACAAAGAGCTGAAGCTTTTAAAAAGTTATCTCAAGGGTAGAAAACAAATGGTCAATATTGCAGGTGAATGTTCTAATTTATTGGATGTATATTATGCAGGTACCTCAAGGATCGGTTCTTGGCCCGTTTCTTTTTCTGGTTTTTGTCAATGGTTTTAGCTTTAATGTACCATATGTCTTTCTATACTATGCTGACGATATCACATTAGTTCAATCAGATGTTGACATGGTAAAAGTTCAGGAAAAACTTGATGGCTCTTTGGATCAAGCAAAACATGGCATTTGTCCAATGAACTAAAGATAAATGAAAATAAAACAGAGAAAATAATATCATTAGGACACACTTTAAGCCATGAGTATCTCAAGTCAGTTAAATTATTTGGTGTAATCTTGAACAGCAAACTTAATTGGGAGGAACATGTGAATGGTCTGCTTGGAAGTATTAATGATGAGCTATTATGGCCTTTTCCACTCTCATCTCAGTTATAAGAATAAGAATGTGGGGTAACTGATCAACAAACAAGAGAGTTTTCATGTGGCAAAAAAAGGCAATCAGAGCTATCCTGGATCTTCCCCAGAAAGAATCATGTAAGCATCACTTTATCAACCTTGGTATCTTGACTCTACCTCCTCTCTCTCTCTCTCTCTCTCTCTCTCTCTCTCTCTATATATATATATATATATATATATATATATATATAAAAAATTTTTACAACAATAATAAATATAATATTACAATTTAATACATGTTTAAAAAAATGCAGGTAGCTACCTCAAGCATCATGAATGACATGGATATGGATACAATACACGAAATAAAGAAAAAATTGTGGCAACCAGCATCAGATTGAGTAAGAGCTTGAGAAGCTATTACTATTTACAATTCTCTGTTTACAATAAGCTTCCTCTGCATGTTAGAAACCTGTCTCTGGAAAATTTAAAAATTGCCATTGCACTACTTTCAAAAGAGAAGGCGTTTTATTCAGTTGAAGAATTTTTAGATTAATGCATTTTTAAACTTAAGTTGTGAACTGATATACATATTTCTGTGGTATATTTAATGTTTTATTTTTTTTATTATTAATGATCTATCAATGTATTATGATATATGAAATATTGTTCCTGTTGTTACTTCATGTAATATTATGTCTTGACAAGGCCTAAAATGTACTACAAATGTATTTGTTGGTCAATAAAATATTTCTATTCTAATACCAAAAGAGCTGCCTGAGAGGATGAAAAAGTTGAGATGATTCCCTGTTTTGTGTGCAGAAAGCTGTCATATTGAGCAAAACATCAATAGTAAGGAGCTTCCTAAATATTCCGAAATAGAAAGGGTGTCATTTTGCTAAATCAGCCAATGTCACCCTCTTACCCAGTAAAATGGAGATATATGTCATTAAAAAAATAATAATAATATCTTTAATTTATTTTCATTGATCATATCATATTTTCTTGGAATAGGGAATGATAATATAAGTGTGACACTGTTCAATATAATTGTACGTTTTTGTGAATAAAGATGACTCAATCAATATAAAAATATTATACGGTACTGTAATAGTATATTATACGGTAGGCCTATGTCTAATTTCAGGACACGCAACGGCTTGCTCAGTATCAACGCTACGGAGTTTCCTCTCCATTGACTGAAATCTGCGATCCCGATCGCAATCAATACAAACTTTTCTCAGTCGATTCTCAAACGCTGGACGGTTATGTCAGACGAGACTCTTTATGAATGAGTGTCCACGTGGTTTTGTGCGTGTGTGAAACCAATGCAATGATTGTGGGGGCGACTTCAGATTGCCGATCCTCTTCCCACGCGTACTGAAATGCTTTGTTTTGTTACAAGCTCGACATTCACCTCCCACAATTGATCTATCACAAGAATTTTCTACATAAGAAGTACTGAGAAATGTACTCCTTGCTAAAGTTAAAAACGAACGTAAGTTTCAATAAATTACTTACTCCATTATTTTAATATTTTTGAATGAAATTCCAATTGAATTGCAAGCTACCGTACAACTTTTAATCAAAAAATGATATCTGTTCTAATCCACATAGAAATTTTGAATCATATTTATGTAATTTTATTAAAATAACTCCTGTTTGTGACAGCCAATCGCGAACCGACGGGGGAAAGAGGATATATTCTCAAAAAATTCCAAACAAACAATAAAAAAGTTTTATTTGTGTATTTTGTGAGGGTGAGGGCCTTTGTTATAGGTATATACCCCTGCCCCCCAAAAATCTGGATTCGATGTTACAACAATAGCAAGGAAGACAAATCAGAGGAGTAAAATATAAAAGAGAATGTATATTTGTGTGTCTTTAACGATCTTGTTGCATAGTATCAAGTACGATATTAAGTAGTGGTTTGTTTTAGTTCTGTTTTGTTTAGTTGGTCACCGCCAGCTTTAGAATCGAGAGTGACGTAGCCTCAAATATCGGAAAGAGTAATCTTATTAGGATGAGATAAGCTTCTGCAGTGGCTTGCATGTTGATTCATCTTTGAACAATGTCTGTTTGTTTTGTTTAGTTGGTTCTTTATTCATTTTTTAACGATTTTTAACAACGATGAGTTCAAAGAACAAAATTTCAACTGGAGGCAAAAAAAAGATTTGATCATGACGTTTACTTTTCAAACTCATTTTTCATTCTCACCAATTTCAGATTCAAATGGTGGGAAATTGATGTAATAAATGACAACTCATATCAAATACCTCATAATTGATCATTGATTTGAATATTTTATAATAGGCTAATATGCCTGTATACAGTATTGTACGGAGTGATCCATAAGAGTACAGCTTGTCCAGCTACAACTAACTTGAAATCTGCTAAAATCGTTTATTTTATTCTTAATCAACGAGATGTTTATTTCGGTACAATATGTAAATTTATATCATTATCATAATATTAATCGTCGAAAATATTTAATTTCCTATTCAATTCCTTATTAGTTGGAACAATATTATTCTAATATCAAAGCTGATAATGTATTTCTATTTAAATTATGAATTTTACTCATAATTTATCAGTAAAAATATGTGGTGGCAGGCTGATGAAGCTTCTCTTCAGGAGTTAAATGCATCCCTCCAGTATAAGTGAGTGAAAATCATAATTTAAATAGAAATACAATGTCAGTTTTGATATGAGATTGTTCATCAAGTATTTCGTCATCTGTGATGTTTCCCATGACAAAATACTTGATGAACAATCTAATATCAAAACTGACACTGTCTTTTTTCTATTTGTTCAAGGTGTAGTCTATTTCATATTCTGCTGTGAATTGTAAGATTCTATGGGTTTGGTTAAGTTGTGTTGGGAGTTGCTCACACTGTCTTTGGCTTACATTGTAGAGTACAATAATGCCATAAACGTAGTATGTCATCAATAGAAATCAGTGTCAGTTTTGATATTAGATTATTTCGTCATGGAAAACATCACAGAACCATATTCTAATAATTCTTACATTATATAGTATTATTTTTTCAATCTTACAAAAACCTTTTGTTGTTCCTTGAAACTCTTTGTGAATAAAATCATTTTTTTGCAATGCAAGTCTAGGTATGTAAATATTTAGGTGCATATTTGCTTCAGAATCTTTACAAAACTGTAAGGTTTCAGTATTAGATACGTGTAATCTAATTTTTATATATTGTCAAAGGTCATGTGCATTTAAGGCTTTATGATCTATTTTTTAATTCTTCATTTGCAAAAATAGAGTATCCAATTAATTTCAGGGGCGGATCCAGCAGCAGATTGGGGGGGAATACCTGAGTGGGGTATTGGTTACCAAGGGGGGGGGGGTGGTCCGGGGTGTTTTAAAATGAGGGATAAAATCGGGAATTTAAGGGTATTTCCAATTGAAATGAAACCAACTTTCCAAATTCAATTGTTCACCTAACCTATTGCCTGTAATGATACGATATTTTTTAGATACAAATTTTAATAACCTTTCAATGTGTATCGCTACATCACACAAAGCAGTGGCATAACTACAGGGTCAGTCTAGGGGGGGGGGGGGATGTTGCTGGGAGGGTTAGCAACAGGGTACTGACCCTATCTGTAAATGAAAAATGAAATTAACATAAACAATTACATACATTATTCGCAATTGGAAAACTATTCTGTAATCAGCTAAAATCTCCCAACAATTTTTTGAGGATCCAGGATCTAGGCTCTAGAGTGATTATCTGAGTGAAGGCTATAATATTGATAAATCACCGATCCAATTTTTTATGTGTCATTCTATAAGCAATTGTCGTCCTCAGTAACCACTTTTCAGCGTTTTTCATTTTTATATATTTATATCTACTTTTAGTTATTTTTATCTATTTATTTTATTTATTATTAAGTCACCATCTCACACAGGTCTAGTACCTCGAGATGCAAATACTCAATTGGCAATTCATTTTATTTTGTAATATTATTTTTTATCTTGTCATATTTATAATTATTATATTGCTCATTTCGTATTTTCTAAGATTGTTTGTAAAAGTTTTGTTTCTGCCAATAAACAAATTTCATTCCATTTCATTTCATTTAAAGTTTTAAAGTAGTGCTAATAAAACAAGTCTGCGTTTTCTGCCATGGTAGTCCTCAGCCATGTATTGATAAGCTGCAGAATCCAGAAAACCCTTTCAGAACTGACATCATTTTTAGACCAAGTACCGAAGTACACAATATTTGCAATAGAAAATTAATTGTTGGTTAGGCATTGCTGTCTCATTTTCCTCACTTGTCAACACCTTTGAAAAATCTTCATTTTCTTCTACTTTTAATTTTATCCTTATTTTCTACCTTTCGTATTTTTTCATTTTCATTTCTATCCTCCTACCAATTTCTATTGTCATCTCTTTTCCACTTCTTCAATGTTTTCTATAATTTCATTCGGTCCTCTTTTCTTCTTTTTCTCCTTCTTCTTCTCTCTCTTCTCCTTCTTCTTCGTCTCTCTCTCTTCTTCCTCTTCTTTTTCTTTTCCTTCTTCTCCGTTTGGGGGGAGGGAATTTCCCCCTTTTCCCCCCCGTGGATCCGCCACTGGGTAATTTCAGAGTGTAATAAGAAAGATCGTCAGAGTTGAGATTCAATAATATTTTGGCTCTGGCTTGATTTTGATCATAACAAAATTTGTTTTGGATGATCAGCGGCCTTCGCGTATAGATGAATAAGTATTTCAACCATTTCAATGATTTTTAATTTAAAATTCTTATGTTGCTGATCAACTAACTGTGCTCTATTTATGATGGCAGGCTTAGTAGAACAATGGGCGATAAGAAAGCTGTTGTTCTCAATCAAAATGATCTGCTTACATGAATGCAGAAGTAGAAGCAGACCGACAGGATATGTTCGTTGAACTGGAAAATGGACTCATTACATGTCCAGAAGGAAATCAGATTCCGTCACGGGCCGACATATCACTTCTCCCTGCCCCACATAATTTTATAAAATAGGATCTAGTGTGGGCCGACAGATTTATACCTAAATTCAAAGTTGAATAAGTAGGCCTATCAACTGAGAATTACAAACGAAATATTTAAAGCATTTTGATTGAGGAGTTAAAGATTACTAACTTTTTATGTGAATTTAACGACTTGCAGTCAAATATTCATTAAGAATAAGTTTAATTTACTTACTCTGTAGGCCGAGCGCTTTCGAATCGTTGAGATTCATTTTCAGAGGCGTGTGTTCCTTGATCATCGATGTCAGTTTTTAGGTTAGAATAATTGTGGTTTTTGTAAAATGTGATCAAAAAGTTTGTGTGATTTAAAATTGAGTTGTTCGTTGAGGATGTTTTGATCACATTTTACAAAAACCACAATTCTTCTAACCTAAAAACTGACATCGATGATCAAGGAACACACGCCTCTGAAAATGGATCTCAAAGATTCGAAAGCGCTCGGCCTACAGAGTAAGTAAATTATACTTATTCTTAATGAATATTTGACTGCAAGTCGTTAAATTCACATGAAAAGTTAATATTAACAACGCAGTTCGTCATGGATCAAGAAAACCAGGAATTTGAAGATTACATTCGCACCTTTGTTTCATTACATTTTGTTGCATGTGCAGCAAACGAAAAAATTGAATCATTTTGAATTTTGATCATTTTTCCCTTATCCTGTGTACTGTATTTCACTGGCTTTCATAGACTTCCATAAGCTATTCAATGCTGTTGTCAATATCCACTATTGTTGAAGTCTTCAGTATAAATTAATAGCACTTTGTGTAATTAATAAATTCTGTTCCTGTATATTTGTCAGTATGACAAATTATCAACTTTTTATTGTAAATTTAACGACTTGCAGTCAGTTTTAAAATGTGAATATGATAAATTATTAACTTTTTCTTGTAAATTTAACTACTTGCAGTCAGTTTAAATTGTGAATATATGATAATTGTACTCATACTTGGCCGAACGTTTTCGAGTTATGTATACTCGAGTTAAGCAGAACTCGAAAACGTTCGGCTAAGTGTGAGTACAATTATTAATTCACAATTTAAAACTGACTGCTCTAATCGTTAAATTTACCATAAAAAGTTAATACTAACAACGCAGATCGTTATGAAACAAAAAATCCAAGAATTTGATAAATTTCTTTAAACAAACTTTTAATACTGTCTTGTTTTCCATGGTGAAATACTTAATGAACAATTCAACATCAAGCTGACACTAAATATCTTATTGGTTTTTTTAATCGCTTGAATTAGCTGATTGCTTGATAATGAATAATACAGGTTAAGTCACAACCACTTAAATTATTAACACTCGAGACACGAAAGTTTCGACTGTGATGTCATTATCAATCTCAAATAAACGTCAAAATCGATCAATTAATGAGTCTAAATAATTGAGGTTAAAAATGACGTGACGTAGTGTCTCATGTGCTAATAATATAAGTGGCTGTGACAATATCTGTTATTATGAATGCCGGAATCTAACACACTAAAATCACCAACGACCAATTCCAAAAAGATTTTTTTGCAGGAGAAAAAAATGCATCACTCCAGTTTTGAGTGAGAAAAAACCAAAAAGAAAAACAGTGTCGGTTTCAACTTAAAATTATCTATAAAGCCTCTATCCAATAACTTTCATGTGATTCGGCCTGGGGCATGTTGTGGTGCCTTAAACATACACTGTTTGGTTGCAATTTTAATTTTAAATAAACACTTAATAACTTGTTAAATTGATCATTATAATGGAAGTCAGCTTTGCAGTACAGTAGGGTAGGCCTCACTTGATACTTGTTCACTCATTATTTTTATCTACAAGCATCTATCTACACAATATCACTACACACATAAAAAGAGTTGTTTTTTCAAGTGTGGTAGTAGTAGAGTAAGTTACAACATTAGCATTTTGTAGCCTGTATGCAATTAATGATGTGAGACCAGTGCTGAGATGTTGGGTTTACATTTAACCGATTATGTATATACATAGATAATGATTTAACGCGTAGATAGGTAACTTGTGCAGTTTAGTTTCTATCTATAAAAACTATAAAAGAGTGCACTCTTGAAATGTAGCTCAATAAACATCAGAAATATGAAGTTGGAGAGTTAGCTATCTGTTATTGCAATCAGTGTGGCTGTTGTTGATGTAGTAGGTAAATTATATTAGCGGTTTGGGCTAATGTTCAAGCTACTTCTTATCAAATGTGCTGTTGTTCAGGATACCGCCTAACCGCAAACTAACATCCACAAGAAAGTGGCCTAAGCAAGGTAAGTAGGTATAATTGAACGACTGAACCGAAACTCTAGTTGAGAAACTCTTTAGTTGAACCACGTTTTTTGGAGACTAATAACGACCACAATGTAACGATAACGACACGTTGAGCAACCAAGATTTGAGAACAAGGGTATAGGCTCATCAGCTAATTATTATTATCACAGCTTATTTGATAGAGATAATAAAAACGTAGATTTGAAGGCAATATTGAAGGTATGCCAATATTGTGTTTGGAACTTGGAAAACATTCTTTCTAACAATTCAAATTCAAGTTATCAGAAAATCAATAGATAGAATGAATTAGTGATAACTAAATCAATGAGATAAATATGAATTTACCACATTATTTATAAATTAATATTGGTATGTGTGTGTACGTTAGCTGGCTCTGCATGCACTAGTTTGTAGTATAAAGCTCCTAGTAAAGTTTTTATTGGAATACTCAAAGAATGATAGTGGAATTCCTGTAGCATAATTTTATATTTTTATTTTTTTGAGGACTCATTGGACCAATTTAATCTTGAATAGTTATTCATAATATTTTGAATTTGAATTTCCTCAAGTGGCACTCACATATGTGTGTAAGATCATTAAATAAGTTTCAAATTAAATCCAAACAAATCTATTTATTCAAATAGTCCTCATAGTTTACATCAAACATCAATAATGATACACTATAATCTAATTGAATACAGCTTGAATTAATTAAAAAATATCAATAAATACAGAAAACAAATTAGAATTACACCAGCTATTAAAAAAAACTGGGTAGCCTAAATGAATTTGTAAATACTTTATTGTAATACTTCAACTGCATAACTTTATTAATATAATATTATTAGCTATTGTTCAGCTCAATTTAGAATAATATCCTGAAACTCCTGAATTACTCAAATCCAACAGGCTGTTTATTTTTTTTAAAACTAGTTTATTCCAATACTAGTAGCTCAACTATTTTGTAAAGGACTACCTTCGATGTTGCGTTTAATAGATTTTTTTTTTTTTTGAGGATGAAGCCCACATAGTTCTTAGACCAGTGCGTGGGTAATGATTTGGATGATGGTGATTGATGAGTTGGACCTACAGTTTTAGGTGGGTTCCGAACCACCGGAAAATGATTTTACAGCAGAAAATACAATACACAGTTAATATTGTTTTCAAAATATTTTTTTTGAAAATTGAAATTTTTCACAGATTAAGATAAATGTATTTTGAATAAACTAATTGCTTGATTAAAGTAAAAAAATGTTATTTAATTACTCAAGGTGTCTTTTAGTTACAGAAAGTATAAAAAGTTTAAAATCACTCATAGGTGAGATAATTTCCCCGAAAAATTCAACTCTGTGCCCCCATATTTCACAAAATAATTGAAGAAAAATAATTTTTCTCATAGCAATAGATAAGATTTTAAAGCCCCGATAAAATTTTAATTTACTGTAGAAACTGATTATTACCGTACGCTGGGAAGAAAGCTGAATCTGTTGCATCTTCACATCCATTGTAATTTTTAACTGTTTTTAGTGTTTCGTTTCAAGTGAACTTTAAAATTAATGGTGGTTAAATGAGAAGATTCATTCTTTTTTTTCGAGTGAAGGTTTTTTGCAAATCTTGAATTTTTAGTCTGTGTTAACCTCAATGTTTTGGACAATGTAACATCAAAATTTGTGAAGGGAGAAGTTTTGTACTTGAGTCTGTTGCAATTCGTTGTAAATTTGTCACAATAAATAAATAAATGAATAGATTTTGTCAAAATACATATATATAAATAATTATTAAATTATCATAACATAAACTTAAGTTAGTAGACCTTCTCAGGAAACCTGAACAGATCTGAGCAGAGTGAAGAGCCTATTTTGGTTTATGTTTATTATAAGCTGATAACCTACAAGTTTGGTGTGAATCACAGTGGAACAAACTAGCATTTTATTATAATTAACATAGAATTAAATGAAAAACACGCGAGTGAATGTGCAATGTAACAGCATCCGGAAAGTGGCATCCGGTTGCAACACTGGCCGCAATGTCATGACTGGATTAAATAAGTTACTATTTGCAAGATCAACACTGGTAAATCAGAACACTTGATTTTTTGAGAAACTACTGCCAAATAAGACTAATTTCTTCTTTTTTGTAATTTGTATTATATAGTTGATTTCCATTTTGTAATTTATAAAAAGTTGGCACCTGCTGAAAAACCCAAAAGGTTTAGCGGGACCTTTATTTGGAACTTGTAAATAAATAAATGATTGATTGAAAAATGTCGCTTTACATGTTGTTTAGAAGTATTTCATTTAGTTCGTTAATTAATCTGAAAGGAAGATTGGGGAAAAAGAAAAAATAACTCATTAGTTACAGTAGAATTTGTTTGATAAACATCATTCAAACCTGAGTAATATCCATTTCAGCTATTCAACAATAACAGGAACTCTTCACCATAATAGTAGTTGCAGTGAAGCTTCAAACTGTAATTACTTAAGAAATCCTCCGGTAACCCTTATTCACACTTAAGTAATATCCATTTCAATTTCTCAACATTTGACATTTATTTTAGTCCATATATCAATAATTAAATTTAATAAATGAAAGACAATCAATAATTGTGCTAGCCTGTAACTTCTAAGAATGGGAGATATATTCTTAGAATTTTTAATGAAAATTTGGTAGAAGAACCTATTTAGCAAATGTTGCCAATTGGCTGCCGCAGTGGTGTAATCGTCATTTCTGAAAAGTGAAGTTCTATATCTAGTAAGACTCGAACTGGCTGCTACTCCTGGGTAACAGGTCCGAGTCTCGTTGTTTAGCCTGGCATATTCTGTGTCATTATCCACGTCATACCAATCAACATTGATAATGTTGAAATTGAATCAACTTTTTCTGATAATGTAGTCTAAATTTAGTGATGTTGAAGATCCATCTTGTTTCCACTAATATGTAATAAAAACTTAAAAAACACTTCTAAGTGGAAATTACCCGTAAGGGTCTCCCCACCACGAAAAGCCATACGAATTTACTTTACTTAGTGGAAATTAACTCACGTTATGACGTGACGGCCGTTTCACTCTGTTGTCAAGAGCATCGTCAGACGACCCACAATATCTGACTATGCTCTTGACAACAGTGAAACGGCCGTCACGCCATAACGTGAGTTAATTTCCTCTAAAAGTGTTTTTTAAGCTTCTATTACTAAATTTAGTGATTAATTAAAAAAAATCAGAAATATCTTAGTGTTTGTCAAATAGGCTACAATCAATAAAAGTGCTTTATTGTTCAAATTGAACTTCTTGGTAATTATGTTTTCCAGAAGATCCAAGTTATGTTTTAATCAAAACGTATAAGCATAACCTATTCTTTCAGAAATATTTGGGCTCTTTTCAAAATTTAGTAATATAGACAGTTTCAGCTAAAAGCCTGTTGTTTCTTTAAAATAAATGGTATTTTGACTGTATCAATGAATAAATAAATACCCACAGAGTAAATAAAAGTAACAGAGACAGTTGGGCATCATCAGCAAAAAACAAAAAATAAACAATATTATGGGTAGAAATAATACAATTGAAATTGACATCTAGCAAGCAAACTCGATTATATTTTCAACGATTCTTATCATTCTGCTTGACAATTGGACTGATTATGGAATGAATTGGAAAATTTATTATTGAGTTTAGCGAATTCTAAAAGTGAAAAGACCATAATTTATTATTACTGACGCTAAGTATGATGCATTCTATTTTTATGAACAATCAATACGCCACAACGACAACAACAAAGATTCTTTATTCCAATATTTTGAGCAGAAACATTCAAAACTTTCAGAACACTACTTGAGCTCACGTCTCTTCCTAAACCTCAGCATCAAACTTTTGGATCTTCGTTCTCAGAGTATATCACTTGGAAGACCTGATTTTCTCAATCATATTTCCAAGAAGGTTTTCCTGTAGGGAAAACTTTTGTTGTAAAAGTGTTTCACATTTTAAGTTCTTACGTAACGTGTGGAGCACCTGTGGTCTGTAATTCAATCAATCTTGATTGGAAAGATTTTGTAAGCGACATTGTTTTTAGGACTGCAGCACTATTGCTTTTTCAGCCACTGAACCCAATATAAAGTTTCAACTTAATTTTGCACCCACTATTATTAGTTAGGCTGAATTATATTATTAAAACTTGGTAGATGTAGACTGCGATTTAGTAAATTGTAAGACAGCATTGTTAGATTGAAATAAAAAATATGTCATTTTATTCCTCAAGGTGTCGTTTAGTTATGGAAAATTTATCAAAAGTTCAAAATCACTCATAGGTGAAATCAGCAATTGCCCCCCAAAACCGAAAAATGTCAACTTTGAACCCCCAAAAACTTTCTCACGGCAATAGATATCATTTCAGAGCTCTAATAGGATCCAATGCAATAAACTTGGAAAAAAAATTATGAACAAAAACCCTACACACAATTCTAACCAAGTAGAGATCTTAAAAGTTATTTCAATATAGGTCTATTAATTGTTCAACAATAGTTTGTGAGATAAATCAATTTAAAAAAAATATTTTAGGATATTATTTTAATATTTGTATTCAGATTTTATTAATTCTAGAGTGTATATAAGGTAGACTCCGCATAACGCACCTTATATAATAAACAGCTACTTGCTGATCTCTATCGATGAAGCTTGAAAACTGGAAGATAAGGGATTGAATGGCGACGAGGTGAGGAAGGAGAATGAGGGCGAAAATGAAGAAGAAGAGAATGAGGAAGGAGCAGGAGATGATGATGATGAAGTGAAGAACAGGAAGAAAAAGAAGACGAAGATGGAGAACTCAAGCACACTTCAGTCCTCTAAACCAGAAGCCTATTTCAATTCATTAACACATAGATACTCCTCAGGCCTACTAATAATGCGACACCGGGGAAAATGACTTTGAAAGCCTTATTCACTGAGCAGCTTGATTATTAAGTGACCTAGCTCGCTTACATTACGACCTAGTTACAAATGCCTCTGGACGCAAAGCATAATGGACCTGTCTAAATGTAAAAAATATTCTCCATTTTCTTTACAACAGAAGATTGATGCCCAGCGGTGCGGCTTCTGTTTGAATTTTATTCAGATTTATGTTAATAACTTTCATTGAATTCAAATAATGTCAGCTACCAATCAGTGAAATATGATGGATGCTTCCAAAATCTAAAGATTGCTGACTAAGCAATTCAATTGCAAAGTTTGAAAGATTTTCCACAGCAATGTGTGAAAAAATATTCCATTCTCAATGTAAGGTTCTTTGAACTTCACTATCATACGGTACTGTTACGGCTTCTAACACTGAAAATGTTTTTTTTTTTTTTTGTAGATTACGTCATAGAGACTCCAGTTAAGTTGTATAAGACAAGTCAGATCAACAATTATACACTCTTATACCCTAGTTACTATAATTTTTAGTATATAAATTAGTTGAGGTGAGGCTTAATATGCTGGCAATACTTGAACTTAATTTACACAATAAACTCGACATTAGACACTAAAAAGTAATTATCACACAAGCAAATCAATAAAAGAGAAAAGCAGTTCAATAAATTTCAATTAAAAATGAATATTTTTATAACAATATCAATAACTGTTCAAAACTAATTGATAGGCCATTTTTCAATAGGCCAAGCAATAATTCCGTAATAAGTGTCCAATAAACTGTTCTATGATAATAATGGTGAATACATTTTTTTTAATAATATTTTCTGTGATATATGCGTACAATTTCATCTATGAGATTCTTTCAAAACAATGCGACCTGATAACTCTGACACCAGACCTGAGCCAGCCAGGTCACACAATATTATTATTATTATTTCAAAACAATTTATCTATAAGAAATAATCTTATTTTTCATTAACTACTAATATGCAAGTAAAGAAATTCTGTTGATAAGACTCCATGTCAGCATGCAAGTTCCTCTTTTGTCGGCGTGTAGCACAAATTTATAATAATATTGTATTTCTTTTTGCGTGTGAAATTGTAATAATATTATTGTATATTATTTGTATTAGGTTTTTGTGCAATAAACGATTTGATTTGATTTTATATCAGAATAGTCACTTACTAAGCACAATTATTGTTAAAGTTATCATCACATGTGAATCCCTGAATCTCGATTGCACTGCGTATAGCACTATGTATTGCGCTGTTCTGTTACAAAAAAAGTTGACAGCTGCAAAATGAACTTAATATCAGGAGATCTGAATGAGGACTGACTGACTGCTGACTAATGCAGCCCATTCTATAGGTCTGTACCATTCCAGATCTTTCTATTGACACAATATTGTCAAAACAGTTGAACTGTCATCTAGGATACCCTCGAAAATACTAGAAGCACATTTGACAAATAAGATTAAAAGAGAGCGTTGAGATAAGGAGAAAGAAACAACAAATGCCTTGTTACATGGGATGGGGCCCTGCCTGCTATAAAAATGTGAACAGAATAACGAAGGTGGCTGTTGACGCAATGCTTAAAGAACATTTTTCTCTTTGTTTGAGTTCTGTACTTAACTTG
Organism: Conomelus anceps; assembly: GCA_948455865.1. Lineage (NCBI taxonomy): Eukaryota > Metazoa > Arthropoda > Insecta > Hemiptera > Delphacidae > Conomelus > Conomelus anceps. The sequence continues at coordinate 67,164,657 of OX418219.1, forward strand.
AAGTACTACAAATTCGGATGATTCCATTTTTTCAATCACCAAAGTTTGTTATTCTAAGCGGTTTATGCCCAACCTATAAAAGAAACAATGTTTTTACTGGTTGGTTTTCAAACCCGTTACTGAGAGTAATTTTCTACTTCTCCATGTTATTTTTCTTTGAATAGTTGGAGCAAATGAAAATTGATTGTTTTGATTATTTGATTTGAAATGAAAATCGAAATGAAAGACTGATGAATTGATTTGAACATTTCTTTCCCAGCACAAAATCATTTTATCAAGCCTTGAACACATTTTTTCTCATTGATTCTCAGTTCAATGTGATAATAAAATAGTTAAATTTTCTCTTATTTATACTATTTTAAACTGTTTAACCAACATAAACTAATGCACACTTAGTCTGCTATAGACATAATTTGTTGATAACGACAATATTGTTTTCTTCCATGCTCTTCTGCTCTCTTATTTATCAACACACAAGAAAAAAATATTATAATGTATTTCACCCAACCCTAATCAAACAAATTCTATATTTGTATCGTGAGTGAAGTTGAAGAACTTTAAATTAGCCTATTCAAAGTGAATAATGGAAAATTAAATATTTTAAACGATGGAACAAAGTGATTCAAAGTTCAGCAACATCGAACTCTTGTATTAATTTTGAATAGATATCACAATTTTTTTTTTCTTTAAGGATAAGGCCCACATAGGTCTGAAACCTGTGCGTGAGTAATGAGTTTGATGATGTTAATTGATTACTTGGTTCTGAACCACCGGTAAGTGATTTTAAAACAAAGAATCTCTTCAAATAAAAATTTAGTTTGTATTTTTTAGTTGAAAATTTATAAAAAAAAGGGAGTCGTGGGCTGTGTCTGTTTTACCTTTATTTGATAGTTTTTCATTTTTATCATCATGTCATTTGATGTCATTTTTATCATCAGAGATGTCCAATTCATTGATAATAAAATTCAATATAAGATTTTCAAACTCATTGTTTAATCTCTGATCCAAAATTAATCCATAATTATCGCAAATGAGTAAGTTTATCTCTCATTCTTTTAAATAGGATCCTGGAAGATCACAGTTTCTGGAGACGTGGGTAACTGATGTCACCTTATTTTGAAAATACACGAATAAACTTATTTTTTCATGTTTTTTATATCATTTTGCAGCTTTGACTTCGTCAATGTTTTATTTTCTCAGAAAAGTGCAGGTCTTAAAAAAATCACCAATGCTTGTATCATAATAACGCTTGATTCACGTAAAAAAAACGTTATGTTCACTGGACAAAATTGCAATTCTCATGCAACAATCACGCATTTCTCACGTGAATTGTACATTTCATATGTATAAGGAACTTTTATGACAGAGATAACGTTACTTTCACGTGAAAAAATGTTATAAAAGGTAAGTGATAGGTGATTCTCTGCTCTGTTCTCTGCTGAAAATCACTTCCCGGTGGTTCGGAACCCACCTTAAACTGTAGGTCTAACTCATAAATCACCATCATCCAACTCATTACCCACGCACAGGTCTAAGACCTATGTGGGCTTCATCCTCAAAAAGAAAAAAAAAACGTTCTTTTCACTTATTTAATAGCAATGTGTGATATCTGACCGTCAATTTCATGCGAAAAAAGTTCAATCTACATTTAAAAAGTGTCGTTGAAATGTAAAAAACGTGAATTTTCTGTGGAAATGAGGCCATGTGAAATTCATCTTTGTGTGTTATCTGGGACCGGGTTTACCTAATTTTTCAAAACATGCATGGAAGAACTTATTTTTTAATTTTTTTTTTTAATCATCATGCAGCTTAGTTACTGCGTTATTTTCTCTTGAAATATATTTAACAGCTATTTGTGGAACTAGCGTGCAAAGTGGGGTTTCTCTGCACCGAGAGAACCAGTTTTTCACAAGCCGAAGGCGAGTGAAAAAAGTTTCTCGAGAGCAGAAACAATACTTTGCGCTCGAATTACACATTAAATTTTTCCTACAGTAACGTATAAAGTAATTTAAACAGAACAAAACGGGAAATACATAACATGACAATTCCTCACATAACCTATCTTCGAATCAAATCGATTTCAACAACAACTACAGCTTACTGTGATTCGTAGCTGAAGCAGAGTAGCCAACCTATTTTTGAATGCAAAATAGGGAACCTGAGTATTACATGCTCACTATTTTGTGTTGCAAATCTGGAGTGCGGAAAAGTACTTTCGCGCACTGGAATTCACTTTCCCGCACTGGTGCAGGAATAAACTATTTTACGTGCTACAGTTAGTACAAAAATAGACACTTTTCCGGGTCACTGTAGGAAAAAGCCTTTTCCAACAACAGCAGCAACAACAAAATCACCATCTCCGTATTGCTTCTATCTAAGTATCATTAAAAGATCATCTCGATAAGCATCAAAGATGATATTTAACAAGCTCAACGATGATTCCAGCAGTCCAGCAGCACAGGACAAATCCTATCAGCATAATGGCGAAATCCATTTTTCTGTTTCCAAAACAAACTCGTGACCTACATTCAGAATAGAACATCAGTAGTAATGGCGCGGCGCGGCTTTAGCTTGGGCGTAATATGTTTTTGTTACATTACAGGCCTGCACTTCGAGTAGGAAATAGAATCTGCGTATTTTCACAGCCTGAAACAGCATCTCCTACCATATACTCATTCCTCCATCAACTACTTTTTGTGTTGTGCTATTGCGATTCTTGTTTCACGTCTCGCTTCGCACTTGCCATCCTTTTTATCCCCTCGCCTTATTCGTAATCCTTCTTCATTGTTGGGCGTATCCCGAGCCGCGGGGGACTTTCACCGACATCCTCTACTGTGGCGGATATGTCTGACTCTGACTCAGGTAACACGAGAAACAAAGGAGAAGCTGTCGCTCCGTTTTTTCTTGTTCGAAGTGGTTCTACAAGATGATAGCGCCAACAGATAAGCTCCATACTGTATTAACTTTCTTCTATCCGATCTGTACACAACAAATAATAATAGTTCCAGTTTGCCAATAGTAGGCAGCCAACTTGAGCCTGAATGATCCAATATAGATCGTAAAGAATAGTTCGTATCTGAGTATCTCAGAAAAATTGGGAAAGTTCATTCTTCGGTCAATTGTTTTCAATAAAAACAAGTTCCAGTCATTGGTTAAGCGTCGTTAATAACTCTATATGACTTGACTTGTCCATAATCGGAGTCTTCAAGACGTAATCTTTGAACGAAAATCATTTTGGAATTGATAGCTGTAAGCCGTAGCACTTCAATCAGATATAAATATTAGCTACGAGCTTCAGAACCTTTTTTTAAAATGTGACCGATTGGATAAGCCAACAAAAAAAACTTAAATTTACATCAAAAAGTTAATATTAACAACGCAGCTCGTTATGGAACAAGAAATCCAAGAAAAAAGGCTGTTCTCTGCTGTAAAATCACTTCCTGGTGGCTCGGAACCCACCTAAAACCGTCGGTCCAACTCATCAATCACCATTACTCATCATCCAACTTATTACTCACTCACAGGTCTCAAATCTATGTGGGCTTGATCCTCCAAAAAAAATACAGACCGCAAAGACGTTCTTACTGAATACAAGAAAAAGTTTTATAGAGATTCTCTGCTCGAGGTTTGATGGCTAAAGGAAGTGTAAAATATTTATTTTCAATTATTATTTAATTTTATAACAAACATTGCTAACCTTCTCACTCAGAAATGATTAGCTATGCTTTCAATGCACCAGCAACAACATTGGTCATCACTATTCAATAGTGACAATATACTACTCCAAGTTCAAGGTAGGGCGATTAAAACAGCTACACAGAAAGACAAATGGGATTATTAAAAAAAAAACAACTATATCGAGATCCAAAATTATTGGACTGGACTACAGTACTTTTGTACGTTTTCTGACTATTTTTGTGTACAGAATTCCCTATTCTATCATGATTAACTTTCCAGGAATCAGACTGAAGTATTTTATGCTCAATTCCTGATAGATAGGCAGTCAGGTGGACAGGTGCGAACCCAATGACGCAATGACGGGGGGGGGGGGGGGGGGTAGAGGGGATGTATTCCCTCACGAAATTCTCAACCAAACTTGAAAGGCCATGTCTGTTTTATTATTGAAGAAGCACAGACCATCCAAAAAACGACAATTTGGAATTTAAACAGTAGGCTAATAATGATATAACAGATAGAGAGTTATGGCCCGCAAATGTTATCAGATATTTTGTAAAACGGGCTTCAAAAATATGTCCAGGCTGAGTATTGAAAATATAGGCCTATGTGTTTTTAAAAACTGGGATCATTAGATCACTATTTGGAAGAGCTATTAAGAAGGTTTTCACACAAAACTCAAAAAAATTGCTTTCACTCCCATCACATCTTCACAGGCTAGAATTTCCAACAGTTTTTGACCTACCATACTTAGGCCCTACACTAATGCACTTAGCCTTTTTAAAAGAGTGGGGAGATTTCGTTTTGTCGATAAAATTAAGGACATCGTTGTCTGTGAGTCTATGAATTCACCATCACGCTAAAAGTTAAAGTAAACGTCAGTTACAATAAACTTACGATTGTAATTCCCCCCAATGGAGACCTTGAAATGCTGCTCATCGAACAACCACCCCACCCTGACATTTTCACTTCTTTTTAGAGCTTCTCTTTCAACTGTCATCGTTGGCACTTGGCGTTTTTCCAATGCCGCCATACCGTCAAAAGACCATGAACAGAATAATCTAAGAAGACACCTTACTTCCGCTTGCTTCGCTCTGCATCTAGAGAATGATAACTGGTAGACTAATTATTGAATTTCAGTGATATTCCTGTTTGATTCTTGAAGCAATCCAGCTATTTATATTATAGTTGTAGTCCATTTTTTGCCATTTTTTTTTTGTAATTGTGAGTCGCTTTTTTCTCCATCCCAAAAACCAAGAGAAAAACCAAAGGATTGCACTTTCTCTAACCCTTGTAGTAGTGATGACTGATAACTGTAGCCTACATGTCACAAGACCGATTTTCAGTCAGGTTTGACATTTTTCATCATAAATTCATCTTATACTACACACACAACTTATGTGGTATATTGCTTATTACATGAGTTCGCTTAGTTAATTAACAAGAACATATATAGAATCAAAAATATCAATGGGATCATAAATCATCTCTTTGTGCTTTCTGTGCATCATCCTATGCAAAATAGTTATAAATATGCAGTATAATTGTACAACATTTGAATTAATGTACTTTACAACCCTTAAAATTTTTCAATTATAAAAAGAGATATTCATCTGGCTTATGTAATACTGAGCTATTCACTGAATCACTGGCAAATCCAGACGTAATCTACAAAAAAAAAATTGTGAATTCAATCAGTGACAAATAGAGAAGAAAAATTTGGCTGATGGTGGAAAAAGATTGTTTTTATATTTGACACGTTCTGTCAGCTTAAATGACACATAATTTAGAAGTTCAATCTCACTGTGCTTCGAATCTATAAGAAAGTAGGAACAAACTCGTCGAATATTTGTCAAAACTCTTGTGTAATATGTATTTCACTATTAATACAAATTGAAATTACTATCAATGAGTGCATGCATTCCATGCAAATCAATTTATATTTTTTCCATAGGGGTGAACATCAAAGTTGAAATCATCGAAGTCACTTCAGTTCTCTGTGAGGATCCATTAATAGCCTATAAGGTATAGGTTACCACTTTTCCGATAATCGGCCATTGAATTGGAAGAGCGAAACAAACGAAGAATGGAAACTGCCATTTTGTATTGATTCAATTGTTATGATGAGATGTTCAGGTTCTGTGTCTATCTGAATTATTCTGGAAGCAATAATTGAAGGAGAAACAGTATGAAATTAATTGAACAACACTTCTCTGATACCAGATTTCTAATGGCTACATTGTAATCTAAAGACCACAATGAAAAATCAAACAAAGCATTGATTTGGGATGAAAGCAGCATTTTTCAATTGAATCTCTTGTTCACATTCCACAATAATTGTTCATCGTTTCCATTTATAACATCGAGTTCATTGACATCAATGATTCTGTTAAAAATCTCAATATGTAAACTGTAGGTGACTCTTCATCAGACCTCAACGTTATGCTTCTGTCCAAAGAGCGTACTACACAAACGAGGTATCTCACGAGTGAGGTATTTTTGATTGCTTTCCTCACTGAGTGGACCGAATTATATCGGTATGCCAAGCTCACCAAAACAAGCTCTATGCGTAACTGTCCTCTTCCTCCAGGCTGGTTGGTTGCATAGGTGAGCTACTCGTACACCACACCTTTGAGCTACTTCGTGTGTCCAAGCCATCTTTCGTTTGGAAAACAGCACAATATTATTAATTGAGCCTTTTTTTGTAACTTATTTGAGATTAAGAAATTCCAATTCACCTCAAACCACGTTGAGGCTTATTATGAAATTCATATTATGCTATAATATCGATAACATATGAATGTCATTGATAATTACTTAAAATTCCAGTTTTTATTCATGAATATGCTGAAACTCCACTCATTTTTGAAAACCCAGTTCCTGGATGTAAAAAGTTTCAGTTCAATCTTGTATTTCGAGACAAAATCTTATATCTTCTTTTTGAATGGCGTATCTTTCCTCATCCAACCATTTATGGATCAACAAACAACAGTAAATATATTAACTGCAATTGTACGCTTACAATAACAAAAAAGTTTTGTTGAACAAACATCATTAATTTATTCCCATTAAATAAATACGTGTGCTTGTAGTGAATGCTACAATCATAATATCAATGTAATACAATTCAATCCAAATTTAAATATAATAAATATTTATCCAATTCAATACAATAAAATATTCAACTATTTCCTTGTCTCATTCTTTATTCAACCTACCCCAATCATGTAATAACACTCCAAGCATCGTTCTCAAAAAAATTAAAACTTATAACTCAAAAAATACTAATAAGAATTTTGAATACAAAATTCTGATAAGGACATATAAGTTGAGTATGGATTGAGTATACTCTAATGTATAACAACTGACAACTTATTCAGCTCTCTCACAAATTAAAATTTTGGAATCATGAATAATTATTGCATCTTCTACAATCATCATCCAATCAATTTTTGCATCAATAAAATCTCTAGCTGAATTTTTATTTATGGTTTACAAGAGTTTTAAAATATGAATCTCAACAATAAATAAGTAAGCGTGTCCAAATTTTTATTTTTATTTTTTCAAACTGTATTTTTGGAGGATGAAGCCCACATAGGTCTGAGACGTGTGCGTATTAAATGAGTTGGATAATGGTGATTGTTGAGTTGAACTCACAGTTTGAGGTGGGTTCCGAACCACCGGGATGTAGTTTTACAGCAGTCTCTTCTGCTGACTTATCGAATCGGTCGTCCTAACAAAGAGGGCACAGAAGTTTGTAGCTTATTTTTATCTTAACCTCCTACGGCTCACAGCAATCTTTTCCTAATTTCAAACGACATGCTCAAGCAATTCAATGATTTTGTATTCACATTCAAAATATCCCAAATATTCATCAATCAATATTTTTCGAACTCGTTTTTTAACAAAATTTCTTTTGAATATTCTAGTCAACATGCTGTTGAAATGAGTGGCAAGCATTGGGCAGGACGGGTGGTGGCCGCTGTTCAAATCCTGAGTTGGTGTGCGGTCAGCGGATTGCTGCTTAACAAAGGGCTCACCAACATCACCAATGCTGCCAAGGTATGTCTGTTCAACTTGAAATTGAATTCTTCTTCTTCTTTTTATTCTTCTTCATCTTTATTCCTTTTCATCCTCTCAGCGACATGTGATTTGTCGCCTCGGTCAAGCCTCTTCAGATCAAATTAAATTCTAGAAGGAGAAAATTCAAGCATCTTTTATATAAAATCTAATTTAAGATAATTGGTAAATTTCCAATGGAATCAAATTGAAAGAATATTATTATGCTGTATCACGACAAAAAATTCGTATTAAAGCAGTTTATAAGTAGTGGTAGAGATCGGCCGTTAAATCACAAATTAGGTATGATATCTTGGTATCTTGGTAATTCAGCAAAACAAAACATTGATAGGGCGTTCAAGACCCGAAAGAAAGCTGTTAAGTCTATGGAAAGAGTTAAAATAGATAAGATTCATGTAGGCCGTTGTTCAAGAGACTTGGTCTCCTAACTGTACCCTGCTTATATGTGTATGAAGCTACTTTATATGTAAAAAAGAGTGACATTAACCAAAATCTTGACGTGTACCTTATAATTATGTAAAAAAGAGTTTTATTAACCAAAATGTTGATGTATACGATTAAAATACAAGAACCGAGGAGATTATCACTTGGTGAGTCACAATGGCAGCTTATTCAAACAAAAACCTAGTTATATTGTTAGGAAGCTCTACAACAAGCTACCACAGTTTTTAAAGAGTCTTGAAAATATAGAAATATTAAAAAAACAACTGAAAAAATATTTAGTAGATAAAGCTTTTTATAGCGTACAATAGTTCCTTTCACATCAAAACTAAGCCTCACCCCAACTAATTGATATAGCCTAGGAATTATTATGGTAACTATAGTGTATAAGAGTATAATTATTGATCTGACTTGTCTTATACTCCTCGACTGGAGTCTCCAAGACGTAATCTACAAAAAAAAGAATGGTAAAAGTTTAATGCTAATACTAATACAGTAGGCCTACTGATGGAGCTGAAGCTTACTATACCTATATTGTAAGATGATTTGTAGACATATGGTTACCTTTATTTCATCGAACATTTCAGGAAGTACGGTATTTCTCCAACGTCATTTTTTCAAAGAATGGCCCGTATGTAATATGATTCCATTTTTTGTTTTGAGGACTGCTAGAAATTAAGTTGGTTTGGCGTTAATTGTAATCAATACGTTATACTATAATTCTCATATGAATGTTTATTTAATTTATATCATCACTTAATATTTAATTTGATGTCATTATGGCTTACAATGTCTCCTCTCCAACTTTCAAGGATGCAACTCTTGAAGCTAAGCTTACAAACTTAATGGAGGCCTACGCACGGTTTCATTAATAATATAGAACTTCGTGTCTTAACGGAATTATGGGGCAGCTCTCTTTTGGCAATCCCTGACTCTATGGAATATTTAAGAGCATGGTTCGCGGTTTCTGACTTATCTTCTCAAATTTGAAAGAGGATAATTAGATGAAAGAGGGGCAGCTTGAGACCTGAGCTATCAGATCAGACAATGACTCATTTATCAATAAAATATCATGACTATTCTGTAATTTATTTATATGATTATTCTTCATTTCCTTCAACTCCTCATACGAAGATGTATGAGGGAATATATTAATTATATTTCCTCATATTAAAAAAATAGCTTCAACTACTGATTCAAAAATGTATAAAGAAATACATTAATTATATTTCCTTATATTAAAATTGAACATTACAATAATTATTATAGCTCATAGCCTAAATCACTCATAAAATAACAACGGCCATGTTACTTTATAGCAGACTTGGCATGATATAAATATTGTTCAATAATTTATGACGTTATATAATAAAATAACAAAAATTTAGATGAAAATAATTGAAGGTACGCTACCTGCGTACAAAAATACAATGAAATAGAAGAAAAACAGAAGAAAAAACGTTCATGTGTGAACTAAGTAATTGGAAACATGAGTGAAGATAAATGAAGACATTTTCTAAAGAGAATTTTATTTGGAATCCCCCTGAAAGGTGATGAAATTCAGATGCAGAGATTTTTAGATGTACCAAAATCTCGTCGCAACCCAATTCTCCCTCTACAGTATTGAATGTCTCATTATGTATTACTTCTTAAGTATCTTCCTTTTCCTTTCCTAGTCCCCTAGTTTAGTTACAAACCCGAGAAACTCTTACAGAAACCGACTCTCTGAAAAATAGCTACGTTGAAGATATTAAACATTCCCTTATTAATACCCAGATATTTATCACTCCAATATAACTTAATTCTTTTTATCAAATTATTTTAATTTAATTTATGTGAAGGAAGCAGAAATTGTATTTATTGATACATTTCATCGCTTATCCTAAGAAGGTGTTCGAGGCCCATGTTGGAGGCATCCTCTTATTTGATAAAATCTGATCCATAGGATTACATAAAAATTTGCCTACAATTTTTTTAAGGTCTATGAACTCACAGCATTCCTTGTTATTCAATCATGGCTACTCATGAGATAAAGTGATTATTCATTACTCCTAAATTAATTATTATAATTGAAACTTTTTGTAGGTAGCAGAACAGGGAAGGGAGCCTCGTGGAATGACATCTGGAGTGGTAATGGTTGCTACAGGAAGTTTCATGCTACTAGTCAGCCCCACCATTCTTCTCATAAAGTTCATTGACGCCAGGCGAAGGCGCAAAAGGATGCAGGTAGGGAAATATTGGAAATTCTAGTTACGTATCAAGTAACGAAAAACGAGAAAAGTTTTGTTGCATTGTTCATTACTTCTTCCGTATCTTCCTTCTATTTTTTCCTCGGGGCCCCTAGTTTAGATACAATCCCGAAAATAGTGAAACTTGTATGTTGAACAATAAAACTCTTAGTTGAATGATATTCTAAAAAGAGCCATGTAATGGACGATTATAAGAAAAACACCAAAATATAAACAATGAGAAAATATAATAAAAACTTAAAAAACACTCAAGTGGAAAGTATGACTCACACGTTATGGCGTGACGGCCGTTTCACTCTGATGTTTAGAGCACCGTCAGACGACTCATAGTACACTCTATATTCTAGAAAAATTGTACTTGGTTAATATGTAGTTAAGTATAGATATTTATTTATTCTAGATATAGAACAGTACATACTGTATGTTGTTAATACTACAGAAGAGATAAGATTAAATTAGGAATGTACAATGATTATTTCATGTATTGATTGTGTTAACTGGGAAATAAATTTGATTTGATATATATTTATTATATATCAGTGGAAACAAGATGCATCTTCAACATCATAATGAGAAAGTCTTTAAAACCATGAATCCAATAAGAGTTTTCATGCTCATGAAGACTATACTTCATGCCATTAAATCAGGCGGCTAGAATGAACTGCAGTTTAGCAAAAATCAACTGATTTCAATGACAAACCAACTGGCTTATAGTGTCAAAATTGTAGACTAGGCAACACGGTACGGCTAGAGTTGCTGATTCGTACGTTGGTTGGTGATTCTCGCCGATCCACTGATGGTATGTATACCCATGTATGGAATTACCACAATCTGTTCTGGCCGCCTAATTTAATGGCGTGTAGTGTAGTTGATTTTCAAAAGAAAATTGATTCTGAGGATAGGCCTACTCCTTTAGGTAAGTACTCCCTGTGCAAGTACTTTTTAGTAGGGTTGTCACTGATCTTTCAATAGCAAAATACAAGTTTGTTCCAACTAAGTTTTGGGAATGTTGGGAATGCATTTTTAGTAGGGTCATCGCTGATCTTTCAATAGCAAAATACAAGTCTTTCCCAAATAAGTTTTGGGAATGTTGCACTTGGAACCTTTGGAGGAGGAAATTAGTACGGTAGTAACTCAAGTCCAATAATATTGAGAGGAAACTCAACTTTTAAAAGATACGGAAGATCTAATTTATTGTAATATATGTTTTGGTAAAAGAGTGACTAACACTTGAATTTGAATTCTGGTCACGAGGACTTCAATGAACGGCCAAAAATGGAATTCAAAGTTTAATGATGCCTCAACAAATACAAACTCCATCATGACTTATACAGGAAATTGAAATAGGAACGTGACGTCAACTCTTTGCCACGTTAAAGTTATGAGAGACACATCGTCAATACATGACTGTCATTGCAAAGTCTGAGTGAGCATGTCGACGAATTATTGTATGGACATTCCTATTCATTCATTGAATGATTGAATCCGAATATTTGATCAGGGCTGAAGTGGCTACAGATTATACAGGGTTTCTCAAGTGGATTAAGTGCATTTAAGAAATTTTATACTGTATTATGGTTGTGATTTCTTGTTTCTTTATATCATTTCTACTAACGAATAACAGTAGATAATAGTATTGATCAATACAGTAAATACGGTACTGATAAAGTCTTTGTAACAAAAATTCCAACTACAAGATAACCAGATGTTTTCAAGATTTTCAAAATTAATTTCTCCTTTTAACAATAATGAAATCAATAGAGCTAGACAAAAATGCATACATAATGATATGAAAAATAGAGATGCAAAGCCTGATTACAAATTGTAGTAGCTTATGATAACAAAACAACAGCCCACAATAAACTAACAAAATAAAATGACACGAACGGAAAAATTATGAATGCCTCAAAACATAATAATTATAATTATTACATTAGGCTAATAAATGAGAAATTAAATTTAAAAGAGAAAGTTCATAAAATATAGATTGTTTTGCTTGTTTTAATCCCGGATGATGATAAGAATGAAAAATATTATGTATTGAAAATAATTATTGATTTCTCAAATAATCGTCATCCGATATAATATTGATATTTTTATAAAGTGGTAGGCCTAGTTCTCTAACTAAATAGTAGTAGGCCTGGAATTCATATGCTGTTTTGGTACCTAATTAGATAAAGCAGAACGATAGAGTTTATTTGTTCATAACTTATACCACACTAATTTTGAATCTTATTGGATTCAAACTTTAAATTCCATTGAATTCCACTAAATTCTTATTTGAATTCCATTTTCTCTTTAGAAAATTCTTCCTAATCTATCTCAGAAATTTATTCAACTTAACTCATTTCTACATTATACACTGATATTAGATTTGAAATTTACATATTTCAACATTATTAACTGATATTAGATTTGAAATTTACAATCCAATATTAAACCTGACACTGTATTTCACTTCTATATAACGCTTTCCTCACATATATTGGAGATGCTAGAGGGATGCATTTCACTTATTTGCCGCAAGCCGTAGTAGATATCTATTCAATAAGATAGAGATAAGCTGCGTTCTCGTTGGTCCTGTTTGTGATGGTGACCGATTAGATTGGCCAGCAAAAATACACGTTCTCTGCTATAAAATCACTTCCCGGTGGTTCGGAACCCACTTAAAACTGTAGGTCCAACTCATCAATCACCATCATCCAACTCATTACCCACGCACAGGTCTCAGACCTATGTGGGCTTCATCATAAAAAAAATGATCTACAATTATTCGTTTCAGTAAACTAAATAGACTTGAATTAAAAATTAAATCAGTTGGACTTGTTATTCTAAAATGTTGATTTTTCACATTCCTTGTGAAAAATTAGCGTAACAGTCGGATTCTTCAATGTTGAAAATTTGAGAATAAAGCAGTTTGGGCGAAAGCCTGTTGCATCTTTGTTTCATTGTATTTCTGTCATCAATAAATAAATAAACTTGTCTCAGTTAGTCTATTCCTCGAAAAAAATCTAAAAAGAAGTTTCTTTTATGTGTGTTTCCTTTGATCTCCTAGATAGTATAGTTTTATTCTAGTAGAGATTTATGCCTAGACTCTTCTCTTTAATGGGCGGGTGAATGATAGTTACCGCAGTTTTTAAAGAGTCGTTAAGCCGTTGGTCCCGGTTGCATATATATAAAAAAAGCAGTCGTTAAAAAAAAACGGCGAGGTGGAACTACCCGTAAGGGTCTCCCCACCACGAAAAGCCATACGAATTTACTTACTTTAACTCATTACCCACGCACAGGTCTCAGACCTATGTGGGCTTCATCCTCCAAAAAAAAAGAAAAATGCATCCCTCAAGCATCTCCAATATGTGTGATGAAAACATTATATAAAAGTGAAATACAGTGTCAGTTTCAATATTAGATTGTTAATTAAGTATTTCGTCATGGAGAACATCACAGATTGAGATTTACATTGCGATCAGAAGAAGCAAACAACAATGATAAATATGCGTTCTTATCAACCTGTTTCCAGGATTCGGAGGAAGACCTGCCTCCCAGCTACGAGCAGGCGATGGAATCTGCTCCACGTTACTCGACTCTGTTCCTGAATGCGGGCTCCGAAATCCACGAGCAATTGCTCGAGTGCCAAAACACTGACAATCAGCCGGCCATAATACCTATGAACAGTGACAGCAGAGAGCTAAACTCTACGGCACATCTTACTCATGCACCTCAAAATTATGTCCAAAAACTGCTGGTGCCTGAAACAGAAAAATTAGATGGTGCAAATGTAACGTGATGGAAGTTATTGCTGGAAAGGAATTTCTTATTCAGGTAATATCAAATGGAAAAATCACATAAAAATATAAATAATGATACTGCATTTTTTACTGATGGTGCTCACATGAGTTTTGAGACTTGAGCATGGGTAATTCATTTTGTTTATTTTATTTTCTTGGTAAGTTACTGGACAATGAAAATACAAAGTACCTGCGTTACAGAAGTAAAATAAAAATTACAATTCCGCTACAAATAGAAAAAATAGCAAATATATAAATAATAGCAAATACAAAGTACCTACGATACAAAAGTAAAATAAAAATTACAATTCCGCTACAAATATAAAAAATAGCAATATATAAAATAGCAAATAAAGAAAAATATAATTATAAACTAGCAAATAAAATTATAATTATAATATATATAAAGAAATTCAAGAATTCAAATATAATAATTGCTGCTACAATTGATTCTAAGAAAAAAGAAAATAATAAAAAAGAGAAGAATTGATAAAACATGTTAATTAATTACTACTATTCATCCATCAATCTTTTTTTCGGAGGATGAAGCCCACATAGGTCTGAGACCTCTGTGTGGGCAATGAATTGGGTGATAGTGATTGATAAGTTGGACCTACAGTTTTAGGTGGGTTCCGAACCACTGGGGAGTAATTTTACAGCAGCGAATAGAGTCTCTTTTGCTGGCCAATCAAATCGGTCACCCTTACACAGAGCGCCCAGGAATTTTGTAGCTTATCTCTGATTGAACAGATACCTGCTACGTGTCGAAAAGTACTATTGATAGAAAAATTCTTATCTATAATTACACAAAGTATGCTAGGCTAAACGGGAATTGAACCCGTAACCGCGGGAGTAGCAGTCAGTCAGAGCCTTATCATCTGATAAGCGCTCCAAATGATTACACCACTGCGGCTGTCTTTTGTAATTCTTCGTGCATTTCCTTCAATTTCAATTGACATGAAAAAGAATTAGCGAATAATTATATTTGGAGACAATCACACACTATTTCTTTATACTGTGTATGGCAGAGTAATTGGCAGAATCTCGGACTTGCTCCATATCAGAGGAGTAATTTTCAGAAATATATTATTGCTTTTTTGTATTTCTGTTTCTGAAAATAAAGCATTGAATTTAAATTGAATTTATCTCCTAAGTTTCTTGTCGGTTTCGTTTTTACCATACCATGTGAATTTCCATGTCAAATTCCATTTGAATATGAACGATTTCATAATGAAATATGAATAATTTGCTGATATGCTAAAGTTGATTCCAGAGTACAATTACTGAATTTCTCATCAAATGTAATCATTGTTTAAGAAAAAATACGAATTGATTGAAACTCTTATTTCAGGCTTAGATGTGTAGATGGTTATTTGAGTGTTTCAATTTGGAGAATTCAAAAGTATGTTTTGATGAATACTGTATTTCGATGTAGCCTACATTAATAATTCAAGTAACCCGATAAAAGATAAATTCATTCACTAGCAATATTATTATTTAACAAGTTGAATCCAAGCTAGGCTGTATTATGGATATGGAAAAATTGAACAAATTTGTATTCAACCACAAAACATCTGCAATGTCGAAAATATTTCTTGATGCAACTTTTTAAATCAAGTTTGCTAGGGATTTTTTTAAAAATATGATAAGCAATAATATTATTTAATAGGTAGTATCAAAAACCTTTTCATATCTTGAAACTGTATATGTTTTGTAATTGGATATAAATTAGTTTCATGATGTTGAAGATCCATCTTGTTTCCACTAATATAATAAAAACTTAAAAAATACTGGGTGTACTGTGGGTTGTCTGACGATGCTCTTGACAACAAAGTGAAACGGCCGTCACGCCATAACGTGAGTCATAATTTCCACTTAAAAGTGTTTTTTAAGTTTTTATTAGTTTCATTTTATCCTATATCCATACAAGCAGACTACCTTGGATGGAAAAGTCTTTATTTTTTTCAAATCATGCTCTGTAACTAATTAAATATCATCCACAAGGGCACTTTCAGCTGGACAATTATTAAGGAGGGATCATGGGTTTCGCAAATTGGGATTTTGATGACATTTTGACTTTCACGGTCATTAAATAATCCTTGGGACGATGATAATTCCTGGATATTGTAGTTATTTTCAAATAATCATCACATACATCTTGGTATGAAAAACTCGGGGTTTTTGTCACAGATTTCAAGAGAATAAAAGATTTTTATGATGCATTTTTCTCTGTTTCAGGTTGCCAAATGATAAGAATACACTGAGTTGATGCCTGTCGTGTGGAAGACTGAACTTGAACCCTGCTAAGTTAGCGCGCTTATGATAGTTCGTTGTGCTTACTCTCACAATTAGGTCCCTGATGAATTAAAGACTTTGGTTTCACTGTGCAATCACATACAAATATAGTTATTGCACATGAATATTATACTTGATTTCTACAATCAATTTGATGAGCATGAGAGTGTTTGTTACCAACAAGAGGCTGTGATTGACTAAGTTTTATAAAACGAGCAAGTTCACCTGTATTGGAAACTTGTTTTCACATTGAAGAAATGTGGATCACCTTCACGCACCTATTCGTTTTTATTTATTCACATAATCTGATCACATGTATTCTTCTAAATATATTCGTAGGATATTTATTCATAAAACCACACGTTATCATCTTTCTGCTTCCATCAATTAATTCATTCACTCATCAGTGATGGATTCTACTCTAATTAATTCATATTTATATATTTTTGACATTACGTATGTTAGAAATAAGCTCTAAGAGACGCTTAATTTTTGTACTCAATTAAGAACTGACATTTGTAATAAACAAATATATGAGAAAAATGAGAGCGCTTTTATATTATTGTTGATATTTGTTAAGATGAGTCCCTTGTAAATAACCCAACATTCCAATCATCATACTCATCTTCATGAATTATCGTCATTTCCCATTCCAATTCCCAAGCGCAAAGATAAAAAACAGGAATTTTATTGATATACGGTAGCAGATATTTCAAATATACTTGGCAATGGCTTCATTCACTAATTAAAGTGGATAATTTCTTCCGAGTTTTAGTATAATTTTTTTAATATTAGTTATAACATGGTATAATATATGAGTTGTAATATAATTCATTCACTTTCTTTGTAGTGGCGAAGGTGATATTGTGGAAGGTATCCATAATGAATAAAAGACGAAATTTTTACAACCATATTTATTAAAACTTGGAGAAACTAGTTTCGGTTGTTACACCATTATCAATCTGATTATCAAGAGTCTGATTGAGATTGATAATTGTGTAACAACCGAAACTAGTTTCTCTAAGTTTCAATAAATGTGGTTGTGACAATTTCGTCTTTTATTCAATAATTCATTCATTTTCCAATAACTATGTATCAATACGTTTTCTAGTCCAAGACAAGGTTACATTATGAATTCATTACAAAACAGGAGGAGGCTTTATTATATTTGTAAATTCATTTCCATTTCATCTTCATTTTCATCAATATTTTCTTGAAAGAGTCCGGATTCGTCTTCAACTCCTACTCACGGACAAGTCTAGTTACTTTTGTGAGTGGTACGGTATTAGTTCGTACAGTTGACGAAAACATATTTCTATTTCATCCATTTCGTTTCATTTTGCTCTTAAAAACTGTCAATTAACGGTAGTGTATAATAATTACTTATACACTGTATAATAATTTTTAATGATGGATGTAATTTTATTATTTTATAGTGTTTTATGAACACTATATTTCACTGAACACTATGAACACTATATTTCGCTCTATGTGTCCATGTGTCAATTTATTTTTCAAAGAAGTGTTTCAAGAGAATTTTATTTCATGTTCCAAGAGTAATAGGCATCTGTTCTATTGTCACACAACCTGTTTGTAGTTTAAAGGTTTTGAGATAATATGTATGACTCACTGCAACATGCAGTTTATATAGTATAGTATATGTATAGTATAGTATATAGTATTATGTATAGTATATAATATATGTATATGATAGTATAGTATATAGTATATGTATAGTATAGAGTATATGTATAGTATATGTATAGAAAATCACTTCCCGGTGGTTCGGAACCCACCTAAAACTGTAGGTCCAACTCATCAATCACCATCATCCAACTCATTACCCACGCACAGGTCTCAGACCCATGTGGGCTTCATCCTCAAAAAAAAAAAAAAAAAAAAAAAGTATATATACAAATGCAGTATATTGACTCACGTCTATCCTGTAATATTTCGCATTTTGTTATTTTCTATCAAGAAATGTGAGCAAAAAAACACGAGAAAGAGTGCAATTTGATCTCCGCCACTCACATAAAAGTATTTTGGTTTGACTGCGGTTACAGTTTCTCCTGATAATTTTCTCCTCACAAGATTTTTTCTGGGAAAATATTTTTATGATTTTTCATCAAGATACTTCTCCATTCTCGTTTTTCTGTTATTCCCATTGTGATGTCACTACTTGATATCTCATTCAAATCACTTTTCTGAAACACCTATAAACTTTGAAACCAAATAAACCTAGAACAATATCAAGAACGACTCGGCTATTCATCATAATGAAACTTCTTATCAGTGTCACTTCACCTTTACGTTCTACAAATAGTAAAATTTGGTTTAGTTGCATTTTTTAATTAGAATTGAAAGCTATTAAGTTTTGATGGAGTGGTCCTTTATACTTGTAATTACTCTACGTGCGTTCATAGAGCATGATCTCCAGAGATCACGTCGTATACTCAAAAAGCGATGCTATCACGTAGTGAGCCATCACACTCTGTGAGCGCTCTCACTTACTCTATCACCATATATTATCAAACCTCTTTCTCTAGCTAATATACAGTCTTGCCTACCAGTACTCACACTTGATACTAACAAACTAACTTCCTCTCATCTTCTTTTCTCCTCTACTGTCACCTTTCTCATATCATCCTTCCCCTTTTCCATCATCTTCCATCTCCTCGAGCACACTGACTGCTTCTCTAGTTCGATAGCCTCTGGCTTAAAGGTTCATTCGCACTGACATGACATGACATGCGTCGCATGCCTCGGTACGCGCGCATGTGCGTGTGTGAGTAATTGAGCGGGAATTTTTTAACAGAAGTGAGCACAAATGTTTCATGGAATCCCCTCGAGTGACTGGGAGCCTGGATAACTACGGATCTAAGTGCAAAGAGGATTTTGGTGGCATTTGGGAGAAAAATACCAATTCCTCAGGGTAGGGATCAATGTACCTCCATATCTTCGATAACTGCACCTGTGTCTCAAGAGAATCAACTTAATCATCACAATTGGTGAATGGAAAAATACTTTCTGGTGTACTCCATTATTATATCCATTGTTCATCCATCATCCATCATTAAATCCGCAAAGGTAAAGTTATATTGAGTGAACAAGGAATATTGTTGTGGATATCCATTTTTCGTGAACTGCAGTAGAACTATTCATATGTATTATCTTGCTGTGCAGAACTGACCTTTTTTGAGTCGTGGCGGACGCGTTTTGAACTATGTCGTTCTTCTTCGGCGCTTGTTTGCAGACTGAACCGAGTCTGCAACCAAGCGCCGAAGAAGAACGACATAGTTTGAAACGCGTCCGCCACGACTCAAAAAAGGTCAGTTCTGCACAGTAAGATAATACATATGAATAGAATATAATTATATATTTATAATAGCTTTTCATGAAAAATAAGGAGTAACAAAGAGAAGGTGAAAGGAGTCACTGTGCACTCTGGAACCTTTCAACCCCAGGAAAATATTTAAAATTAGCCATCGAGTCTATTTTTGATTTCTTGAAAGCTTTTACTATATTCTACCGTGAATCACCATGCCGTACTGCATTCACGATGTAAAATAATAATCTTTTATCTCTAAATGAATAAATTATTTATGATGTTTCCATGACAGAATACTTGATGAACAATCTAATATCAAAACTTACATTGTATTTCTATTCAAATTGTGATTTTTACTCACTTATACTTGAGGGATGAATTTCACTTCAAAAGAGAAGCTTCATCAGCCTTTATCTTTTTAGAGGTGGAAAATGCATCGAGCCAGTATAATTGAGTAGAAATCATCATTTAAATAGGAATACAGTGTCAGTTTTGATATTAAGATTGTTAATCAAGTATTTCGTCATGGAAAACATCACAGAAAAAATAAATAATATGGGGAATATGAATTTGAATATGAATTTTTATTTCATCACGTAACCTTCATAACATCGATTCATCTTCTTACATTTTTAACACTCTTCTTTTATTTTCAAAATTCATTATAATAGTTATTGAAAAGTATCTAATTTTATTTCTATCTCATGGATATTTGCATTTTAGTTCTTTCATTTCTTATGTGACTAGAAATAATCGCTTAAAATACATAAAGTCCAAATTCGCTACGGTAGGCTACTGAATAGGGATCTTCATTTCAAGTTGCTGTAGTTTTTTTATCTTTCTTAAATTGTAAGTTATGTTTATTCGAAAAGAAAAGAGAACTAGTAAAGCAAGATTTAAAACCCAGAGTAAATTTGTACCTATATATAAGCTAGGGGCGAATCTCAACTTTGTTTTTGTGGTAGTAGGGAAAGGGTATAGGCCTATTAGGCTACTTGAAAAAAGTTCTCACTCCCATAAACGACGCAAATACAAATTTCGTGAATTTCTTTATTTGTGAATAGTATAAACTGACTTCCCACACTTTGGATAAGAAAATCGAGGAAATCAGCAAAACTGAATAAAGTTTACTGTTACTAGTTGAGAGTTTATTTAGAATGATCCAGGATGGGTTGCAACTGCAATGAACGAAACCCACTGCGTTATATAGCTGAATAAACTAAGAGGAAGCTTCATTTAACCCTGAAGACGGAAAAATCATTTTCTTCTTCACACTGAAAAATCACCCAATAATTTCAGCTGCATTGTTATGGGCTTAGATACTGGTGGAGTTATGCAAATTGTTGGTACTTGGGCAGTAAAGTCAGCTATATTTGGCACAGTATGCTCAACGAGATAGGCTGGAAGTGCAGATAAGACTAACTTGTGTCAGAGGAAACTTCTTTCCAGTCCAGAATCGGGCAACTGGGTCTTGTTTACAGTAATGTTGTACTCTATGGATTGTTTCAAGCTCCAAGTAATAAGATACGTGGGAGTGAAAATAATGGGTTCCATCAGTTGTTGACAATATCCGCCATTGCGAAAGTCTTCAGCATAATTGATTGCACTTTGAGGAATTCGAAATTAATAAATTATGTTCTGTATATTTGGAAGTTTTTGCAAAATCGTTTTTCTTTCAAAACCAACTTGAGAATAATAACACCTGATCATGTGGCGTCAGGATTCCTAAAGCAATAATAAACTGTATACAGGTTGAAAAATTAGATGCTTAGGCCCTATAATATTTATAAAACTGGGTCTATAAATAATATTATAAATATATTCATAATAATTATTTCATTCAACTTGCTGACTTCACAGCTTTCAAAGATCGGTGACTTCAAGCATAACCTGGATATTTGCATTATCAAGCATAAAATAACTTACTTATGGGTTTCAATTATTTCCACTCTAATGAAACTGTCCAAAAATTACAGATAGATATTAACCTACAAAAATACATGAGTGGTGACAGTGATTGAGATATAAACAAGTCAACAAACATTTCCAGAAAAAGTGGAAAATTTTACTCATTTCAAAACGTTGATGGCATAGCTTCCATTTATAGTTTTGAGTGAAGAATTAGCAGAAATGAACAGTAAGCTTGAATAATTTTTGAAATGAGATTGTCCAGAAATGAAGTTCATGTTTTTAAGAGCTGAACAACTTACATCAATAAGGGACTACAGAATAAAGGCTATTATGCATAGTTCATAGAATAGCCTAATATTGCTAGGTAGCCTCTCAGGGCCGGATTTAAGCATAGGCTACATAGGCGCACTAGGGGCCCGCACCACAAGGGGGCCCGCACCACAAAAATATAAATCTGTTCCAAATTTATAATATTTCGAGATCCAAAATATTGTAGATTAATGACATGAACCAGTGGGTGTATTCGCTCAGCGTATCGTGCATAAGGGGGGGGGGGGGGTACAGGATAACCATTTCAGTTTCAAAATTAACCACTAAAATTTCAAAGGACGAAGAAGAGTCTGGAAAATCACGAAACACTGCCTTAGGTCTGTATAACAATATGCTGAAGTTCGAAACGGGGTTGTACACAGTATTCTGGGATGATATTTTGGGTGAAGTAAACAAAATTAGCGCTAAACTACAGAATCCCAGGATGGATGCGAATAAGGCGGCCACATTATTGACGTCTCTGAAGCACTTTATAGAAGGTAAACGTTACAGATTTGAGGAGTATGACGAGGAGAAAGCTACTGAATTAACGGAACGCGATTATGATGATGAAAAAAGCGAAAGCGCAGAGCAAATGTACGTTTGATTCCTCTAGATTACATGCAAGCTCCTATGATTTGACAGCGGCAGATAAATTTCGGACTCAGAGTTTTATCCTAATTCTAGATGAACTTGGAAGTGCTTTGGGGAGGAGACTTGAAGCATACAAGCTGGTACACGCGCGTTTCGGGTTTCTCAACCAATTAGATACACTTTCTGATGGAGAAATATTAACAGTCACTAAATGTTTGGAAGAAACATATAAAAATGACCTAGATGCGCGATTGGGAAACGAAATTTTACAATTCAGAACTTTTTCTATTCAGTTTGATTCAGAATATAAAAAAGTTGAGAAAACGGTTAGTAAAGAGAGATGGATGTATCAGCTTATGATAGAAAACGATATAAAAGATTGTTTCCCTAATGTAGAGATTGCGCTAAGAATCTACCTGTCTTTGATGGTCACTAATTGTTCTGCAGAAAGGTCGTTTTCAAAACTAAAACTGATAAAAAATAGAATACGTACCTCTATGTCAGAAGACAGACTTAACTGTTTGACTTTGATTAGCCTTGAAAGTGACATTTTAAGACAGTTAGATCGGGAAAGTATCATCAACACCTTCATTGATCTAAGCCGTAAGCCAATCAGTAGTAGTTGAATTAGTTTGATATCATCTGTGTTCTTTTCAAAATTTCGAATCAATTTATGTTTTCGGTTATTATAATTGTTCTTGGTTAGATAATGCATATTTGTGTAAGTACGTTTCCATTAATCTCGAGATATTTCGTCGGCTCCTAATAATAATGGCAATACCAAGCGAAGTGATCAATAAGGACCGAACTTAATGTTGGCACAATCATTCTTATTAACCATCTCGCTGAATATGACCTATAATAACAAGCTCCAATAATTAACGACATTATTCTTGGGAACCCCGTCTTCAATATCCGGACATTCTTTTGTAATATAAATTTTACAAATAAATATCACAATTATTCTCAACTTATACATTTTGTTCTTTTTACTCACGCTCCCATTGTGGACGGGGTAGGGACGGGGGGAAGGGGCCCGCACCACAGTTTGAGCCTAGGGGCCCACAGATTCTAAATCCGGCCCTGTAGCCTCTATAATTGGGAAAGTAGGTTGGGGCGTCGCAACTTCAGCTTGCTGTCGTTTAAGTGGTCGTGGGTTCGAATCCCGCTCCACCGTCAGGCATTTATGTGTAATAATTCACCTCATTACCCACGCACAAGTCTTGGACTCATGTGGTCATCATCAGCAATAAAAAAATCAGTTTGAAACAACTCTCATTTAAATATTATGATCGTTGATTAAAACAGTTTATGATTTCAGCTTGTTCCTAAAATTTTAAATTTCTTTGTAGTGGCGAAGGTGATATTGTGGAAGGTATCCGTAATGAATAATAAGACAAAATTGTCACAACCATATTTTTTAAAAAATATAGAGATACTAGTTTCGGTTGTTATACCATTATCAATCTTAACAAACTCTCAGTTTGTAATGTAAACGCTGAGAATGATAATGGTACAACAATCGAAAGAATTATCTCTATATTTTTTAATAAATGTGGTTGTGACAATTACGTCTTAATATTCAAAATTTTAATTGTCATTCATAGTTATTTTTCCTTCACCTCACCATTTTCGCTTTTGAATGAGAATTCCATACAGGCTGAAGCTGCGAGCTCGAATAACTTAAACCATTCACCTTGTATGAAGTGAGATGCTCATATTGCTCAGCTTTGGTATTTATGCCAAATTTGCATATTTATACAGCCAGCCTTTCACGTCAAATGCTTAGAATTTTCTAAAAGCTTCAAAGGGGACAATCCTTATTGCTCATGAATCAACCTTCATCTAATTTAGTGCAGCAATATTTCATGAGAATCTAAAATGAAGTTTTTGCTTTTGTTTCTTGACTGAAAGAATATTATGACTTTCTTTGGAGTGGTGAAGGTGATATTGTGGAAGATATCCAAAATGCATTAAAATAAGACTTGAAGTCTGGCATCTGTATGTGTTATCATTCCCCTCATTACCCACGCACAAGTCTCCGACTCATGTGGGCATCACCAGCAATAAAAAAAGAAGTTGTCATAACCACATTTATTGAAAACCGTGAGATACTACTTTTGGCTGTTAAACCATTATTATCAATCTCGAACAAACTGAGTATCTCATGGGTTTGAATAAATTTGGCTGTGACATCAAATTTTTTTACTCATTATGAAATAGAGTACCTAGCATTGTAATGAGATATTGCATGAAAATAATGGTTGGAAACATATTTTTATGACTTGGGTCTTGATTTTGTACGTTGAATTGTTCTACATTGGTATTACTCCATAGACTAGCCTAATGCATATCCTATTCTACTTGATAAAGGCAATTACAAAAGCTAGTGGATTATCATTGTAAAATGAAAAACAATAAAGAAACTGGAAAATGTGTGAACAAATTACTAAAATTTTATATAATTATTATAAGGGATCATTCCTTTTGATTAGGAGATACAGTCAATGTGAAATACAAAACATGAGCATTGTATGGATCATAAATATTGATTCATACAATGCGCAAGCCATTACAGTTTTTATTTTTCGAATTCTCCATTGCACACTAAAAATCAATTATTTACCCTTGCCACCACTCATCTCACCTTCATAATGACTGAGAATTTTTCCTTCTCAAATTTGTTATCATTCTTTCTATTTTCTTCTTATGCAAGGTGGAAGAAGAAAATAAATCAAATAAATAATAAAAAATCAAATAATATTCATTTCCTATAGAAACAAACATTTTACATATATCAGAGAACACTATTACATTCTGGTTTATTCATAAGTTGAGAATTATACATATATATTTTGTGATAGAAAGAAAATGATAGAAAATTTGAGAAGGAAAATTTTTCAAAGTAAATATGAAGGTGAGATGAGTAACGGCAAGGGTACATAATTGATTTTTAGTGTGCAATGGATAATCTAAAAACTAAAAATAGCAATGGCTGCAATAAATGTGGAATAAGCTATGGAATAGTTAAATAGATGATGCTTTCATAATGACGGCGATGACCTGATTTGAATTTAATTTGGACCTTATACTTATCATTTAAATTTAGAAACAAACTTTGTGGGAAAACAAACTTTATGACCTATTCAAGGTAGATTCACAGTATTCAAGTATCCTTTGTTGGAATACATAAACTTTATGACCTACCCAAAGTGAATTCACATTATTCAAGCTTTTATTTGACACCTTATACAAGTAATTTCCAATTGAAAATATCATCTTCCATCCAAAGTCTCTGTTATCATAACAAATAATAAGGAACTCAATCTCTTAAACTTGTTTCTGGAATGTTTTCAAACCCTCTTAAAGTTCTGCTGATATTTTTCCAATACTGCATTCAGCATGCCGCGGAGGCAGGAAGCTAGGAGAAAAAAGAAATCTTGATGAGAATCCATTCAAACGTTGACATGCGTTCTGCCAAAACCAACAAAGCTGAAGAGGGAATTTCCATTTATCCCTCAACAGTTGGTAGAGTCACCCCTATAAGAAGCTTTTAGTCAGTTATCGCGCAGCTTTCAACCAGATACTGTAGCATTCTCAGAGCAAGGTAGTAAAACGTGGAAATCTCGCGGTAGTTCCAATATTTAGAAAAACTCACATTATTTTCCCTGACATGCGGGAATATTTTGCTTTTCAGGAGTTAATAATCATTGGAAATATTCTGTTTCTAATATTAAATACAAAAAATATGCATTGCAAGAACTTTTAAAAAGTAGATTTCTTTTACTTTTGTCACGAATGTAGGACTTAGCATAAATCATGACAGCCTATAAGATAGAACTTGTAGAACGAAATGTTGCTTAATTTCTCACAACAATAAATATTGAATGAGGCACTGATAAATCTGGAACGTTTTTGTTTTTCAATATTTTCCAAAATACAATATGAAAATCATGAAATGCTGAAAGGAAAACATTCTACATTTGAATTTTGTTGAATGGGAGAGGAGCCTCATTAATTTATGGAGAATTAGCAAGTAGGAAGTTCTCTAATATCAAAACTTACACTGTATTGCTATTCAATACACTCCTACTGGAGGGATGCATTTCACTTGTAAAGAGAAATTAGGCTGATGAAGCTTCTCTTTAGAAGTGAAATGTATCCCTTAAGTATGAGTGAGTGAAAATTATATATTAAATATAATACAGTACCAGTTTTTATATTAGATTGTTCATGAAGTATTTCGTCATGAAAAACATCACAGAAGTAGGAAGTAGTAGAAACTTTCCTGAGAAATGATCATTCTATAAAAATCTTCAATGTCTCCCAATTCCTATTTAGATCTCGTTTCCAATATTCATAAGAATAGTTTAAATATTGAATGTGGAAAAAAGAAATAAATAGTAGCATTTACATCTGTACTTTTACATGAATATTAGAATGTGTGATATAACAAAAATGATAGTATATAGAAATATACCGAAATCACGTATCTTTGTGATAGAAATTACAAGAAAATAAAAAGTTATAAATTATATTAGGAACAGAATATATGAGCAACTAATAAGAGCATTTACTACAGCTCCATAGAGATACAATATTATTCATTATCCATTTATTGCGTTCAAGGCTGCACATTTTTTTGGGAGCACTTTATTTAGGCCTGCCGCTAGCAAATGTGGAGGAGTAAAGAATTAGTTGTGATCTACATTTTCATGGTGGAGCAACTGTGTGCCAACGACTGGGGTGAGTAAAAAATGATAACTTCCATCTTGAATGATCCCTTTTCATCTGTTCATTTATCAATCGAAAAATATCGTTCGCAGTAGGAGTCTCTAAACCATTAGACAAAATTTTCCAAAATGATTCAAGGCCTAAGGGCCGTTTCACACACATCGATTTCGGCCGTACGATTTCAGCCGTTCGGTTGATTTCGAACGGAATGGACAAAAGTGAACAAATTTCGAACTCCAAACGGTTTTATGGGGATAGATGAAGATAAGATAAATATAACATTATTTTATTTATATAGTCGGAGACAGAGATGTCTCTGAAGAGGAAAAGCAATGCAAACATATAATGCAAATTATTTGCATTGAATAAACAATGCAAATTATCGTACGTTCAAATTCGATGTGTTTGAAAATTCCCACAAGTTTTCTATACCTCTACACATTGCCTACCGAACGGCGGCCGCCCTGGTCGAGACATTGGACGGCTGCTTCACGGCAACGGACGGGGGTCATTAAATCGGTTTGGCATAATATCGATGTGTGTGAAGAGCCTCATTTATTTCTTCACGCCACTGTTGGAATGTGGACCGTTCGAGATTTTACCGAACGGATGAAATCGATGTGTGTGAAACGGGCCTAAGATTCTAGAGAATCCAAGTAGAATTTATCATTTTTAAAATGACTGTAAAATAATCATAGTACGCTAAAAATCTATCGAGGTAGTTTGAAACTTACAATAAGTATCTCAAGTAAAGTCAAATAATTAAATTTTTTTGTAACATAATTTTTATATTTTCATTTTCATAAAAAGTTTCAATTGTGTAGTAAAGTTGGGAAGTATGAATTTATTGTATATAACGCGTTGACAATGGAAATGAGGAAAAATTCACCAAAGATTTTTTTAAACTAAAAAGCATTACGCGAAGAATTATAAAAACAATTACAAAAACATATAAGGGATTATGGATGTCAAAGATGTTGTAACGTTGTAGCATGTTATGTTGCAACATTGACGTTCTTCATCTTTAGTGAGAATTTTGGCACTTCTATTGTCAACGCATCAATTATTATATTGCAAGTAATAATGCATTATTTGAAGTAACTGAAAATTTAACAAACTGACAAATATACAGAAACAGAATTTATCAATTTCAAATTCCTGAAAGTGCTATTGATTTATACTGAAGACTTCCGCAATGGCGGATATTGACAACAGCATTGAATAGCTGATGGAAACCAATGAATGCTACTGTGCAAAAATATCAGTCACCGCCGAGAATTGAACCGTGGACCTCCCAATTGCTGGTCGGCCGCCTCAACCACTAGACTACAGTGACTCTTCTACACAGCAGCGCTTATTTTAGACCTGGCCATGTCGGCTTGTAAATCACAAGTTAGTTTGAACCAAACTGTCAAATATACAGGTAAAGAATCTATTAATTTCGAATCCCTCAATTTAATTATATTCTTTGGAATGTAGCTGGCCCCCTTTCTAACATGAGTTTAGCAAATTCAAGTTTAGCATATCTAACTCAGTATGTATTTTTTATTCTGAAGAGGAATTAATGTACTGAAAATTAGAGTTTGAAAATTATCTCACAAGGTTTTTTCAAATAAACCAAAATTGAAGTCAAACTAGTGATGAAGAAATAATAAAGAAATTGGATGTGAATGAAACATACTTTTTTTTCAATTTCAAATTTCGTTTCAATGCTGCCAATAAAAGGTCCACTGAAGACTTCCGAAATGGCTATTGCAAGTTGCTTCTTGATCATTAGCTATTTAATGTTCTTGTCAATGTCTGCAATTGCAGAAGTCTTCAATATGTGTTAATACTAAAGGGAAATGAGAAATTGACTGGATAATCTTAAACAACATAACGATGATTAACATTATAGGCTACATATAAACAACATGGATGATCATGAACAACATATAATCATGCTGTACATGTGGTTAATCATATTATATTTGGCAGTTTGGTAAATTGAAATTATCTTCAAAAATCAACTCGGGTGAAAATAACTATATTGTGCTGAATTTTTATTGAGGATTAAATTTTATTGCAACGATCAAAAGCTCGAGTAAATGCTATCGGAAAATAATCATAATATGATAGTATTTATATAATAATGATAATATCGGATTTAAATATTCATGTATCAAGACTTCTGTTCTGTCCTTCTGAATCTAAGATAATGGCAATGAGAAGTGTGAGTTTGTGAATAAACAATTTTGGATAATCCCTATAGCAAAATGATACAGCAGAATGAATGTAGCTCATGACAATATCAGAGTAGTTAATGCAATGAACCCTGCTAATGCAATGAACAATAATCGACTTTTTGCAAGAGTTATTCTAGCTTTTGACTTGACACGCCCACCACCAGATCCCAGAGGTCGTCAATGGGACAAAGTTATTTGAGGTGGATGCTTATAGCGGTTAAGTTTCCTCATGCAGAGTTTAATAAATTGTAGCCTCTACTTTCTTGCTGGCAGGAGCTGGTCCATAATTTTGAAAAATTCATGCGTAGACCTCATTCGTAATAGAGAATGATTATGAGAGGCCAAGCCTCTCTTCTCTCATGAGGAACTTTCTTCTTTATAAGCATGAAAAATGACAGAGAACTATTTTGGAAAATGTTGTCTACAATAGCGCAAGAAATACTCCTGAATGATGTTTATGTGTGATATTAACTCCTTTAAGAAGTTAGGAAGGCCAGAGTTCTACTGTCAAGTAATTCTTCCCTTTAATCTAGAAAATATTATGTAAATTTTGATGGAATTGGCTTTTTATTGATAGCTTCCTTATTCCAAGATATTGCATTTATTTTGTAGAGCTCAATAGAAGACTGTCTTCCGTTTTGAAGAATGTATTGAAAGAAACAAGAAACATATATAAATTCGCACACAAATATTCAAAGGAACAAAAGAGGTCGAATCACTTTTTTCATTTGAAAGTGGAATTGACAACATTTTCCATCTAATCAATGACTATAATGATACAAAAAAGTTAATTATGTATCATTTACAGGAACAAAAATATAAACAAAAAATGCTATACTTTGCGCCTTGAATTGCGGTAGAGAAAAATAAACAACTGACTGCGGTGACAAACCATAGAATATGACTGCTAGAGCCAGACTTGTAGACTAGGCAATACGCTACGAATAGTACAGTCAAAAATACAGTAATATAGTAATAGTAATACAGTATATTTTGTAATATAGTAGTACAGTAATACGTGCATTGGGGAAGTTGATTCTCTACTATCAGCTGCTGGCATGGTCCCATATCTGGCAACTCCGCAATTTTTCATGAGCCGCCTGATTTAGTGGTGTGTACTACAGTCAAACTTATACTTTGTATACTGTATCATCTCAGAATGTATTGCCTTGCAGTATGTAGGACAGGAGAACAATTTGTTATAGAACAATTATTGTAACCTGTACTTTGTAAACTGTTCATTTCAGAATGTAGTATGTAGCATGTAGGACAGGAGAACAATTTGTTATAGAGACATACAGCAGAGGAAAACAGCATAATATAAAATATTTCATTTCATTTCATTTCATTATTTCTTTATTCATTTCATACACAATTTTGTACATTGAATAGTGTCAAAGTATAAAATATATTTTAGTAAATATATAAATAAATAAAGAGTTTAACAACTACAACTAATATTATAACTATCAGAGTTCCAGTTGCTACATCTAATAAAATAATACAATGTTTTAATGCCAATTACCAACATGGGAATAAAATTCTTCTATATTATAGAGGGCTCTCTTCGTCAAATATTCTTTCAATTTACTTCTAAATTTATTAAAATTTGATTCTTCTTGGATGTGAAGCGGCAAATGATTATAGACATCAGCAAAATAAATGATAGGTTATCATCAGAATTTTGGAAAATATAATAATAATAATAATAATAAAAGACACTGTTCTCTGCTGTAAATCACTTCCCGGTGGTTCAAAACCCACCTAAAACTGTAGGTCCAACTCATCAATCACCATCATCCAACTCATTACCCACGCACAGGTATCAAACCTATGTGGGCTTCATCCTCAAAAAAAAAAAAAAAAAAAAAAAATAAATAAAAAATAGAGCATTCAAAAGTGGAATGAATGTACTAGGAGGGAGAAAATAGCATTATTACTTTTTTAGATTCAAAGAGGGAGAAAAGGAAAAAATGTGGAAGATGAGACGTATTAAGGTAAGCGTGACGGTGTTTCGGAACCCACCTAAAACTGTAGGTCCAACTCATCAATCACTATCATCCAATTCATTACTCGCGTACATTACCCTTTTTTTGGAGGATGAGGCCCACATAGGTCTCAGACCTATGTGGGCCTCATCCTCCACAAAAAGGGGGGAAAAAATCAATCAACTAATAAGGGTGTGAGAAAAGGATAAGAAAAGCGGAAAGCAGGTGAAACATTGATGGAAAACTGGTGACAGAAGGGAAGAAAGTGAGAGAGAAGATATGACATTTATTCCAATAATCTTGTTTCTCTAAGCTCTGTAAACATTCAATTGGGATTTTGATACAGGTGATAATCATGCTTTCTGTTTTAATTTTACATGGAAGTGTGAAAATATCATTCAAGTTCCAGTGAGGCACTTGGAAAAAGAATGATGAGAAAAGTTGAGGGGGGAAAGAGATGAAAGTATGAGAGACAAATTTGAAAAAGTAAATAGGTCCGATATTGGACATCAATGGTAACGTATTCTATCAGCGATATAGGAGTTCTCTTGACTTCTAGTCGATACTACTCTTTCTTTGAGTTCTGTTGGCTTTATATCACTGAGGTCCAAACTTTTTCTGTTATCTTGCTAGGAAGTTGCTCTCCATTTGTATTTTCTGCTACTCAGCTTGAATGTTGAATCAAGTTTCCAATAATGCCAGCAGATGTTCAGAGCTCACTCACATTTATATATTTTCTCTACCTACACCGCTATACTCGAATATAATAATTTTGAAGATATAGATATAGAAGCACCTACTTTGGTGTTAAACAAGAATTGATAAAGGCCTATTTTTAAGAGAATCGAAAATTGACTAACAGCCGGTGAAGTTATTATTTATAATAATGTTTTTTTTTGTGTGAAAGACCATGAAAGCTAATTAATATTTTTTCACAACATAAGAGTGTTTGTTCATCAGAACTGTTTGAAAACCAGAAAAAATGAGAAAAAGTTAAAAAAAATAGATCACTTTTTTGGAGGATAGGTCTGAGACCTGTGCTTGGGCAATGAGTTGGATGAATGTGATTAATCAGTTGGACCTACAGTTTTAGGTGGGTTCCGAACCACCGGGAAGTGATTTTACAGCAGAGAACAGAGTCTTTTTTGCTGGCCAATCTAATCGGTCACCGCTTCAAACAGGACTCACGAGAAAGCAGCTTATCTCTATCTGATTGAACAGATACCAGCTACGGCTCGCGGCTATCACTTCCCATTATAAGCTATCACTTAATTTTTATGAGCTTCATAAAGGCTGAAATAAAACGTTTTCACTTCTATTATTTGATAATTCATCTCATTTTCATTCTGATGTTTTATTGGATGCAAATTACAGTATATATTCTGTTATGATATATTTTTTAAATGTTAAATTAGAAATCTTAACATTTATTTGCAAATAATCATAAAAACATTAAATGCATACGTTGTAATGATAATTATTGCTATTATTTTGTGATTTAGTAAGGGATTATGAGAATTCATTACTCAAAACGCCTACAATAAGTATAGAAAGTATAGAAAAATAGTATAGAAGATTCATAAAATAATGATATTAAATTGATTCCTAGATGCCAAATAAGCTTCTATGGCTACTCTTGATTAGGCATTTGTGTATCCTATGGTCATAATTTAATTCTCAGTTTGATATATTTTCCTAAACTTGAAGAATATCCTGTAGAAGACAGAATAATATGGTTTTCCATAATCATTGAACTGCACCAACAACAAACTCATACATTGCCTCATTACAGAAATGAATAAACAACTGATATAAAAATGAATTCTAATCACGAAGACACTTTTAAAGAAAACATATTTTCCAAGATTGACATTATATTCCTAATAAGTCACCTATATTTACTTGTTTTTATTGAAATAGATGATGTGGAAACAAAACAGACATTGTTTTTTATTATCTAGTTTTTACACAACCAATTATATCGACCCCTATAGGAACATTGACTCAGGTGAATTCATGAAATAAATTTGATTTATCACCAAGATTTTCCAAACTCCTATTGCTAATGATTATTTTTAAGGAGTCTTGCTTTTAATTTTTAATGAGTATTGTAGAATTATTCTTAATGATTATCAAATATAAGTTTCACCCATATCAAGTGAACGCAAATGATAAAGTTCC
This sequence comes from Conomelus anceps, assembly GCA_948455865.1. Classification (NCBI taxonomy): domain Eukaryota; kingdom Metazoa; phylum Arthropoda; class Insecta; order Hemiptera; family Delphacidae; genus Conomelus; species Conomelus anceps. The sequence goes on from OX418219.1 coordinate 67,198,455, forward strand.
ACTCTCAAGTTTGAATGAATCTCACCAACTTTGGCTGCGACCCCGGTCTTCCTGATGCTGATCCCTGGAATTCTTTTGGAATGTCTCCAACAATGAGCCAGCACTGCATGTTGCCTGTTCTGGTGAAATGCGAAATGCTTCCTTTTCCTTGTTTCCCCATACTTCTACATTAAGCAACGTTGCAAATCCATGCCCTCCCACCAAAAGGTTGGAGCATTTTTCATTTTAATTGCCTTTTTATTGTTTAGTGGCCTTGTATAATGTCTTCACCCATGCTTTGGGTGAGAATTATAACAGTGATAATATTTTTCTTGAACAATAATGAATTAGAGAGAACTTCAAAGATCATCTTACAACTAGCTATCAGTTTTCTTGGGTTTTGATGTAGTTGCCTGAATAATATGAATGGGTGATGCATTATTGGCATACTCAGAGTAAAGAAGAAAACATATGAATAGGCCTAAGGTCTACACAAGGCTAAGACTAGACTATAGACTAAGTGCAACACTGATAATAATTTTCTCCAACGCTAACAAGTTGAGTAAAAACATCATTACATAATCAGCTTAATATTGCAAAATTGATATTTTTCTGTGGATGCTTGCATGAGTCTGAGACATGTCATGAAGTGGACGATTACACAAAATAACTATAGGTACTAGCCTGAACGAGAATCGAACTCGTGACCGCGGGAGTAACAAGCAGCCAGCTACATTCCTTTATTCTCTGCATCATAAAACATGATAAAAGATCACTTCGTAATGTATACGAAGTTCGCATACATTACTGTTATCTGCAACCTTAAAATATGGGCTAAACTAACATGATATAGGTATGTAAAACAAACATTTTCCAAGCTTTTGAGTGGTTTGTGGCTTGCGCAGAAAGTCCACAAAATTTTATTAAAATACGTTATTGCTAGACGAAGCAAGAACCCAAAATCACGTGGTCAGTCACCTCAGTAAGTTATGAGTTTTTCATTTCGTCCAAAAAGCATAGCGCTGTCTTTTCAATATGTTGGTTTCATTTCATGTTGTAAAGAATAAAGAATAAAATAAAATCATAAAACATTATAAGATTTTAATTTAAAACTAAAATGATCCGTGTGTAGACATGGAAGATTGAGAGTACATAAATTGAGTCCTAGGGGTGATTGTTCGCTCGCTGAGCGTGGAGATGATCATTCATGAGCGCTCGGTTCTGCGCTTGGAAGGGTGACCGGATGTGATGACATGACGTAATCTGCTTTATTATAACTTATTCAGTATTTTTTTTTTTTTTTGTAGATTACGTCCTGGAGACTCCAGTTAATGAGTATAAGACAAGTCAGATTAATACAATTATACACTAGATACCATAATTACTATATCAATTAGTTGAGACGAGGCTTAATTTTGATGTGAAAGGAACCCTTGTACACTATAAAAAGCTTTATCAACTAAATATTTTGGGTTTGGAACCCACCTGGGACTGCTGGTCCCCTATTTTTTTTTTTCAAGATACAAATCAACAAATTTATTTGTTCACTAGAAATACATTAGAATGTATTTGAATACATGAAATAAAATATTCCGAAAATAGCGTTTTTTGTTTTGTTAACTATACTCTTTACATAAAATACTATTATAACATTATTGTTTCATTATTCACATCTTTACACGCAAGGTCCCATACTTATGTGGGCTTCGTCAGGAAGAAAAATGTCTTCAATTTATCAAATTGAAAATGTCTTCAATTTATACTTTTAACGATAGTGTTTTTTTTTCTTGAAACATGATGATTATGTAATCTTGTTTCCAGCTTCCAAATGAATGATGGAAGTTCTTTCACCTGAAATTTTTTATAGTGAATCGTACCATATCATCCTTTTTCAATTTTGAAATATGATAAGCTTCATGAGAAAATATTTGGTTACCAACAAAAAATCTATAATATATTTTTTTTGTAAAAATAATAAACGGAGAAGCTGAAATATATCGAAATATACGAGAGAGCTGGCTTATAACTTTTATAATAAATGTAGACTGGCATGCAATATTCAGGATATTATGCTTGATGACTGGGCTCCAGGTGAATATAATACAACAAATGAAACTTGGTTTTGAGGAATAATCTCGACACCATTCACTGTGAATGTTTATGATGAAAACAAAAGTTCATTTTGAGCATTTTGGGTAGTCTTTTTAGCGGCGTATGATCAATGCTTGAGGGGAGAAATTTTGGATTTGGTGAGCAGGTGGGAAAGGGACTGAAACTCTGTTTTTTTTTGGTTTTGTCCAGGCACAGAGCTCTTGTTTATGAGAGGGTCAGTGCATGCAGGCTTTACATGCTTTGTTACAGAGGGAATGCCTATTAGAATGTGGTGGGTGGGAGTTGCAACCTCTGCTGGAATTATTCAACATTAGGATTAGCGCTGCTCATAATTTTCCCGATTACTGCAACTTCTGGCCTTTCCCCATTCTATTTCCGGTCTCATTTGAATTTCGATTTCCCATCCACTGTTTTCTAAATTTAAGATACTTCTTGTGAGTTAAATCCTTTAAGCCTAAAAGAAAAATATTTTATTACCACAAAAATAATTTCATGCTTTCATTTTCTATCACAATCGGTGCCATTACTTTTTTAATATAACTTACTTTTTCGCAAACACAGTACCGTACACATAAAATTCATAATTATGTTTCCTCCATTTTCTAATAGTCGTTTCATTTTTGTCACCTCAAGTAGGCTACACATTATAAAAAACTACAGGATTCTCACGTTTTATTCTCCTTTTTTCCTTTTCCTACAATGTTTCATTATTATTTTTTTCACATCTTTCTCCTGCAACTATTGACTCATATCTACCTGCCAAATTTGACCCCCGTTTTTTAAATTTTCAGGTGAAGTTACCCCTTTTTACTCATATTATTTTTACCTCTGATTAATGTTCTTCTTGAAACGTTTCAACTGTGTAATCCTTGAATACTCAGTAATACTCATCAATCAGTGATTGATACTCATTAATACTTGTCAATCAGTAGCTTTCTAGTAATATCTCTTAGTGAGCGTGGTGCCCATGCGATCGTGATGTTCAGTCATGAGCGTTGAAGACTGCGCTTTGGTGGGTGACCGTGCTTCAATGACTTGATGTTTTAAGCTTAATTTTATCAATCAACCGTTAGTTCGGAATCAACATAGAAAAGATCCATCATGTTTACTTAACATGACTGAAATGGCAAGGTGGTGAGGGCTTCCCCACCAACATAAAAATTATTATTGATTTATCTTGGTACCGGTAAACTTTCTTTAATAATTGTTATTGGTTTAAAATGTTCCTCTACACCTACACGTTTGTATCCAATATTTGATTTCCTCAATTCCCATTTCGAATACTATTATATAAAGCTACAATATTTTTTTTATTAATTCTTTATTGCCAATAAAATAATAGTTACAAAAAGCACACATCATATCCAAATATACATTGGCGTGGCTAGAATTGCCTTGTGCTCTAGCCACGAGTTCTAATAATAAATATACAGTGCGATAATATTATGATACAATAACATTACATGATGATATTCGAAGCTACAAATTAAAACATAATATAATATCTTTTAAAACAGTCAAGACTTTTTACTTAAACTCTAAAGGTTGGTTTCCTGAAACAAAATTTAAATAAATACGATAATGAATATTGCCAATTTTGTCTTTTAATGCTCTGAAGATTTTCCACTAAGTTGGTGCAATACAGGCCCTACTCAATAATCACCATAATTTCAATTATTTCATTGCTTAATTCTCAATTTTGAAATAATATCTGTCTTTTTTATTAGTTTCAGTTTAGTTTCAGTTATTTTGTCCTTGATAAAGTCTTCTGGTATTTTATTTATCAATTTATTACATTGGTAATCACTATTGGAATTTATCAGGGATAGGCTAACTCAAATTTTATTTTACGAAACCACAATCAATTAATGACTTTTCACAGTTGCAAACCTAGTTTTACAAATATCTCTCAAATTTTTGCATCACTCTTCATGCATCACCTGAATTTGCTAGTCTATGTTTATCTTCGTATATGTATAGCTGGTGTGCTATTAGCAATAAAACGCGGTGAGTCTGCAAATGTCCGCAATAATTAGATGGAACGAAGCCCGAACGCCCATGGACCATGCTTTAAATGCCAACAGCACTCCTTATCTCTTTGGTGAGAACGAACCTTCTCAACTGCTACCTTCATTACTGGAATGAAAATTGAATGTGCCGACCAAGTCGCTTCTGAATCCGATACTTGGCCATTCGTAGTAGGAACCAGAGGAAGGAACATTATCATAATCTCCATCTCTACTTCCTCAGAGCTCTCACACTAACTCACTCACCTCTTCTCATTTACACACTCACTCACTCATTTTCTCTCTTTCTGTCCTATTCATGCCCACTCATTCTATCTCTTTTCCTATCACAGCCACTCAGCCGTCAACTATACGAATACGACAATGGCCAACACTCAGCTACGAGTACAGTGGTCTGAGACTGGCGTTTATTCGAGAAACTTTGGTCGCCAACCCCTGCATTACAATGCAAAAGTCTCTCCGACAAATAATTGAGATCAAGCTCAGTTTTCTTCTCCTTTACGATTGTTCTCAGCACCATGAGAGTCGCTTTACTTGAAATATCACTATTTATGGCAGGCCTGCTTTCTCGAGGAGTATTCATTTCTTGAATTGTTTTGTAGTCGACTGTACTACCGTCATACCTAAAACCTGGAGAAAAAATAGCTTAGAATCATCAAAACTCTCATCCAGATACTAAAAAGCATATTTCAAAACATTCTTGAATTTTTTCTAGACAAGATTTTTTAGCTCTCAGAGCATTTAGATTACTAATTAGTTGTGATCTGATCTAGCTCAAAGCACTCAGAGCCTCCTGATTCCTTGGAGTAGGTGATCTCCTTTCTACTCTAGATTAGTATAGAATTTCTCATTTTTGTATATTTATGATAAATCGACAAATAATTGCCAGAGTACACTTTTCAAAATTGCAATTAATATTTTCAACAGTGACAGTGGATAAATTAGTGGTCATGATTCCACTGGCAACCATTTTTTTGCTAGTAGATTGCAATTAAATTAACTTTTCAAGTGAATTAAACGACTTGCAGTCAAATTTTTATTAAAATAAGTAGTATTTCACTCACTTCTGTAGGCCGAACGTTTTCGAGTTGTTAAAACCCATCTTCAAGGCATCCTAAATATCGATGTTGGTTTGTTGGTTAGAAGAACTGTGGTTTCTGTATAATGTGGTCAAAAAGTTTGTGTGATTTAAAATTTAACTGTTCGTTGAGGATGTTTTGTTTATTGTATGTGGTGTATTTGTAAATTTCAAATTGTTCCAAGGTGTTGAGTTCGTGTCCTTTAGATTTTATATATAGAATGTGTAAGTTGGTACCGTAGTGATCTCAGTAAAAGTGTGTCCAGTTTGTATGATATGGTCTGCAAAAGTCGATTCTGTTTTTGTATGTAAAGCTAGTAAATGTTCCTTGTAGCGTTGTTTGAATGTGCGGCCTGTTTGTCATGTAAAATTTGTTACAGTCAGTTTGTAGATCCCTGGGAGATCGTATTTGTTTTTGTTCATTGTGGTTTTTGGTGCAAGTGCATTTTTTATTTTGTTTTTTGTTCTGAATGCGATGGTGTGGCCAGCTTTTTTGAAGATTTTGGCTAGTCTGCTTGATTGTGGGTTAATGTATGTCATTGTGATGTATTTTTTGTTGGTGTTGTTGTTGTTTTGTTTTTTGGTTATTATTTTATGGTTGAGTTTGTCAATTAGGTCGTGTTTGTAGCCGTTTTCTTGTGCTAGGTATTTTATTGTGTTTAGTTCAGTGTTGTAATTTTCAGTGGATAGTGGTGTGTTGTTCAGTCTGTGTAGCATTAATCTGAATGCTGAGTGTTTGTGTTGTGTTGGATGATTGGATGTGCTGTGTATTAGGGTATCTGTCATTGTCGGTTTTCTGTAAATGTTGAAGCTGTGTTTTTGGTTTGTGTTCTTTGTGATCGAGAGGTCTAGGAAATTTATTAATTTGTTGTGATCATATTCTGCTGTGTATTGAATGTTTTTGTGTATTTTGTTTATGTGTGATCGGAGCTGTTCACATTGTCTTTTGTTCCCTCTGTATAGTAGTAGAATGTCATCTACATATCTGTGCCAGTATCTTATGTTCTGTGAGAATCTGTTGTTGAAGAGTATGTGGGTGTTTTCGCAGTGTTGGAGATAGATCTCAGCAAATATGCTGGATATTGGTGAGCCCATTGGCATTGACATTCAACAATAAATTTTACTCACAACCTGGTGGATTGCCAATGGGCTCACCAATATCCAGCATATTTGCTGAGATCTAAAGAAACATTTACAAGCTTTACATACAAAAACAGAATCGACTTTTGCAGACCATATCATTCAAACTGGACACACTTTTACTGACATCACTACCAACTTACACATTCTATATATAAAATCTAAAAGACACGAACTCAACACCTTGGAACAATTTGAAATTTACAAACACACCACACACAATAAACAAAACTTCCTCAACGAACAGTTAAATTTTAAATCACACAAACTTTTTGACCACATTATACAGAGACCACAGTTCTTCTAACCAACAAACCAACATCGATATTTAGGATGCCTTGAAGATGGGTTTTAACAACTCGAAAACGTTCGGCCTACAGAAGTAAGTGAAATACTACTTATTTTAATAAAAATTTGACTGCAAGTCGTTTAATTCACTTGTAAAGTTAATATTAACAACGCAGTTCGTCATGGAACAAGAAATCTAGGAATGCAATTAAATGTTGATGTTTTTGCATGAATATTGCATTTCCTTTTCAACAATTGCTCAGCAGCTCCAGTAAGTGAGCCTACGAAACTGAACGGATAAATAGAGATTAGATAATATCCTTATTCGGCTTACTCTAGGTATATCTATGTCCTATAACGTTATAATTCCCTTGACGGTCTGAAAACTCTGACAACATACTTGAACTTGAACCAGCATTCTTAATACGATCAATTATTATTCATTATACTAGATATGTGTTCAAACACCAATAATAACTCAACATAGAATTCAAAATAACGTAACCTTTGAAGAAATATAATTTGTCTTGTAAACACTATCTTAATAATTAATTAGTATAAGTTCAGAAACTAATATTGTGATCAATTAGATATAATTATCATGTTTTAATAGCCTATTGTCTGCGGGAGACTTGAAAAATTATTCTGTCTCCCAATAAATTTAATTTGAGCAATAGAGTGAGTGGCGTACAGAGGGGGTGGCGAGGGGGGCGGTCCGCTCCAGGCCCGCACCAGCATAGGCCCCCCCCAAATGGCCAAATAATAGGCTACAAATATATTTAAAAAATAAAATAAGAATAACTTATCAGGCCCCATGATGGCAAAGGCCTCCATATGTCAGACTATTAATTTTATTTTAATCGTGATTATTTTTATTTTGCATGGTTATTTAAAAACGGTGCTGAGGTTAACTGAATACTGAAACAAACTATCTGAACAGCATGATAGTGAGCGTCCACCCTCACATAGGAAAAGTTTTGCATCATTATAGTTTTTCATATTAAAGTTTTGCATATATATGTAGGGCCCAGGCCCGGTCTGGCCCGGGTGGCTACCTAGCGATCGCCAGGGGCCCCCGAGCTAGGAGCCCGAAAACGGAATAACAAAAATATGCTGGTTCTATATATTTTTTGTATTCATGTTTTTATTCAAACCCTTGACTTGTTATATTCCACAACACACGTTACTTTAAATAATTTATTTTTTTATTTGTTTAAAACATTGTTAAGGACGATGTGCGAGAGATTCAAGATCAAAATTAAAAATTGTTGGAAGCCGGTTGTAGTCATCTCTTTCTCAGGATTTGTTGTCACATTAATGCTAATGGCGGTTGAAAGAGATTTTTTACAAACATTGACAAAAATAGGCTATAGGTGAGTTGGCTAATTCTAATGACGTATTTAAATTAAAACTACTTCAATAGTTAGGAGGTTCATCAAGGCTAAAAGCAGTATTATTTTCTATCTTAGTAAATAATAAAAATGCTCAGTAACGATTTATAAATAAAAATGTTTTGCAAGTTTTTACATTAGGTCAAGGATTTAACCTATGTAATGTGTAAGTCTGTACTTCTAGCGATAAACTACATCCTTATAAAAATCTATCTTGTCTGTATAGCCTAATTATTACAATGAAAAAAGTTAACTTTTCAAGTGAATTAAACGACTTGCAGTCAAATTTTTATTAAAATAAGTAGTATTTCACTTCTGTAGGCCGAACGTTTATCAAGAAATCCAGGAATGAAAAAAGTGTTGAGTACTGTAGGTTCTTTGGTAAAATATCTAGTAAAAAAGCGGCTTTTCTATTAAATATTTTTTTAATTTTTCCGGGGGAGGGCTCCTGGACCGCCCTTCTATCTGGGGGGTATTTCATATCCCCCCGACCCTCCGGTAAGGGGCCCTCAGGTACTTAATGCCCAGTGGCACCCCAATTTCCCCAGATCGGCCCTGATAGGGCCCCCTCATATGGCCGCCCCAGGCCCCCAATTCTGTCAGTACACCACTGAATAAAGTCTTAAATATTTCCACATAATCATGGCATAACTTAGAATAGAATAGGATGACTTTTTTATTTGTTGCGTGGGGAAGTTTGGACAGTAATGTCCACTCTACCACTTAACCACGAATAACTTGGGAGTTAAATGGGGAAAATATCTGGGTAATACAGTTTTATTGCCAATTTCTTTATAGGAGTGAAAAAATCTTGTAAAAGTTATTACATATTTTTGCATGTGTGGAAGAATTTCAAAAAATCGCGTGTGAATGGATTGGAGCTGAGGAAATCCTATTTGCGGAGTCGACAAGACAAATGGGAGAAGTTTATCGTTCCAATCTTCAAAAAATATCGTCGTGCTGTTGTGAGCGCATCCCATAAAAAGTCGAAAGAGTTAAAAAGATACATGAGCCGTCAACGTATTATTGTTCACGTGCGAGTTGTATATCATTTCACATTTCACAGCTACACCGTTCTTTCAACCAATGATTGATTGGTTTTGTAATCCGCATATCGGTAGGTATAGGTCTACCACTGTGAAGTGATGCTGGAATGAAAACTGTTTATTATTCAGTTCAGGAAGGAGTTGGAACAAAGTATTCGGGGGTATATCTAGGTAAATTTGGGTATATCTAGGTAAAATTCTCCAAATACTTTGTCGGTGAAATGATAAAAAATAACTGATATAATAATGTGATAAGAGGCACTGTAGTATCAGAGGAGAGAAGAAAGACAACATCAGAGAGAATGAAGGAATAGATTACTGGAAGAATCGGAAAGAAGCATCCATGAAAAAATAATTGAGTCAACGTACCACAAAGTGGGTGATTCGAAATAAGTGATAAAATAATTATAAATGAAATAATAAAATATTTTGGTAAAATAGTAATAATAATAATAATAATAATGATAATAATAATAATAATGATAATAATAATAATAATAAAAAAAATAATAATAGTAATAGTAGCCTAATAATAACAATAATTTCAATTTCAATTTATTTCCATTAAATTTTACATTGAATCATATTACACACAGTGCTTTAATTACTCCTCTAGCTTAGAGCTAATTGAGGAGTATCCAAAAATCATTTACATCAAACAATACTTTTCGATAAATACCTTTATAAAGTCCGTTATTATTCTTATTGGGATAAAATATTCAAAGTTCCGTCACTTGATCACTCAAACCTGAGTCACTCTTTGATCTATTGACTCTATGTTTCACTTTTCAGATCATACTAATGTCATTCAGGTGGCCGTGCTCCTACACACCGAGCACAGCACAATACACAGGCAACAACACATAACATAACCTTCAGAAATGTTCAAATTCAAAATCTTAGCGTGTTTTACAGTAATCTTTACAATTTTATTCTCTATTTTCATAATTAAAATCATTCTAATTTATTAGAAGTTTAATAATAATAATAATATTTTTTTTATATTTTTTTTATTTATTTAGGCGTTTTGCCAGTCTGACATGTACATGAGCATGAACTATTGGCTAAAACCACCTCCAAATCTAGAGACCGCCTGGAACTGTTAATCACATTGCTTCAGAACGGCCTCTCATTGCTTTAGCTTATTCAAGCTACCCTGCTGCATCAAGATCTCTCTTCTTGGTCTGTAGTATGGTGATGATATATTAATAATAATAATAGTAATAGTAATAATAATAATAATAATAATAATAATATTATAAGATAATTAAATGATTGAATAACAAGTTCAGTTCAATAAGGTTTTTTTTTTAAAGCAAAAACAAAAAAAGGTACTGTATCTGCAAAGTTACAAAGAGCGCATAGATGGTAAAGTGAGTAGGCCTATTAGAATTATCCATTTATCCCATCATACACTCGCAAAAGTAGAAGGCTAAAACAAAAAACATAAAAAACTTGAAAAAATAGGTATAGAGCAAATTTGAAATGAAAAGTCGAAAAATTCAAAAACATATGAATGATTGAAAATTGAATTGAAACCATTAAGTAAATAAAAAAGCTAGAATCTCAGTGTAAAAGAGTTAAAATCGAAATAGTTGTATTCAGTATGAACAAAATGGGTTTTTCAATTTAATTCTTTATTGCCACAACTTTACAAACAAAATAAATTGAAGTTTTATTAACTTAATGTTAATAAATGAATACATGAAATAAAATAACAACTCTATATATACAACAACTATGGTTTTGATAACAACTTATTACAGACAGTGGCATACCACGCTAAATCCAATTTATTTATTTAATTATTTTACAAAGACTTATTGAAGTATTTTATGCCTAGGTGGATGAAATGGTTGATGAAATATTACTCAGGAATCAATTTGTTTCAGTATATGACTGGAAATTTTGATATTTTTATTATTATAACATTTCTTATGAAATTCTAATTTTTAAAAAATATATTTTTTTTTTATTTCCTCTATTTCCTAAATTATTAGTTCGTTAGTACACTTCACAGTGATTCACTTCTGAGAAGTCGATTATTATTACAAGCGTGAATCTATTCTGTGATAAGAGCAAGGCAAGATGTGGCCGTCTTAACTTTCAAGGTTTATTTTGATGATGAACAACATGGTTCCGACATCAGAAGCGTAGTAGCTGGGCCGGGCTGGGCCGATACGTGTAAGGCATTTGTTGAGCAGGGTGGAGTCACTAATCAGCTAATGCAGAGGTGACGTGAACCAAACAGTGAAGATATAGTGAAATATTGCTCTATAGTTGTTGTAGTCAAGGCCCGAGTGCGTGTTGCATGTATCATCATGTTTTCTCTTCCCTCCAGAAGTCAGACGACTTTAGGGACCCGACATACTTTTTAATAATGTGTCCAGTGTCTGATAGCTTGTTGCACAGAACTTGGTCATTTTTCGCTCAATATAACGACAGCTCATTACTTTGTCTAGGTTTGAGTGATTATTTTTATGAGTTCAAACTGAACATATTGCATAATAAAAAATGTAAGTCTAGTGGAACAAGATGAAATTGCAAATTCACGTGCGAAAAAACATCATTTTGTCATGCATAAAAATTATATTATTCAATGATCGTCTCGTTTTAAGACTAGACTTCCTACATTCCTAATAACTTTCAAAGAGGTGCATTCTCTTTGAATATTAGGCTATATAGCTTGAAATTATAACTATTTTAAGCTAATAAATTGATAGAAATGACGTCATCCTATAATCTTCTTTCATCTTCATTTTCTTGATACGATCATAATCGATAAAAATAATAATTATCTATGAAATTGCAATAAAAAATAATATAATGATCAATTAAAACAATTATGAATCAGAATAATAATGAATTTAAATAAATACATAGCTGTGACAAATAGACCAATGAAGGATTAAAAGTGGAATACAGTGATGTGTTATGTCAAATTCTACTTGAAGCTGATGTGCATTACTTTTTGCCAAAATTTTGCTACATTCTTTTGATTGGTGCTTTGGTGGTTATCAAGCTACTGAGCTTACAATTTCACTGTTACTTCATCATAGTGGATTAATCATAGTGGATTACACATCATTGTAGAGGAATGGATTGGACAAAATATTTTCTTTAAATTAACCCTATAGAACCAAACATGATGATAATTGGGCAAACATGAAATTCAAAACAAGACTTATTTTTTTAGTCTATATTGAGTCTCAATAATCAAATAATGCCGTGGCTCGGATGGTGGGTTGCTGGTGCTTTGTTGAACTTGAGCATGGTAGCCTGAACAGAATCACTTTAAATTATCTATCTACACAGCCTGCTTGTTAAAATTATCTTTCAACTTCAAAAAAATTACTTTTTCTCTTGACAGTGTTATTAGCTATTATCTTTTACATTATAATGTTTCATTGTTGTTTTGCTTTGTGTTTGCTTTATTATTGTCTTGCACTGTTTATTTTTCTTTCATTTTCTAATCTGCTAAGAGTATTGTATCTGGTGCATTATTCAGTACTGTACTTGAACTGTTGTCGCAGCTTTATTTAGTTTTCTGATGGTTTGAATGAATAAAAATAGAGATGAACAACTGTAACTCACTGGCCAACACACAAGTTTTTTTATGTTGGCAGTGGCAAAATGCTGGGTAATGCTCTTGCTATAATTCGATTTCATATTTTCTGTGTATTGTATAATACTTTTGTAAGCATTGTGAATATTATGTATGTTGAATTTTTTGAATAAAACTTTTTTTTTTGAATCATAGGCGCTTGTTACTACTGTATTTTACAATCCTTCCAGGAAGAATAATTTGCCTTGAGAAGCTTTAGGCCTAATGATGTTTGGGGTCTTGGGTGGATATAAGGCTACTGACTACCTCTAAGGCTATTCATAAAACTAATTTATATGTGATAAACTAATGGAAAAATTATAAGACAAAATTGGGAATTATTAGACAAACTCTCTTGTTCATGAAAGTAATCAATATGTGATAATGTTGTTGGATATTTATTATTATTATTATATGCTTGTACCATGATTGAGCATTTAGCAAAAATGATTCGATTACCTAGTCTCGCTATTAAAACAACGTTTGATATTGTTAATTGCTGATTAAACTATAGATGAATGAAGAACAATCTAAGCTCAAAGGGTTGATTATAATCGAAAACAATCAAAGTGATCCACCTCAGGCTGCCAATGATAATTACAATTTATTCATTGGAGAGGGAATGTCTCTTGAAAACCACATTGGAAACAAAGCAACATGAATATCAATCACATGCCCAAAATATTAGATGCTTTTTGGTAATACGATTCTACGTTTCTTGAATAAATCAGAATAAATTCAAACTCAAATAAATATAGAAATGAAATCTCTGTCCTAGTTTTCATATTACTGTAGTATTCATATAGAGTGAATAATTCTTGTAGTGAAGGCATTATTGCACATGCACATAATATGCAGCACACAACTTCATAATCATTATTTCCATCTACGATCTACGGTACTTAAAAAAAGAGTCTTGGACAAAATTGAATTTTTCAATTTTAAAATTTTTATGCGCGCCGTTATAGTTATGTCTGTGCCTGTCTTCTGTCTTAAAACTCAAATCACACATATAGATAATCATGAATATAGTTCATAAAATATTAGTCAAGAAAGAGTAGAATTCACTTTCTGTACCTCACAATCTCGCATTTCAAAAGTTAACACATACAAACCCAAACAGTTACTTAGTTATCTACACATAGAAAGTTGAGCTTGAGAAAATTACTTCAATTATTTCAAATAAACCAAATTTCTCATTGATTCCAGAAATAAGCATTGTATCATAGTATCAAATTAATGAATTTATAATTTCAGATGAAAACAACATATTTATTCAATGATAAATTGTGGCAAAGTTGTCAGTTGTATGTATGAATATATAATAAATTAAAAAACCAAGAACTACCGGTATTTGGAACGTGAAAGACTTATTCTTATAATAATAATATAGTGTGACTTGGCTGGCTCAGGTCTGGTTTCAGAGTTATCAGGTCGCACCTGAATAAGTTCAGGGCCTCTGACGTGACTTAGGCCTAACGACTGTTTTTAGGCAGCCGGGAAAACCTCTGGACATATATCAATGTACTGTATATACAAATTAATATTGATAATTTATTGGAAATTGTAGATAATGAAATAAGTGACGTGTTGGATATGTATAATAGTTTTATATAATTTATTAATTCATACTCCACGGATATATTTCAATTATGACAGTCTAATTACTTATTATAATCTATTGGAATGAACGCATTTACAATGTCAAGCATTATTTTCACCCAATAATGAAAAATTTATGAAGGAATCGATAATTATATATTGATAAAATTAAAAAATGAAAAGATTATCCTCTAATAATTTAATTCGGCTCCAATAGCCAAAGCATTAATTTAACAATAACAACAGAAAAACAAAAGCTGTAGTACAGAAAAAATGAACATTTTTGACCTCCAAGTGTTTAACTAATTTTAATATTTTCGCTTTTTTCGGTCATTCACAACAGTGCTTAATTTATAATTTATAGTTTTTATAATCAAATAATCTTTTTAAAAGTGAAATCGTTAGTACAATGCACTAAAGTGTTAAAACCTAACGTAGCCTATTGTGTCACGTGGATTAATGGTTATGTTATTTCTGTATTTGGAAATTTTGACTTTTTTGTTTGTTCAAGAATATTATTTATTTGTTTCAAATCAATGTTTGGCACCTCTGGAAAAAACCTACTGGTTTAGGAGGACCTTTATTGTAATGATAGGCTACTGTAAATGTGAATTGTATTGAATTAAATTGTATTCTGTAAAGGAGGCAAACAATGTTTCTACCTGTTGTCTCCAGTATAATACTTGGAAAAAAATAAAAATAAAATAAATAAATTGATTGACTGAACTTACGTTTCTGAGTGATGAGAGATGTGTTTCAGGTTTTGTGTGTATTACTCTGTCTTTTCTGAGGTTGGGATCCAGGTCCCGAAACCCGTCCGTAACACTAAAAAATGTGAATTCTGTTATGGAGATATTCATTCACATTGATATTGACCAACAGATCAAGCATGAAAACCTAAGAGATACTTATTTTAAGCATGCAAAAATGTTGAAAATTGTCAACCCAATGATAATTATGTTCAAAATATAGATTGTGTATTCGTTGTTTAGCGCTGCTTTCATCAACGCTGCGCAGCTACGAGAGTGAGGGCTGCGAGGACAAGCATCTGTTCCTCTCGTGCCCGGGCTTCACCCGTGTCACACTGCACGCCGCTTCCTATGGCCAGCCATGCAACTCATCTGTATCTAGTTGCGCACCTGCAACTGCTGTCTCTCAGGTAACTTTAGTATTCAGGAAACTTGTCATCCGGCATTCATCATCACTTTTTTAAACTAGAAAATCCAGTAGGTTTATAGTAAAATAAGTAGTACATTCCAAATTACCAACATTGTCTTTATTTTTAGAATAAAACAGGATAACTCCTGTCTAAATTCTGCTTTATTTAAACAGGATTATTAATTAATGGGATGAGATTCCAGCATAAAAGACTGTTCTCTGCTGTATAATCACTTCCCGGTGTTCAAAGCCCACCTAAAACTGTAGGTCCAACTCATCAATCACCATCATTCAACTCATTAACCACGCACAAGTCTCAGACCTCTGTGGGCTTCATCGCCGAAAAAAAGGATAAAAGAAGATTCTTGAGTATAGTAAAATGAGCAATAGATTCCAAACCACCAATATCGACTTTTATTTTGTCTTTTTTTCAGGAAATACAGAATAAATTTTGTCTAAATTGGGAAAAATTTAAACATTTTATTTTAATTTGTTTTTACAAACAAGATTTTCTAGTATGGTAGATTAAGAAGTTAATTACAAGCTCCCAATATTGGAAAAAATTAGATAACAGAAAACATTTTGTTTGAATTTTGGGATATTCAAACAAACTCATGAATAAATGGAACTGGATTCCTTAGTATAGTAAAATTAGTTGTAGATTCCAAACCACCAATAAACCTTCGTATTTGTATCAAGTTGTTTGCCTGTATTTGTATTAAGTTTTGTGATTGGATTTGCCTGTGATAACAAAATTTCATTTGATTTTGTTTAATGAACTAGTTTTTCTTAAACTATAAAATGAGTAGGCCTACCTCTAGCCTAGCAGATTCCGAACTATCAATATTTTCGTTGTTTTTTGTTGTAGTTAAAAAATTCAGTTGTGTTTAAATTCGTCAACTACAAAAGTATATAAATATAAGTAATTATTCACAATATTCGCCAAGGATCAAATATCATACTCCAGGAATATAACACTTAAAAAAAGAATGAAAGTTCATAATATAAACAGGGCTTTGGATGAAAAGCTTTGTAACGGCAATAAACGTGTCAAAGGATTTCAGATTCTTCTTTTTTTATTGCGGATGATGCCCACGTGAGTCGGGAGACTTGTGCGTGGGTAATGAGGTGAATGGGGGAATGATGAGTAACATCCATGACTTAATGAGATTCGAACCCAAGGCTGCAGAGAACGAAGTCAGCCAGAGCCCCTTATCACAGACAAGCGCTCCAACCAACTGCGCTACCAGAGCCGCTTCTATTAATTTATTCATTTCAAAAGTACGGTATTTCCATTCAGGTCCTTCAAAGTTCGACAGATTCTGCTTGTAAACAACTACCACTAAATAAATTATCCGGACTAGGAATATGAACAAGCAAAAATAGAGGTTTTATGTCGAGTTAGCTGATAAAAGGATAAACTCTTTCCAAGTTTGTAGCCTATTTTATACTTATTTTTTAGTTATTTGGAAAAAGGTCAAAAATCCTCGAGTTTCAGAATAAATTAGGCTATAGTGAATTAACTAATCAGAATTAACTTATGTTAAAGAAAACTGAAGAGATCTAAAAGATTGAATTAATGGATTTATTGAGAAATAATGATTGGAAGATTGAAATAAATTATGATCTTTCACTTCTCAATCTTGGTCCATTCAACCTCACTTATACACCCAGGCACAAAGGGTAAAGAAGACTGCCAGCGACAGAAAAACTGTTTTTAAAACATGCCCGGCACTTCCAGCTCACAATCTAATTATAAGTTATAATGAGATCATTTAATTTTCAAAATTTGCCGATCGCTTGGAGAGAAAAGAGGGGTTTTATGAAGTTGGGTAATGGAGAATAATGATGAGAAGCTGAATAGCGGTCGAAATTCAGCTACCGGTGTTACCCCACTAAAGAAAGGCGGATGGTGGAGCAAACTAAGAGTGAGGGGAGGGAGGGGATGAGCTCTCCCACACAAGGCTTCCTATCGTTTCCTATCCAAATAAGACAGGATTACTTCTTCTTATAAGCTAGTCAATCCCCTTCAACGTTTCCCTTTCTCATAATCATGATTATAATCATCAGCAATATCGAACCAAACGCCAACAAATGGAGAGGAAGATTTCTAATTACTATCCGCTAGGCAATGTTTGGTAGACTTTGAAAATACAGGAAACAAACTATTATTCAAAATTAAGGATCAAGAAAAAAGAGATGTCTGAATTTGTCATTCCATTGTCCATCAATTCATCAAAAAAATCCATTGAGACGTTTAAATACTGTTCTCAAAATAACAATGATAATAATTTATCAAGAAAAGATCCACTACCAATAATAAAAATATTCCTTCTCAACTGATGAGCTTTTTACTGGTGCATTGTTTGTCAATCTGTCTGCAGAGTTGTAGAATGAATTTCTTTTTTCTTTTACTTTCTTCAATACTGGAAATACTTATACTCTCTTCAATTCATAAAAAAAATTCTATAATATCTCACAACCGGAGTCTTTGAGACGTAATCTTCGTAAGAATGTAACTCCTACAATTATTTACATAAATATCATATTATTATTGTATGGGAAATAAAATCTCGTTGGTCCTGTTTGTAACGGTGACCGATTAGATCGGCCAGCAAAAAAAGACACTGGTCTCTGCTGTAAAATCACTTCCCGGTGGTTCGGAACCCACCTAAAACTGTAGGTACAACTCATCTATCACCATCATCCAACTCATTACCCACGCACAGGTCTCAGACCTATGTGGGCTTCGTCCTCAAAAAAAAAAAAAAAAAACATTCTAATTTATTTAAATGCATTTGTGCCGATCACAAAACTATCGTTCGATCACTCTCTTATCAGTTCCATTGAACATTTCCAGAAGAAAGTTACAATCTAGGAGAGTTGTGGCCTACAGAAATGATAATTTCGATTCAGGCACTGCAAGCGCCTTACCAAAATGGCTTAAGGAAGTTAATAGTAACAAAGGCGAGACTCCCCGTTGGCGGGAAATAATTGAGAATGAACAAGGAAACGGACCGAAATAGGGGGCAATAAATAAAACGAGGAAGAAAGAAGTAGTCGGCAGTTACATCGGTAGAAGGGCTGGTTGCCGTTGCGCGGTCAGAACGCAACCGAATTGCGTGTTACGAGAATTGAAAATGTCTTTCAGGTTGGTTCTCTCTTGGTCTTGCCAGTATCACTCTTCCTCAATATCAGTTAATTTTCCAATGGAAGCTCCAGGGAAATTTCAAAATCAAACAATGGGCAGAGACATTGACTTCAACGATCACCTCTACTTATCTCATTATCAATCCCACTATCAATCCACTCTCCATTCCTACCTACTGGCTGTTTACTATCTAATCAATCAGATTACATCGAGGAAAATGGTTGATGACTAGTGAAAAAGCTTCGTTTCAGGATCAAATAAGAGCAAAGTTTTCTTTCAATGAAAGAAGACGACGAAAAGACCTTTATACTGGAGAAGTGACCGTGAACTGTTACCTAAAGGGTTTCCCTACAGAAAATTCATATAGAAAAATCACCCAGTCCATTGAGTAACGAGAGAACCCTGGCCTATCCTTTCATCATTTTTATTAATGACTTTTATTGCTGGAAAATGAATACTTTAGATCAGTGAATTATCTTTAATTATATTATAGATAATTATCTATAATATCAGAGGCTGACGAAGCTTTTTTTAGAAATGAAATGCATCCCTCCAGTGTCTCCAAAGTAAGTGAGTAAAGACAAAATATTAAATTGAAATACAGTGTCAGTTTTGATATTAGATTGATCATAAAGTATTTTGTCATGGAAAACATGACAGATCTATTATCTATTCTTATCTATCGTCTATGTCTATCGTCTCATCTATCTTATCTATGCAGATAGATAATATTGAAACGGATTCATAGTTACTGCCTTAATGTCTTGGCTTCTAGACAGATCCAAATTGAAATGCATTAATGGTGGAAATATAATCCAAGGATATTACAATTATTACCAATTGTTGAATCAATGTGTAGTGAGAACGGTTTTTGAATACCCTATTTGACACTATTAAATGACTGAAGTCTGAAGACTTTCGGTATATACAAATTAATATGTTACCAGTATACAGTATATGTTAACAGTGAAATATATTCTTGAATTTTTGACCGAAAGTCTCCAGTTGGAGTTGAATTGAGAAAATTTGAAATCCATTGAAATTCAATAGCCTACTTATAACACATTAAAATATTGATAATGATGATTAATATTGATTGAACTTTCAAAGATATATGTGGTGTTTTCCATGACAAAATACTTAATTAACAATCTAATATTAAAACTGACACTGTATTTCACTTTTAAATAATGTTTCACTCACATATATTGGAGATGCTTGAGAAATGCATCTCAAGCATCTCCAATATATGTGAGTAAAACATTATTTAAAAGTGAAATACAGTGTTAGTTTTAATATTATAGATTCTTCAAAGATATTTGATTATTTTTAATAAGATTAGTGATTCACACAGAATAATAACTGCATATATTAATATCATTGACATATATTACTAAAATATGGGATTTCAATGAATTAAGCTGATAGATAATATTGAAACTGATTCATTATTACTGGCCCAATATTGTGGCTTCTGAGTCATATTATTTTCTCTGGAAATTATGTATGGCAATGATAAAATTATTATTTGACCATCGGCTATATACTAACCTTGTAAGTTTATTTTTGAAGCTTCCATGATTGTTAATTTTAAGATTTTACTATGAAAAAATAGATCGATCAGTAAGTCCTTTTTGTATAATTATAATATTTTTATATTTATTTTGCAATCTGGTTGGATGTTGGAGCACTGTTATGTTACATGGGATCATAAGCCAGAAGTTTGATTAATATGAGCACAGACAACTAAACAGTAATCTAATCTCTAATCTAAACAGTAATCAGTTGTTCTGTAATCTGTGATATGAGTAACAGAGAAATCATGCATTCATGCTTCTCCACTCTAATATTTCCATGCTGGTTGGACAATAATAACTCGAAGTAAAATATCTTTCATATTTAAATATCATTGTAATTTATTCGTACAATAACTAAATGTTTCATAATTTTTATGAGATTAATTATTGTTTGTGATTGAATATTAGTTGAAGTCGAATTGAGCAATATTAATGAAAACTTGTAGTATTCTTTGTTGCAGAGAGCAGTGGAAACTTGTCGCAAAAAGAGCAACTGTCTTTTTCAGCCAGCCGAACGCTCTTCTTGTACACAGCATGTGCGTCTCGCTTACAAATGTGAACCAAGTATGTTCTATTTTTCATTTAATTCATTATTGTTTGTCTAAGAATTCTTTAGAAAGTAGTTATTAAAGGTTAGCAAGAGATGTTAAATGAAAGCTGATGACTTTATTCACAAGTCTCCCAAACCAAATAATTTATTATAGTACAATGGAAATAATTTTTTGTTACACTTGATAGAAAGTAGCTACTTTCCATAGATTTGTCACGTATGGAAAGTGCCTCTTTTCCGTACTAGATCGGAAAAATCAGCTGACAAATAGGGCCTTATAGCCGTACAAAATAGGAAAAAACATATGGCGTGCGGCAAAAATTTTCCGTTGACTCACATATATATATTATATGTATATATATAGTCAACTATGACTCAATACCTGTCTCGAATATTATCCAGCTGATTGCACTAGGCTATCATTATTTTGGTTTATATCTGGGAATTCACCCATCAAATTCTGAATCTAAATAAAGCAGCTGATTCACTTGTCTTGAATGCTTTTGAATGTCTCACATATTATCCAGCTGATTGGAGCATGCCTCTCTATCAAGTGGAACAAAAAATATCGTACATTACACGGCTGTAAACTTTTGCCGGTTCTCGCATATTCACGTTTCTGCACTCGGCTGCGCCTCGTGCATTAACTATCATATGCTCGACCGGCAAAACGTTATTTTCCAGCCTAGTAACGTAATATACTATTTCAACACGGGCTCGAAACCAATCAGAACCTTGGATTTCTTCAAGTGTCAAAATATATTATGCAATAGTCACATCATCTGATTCAACCATTTGAAAATGAAATTGATATTCTCTTTGACTTGAACCAACAAACGATCGTCAGCAAAATGAAGCTCTCTGTACTAGTTTGAGTAAGTTATCCAGAGGATTGATTACAAGGATTGATATTATTGAAATCAAGTTATTGGTAGTTGTAGATAAAATAATTCAGTGTATTCAACGATTGTATTTGGCATTTAGTCGCTGCAAGCTGTTTAGTACACTCGTTTTGTAACCAGTGTCCTAATTTACTTGAGTCATAATACAATCATTGTGTAAACTATACTATTTGATCAAATAAGCAGGCAATGACCATACTTTTTCCAACTCCATTCAAGGATTTTTTTTCTACCAGGATACAGGACCACATTTTCTTACAGCCTACTCTATTCCACCGATATATGGGAGTTATATTTTATTTATATAGGCTAACTATCATAATTATTATATTTGAATATTTTTATATTACATTTTGTTCTTCATATTTCATCTACACTCAAATCCTGTGAATTGCATCATTCATCAAATAGGCTATCTGCTTAACTTTGACTTCTTCAAGTGGCTTTCTGAAAAATTCGGTAAGGTTCTTTTTAAAGTTTAAACTGAAATAAATTAAACTAGGAAGACAACTTTGACATGGCAATGAACACTCTTTTTGTGATGTTTTCCATGATGAAAGACTTAATGAACAATCTAATATTAAAACTGACACTGTATTTCACTATTAAATAATGTTATACTCACATATAGGTATTGGAGATGCTCGAGGAATGCATTTCACTTCTGAAAAGAAGCAGGCTGACGAAGCTTCTTTTCAGAAGTGAAATGCATTCCTCAAGCATCTCCAATATATGTGAGTAAAATATTATTTAATAGTGGAATACAGTGTCAGTTTTAATATTAGACACTCTTTCTGTGTGACATTTTACCCACTTTAACATAGTCACTCTTTCTGTGTGTCAATTGTTTCAATCTGGTGTCAGACCCATAATCAGACACTACCTGTTGCCTGATGACACCTGACATTACCTGATGCCTGATGACACCTGACAATGAGTTTTACAATGGCATAAAGTTCATTATTAGAAGATGCTTTGAGAACAGAATAAAATAATTGTCACACAGAAATGTAAGAGTTTATATTTACTTCTGAGTTTTCTTCTCAGTTTAATTTATTTGTGGAAAGAAGATTGAATCATTTAAATGAGTAATAGTAACCTATCCATTTTGCAATAATTATATAAATTATCAGTTTTTCCAAGCTTTCCCAGCTAATTCTATTGAATGTCCCTTCATTCTCATTTACATATTTCTTCAAAATCGACTCCTCATATCAGTTTTAGGCTACTCTACTCTACTCAATACCAGTTGATGACAAAATCTCTCTAACTCTTTAATGGAGGCTGTGAAAAAATAGCTGGACTATACATTGATTGCATGAGCATGTCCATAGTGCTCTTTACAATTCAGGATTAGAACTTCATAATTGCTGATGTACTAAATATGGTACTATGAAATTGTACTATGTACATAATATTTGCTATGTAGGTCTATGTACATTTGTAGGGTACTAAAGAAATTGCTATATTTTATAACGTCAATTCAAATGTAATACCATGTAGATGCGTTGATTCGATTTTAATAAATATATAATTCAAATAGCCAAGTCTCCATCACTTGATCATTGTATTTCACTAAAAAAGATTATTCTTAAAAAACTGTATTCTAAATGAATTGTGAATTTATTCAACTTTTGTGATTCAACCTATGAAATTAAATTATTTTATTTCAAGCTATGTCTACAGAATCAAATAAAAAAAGTGTGATATTCTGATTATTTTTTCCAGATGAATTCCACAGTCGTGTTGCTTGTGAAGACGAGAAGTTTTCCTTGAGCTGTTCTCCAAACCAACGAATAGCGGTGTTCAGAGCGAGCTATGGAAGAACTCAATATGAAAGCATGCACTGTCCGCAGCCCCAAGGTGTGCCTGAAGAAAGTAAGTTATTAAAGTATATCGTTGTTACACTGGAATGTAGTTAGATGGAATATAGAAATACAAAATATGGAATTGAATAGAAAGAAACAGAATAAGAAAAAATAGAGGAACAGAATAGTCTGATTCTATCAATGAGCTCTAAATCTATATATCCATGCTCATCAATAATAATATTCTCATCATAGAAGCACCTTTCCTATTGAAGTAAGAACTTTATGATTTATTATTATTTTATCTCCCTGCATCGAATAATATATCATATTCATCATCATCCTTGGCTCTACAATCCAAAGCGGATCTTGGCCTCCTCCAACAGTTGCCTCCATTCTACTCGGTCCATGGCAGTGCGCTTCCAATTTCTGATCCCAACAATTCTTGAATCTAACATTCCATGTAAATATTCTCAAATCCGTTTTCAATCGTTTATTTTTTTGGCTGCCATGTTTTCTATTCCGTAATTCCAATCCATTCCGAGGCTCATTTAGAGGTTCTGTAACTTAATATCTTTTTATAGGGAGGGGTTGTTGGCCCCCCGCCCAATATCATATTACCGTATATATTTATAAATTGACCACTCGTTCTTCTTAATCTGAATTAGAAGCTATATATTTTTTGCTGCAATACTTTTTTTATATTCTACAATTATTTTTATATGGGTCTACCACAATTTTTTGTAAATTTGATTCCTTCGGATATCATTTAATAAGTTACAACTTCAAGTTTAAATTCACTTTAATACCAGAGAGTGGATAAAAATAGTAAAACTTGACTTTATTCTAAGAATGAGTTCTGTTTTAGTGAGCAGTGAGTTTCAGTTCAGTTAGTGTGTCAGTTTTGTATTAGTTGATAAATCAAAGATTGAAAAGTAGCGAAGGATTATTTGCATTTCGCATTTGTGTTTTTATATTCATCAATATCTTATTCTCATATCATTCACTTTAATTATGTGTGCTTTTGTGAATAAATCCATGTTCCCAAACTTCTTATTAATCAAGAATACACCTAGAGTACCTTAGTCCTTTAGGGTTCTACATAACTTCAGTGTACAAATTCTTGAACATTTTCTTGAACACTTCAATAAATAAATACCTAATGTTCCCTACAAAATTCCTCCAAAAATAACAGAATTTTATACAATGATAAATTTCTCCCTCAAAGCAAACTATGACCGTACTTTGCATCATTCAGTACTTGAATCAATATTCAGTACATCAACAGCTATATCAATATCATAAGTTGTAATAGTACTATCGATAGAGCATTTGAAAATTCTGTGCATTATACAGTGAGACCTATATTGAATAAATTAAATTTCTTTTCATGAACCATGTTCACATCACAATGAAGACAATACTTTACATTGACACAACTAGAAGACTTGAAAATTTTTTAGAGCACACTGAAGTGGAAAGTGAATAACGAATATTTTCGACTTTCTCATTTATTTTTATAGTTTTCAAGTACCCCATATTTCCTCTCCCCGCTATGTTGATTAATAATCACTAATGTGCTCACACTCTTTATTTGAGCTGAGTTTCACAATGATTATTGAACTATAAGTTTATATTTTCTGCTCAGTATGGCTCTAATATCAAAGATATCTTTCTCCCATGAATTATATAATCACTGTTTCTCAATTATTGAATTCAAGTATATGTATGAAGACCTAATTTATATAACCGATTATAGCCTAAACGGTGCAGATGGGTTTATAGGTGGAATGAATATATCAAGTAAATTATTAAGACACGCAATCAAAACATGATCCAGTCTCTTAATAGTGGTGAACTTGTAATTAATTATTGAATTTCATATCAGATAGAACTAAAAGCTCATATTTAAGAGAAAAATTATCTTGCACTGTACCCATCGTTGATCAATTCACCTCCTGGACCATTTTATTGGAATATTGGATATGACAACTAGAACAATGGGATAATGCATTTTGGACAAATATGTGATCTTAGAAACTTTGAAAACTGTAGTGCAGAATATTAATATAGTAGGCCTACGGATTAAAATATTGTTTATCTAATAAAAAATATTATTGTTAGGCTATATGCTCCATAGAAATTGAATTATTTAGTCGTTTATACAGTAATAATTAATGATAATTATGCTGATTTTTCTTTCCAGCATGCTTGTCTAACTATGCTACAGAGAATTTCATGGAGATATGTCATGGAAGGAGACGTTGTTCAGTGGCTGCTGATATCAATACTTTTGCAAAGCCACCCTGCAGGCATCCATCTAGAATGTACTTGAAAGCTGTTTATGCCTGTGGTGAGTACAGTAAAAGAATAATACCAAATTCATCAAGTGTGATTAATTTTAATGTAGATAAAGGCCCAAAAATGGTGGTAGCAATGGAAAATGCAAGATTGAATACTGTACTTGTGTTTAAAGTATTGTGCTTTATTTAAACCTTGAGTTTATGGCTCATTTTCTCATTTTACATGAATTTAAAGTTAAAATTATATTCTTGGATTCATTTTTCCTTAACGATCTGCGTTGTTAGCACTTGGTCGTTAACGATCAAGTTTTTATTGTAAATTTAACGACTTGCAGTCAGTTTTAAATTGCGGATATATAATAATTTTGTAATCACACTTGACCGAACGTTTTCGAGTTATGGAAACTCATCTTCAAGACCTTCAAGGTCTTGAAGGTCTTGAAGATGAGTTTCCATAACTCGAATATTTCGGCCAAGTGTGAGTACAATTATTATATATATTCACAATTTAAAACTGACTGCAAGTCAAATTTACAATAAAAAAGTTAATTAAAATAATAATCTAATATCACAACTGACACTGTATTTCAATTTAATATATTGTCTTTACTCACTTATCTTGGAGATGCTAGTAGAATGCTTTTCACTTCTCAAAAGAAACTTTGTCAGGCTCAAATATTAAATTGAAATACAGTGTCAGTTGTGATATTAGATTGTTCATTAGGTATTTCATCATGTAAGAATACATCACATACATTATATTCATCACAGAATATAATAAAAATCTAATTATAAAACTTTATGATGTGAGCGATGATCACCATGGGCTTCGAATGGAAATTCATATCAGATCTCCGATAGGAACAATAATAACACGGTAGCTAATTTTTGCATAATTGGAACAAATACTTAGTCAATCATTTGAAAATATTTCTGTGATGTCATTGGACACTAATAACAGATTCAAGATTTGTTACTATAACTTGGAGTCTATCTTTCAGCAAAACATTACCAAGATTTGAACATTTAAATAATATTTATTTGATTTTGATATAATATAATGAATGATATTCCAATAGCCTAGTAAATGGAGAAGGTTCAGTGCTCTAGTATAAAGCAAAAAAATATTACACTGTACGTTCTAGAACTCTAGATTTTTTATCATAGAAATAATAAAAGCATCACTTAAGTCGAGCAAAGCTTGGCATGAAAATAGAGCGACCAAAATATATAAGCTTAGATTTCTCTAGAAATTATCACTTTTATTGCAATGAATCTTGCCATTTTGAAAATTTAATACAGAAAATTTATTGGCATAATTTTAGTTTTAAAAATGAGTATTCTTCAACATTCATAAGGAATTTCATCAATTACAATTCCAATCCTGCCATTCTAATAATCATTGTACAAGAATGATTATTATTATTATTATTACTGGTTTTGGTCAAAATAAATAAAAATATAAAATTTTAGCAAAAAAAAAAAAAGAATAAAAGTTTTATATAAAAATTAAAAATGTATTTTTCTTGGAAGTGGTTGATTCTACTCACTTATAAAAATGCATTCTAGCTCCTGAAGAAGACATTAGACAAAAAACTCTATAGAATCATTTAAAAACAACAAAAGCCCACACAACCCTCACCAGACTCCAAATACATCACACTACTAACCTACATCAATCATTCAACACTATCAATAGCAAATACTTTCAGAACGCTCATTTAATCTGTCGCATTCAAAACCAACAACCCTTTAAGAAAACTCACCACCAACATTCATAATCAATCTGGCACTCATAAACCAACATGCAACGAATGTGACAGCTTCTATATTGAACAAACATGCAGATCTTTATTCACAAGCAGATTCAAAGAACACACAAAAGCCCTCACTCAATCACACACAACATCAAATTATGCCAAACATCTACTCACAAAAAAATCATTCATTCACCAACATAGATCAAAACTTCCACATCCTTCACATTGCCCACAAAAGTAAACTTAAAAACTTACAAACATTCAATTTCACATCCTCAACTCATACTAAATGACCAACTTAAATTTAAATCTCTTACCCTCTTCAACATCATCACAACCCCCCCCCCCCTCCTCAGAAAACACCCTCACCACATCTATTTACCCCACCACGATCACTTCTCCCTCTGCCTCCCTACCACCACCTTAAATACTTGAAAATCAGTCAGTCTACAACCAAGCGCCGAAGAAGAACCACATAGTTTGAAACGCGTCCGCCGCGACTCAAAGAGGTCAGTTTCTGCACAGCAAGATTCTACATATCAATAGTCCTGAAGAGGAGACTTTGCAGCCGATCATCGGGGGATTTCACTTCTTTTTGTTACACGTTTGTTGTAAACCTCAACAATTGTAAGCTGAGGATGATCATGTGTTGGAGCTCCTCTTCTGGAACGAAAATACATCCCTGATATACAAAGGAGAATTAACAACTTTTTGAGATATTTATACAGAGTCGTGAATGGAAAGCTGTTCAATAAATAAATGGCTTGCCATGAAAAGACTTCACAATCAAAATACGTTATTGGCAGTTTTATTGGAATGTTGTGAATGGATTTGGGTAGTGTTACTTGAGATATCCGTTATATTTGTTTGTGATAATTCTTATAGAAATATTGGTGGAAATATCAGTCTTTCTTTGTAGTGGCGAAGGTGATATTGTGAAGGATATCCATAATGAATAAAAAGACGAAACTGTCACAACCACATTTATTGAACATATTGAGTTTGTTTGAGATTGATAATGGTATAACACCCGAAACTAGTATCTCACTATTTTTTTATAAATGTGGTTGTGACAATTTCGTCTTATTATTTATTAGAAATATCAGACCTTCGTATTTTTATTTTCATCTTTATATTTCTTACAGTTCCAAAGAAAGTCCTGCAAAAAGATAGAGTTTCTGCTAACGAGCCCGACGAAGAATTAGAAGGGAAATACAATCAAGATAATTCGGAACCAACACAAAAAGATGGAAAGATGGCCGAAATGGATGAAGGCGAAGATGTGCACATCAACGTCACTCAAGCTTCAGTGGCGTCCACAAGGCTGCTCTACAATTATTCAATAAATGAAGGTAGATGGAGGAGGTTTGTGTTTTAGCTATCCCTTGAACTCCAAAAAGTGATAGTCAAACACTATATGCTCAATAAATTGATATTGATTCAGAAGATATTGATGATTTTTTTTCAATTAAGTTGATTGATCAAGCATGTATTTGATTTCATTTTCACTCAAAGTGAATCATGTAGAACACCACAGAAAATTTCTGATTTGAGAAGAGATAGTATTTATTATTCTTTTACTTTTGATAATGTTAACATGTAGGCCTTGTAGGCTTCGATTATAGTAGATTGCATTTTCGATTATAAATAGTTACTGAATAATTTTAGATTATAAATAGTTTATTGAATAATTTTAGATTGACTATAGGTTGAATTGTTGATTGATTGAAGAATAATTATTTTTGATTATAAGAGATGGAAATGAATTGATGAATTGTCGTTTTCCACTCGGTATAAAGTAAGATAAGAGTAAGTCTCGATAATTTCTCAGTTGATTCTAATAATGGAGAGGTGTTCTGTGCTATGTCAGATACAGTTCTGTATCTGCGATGAGCAAATAGTATTCCTTTGTGTTTTATTCAATTTAGATCAATCTGTGAAAATACTCATGCCTATTAATTTCTCATGGTTAGCTCTTTCTTTTTAAAGTTTGTCAAATCCACTAAGTAGCTGAATCTGAAATAGGTACTAAGAATTTTTTCCATTTAACCCTTAAAATGAGATATTTCTGCATGCTGTTATGCATAATTCATTTCATGTAGCTCACTTCAGTTCGAACCTTGAAGGTTGAATAAAGCTTTTAAAGTTCAACTTTTCATATTTCAGAGAATTCTACTGCAACAACCACATATCCAAATGATAACAGATCACCAAAAGTTGACTGGATCGACAATAGAAATAGGAGAGAGAATGGAACTCACATTTTTGATATTTTGCTGTTGTATAGAATATTCCATTACTTTTCAAGTAAGTTCTTTGTTTCACAACTTCAATATTTTTAAAGTCTACTTTAAAAAAGGGACTTTGAAAGAGAAAACCCTAATTATTACTTATTTAAAAAAAAATCGAGGTTATATCAGGATTGAGACAGTTTTAAACAGTATTTCTGGATTACCCATACATTTTGAAAGTTGGATTCAACGAGTTTTGCAACTTGCCTACTCAATGAAATACATCTTATAACATCCATAATTGATTCATGGAAATTGTACCGATAATAGTGAAGCATTTACACAGAATTTTATATTTCTAGAAACATACAAGTCAATAAAAAAAAAAATATATATATATATATATACGGTATATATATATATATACATCTGGCTATCATTTTGGCATCTTTTCAAATTGGTTACGTTTTGGCATCCCCTTGAAATCAAGGAGTATATTGGTTTTTCATGAAAGTATATCAAGTTTTGTATGTGTTCCACCTCGATATTTCACTTTGGTTTTTTGAAAAACATAAAAATTAAAATTGATTTTTTTTATCCACTCCGTCGATCATTCAAACTCCTTTCAAAATACATAATGGTACTTCCAGAGTATACTTTCATACATTTTGACTTCAAGATGAACTCCGGTTTGAATATCTATTACCACTTTGAGGCTTATTTGACATCCAGCAATGTTGCCAGATTGCTGAGCTACTGGATTTCAGAGTTTGTTTGTTTTTATATACGTCTGGTTGGCCTGAGACCGGCGTCAGACAATTCAAAGTGCTTGACATAGCCAAGACACAACTCTACTAATAAAAGAGTCTGCAACTCTGTCATGTTGCATCGACAATACAACACGGTTTTACATTGTTCACATTTGAATGCAACTTCTTTTTGTTTATTAATTGCTCTTATCCAAGTATTAAACTTTGCTTCTATCTGAATTGAGGTATTACTGAATAATATAAACAAAGGATACATTTTATAAGAACAATAGTATTTTTATATTCTATATTTTAGTTTTCATGTTTATTCTATTTGTATTCTTTATCCATTATCTCAATTCATGTATTACTTCACTATATAACTCACTTAAATATTAAATTAATTAAATTATAACTAAATTAATATAATTTAAATATATTAATACACAACATTATAAGGTTGCCAGTTGATTTTTGGGAAATTTTTGATTGATTTTTTTTAAATTGCCACTTCTGCTTGGGAACACTCAAGTGTTCCCATCGCTCTCATAACGGAAGTAAAGAGAATACTGGATGTATAAAAACCCACTGACATGTGAGTTTCAATGAATCCATAACACCAACTGAAATTTTTATGATCATTTGAAAAACGAGAAGTCGAAAAATCTGATATTTCAGTCAGCAGTGCACAAAACACTGTAATAATACTTGAAAGATGAAAATCTGAGTTCTCGGTGTATAAGAAACCACTCATTACAGAACTGGTGAGTTTTAATCCATAACACGAACAGATAATTTTTTATGGCCACATGAAAAATGAGAAATTAAAAAAATTGATATTTGAGTCAGCAGTATGCACGAAATATTGATATTTGAAGGCTTAAAATCGGAATTTTCAATGAGTTCAAAACATGAGAGTCCTACACCAGTAGAATTTCTGGGCATCTTTTACAAGCCCAATCATGTGGTGAAAAGAACATAGTACAGATGAAAGCTAATCGAATAATGTTATTCAATTTCATAACCGAAATGGGATGATTGATTATTTTGTTTAATAAAATTGTTCATATCATTATACGATATTGAATGTTTTGAGTAAAAAGGAATCAAACGAAGTGTCTTCAGCAGTGGCGCATCCATAAGAGGGGGGCTTAAGCCCCTCCCCCCCTCCCCCCCGAAGAACCCGAGCTCCTTAAAAAATTGTTGATAATTTTCAAGATTTACTATAGAGTATGTGCTGCAGGCTGGTACAGCCTGTGCAGTGTTGGTACATGTCATGAATTCACACTTTTTAAGTAGAATAATTATCAATATCAGGGTACCGAGCTCCGCTCTGGGGTTAATGTTTCATGTGCATGAATTTTTTTTTATTTCTATTTCTTTTTTAATGCAATCCATCACTGTTTCGATAAAAACCTGCATGGTTCCCTGTCAATAGAAAACAATTCCAAGAATTCAGTAAAATAACGACACATTCATATGGTTTCAACTCACTGTGTAATGTAGTCATATGTTTCCTACATAACTGCAAGGCTCCGACTACATGGTACCCGTGTAAATTTCGCGTTCCAGACAGCGTAAATAACGCCGCTAAGATGCCTAACATATGATTGAAATGAATTTTTCCATCAGCTGTTCCTTTAAGGATAGATTTCTCCTTTTTGTGTCCTTCAGCGAGTTTTTACAGGAATGAGACCTAGCGTAATTGTATTTTTGCACCAAAAAGCGTAATTTCGTAATATTCGTAATTTCATCAAAATTGGTAGAGTCGTTTTTGAGATAGAGACTGGAAATAAGTACATATGTGCATACAATTTCTTGCTCGTTTAATAGAATAAGATAACTAGTGGCTTGACCCCCATGTCAAGCATGTCCCACCAATTTAAAGATTTGGTAATCCCGATTCGCGTTCGGACTGGATTTTTTTGTTCACTTTATTACCAACGCAAAAGTCTCATGTGGCCATAAAAAATTGTATAATAGTGAATCTTGTAGCACGTTTCAGATAATTTTACATTGATTCAATTCAATTCACACCATCTATATGAAGACCTTAGTCATTTCTAAATGGATGATGGAATAGCTGTAATTTTTCGCCCTCTTTATTTCTGTAACAAAGCAGTCCGGACCTACATTCATTCTAATTTTTATATCCTCAAGAGAAGTTGCTTATTCAGTCTGGCAGAATCATTTTGAACTCTTGAAACACTCTGTACAAAAAATACTCATGATGGACACATTTTGTTTCCCCATAGTTTATATCAACTAATACTCTTTTAAAAAGTCAAGTAATGAATCCCTGCCCCCCCAATAAACTTGATCGGGCAACAATCTTGTAAAAAGAGCTCTGAAAAATCTACCCCCCCCCCCTTCCATCCCAAATGTTACTTGGTAGGACAGGTAAGCCCCCCAAACCAAAAGTCTGGGTGCGCCCCTGGTCTTCAGTACTTCAGTTTAATAATATCGTTTGAACTAGCCGGTTTAATTGGAGTCACCCAATAGTATTGTTAAGCGGACGATTTTATCCAATACTGTCCCTTGGCGCGGAGCAGCTCAGTGTAGCGGGAGGTTTGAAAATTCTGGCATAGCAATGGAACTGTATAGTTTTTCGGCTGAGGTGGGAGAAGAGAACATGGGAAAACTCAACAAAAAATATTGAACGTTTCTCTCCATACTATTAACATTCCCCTCAATTTTCAAATCAATCTGTCCAAAATTAACAAAGTTGAGCATTTTTCGAATTTCATATCAGTTAGCAATCAAAATGAATAAGTATCCGAAGTGTCTACATAGACATTGAATCAATTTTCAAGTTTTCATTCCAATAAGTTTCTTCTCCTTTCTCCTTTTATTATCCTATCTTCTTCTTCTTCTTCCTCTGTTCTTCTTCTCCACTCTTCTTCTTCTTCTTTTCTTTGCTTCCACCTGTCATCTTCTTCCACTTCCTCACTTCTTCTTCTCTTTTTCTCTTCTCTTCTTCTTTTCTTTGCCTCCTCTTCTTTTTCTGCTTCCTCTCTTCCTCTTCTTCTCCTTCCTCCTCCTTTTTTCTTCTTCTTCTTCTCCTCCGACTTGCACCGGTTGCTTGGTCCTCTTTATTCCCTTCCCTCTTTCTTCTTTTTTTCCTCCTCCTCTTTTTCTTCTTTTTCATTCTCTTCTTCCTCCTCCTTTTTTTTCTCTTCTTCTTCTTCTTCTTCTTCTCCGACTTGCTCCGGTTGTTCGGTCCTCTTTATTTTCTCTTTTTTCTTCTTCTTTTTATCTTTTCTTCTTTTCTTAGCCTCCTCCTGTCTTCTTCTTCTTATTCTCTCTCTGCTTTCTCTCTTCTTCTTCTCATTCCTCCTCCTTTTCTCTTCTTCTTCTTCTCCAACTTGCACCGGTTGCTCGGTCCTCTTTATTCCCTTCCCTCTTTCTTCTTCCTGTCTTCTTCTTCTCCTTCCTCCTCTTTTTCTCTTCTTCTTCTTCCTCCTCTTCTTTTTCTTCTCCCATGTTTCTCTTCCTTTTTTTTCCTATCTGCTTCTTCCTTCTCTTCTTCCCACTTTTATTCTTCTTCTCTTTTTTAATTATATAAATATAATTATATTATATATATATATAAATGATATTATATCGTCTTATATTTTAATTGTATAAAAGTTCAAAATAAAGGTCATGATGAACATGAAACAAAAATTTGAAATAGTGGAATATTGTATTCAGAAAGTAGCGAAAGTTTCAATTATTAACTATAGCAATTGTATTGAGAGCAAGTGAATTTTCAAGAATTTCAAAAATAAAGTTCAGGCAGGAATAAGAACTATTATATTATGAGAAAAAAGTGATACTGAAATGCATGAGATAGGCTACTTGTTGAAAAACCATCTTGCGGGTGAGTATTTCAGGAACAGAAATTTACAATAATCTTGGTGAAGCTCGCCGGGTCAGCTCAAGCCATTCTCTAACGAAATTGACATCCAGGCGTTGTTGCCAATCTTCTATAGCTTGATGGACGTCAAATTCGCGGTGGAATGAACAACATTATACGCTTCATAATATACACTCGGGAGGGGGCGAATCTGACTAGTGCTACGTGGTGGTAGAATTCAGAAGCTTCGATGTATATTAAAATTCATTTTGACAACATTCAGACGTCCAACATTTTTTTTACAAACTGGTGTAGAGCTGATGATAACTGACGAATTGTCACGTGATTTCTGTTGTGAGTGAAGTTGGCATGCCTGAGAAGGCATGGGGCAGACCTAACCCATTTGAACCTCTTCTAACGATTTTATTAAGGAATGTAATCGGGCGTCCGTATACGGATGCACAATTACACTCGGACGTCCAAACGAATGTAAATCAACAATGTATGGATGCCACAATGATGGTCAGGTGTAAATATATATATATACGGTATATATATATATATAATACCACAAATCATTTGGTTCAATTTTCGTTTAATTTTCAAAAATTTATAAAATCAAATTATGGCTACATACTAACACTGGATGTTCTTTGGGAACACAGACTTTCCAAGAGTAGAGGGCAATGCTCTTCTATCTTATTGTTGTTTGCTGTAATATTGCTCTATTATTGGTTTTGTGTAAGTTTAGTGTAAAAATGAGCTGAATTAATAAAGAACTTCAACGACAAAAAGCATCATGTTTAGACCACTTCCAGGTTTAATCATTGATAGCTTCAGAACGCTCTCTATTAATAGTCTATGCAGCTACATCTATGTGTAACTGTATCATATTTTAATGAGCCTTACTTAGAAAGTCAAATGCCATGTGTTATTATTGGTTCTGAGAACCTTATAGGCAACAATATGTAACGAATCAATTGTTTTGAATTTTTCAGAAAATTCTCCAGCTGAAACTATGATGAAAAATTCTCGTGATTCATATTGAGTTTTTGGTTGGTTTAGACAATCAAATCACCTAGAGCGATTTGATAAAACTATAGGAATTCAGACGCCAAATCACTGTCTGTAGAATACGGTCTTGGAATTAAACCCACAACTTATCAACAATACTTTTAAAAACTATCTCCAACCCCGGAAAGTTATCTCAGATCAGACCCATATGGTGATTTGTAACACAACAAAAAGCTCTTCAATGGAATCCTCAAGGATTGGAAAAAATGACTTATTAATATTGTAAATACATGTTAGAAGCCTCAATATTTAGAAAAAATATTTTCAGTACAGTAGCCTATACATTCTAAAGCATTAATCGTCATCTCACGTACAATAAATTGTGCATGTGAACTAACTAAATCACCCGTGCTTCGCTACGGAGCTTCAATAATCGTGTGAATAATTTCAACTAGTGTGAGTTATCTACTCTTAGCTAACAGATTTTAGCGTTTAGAAGTTATGAATGATAGTTTACTTATAAGTTATTTAGCGTCTTTATTATGCATCAATTTCACCATATCTTACCACTAACTGAACCATGTTTTTGAGGTCGTGAGGACTCGCTTTTGTTTGATTCACGCAATTTTTTTGACTTGTGCTCCTCTTTGAATGATTCTAAGTACGTTAACAAATAAATAGAAGCTGTTATTCATATTGATTCTGTGAACTGATACAATTTTCAACTCTATATTAAAATATCAATAAAGGAGGCTGGGTCTTATAGTAGGCCAAAAATTTCATTTTGTTCAACATAATGTCAAAAAAATATATTTAAAAAAAAATCAAATACACAAATGGATAAATTTAGAATTTTCCCCATCCTCATTCATGACGAAAGGGCCAAAAGGTCTCACTGCGTTTTTTTATTTATTGATTTCAAAAATATGATTTGTGTTTCAGTGTAAAACTCGTTCCCCTCCACTATTATTAATTATTTTAACATTTTATTTACAAAATACAAGTTAAAATATTGTTGGATGATAAATTTACAAAATGAATATTATATTTAGGCATAGTTAAACAAAATTAATTCAAATTATAAGAAGAATTATTGTATTATCTCTTTCATAAGTCTTCTTGCAGTGATCATTTGATCTCCAGTGAAAGATCCAATCAATGCTGGATTCCTTTTCATGGTTCCACATGTTATCACAAAATGCCTTAATAATTGAATCGAAAAAAAAGGAGAAATGAAAAAAAGGAACTTTCAATAATATTACAGCAGGCCAGATTCAACACATTTTTTTTATCTGTGATGTTTTCCATGACGAAATACTTAATGAACAATCTAATATTAAAACTGACACTGTATTTCACTTTTTAATAATGTTTTACTCATATATTGGAGATGATTGAGGAATGCATTTCAGCTCTGAAAAGAAGCTTCGTCAGCCTCATTTTTTAGGAATCAAAAAATGAAAAATACAATAAGTAGAATTTTGTTTGATGTTGTGGAACTCCATAATAAAAGAATAAAACACTGTTAAATGTTGTCAATTCCACTTCTTTATCACTACAGCACTGGACCGCGGTTTCGTGGCTTCACCAGTCACATTTTCAACAGTACTCCTGAAAATACTGTTGAAAATGAGTACTGTTGAAAATGTGACTGGTGAAGCCACGAAACCGCGGTCCAGTGCTGTAGTGATAAAGAAGTGGAATTGACAACATTTAACAGTGTTTTATTCTTTTTTTTAATACAATAAGTTGTAAACGGATGGGCTTTATATATTCAAGACTATAACAGTATAATAAATGATTTTTCATTACGTTAGTTAATAAATTTATAGATAAAAAAAATTGGTGGAACAAACTTGTATTCATACAAAGTTTATCCAGTAAAAGATTTATATCCAGCACAGTGAAATAGTGAATTTCCTCTGTTTCAGTTTGCTCAATGATATAGTTACTTACAAAACTGACCTGAAACTACTGCACCGAGTGCTCATTGTATGATATTGGCAATACAATATAAAAGCTATTGGTAAATGAGAATACCTTTGTATTTGACTTTTGAATGAATGTTAATTAGATACGGTAGACAAATATTGCCAAGTCGATAAAAATAAAATTGAAGAGAACAGTTTTTCACAAGATCAAAACACACAAGCTTCTGCTTCTTAAAGGATAACAGGCACTGCCTCTTAAATCTGGTGGTGTTAAGTCAATTTTTTGAAGCTAATTTTTTTTTGTAGATTACGTCTTTGAGACTCCAGTTGAGGAGTATAAGACAAGTCAGATTAACAATCATACAATCTTATATAATAGTTACCACAATTACTATATCAATTAGTTGAGGTGAGGCTTAATTTTGATATAGATGGAACTCTTGTACACTATATAAAAAGCTCATGGAAGAGGCAATCCTGACTGGTAGGTAGCTTGTTTGCAAAAAAATTGAACTGCTTCACTTTACCCCACCCTCTCATGATCTTTAAGATTACTCTGCATGCTCAATAACAAACTTTTTCACAGATCATACAACGTTGGCATAGCCTATACCTTTCATCGAATCAATACAACTTATTGATTGATTATCCTCATGCTTTTCACAGGTAACAAAGAAAAGTTGATTGCAGTATCAGTTATAAGCGCAGCTTTTGGCCTTACCACTGTTCTTTTCTTCTTGAGCTGACATTTAATTTGGACCCGACACAAAATCGAAAATGACAATGGTCAGAAATTGGAAGAGTCAATAACTCTGCCCGCAATGTCAGAAAACGATAGTGAGAACGAAGCTGACATTGATATGGCGCTTGCAACTACACCAATAAGTGTTCTGCCTTATACTTATCCAAACAACAATCACAATGAATTGGGAGAGGTGAGTGTGTGGATCGCATTTTCCTTACACCTTAATAGTATTAAGTACTAGTAAGTCATTCATTAATTCATATTGGCCTCAATATAAGCACAACGATTGATGTTTACCACGACGAAATACTTAGTGAACAATCTAATATCAAATCTGACACTGTATTTCTATTTAAATTACGATTTTTACTCTCTTATGCTAACTTAGGTTATACTGGAAGGATGCATTGCTTCTGAAGAGGAGCTTCATCAGGCTGCCTGGTGGCAAAGTTTCAAGTTTGTAAATGGCAGGCTGATGAAGCTTCTCTTCAGAAGCGAAAGTCATCCCTTCATTATAAGTGAGTGAAAAACATAACTTAAATAGAAATACAATGTCAGTTTTGATATTAAATAAAATTAAGTTAGCCTCTTCTACTCAAATAAGAAAAATTATTATTACATTATAGCCTCTCTAGTTGTTTGCCAAGCTGAGTTTTGTGGTGACGACTGATATAATTAGAAGTTCAGAATTAAACTAAGAAAATTTAAATTAAAAATAAAAGTTTAAATAATAAAAGGCAGTTGGATATTGTTTTAACTGTACAATAACATACCGTACTCCGTACTCACATCACAAGGTTAATAGAACACCTTTTGCTATAGATAGATTTTATATTCCTTGTTTATATATATCATGGTTATGATTAGTGAATTGGGAGTACATCATATATACGATTCAAAAATGATCGAATATATATATATATCTATATCTGGAAGGGTTGTTGAAACGTCAACTTGAGTGAGATTTGAGACCTTTACATTCTATATATAAAATGAGAAAAGTTCTGAAACCAGTTTTTTAACTCTCTTTGTAGTGGAGGTGATATTGTGGAAGATATCCATAATAAATAAGAATGAATAAGACTTCGTCTTATTATTCATTATGAATTCAGTTTGTCTTTGGTGTATAGGGTCCGACAAGTTAACACAGTTTTGTGCCCAAAGAAAATATTTTCAATTTTTTCAGCTGCTTTGTAATAGGCCTACATGACAGATATAAAGAATATCAACTATATAGGCTATTTAGATTTAATATATAGTGTGGCCTACATGCAACTGCGAATTAAAAACCTTGGAAGATTTTTTTGGAGAGTTACGTCTTGAGAGTCTCAAGTCCTATAGTAAAGGCCTATGTAAGAGGAAGACAAGCCAGTACAATTTACATATCACCACTATTTTAAAAATGATTAATCTTAGTCCAAAGCTGACACTGTATTTCCATTTAAATTATAATTTCACACTCTTAAACTAGAGGAGTGCAATTAATTTCTGAGAAGAAGTTTCATTAGCTTCTCAAGTTAATAACAATGATCAATTGGGATTAAAAATCAATATGAGAAGGAAGATTTGTGCGATCATTGTTCTTAGCCGCTGTTTGGTGGCTTATATTCATTTTGTGATGATGAGTAACAAAATGTATTAATTTCAAGTTCTTTTAAGAGTTCCTTTCGAGTTCTATTAATTTATACTAAAGTCTTCCGCTAGACTACAGAAACCCTATAGATAGGGTTAAGGCGCCTACAGAGTATAGTGGTTAAGGGGCAAACCGGTAATTGGGAGGTCCGTGGTTCGATTCCCGGTGGTGACTGAAATTTTTGTATTGTAGAATTCATCGATTTCCATCAGCTATTCAATACAGTAGTTGTCAATAATAATTTTAATAATTAATTCGAAATTAATAAATTCTGTTTCTGTAGATTTGACAGATTAAATTGTCAGTTACTTCAACTAACTTGTTATTATGAGTCCTTTCACATCGATTTTCTTGCATTCATATATATTATGAACAGTTCAGCACAGGTCCGTAAATGCCATAATTGAACATGGTGAAGGTCACCAGCAGTTAGCCCCAACATTCTACTCATTGAGAAATTTGTAATGTATTCATTTCACTCCTAAACTGGTCCAGTCCT
This sequence comes from Conomelus anceps, assembly GCA_948455865.1. Classification (NCBI taxonomy): domain Eukaryota; kingdom Metazoa; phylum Arthropoda; class Insecta; order Hemiptera; family Delphacidae; genus Conomelus; species Conomelus anceps. Next base: position 67,238,571 of record OX418219.1, read on the forward strand.
ATGTTAAAAAATAAGTTGGAAAATCGGGGAGAACAAGTTAAAATCTTTTTTGTTTATTAAATAAAATATGCAAAAATGGCCCAAAGAATACATTATTTTGAATTTGAAGTGAACGAACGTGTTTCTTGTATAATGGTACTGCTTTTATCTGGCAATATTATAGAATCCAATTTTGAAAAGAAAATGTTTGATAACTTAATAGCTGAAAACAAACCATAATTTTTCAAACCCGGCCTTTATTGCATCAAAAACACTAACTTTGCACGGCTTGCAATGTTTTTGTATGCAGTTTGATTATTTGAAATCCTATAGTTTCATGAGGTTCAGGTGTGATTTCACCTTTTAAGTTAGGCTATTGAACAATCTTTGTTAAAAATTGAATTTCGCACAAGCTTAGTCTGAGAAAACTACAAGTTTAATACGGTATACAATTAATCAATGAGGTTCAGGTGTGATTTCGCCTTTTAAGTTAGACTATTGAAGAATCTTTGTTAAAAAAAGATTCTGGCTACAAGCTTAGTCCTGAGAAAACTACAAGTTTACTATGGTATATACGGTATATACAATTAATCAAGTGAATAAATTTGAAATAAACGTGTTCTCATCCATCTTTTATGTTTGATGATTATTAAAACATTTACTTCAAACATAAATAATTATTAAAAGTAAATTTGAAAAGTGAATTTCAATTCTTACTCGTGCAATTGTTATTTCGTATTGTTGGAACGCTTTCTTAGACACAGCTGAGGAAGTGAAATGAAAAATAGATAAAAATTTTCCATTAAAATAGATAAGTAACCAGAATAGATTATTGATCAGAGTGTGAGAACAAACAAATATAAATGCTATTAATTATTTACACTGGAGACTTCCGCAATGGTGTATATTGACAGCAGTTAGTATTGAATAGCTGATGGAAATCGATGAATGCTACTGTAAAAAAATATCAGTAACCACCGGGAATCGAAGAACTGGGATGTCCGTGGTTCGATTCCCGGTGGTGACTAATATTTTTGTACAGTAACATTCATCGATTTCGATTAGGGAATTAGAAATCAATAAAAAACAATTCTGTCTGTATATTTGTCAGTTTGTTGAATTGTCAGACATTTCAAACTAACTTGCAAATATATGCCTACAAGACTATATTATTATTTTATTTACTGGCACTATCTAACTTTGTGTTCCAGGTTGTACGGTTCAGTGCCCAAGGAACTAAACCACGAAGTTTGGACCAAAGCTACTTCTACTATGGATGATTGTACCCTTAGAATGACTTCAGATTTAATAATTTTATACATATCCATAATTTTAGCATTTTGAATAATCATTAAATGCAATGGTTCACTCGGATTACTGATAACGTACAATAATGAAATAGAAATTATTTCACTTAATGTTGTATTAGAGATAATTTATTGTAGATGGTTGGTGAATTGAATGGCAATGCATACAATTTTTATGATGATTTTAAAGTAATAAAATATGACTGATGAATATAATTATATCAATTCAAATCAGCCTATCATTTTAAAATCCAAAAATATACTGAGAATGGTAGAAAGTTTAAGAGTGACAACTTTTCCGTGGTCAATATTTATACTATTCACAGCCAGTAATTTTTACTCATCTCTTTTAAGGAACAATAATAACTTCTCATGAGGGATGATTTGATTATTCTCTGGCTGCAATCATATCAGTACAGTTAGATGTGAAGATGAATCCCTTTAAATCTTTTGAGACGATAGAGAATTAGCCAATTAAATAATATGCAAAGGTAACACATCATCTTATTAGCTAAATGTACGGTACTGAATCATGCCTGATATTGCTAAAAGCTCTATCTAATCTATTCAAGGTTAATAGAATGCCAATCAAAAAACCATTCTGAACGGTACGATAATAATGGCTCGAAAAAGCGTGGATTACAGTACCCATGTTATCCTATCAGGGAAACTATATATGGTGTTGAAAAATTTAACATGGGCACTAAGCCATGCGTTTCTACCACGCTTTTTTATTCCATATGGTATGACGCTGCAGTCGCAGTTCTGCGCCTCAATCAAGGGCGCACGGCCACCAAAAGTTGTACTGCGTTAGGACAGCTGTTCAAACCGAGCCAATAGTTTTCAATGATTGCAATGCTGTGCTGAGCGGCGTTGAATGAATAGTTTTTGGCTGTGAGAAAGGTTTTTGGTCATAATTTTTATTTCGAAGTTTCTTGTATTGAATATTATTAGGGCTTTGAAATGGTTATCTATTTATTACTGTAAGGAAAAGTATTTTTCTTCAATTATTTTGTGAAATATGGGGGTTCAAAGTTGAAATTTTTGGGGCAATTGATCTCACCAATGAGTGACATCAAATTTTTAAATAAAATTTTCATAACTAAAAGACACTTTGAGGAATGAAATGATGTATTTTTTATTTCAATCCATCAAATAGTGTTTACAAGATGATTTTTTTTTAAATTAAATACTTTTAGTTTTTTTAAATGTATTTTGAAAAATCTAGTTGATTGGAGAGAAATATGACATTCTATACCCCTGTCTTTCAATTACGGAATATTTATCAAACGTTTAAAATCACTCATAGGTAAGATCACAAATGCCCCAAAACAAAAAAAAAAAAAAAAAAAACAAAAATCAATTTGAACCCCCATATTCCACAAAATAATTGGAGAAAGACAGTTTTCCTCACAGCAATAGATAAAATTGCAATGACCTAATAATATTCAATACAAGAAACTTAAAAAAAAAATGATGACCAAAAGCCCAGTCTTAAGCCGCGTCTCCAACAACCGAACATGTCTGCCAAACATTCTTGGACAAAATGGACAAATGTTCGTGAGTTCAATTGAAATGTTCGGTGTGTAAGCGAACAGTGACAACCTGACGACCAACAACAGGTTCCCGCCACTACCACCACCACCACACAGGTCATAATGTTCGAGAAGGCGTCCACACCAAACCAACACCAAGCAATGTTCAGCGACATCAGATAATTCCAGCAGACACTGTTCGCCAAGCATGTTTAATGAGTGTGCTCATGGGAGCCTGCACCACTAGATGTCTGATTGGTCAATGAACGTACATGAATTTGAAAAAGAAATAAATCAGACGCCTTGCAGAATATTATCAATCCGATTTGAACAGCTAACTCAGCCCAGCACTGGAAAGCTCTTGGTAGCTTGGTGCCCTGAGGGAAAATTACACCAGCGAGGTAAATCTCATTTCTTTGAAAAATCAGCTGATGAACAGTGTAGGGATCCAAATATGATTGGTATGCCTTCATGTACTCTGGCATTGTTGAGCTTGGTCACCCCCTCAGCTGATGTAATTTAGCTTTAATTGTGGTGTGTGACCGCAACTGTAGTTGCTCTGTACAATAAGGCTAAGGCTTTTATTAGACGAACTCAGTAGGTGGTAAAAAGTAGAATGCAAAAGTCAATAGAGAGCAGAAGAAACTGTATGTTATTTCCTGAAGCTTCAGAAGTTATATCCCACCACCATTCAGAGCCCTTAGTTCAAAATTGTGCACATACGAAATCATTTTTCAAGAAAGTATCCTAATGTCCCTTGTGCTCCATAATTTATCAATGATTCCAGTAAAATTTATTGTGATACAAAACTTACCTGTCTGATGATTTTCATTGAGAACTATATAAAAATTAACTGCGAGTATGTTCAATAAGGACTTTCAAGTAAAAAAACTGATTATTGTTTCTAAATCTATTCTAAGATAAATTCCTACTAGTTTGAATGAGGCGATTGGAACAAGTAGATTTTCAGCGACTCTAGATGTATATGGCGTTTTCTTATACGGTATTTGAGCCTGTTCACACGGGGCGTTTTTTTGTGGAGCGTCTGTGGCGCAGCTGGTGGTGAAGCATTGTCTTATATGGGATTTTCGTGTTCTGTTCACACGGCACTTCGCCACGAATTTAGCTGCTCATCGGCTGCTGGCTTCGCCGCAGAAACTTGCCACAAAAAGTGGAGCGTCTGATGCCGAAAGGCTCAGTGCCATTAGAACTAAATGGCAGCTGCCGGTTGCTTTTCACACGTTTGCTACTTTTTCAGCTGCAAAACGGACGCGTGTAGCCGCGCCACAGCTGCGCGTAGACGCGCGGCTACGCGCCACTGATGCTTATCTCAACCAAAATGTAAATTTGGTAAAATTTCGGATATTTGAATTTTCAAATTGCCATTGTGTTCTATATGTTCAACACTGTTCATTTCTTTTTGAATTTTCTTTCTATCAGCAAAATTACCCTTTTTATCAAGTATAAAAATTTCCTTCTTTAAAGACATTAAGAAAACAACAATTCAGTTGAGAAATTATAGTTTTGAGTGGGTTTACAACGTGAACAACTTCACAAATTGTGAATGATATGGATAATGAATGAATAAACAAATATTTATTAGTATTAGCATTAGTGGAAGGAACCCTTGTAGCAATATGATAGGCTCTCAAGATTCTAAGAGATTAAGTAAATCTACTTCAATATGCAAAAGCAACGATAAAGTAATAAGGGATGATAGGGAAGTACCGGTACTCACTGTGTTCCATCAGAATATTCAATACATTCGTAACAAAATAGATAGAATCGAAGTATTTTTTAAAGAAGAGGCTCCTGATATAGCTATTTTCACAGAGCATGGTTTAAAAGAAGATGAATTGTCACAACTTAATATTCCAAACTATTAATTGAAAACGTCGTATTGCAGGACATCTCATCGAAGTGGGGGAGTAGCTATCTTCACTAAAAATGCTAAGAATATGCAAACATTTAATTTAGAATATGTAGAGAAATTTGCTGTGGAAATGGATTTAGAAGTTACTGGTTTGAGAGTAAAAATCGACAATAATTTCGAAGTAGCGGTGTTAGGTATTTACAGGTCACCAAATGGGGAATGGAACAATTTTTGTGAACTATTCAATAGGCTTTTAGAGATTACTACTACTCGTTTTACAAACGTTATTGTAGCGGGAGATTTCAATACAGACTTTGCAACACAAAATAAAATGACAGAAGATTTAAAGGATAATTATTATATGCATGAATAACTTGGAAATAAAAGTTCATGAATATACCAGAGTCACAAGAACATCACAAACAATAATTGATAACATCCTTACTAATATAGATTACTCTAAAACAAGATTAGGCGGCTCGGAACTATCTGATCATGACTATCAAATCTTAGAGGTGGGGTTGCAAGGTCATAAATCAATTAAAAAGAGTAGAGTAATGAAAGAAATTCAACAATGTGAACAGGGGAATATCGATTGTTTGAAGCAGAATCTGCTACAAGAAAACTGGAGTAGGGTTTACAATAGCAATAGTTTAAATGACAAATATGATAGTTTCATTAATATTTTAAGGTTTCATATTACTATGAGTTGTCCAGTTAAAAAAGTCCCTGTAAAGAACAAATTAGACAAGATTGAAGAGTGGATAACTGATGATATCCTTGCAGAAAGAAATAGGGTGAAAGATGCATATGATGAATTCAAACTATCTAGAAATACGTTAAGTGAAGATAATAATTACAAATCTCTAAAGAAAAATTATACAAGAGAAGTGAAAAGAGCGAAATGTAAGAAAACAGCTGAAATTTTGAATAATAGTGTGTACTTTAACACAGCAGTGTGGGATGTAATAAACAAAAATAGGCAAGTAGCTCATGTAGATGCTTATACTAGTGTCCCCAGAATAATTAACGAAAATAACAAATATATTGATGATAGTGTAGACATTTGTAATTTCTTTAACAGATATTATCAGCTGGTTGCTAAGGATCTTCAAAAATCTCTTAATACAGGTATTAGTGATGCAAACATGAGGAATACTGAGGGGATTCAGAACGAATTAAAATTCCACCCAGTATGCCAAGACGAGTTGTCAAATATCATTGATAGTTTAAATAATAAAAAACTGTAGGAATGGATGGGGTATCCAGTAAAATTCTGAAAGAATGTAAAGATCAATTGTTAGACCCTTTGATTCATCTGATCAATCATTCATTAGAACAAGGTGTTTTTCCAGATAACTTAAAAGAGGGGAAGATCTTGCCAATCTTCAAAAGTGGCGATAGAGAAAAGGTAGAAAACTATAGGCCCATTAGTATTTTAAATGTAATAAGTAAAATTTTTGAAAGAGTAGTTCTAAATAGGTTACTTCTGCACCTTCAAGACGCTAACTTTATCTGTGATGAACAGCATGGCTTCCAGAAAGGGAGATCAACAAAAACAGCCATAGTTTCTCTAGTTGAAAAACTAATAGATATAATAGATTCAGGTGATAAAGCTACTGCAATCTTCTTAGATCTGTCAAAGGCATTTGATTGTGTTAATCATAGAACTTTATTGGAAATACTGCAAAATGTAGGTGTAAATGGGGTTGAACTGAAATGGTTTGAATCATATCTTATTGGGAGAAAACAATGTGTAGAACTAACTACAGTAGTTGGTAATAGTATAGTAAAGAATAAATCTAATAAATTAGAGGTGCAAGCTGGAGTGCCTCAGGGGTCAATACTAGGTCCATTGCTTTTTTTGTTATATGTCACCCGTTTACCTAAAGAATTATTTAGTGGTAGAGCCCTCTTATTTGCTGATGATACATCACTCATTTTCAGCAATTCCATTCTAGATAATTTAGAAATAAGTGCCCATATAGGTGTGCAGTCCATTGTCCAATTTTTAAATCAGTTAAAATTAACTATAAATAGTAAAAAATGCCAATACCTTCAATTCAAAAACAAACATAATTTAAATGAAGATAGGGCTATAAACGTGTTTGTAAACGATAATCAATTAGACCAGGAAGAAAAAATTGCATTTCTAGGAGTTATGTTGGATAGACGATTGACCTGGACTCCATACATTGAGAAAATATGTAGTAAAATTTCATCTGGGGTATTTGTCCTGCGACAGCTCGCTAGATTGAATGACAAAAAGTTACTTTTTACAGCTTACCATGGGCTCTTACTGTCACATATTAGGTATGCTATCTTAGTATGGGGTAATTCATCAAAACAAAATCTTGATAGGGTGTTTAAGATCCAAAAGAAAGCGGTTATAGGTGTATAGAAAGAGTAAATAGATTAGATTCATGTAGGCCGTTGTTCAAGAGACTTGGTCTCCTAACTGTACCCTGCTTATATGTGTATGAAGCTACTTTATATGTAAAAACGAATGATATTAGCCAAAATCTTGATGTACATGATTATAATACAAGAAGCCGAGGAGATTATCACTTGGTGAGTCACAATAGTAGCTTATTCAAACAAAAACCTAGTTATATTGGTAGGAAATTCTACAACAAGCTACCGCAGTTTTTGAAGAGTCTTGAAAATATAGAAATATTTAAAAAACAATTGAAGAAATATTTAGTTGATAAAGCTTTTTATAGTGTACAAGAGTTCCTTTCACATCAAAATTAAGCCTCACCTCAACTAATTGAAGTAATTATGGTATCTAGTGTATAATATTGTTGATCTGACTTGTCTTATACTCCTTAACTGGAGTCTCCAAGACGTAATCTACAAAAAAAAAAAAAAAAAATAACATAATTCAAATGTTATTACTATCTAAAAAGAAGAGATGTATGAGAATGTTTATTTTTTCAGTCCAACAGAATTATTTTTATAAGTCTGGTACCTTTCAACTTTAATGAGCTCTACTAACTTATATTAATGGAGTCAAAGTAGCAGACAATGAACAAATTTCACAAATTAATAATACAGTAGCTTCCATTTTCGAGTGACCTTCATTCTAGTCTAGACTATCCTAGTTCTAGTTATTTTATTGTTTCTTGAGAGAGTATATGTATGTGTGTGGACTATATTTACACTTGTTCTCTAGAATTCCTGGAGTTGAATCAGGTGATAATGGCATGTTTGCGTCGTAAAAAAATTACAACATCAACAAACTAGTCAATAATAATCATATAAATAGTAATGATTCAAGAAGAGATATACAATTCAATTCAATTCAATTCAATTTATTCTCATTTTTCAGCAATTTTACAAAATTAAATATCTTTCTAATTTTCAATAAACTTAAGAGATAGTAATACAATATACAAAAAAGCAAAAACATACATCTAAGTCTATCTTAATGAGATAAAGCTAGCATAAGCATAAGCTTGTGCGCTAGCAGTGAGTCATATAATTATCTTTAATTCACTTACTTGTATAGGACATCAAATATATTATTTCAAAACTTCTGATGACCCTGTGACCTTGCAAAAAAAAAAATACTTTCCTTTCAAAACCTGTGAAGGTTGATTTTGAGATCAAAACGACAAAGGAAAATAAGATTTAAGAGAGGCAGAGAAAAAAAAGGAAAAGATAAAAAGGATTTTCATCAGACTAACACTGTAGATAATTATGAAAGAGGAGTACAAAACCGTAAAGCCTTCTGTGATTTATTACAGAGCTACTGTATATAATTTTTTATTTAATTTAATAAAACTATTAATTTTAAAGAATATATTCGTCTTCACCCATCTATCTATTTCTTTCAATAAAGCTGTTGTAAGTTTTTTTTTAATGAAACTTTGTGGAACTTTATTTATAATTTCACTACAGAAATAAACATATTGATGTCTAGTTAAATTCAAACGAGTATTTACTTTTTGAAAAACATTTGTCCTAGCTGGTCGTGTATTATAGTTCCCAGTTCTTCTAGTTAATTCAAACAAATTTTTATATATGTTTATATATAGAACAATCTTTTTAACATATGTTTGTCTTATAGTTAGTACTTTAAACTCGTTAAATATTAATCTACTAGAATAAAGACGAGGTCTATTTAGAGCAGCTCTTATAAGATGCTTTTGTAAAATAAATAATTTGTTTAAATGATTATTATATGTTGCACCCCAGGCTTCAATACAATATTCAAATAAAGATTTTGCATAGGCGAAATAGATTTTTTTAATAATATCTATATTTCTTAATTTGTTTATATTATAAAAAATGTAAATGAGATATTTCAGTTTTTTGCACAAATAATTAACATGAGAATTCCATTTCATATGATTATCCAATATTACCCCTAAATATTTCATTTCCTTGACATTTTCAATTATTGGACATTGACAAACATTTGTATGGCAAGATCTATTAGAATGGATTTTTACTTTTAGTTCTTGTGAAGGTTGGCCACTTTCATTCGCCGAAAAAGTCATGAGTTTGGTTTTAGTTATATTTAGAGTTAGAATATGATGTTTAAACCATGATTTAGCAGCACACATACCTTCATTTGCTACTTTAAATGTATTCAACCAGGTATCATCTGAAAAAACTAGAACTGTGTCATCAGCGAATGATAAGATGGTACATTTAGGTATGTTTAAATTTAAAAGATCATTAACATATAAAAGAAATAATATTGGAGAGAGAACTGTTCCTTGTGGGAGTCCGAAATTAGTATTTTTTCTATGATCAGACATACCATTTAATGTTAATTCTTGATATCTATCCTACAAATAGCTTTTGAAAAATTGGTTTGTCAACCCCCTTATTCCAATATCCTCTAATTTATTTAATAGTAAATTATGCGGTATCGTGTCAAACGCCTTAGCTAGGTCTAGAAAAATTGATAATGTTTTTTTATTTTTCTCAAAATTGCTAGTTATTATGTTTGTGAGGTGAAGTATAGCATCTCTAGTTGACCTCTGTGCCTGGAATCCATATTGATTTTCATGAATTAAATTATTCTTATTAACATATTTCACCAATCTTACCTTTATAATTTTTTCCATAATCTTGGCAATATTACTAATAAGGCTAATTGGGCGGTAATTTTCAGGTTTTTTAGGATCACCAGTTTTGAATAGTGGTTTAATCTTAGCTATTTTGAATTTACTGGGAAAACAACCCTCAAGAAAACATCTATTTACTATAAAGGCTAAGGGTTTTGCAATATTGTGTGATATGTTTTTCAAAAAAGATTCAGTCAAGTTGTCAATACCAGGCGCTGAATTTGATTTAAGACTATGTATGATTTTAATTATTTCATTTGGATCAGTTGGTTCTAAGTAAAAACTATTGCATTGATTTATTATTTGTGTTCTAGAAAAAATTTGTTCATCATTTAATGCATTTTTTAATTTATTCGCATAGTCTTCACCAACCCTTACAAAAAATTCATTCAATAATTCCGGCTCAATTTGAGGATTGCTAATGGGTTTCGTTTTATCCAAAATTTCATTTATGCAAGACCAAGTTTTTTTGTTATTATCCTTGCATTGCTCAAGCTTCAGGTTGAAGTACTCAATTTTTGCTGTTTTTAAAAGACTATTCAAGTGATTTCTGTAGTTTTTATATTCTTTTTTTAGGTTTTGGTTGAAAGGTTGCTTCAGTAATTTTTTGTGCATCTTATCTCTATGTCTTATCGAAGTTATTAATCCTGAGGTAATCCAACATTTTATTGGTTTAGTTTTATGTGGAATTTTAATTGAGCTTGTATTTTTAGATAAGTAATATTTTAATTTTGATAAGAAATTATCAACTATTTCATCAATTTCCTTGTTCATGTCATAAGTATCATTCCACGATTCAGTTTCCATATCAGCTAAATGCGTATTGAAATTTACTTTTTTAATTTCTACTGACTTGAGTTGAGATTTCTGGGTGGCCAAAGAAGTGTTATGATTAATATGGATAGAGGTAGAGTAATGATCAGTTAGGCACGTCTTTATGATAGCTGCATGGATATTATTATCATTAAGATTATGTTTTTTGAGAAAAATGTGATCAATACAGCTTTCAGTAAAATAAACAATAAACTGATAAAATATCAGTTTTGCCGAGTATATATATATATATATTTTTTTTTTTTAATATAACTTACGGTTATTCTCACTCCCCCATCTTTTTGACCTGATCTTAGCCATAGCCAAGAAAAATTCTCTTTATCGAGATACAAAACTGCCAAACAATTGAACAAAATAAAAACAGAAATGAAAAAATAGCTATTAATCAGTAAAAGAGTGCAATGAAAGCAAAACCCAAGATTTATCACATTTTTAAACTACTATAGTTTTTTTTATTCATTTGCGTTACAATAGGCCTATTTGTTTTTTTTCTTAATGAAGTAATACTACTCATGTCAATACAATTTATTTTGTGACAATGTACTTCTGATGTATTGTATTTTCATTTTGTTGTTTGTGATGTATTTTTAATTTCAATTTGAGTTTGCTATGTTTGTAATTTACAATTATTCCTGCTGTAGAACAAACTTGCATTAAACCTAAAAATGGAATGAGCCAAAAAAAATCGATAATAAAAAATCCCTCTCTCTCTCTCTCTCTTACGATCCAGAGGGTGCAACCCCTGTCCAAACGGATTAGGCGAGCGAGGCGAGCTTGCCGGCTAGTAATCATAAAACTACCATGAAAATGGTTTTGGTTGCAAGCTGCAGCGCGTTAGTCGCGCGTAGTTGAGCAACAGACGTGCGGCTGTGGCGCTACCGTCGCGCCACAGCTGCTCCACTAACGCGCGTTAGTGGAGCAGCTGTAGCGCCGCAAAAAGTTGCTCGTGTGAACAGGGCCTTTAAGCTTCATTCCCTAAAAGGGATTTTTATGAGATAGATTTTTCTATAATTTATTTGAATAGGCTTTCAAGTTTAGCTTAAATGAAGACCATTTCATCAATCATCTTATTCTTTTTTATTTCTCTCTGAAAGTGTTGTTTCTTGATGAGTATCAAATACCATAATGTTCACGGTTACCCTCCATCCTGAATACATTGCATAGGTCAATATCAGTGCAGTTGGTTGGAGCGATTGTCTGTGATAGAAGGTAAGGCTCCAGCTGGCTTCGTTTCCTGTAGCCTTTGGTTTGAATCTCAAATTCAGCTATAGATGTTTCTCATCATCACTCACCCATTCACCTCATTGCCCACGCACAAGTCTCTGGACTCATGTGGGCATCATCTGCAATGAAAGAAATTTCCTTCTCTGTGGAGAAAAAATCATTATGTAGGTGCAGTTATGACAAAATAGCTAAGAATGTCCGAACTAAAGCTTCACAACCATCTATATAGCGGTATTCCATGTATAGGCCTATAATAATTTATATAAAATTTACTTTATGCCAGTTTCTATTATCGAATTCTGTATACTACAAGAGTATCACAGTATTTTTGATTGTAGCTGTTCTCCTAAAATTGGTGAATGGGACTAAGACTATTGGTCTTAGGTAGGCTATACTAAAATTATTGATATTATTATTATGAATTTATTGAACATTTTTTAACTCAAGAAAGAATTGAAAACTTCTTTTGAATGAATGCTTTTCAAGCTAAAGATCCCTAGAGGTGGGTTCATGCATATTAGGGCCTCAGTCTTAATCTGTTGCACCTTATACTGAAATAAAACTCAGTATTGACTTACTTTGAGAAATCAAGACATTTGATGAGATCAAGATGAAACATTTTTCATCAATGATTAGATCATTATTGTAAATGTTGCATAATCAAGGGCATACTAAACCTCTTACGAATATATTTCTAGTATTTCTGCTTGTGCAACAAAAAGAGTATGTAACTTATGCCCTTCTTAGATGATGACCGAATAATATTATGATTAACTTGAATCAAGATTTTAATTCATTCAAAACTACATCCAAACCACAGCATATTCAGCGTCAGATAATGAGGTGGTAAAAAATATATTTTCCGTAATATCATCGGTCAACGCAACTTATTAGTAGTTCAAATACCTTATTTAAAACAACAGCGGCAACCGTTATCACATAATTTTAATAAAAAAATTAAAACATCTTTCAGCTAAAGTAATAGAAGGAAATCATAGAGGGTTCACATTTTTAGGAGAGTTCCGAACCAGTGTCGGTTTTAATGAGGAATGAACAAACAAATAGGAGATAACAGCAGTGAGGAAAGTAAATTCCGAGGAAAGTAAATTCAGAGCTGTCAATGCTGAATGCTCAAAGAATTGAAGAAAGAACATCATGCTGGAATTATTCCAGTTGGGATGGAAATGGGATTGAACACCACATAAATAAAAGAATATGATAAACAACATCGAAATAGAATTATTTATGTGAATGATTACATTAAAAATTATAGAGCACTTCACTTTCAATAGCCACAAGGAAATAAATATTAGTTTTTCTTAATCGATCAATCAAAAGAAATAAATAAGACACAAATAAGTGAGCATTCGAATTCACTAGAGAGTGTCCATAGTATTCTAATAATTATTTATACTTAAATATTCAATGATAAAGTGATATGGAACTACAACATCAGAAATAAAATATTAATATTTGATGACAAATAGTGATTGCATCGTATATATTCAATTGTTCTTATATGATGGATCTTCATGATTTATTTTTGTTTTGTAATTGTATATTTCAACATATATATTAGGTTTCATTTCATGGTTGTCTAGTAACTTACTTATTTTGATAAGAATAGGAAGCAAAAGTGCATGAAACTATGGTGATATGATCTATAATGTGATAGGACTAGAAAAATGATTAAAAAATAAAATGACAGAACGTAATTATAGTAGAATGAATGGTTCTCAAAAATTCTAAATTTAAATCAATGATTCAAAGTCAAATGGCTCTCAAAGACATTCAAATTTCTTCGTGAAATTAGTAATAATTTTTTTTATTGAATTTATTGCCACAACTCTACAATCAAAACAAATTGAAGTTCTATAAACTTAATGTTAATAAATTAATACATCGAATAAATAACTACTTAAATAAATGTAAATGAATAATATATTGTTTTTTTTTTTTTTTTGTACCAACCAGCAGAAGGAAAAAACCTTGTTCGCTGGTGGGAGTAATTCAGTTCAGTCCAGATTATTTAGTTTCAAAACACAGTCCTTCGCAGATTCAAACAATTCAGTATTATCAATAAAATTATTCCAGATCATTTATTTCGAAAAAGTAATGTCTCTTCAACCATGACCTTTGTTCCACATTCAGATAATACTTTCCACTAATCACAAGATACAGAAATTTCGGAGGCATCAGATTAATCAACTTGCTACTTTTATATCTTATATTTGTTTTCGTACAGTCACCAAATCAAAATTCTCAATTTTTGCACTGTTTTATAGAATTATTTCTTAGGGCATACACATTATTTGGCACTTGAAAGTTGAAACTAACCCTGTTTCTAGCTATGTGTCCGAATAGACTTTTAATAGATCACATATCGATATGTACGAATATCTCCGCACTAGGAAACAATCTATTCACATTTAAAATAGTTTTGATTATTCTCTTCTGAAGGATAAACAACTTATTCACATGCTCATCATGAGCTCCACCCCAAACAGCAATACCATAATGTAGTAATTATTACTGAATTGTATCTATGATATTCAATTGACTACACTTTTTTAATAGGTGAATGCTCAATAATTTCAATTTCAATGTATATGATGTATTTCTTAATCAGAATGTTTCATTAGTGGAAAGAAACGTTGCAAATAATGTCATTTGAATAAGTTAAGTACCGAAGTAAGCAAAATATCTTTGTGTAAGTAAAGTAAGGAAGTAAGTGAATAAGTACTCATCAATAGGTTGATTAAAATAAGAATATAAAGGTACCTTAGTCAACTCACTGCTAGCGCACAAGCATTGTGCTTATTCTAGTTTTCATCTTATGCTATACATCGGCTTACCGTACCATTGCATTTGATTTGTTTCAACCTATTCAAAATTGCTAATTGTTTGATTTATTGTTAAATCTGGAAAGATTTTCTAAACATAATGCATTTTATTTGTCTATTGGTACAAAAAAAGTGAGAGGGGACTATCAAGATTAAATATTTTTTAATGTTTCAGATAAAATATTATGCTCTGGTTAAATAAATTATTTACATCACAAATAAAATTATATACAGCAACATTGAATATTTTTATTCAGGTAACTACTCTCTAGGACAGAAAATGTGGAAAGGGAACGGTTTATTAACGTTGAATTTTATGAGAAGAAATAAACTTTCATTTTGTGACGGGCTCCTCAGGTGATCGCTTCTTTCTTCTCATTCCAGTCAAAGTGTATGGAATGGGTTGTAGCTTTCCTTCCTGAAATAAATCAAAATTGGATTATTTTCACAGAAAATTCGAAACATCAAAGCTAGGACAATAAGTAAGCCAACAGTGTGTGAAAACAAACACAACACTGCCCATGGTAAAATAAGCTCGATGTTGCAAACGTCTACAGTATTATATTATGATAAGATGAAAATTATTTAAAAAAAGATCATAGGTTGTTTTAAAGAGAATGCCTGATAGATCTAGAAGTAATGAATAGATTAAATCAATTTTCGAAAGTAATATAAAATTGAAAAATCTGCAAACCCGATGAGGTAGTTATAGTTCATCATTTCTCGATCTATTCATTATTTAGAAATAATTAGTAGATCTAGAAATAATGAATAGATCGAGAAATGATGAACTATAACTACCTCATCGGGTTTGCAGATTTTTCAATTTTATATTACTTTCGAAAATTGATTTCCTTTTATCTATTGAACTTCTGTTTCACATCTATTCACGTTTTTCTCTTTATCGTTTTATTACAATAATACATTGTCTTATAATACAAGGTTGTACTGTGCATTTACAAGAGGTATGCTATTACTGACTGATTCCTTATTATTATATTTGTGTATATATATGCTTGAGCGTGGTGTTCAAGTGGTCGTGATGTTCAGTCACGACCGCTCAAGACTGCGTTTGGATGGGTGACCATGCTTCAATGACTTGATGTTCCAAGCTTTATTATCACTTACCCGGTGGTTCGGAACCCACCTAAAATAGTAGGTCCACCATGTTCCCCGTAACATGGCACAAACGGCGAGGTGGAACTACCCGTAAGGGTCTCCCCACCATTAAAAGCCATACGCTTATTATTTATTATATTTGACATTTATAATAAAAATTATTTTCTACTCATAAACTTACATACATTTTACAAATAATTTTCTGCTGTCCTGTAGACTATGTATCATTGGATCCTAAATTCTACTGACTCTGCTTTTACTGCTCTACTAAAATTAACAAATCCTACTCTCAATTTACTCTGAATTAAAGTAGGCGTATATATAATTCTCACAATTCGTACATATGGCACATGTCGTACATTTACTCAATATTTTACTAGTAATCTAATGTTCAGAAGCTTTGGGGTCTGTAATCAAAATTTTGAGAGGTTAGCAGTTTTAGGCTCGAAGTCTGTTGTATGACCATCAGAGGGGAGTGGAAAAACACAAACTTTTCGATCACATTTTACAAAACCACAATAATTCTTCTAACCAAAAACCGACATTGACGATCAAAAGGTTGCTGTTGAAAATAAATCATCATGATTCGAAAACGTTTCAGCCTAAATAAGTATATTATTTAGTTATTCTCAATTAATGACTGCAAGTAGCTAATTTTACCATAAAAAGTTAATGAAAAAAACCATTATTTAATCTTTGGAAACGGTTTCTTCCTTGACTGTGTACGAGTCCTAGTAATAATTTTGTAAAAAAATAATCTATTTTAAAATAATCTAGGTAAAAAAAATAATTTATTTTGTGGAGAAAAATCTTCTTTCACAGCATCATCTTTTCAATCTACACATTTGGCTTGAAATTTTTACATTTTTTTATATACTAGAAACAAAAAGTCGAGGGCTACTCGCTAAATCGTTGAACAAAGCCTCAAATGAAGACAGGATCTTTAGAAATATTTTCAATCTGCGCATTATGTTTAAAGTTCGCTAAATTATCCGAATTTCCCAATTTTTACAATGGCAGTCAAATCAAACAAACCTGGGAAAAAATCAATAGGGGGAAGATTTTTCTTAAATAGAAAGTTCAAGGTCCTTTGACCCTTTGAAAAAATACAAAAAACTCCTTAGGGTGGGGATGAGTGGGGGTTCGTTCATGGAGTGAGGAAGGGTAAAGAGTTGTGAAGACAGAGTTATTTTTTTAAATATTTTGTTAAAAAAATTCAATTATTGAGTCAAATGCGTAGATGTACGATAACGTTGATGAAACAAAATATTTTAAATAATTGTGCTAGGACTTATACAGAGTTATTGAAGGGTTTCGAAAATAAAATATTGATTTTTTCACTTCACCATTATCATAATTTATTGTAATTTAGTCTTATTGGATGAATTTATGAATATTAAGTAATATGTATCTCAGACACGACTTCAAATTACAAATTTGAACTAAGTATGATACTTGCCTGCTGTCGTCTCCTCATGAGTTCCTGACGTGCTTCTTGGATTGCTTCCCAGAGTTTTGCTTCAGAAAGTATTTGCCTGCTCAGTTCTTCAACGGCAGGCTCGGAGTTCAGATCCACAAGAGTCGCCATTGATTCATCAGATCGTTTCCTCCCACATCCTTCAATCATAAACAAAAAGAAATACTATGAGAACTGAACAAAATAATTCTATAAGTTTAGTAAGCTATGTGAAAAATGATATTAGAGTTAAACAAAATAATGTGATGCTTAGTAAATTGTTGTGGGATGGATACTTGACAGCTACAAGATACTACACATGCACAGGCCACAAGGTATTCATGAACTACATGATCCTGTTTAATATTCATCTACAGTGTAGATTCTACACTATAGCCCTAACTCAACTTATAAAACAATATTCATATTTTGGAAAGTATCAGAAAATGCTCTTCAAAGTGAAATTTCTAGTTAAACTTGGTTATAACCTAAAATTTAGTTTTTTCAATTGAAAATTTGTAAAGAAAGCTGTAGTGGGCTGTGCCTAATACATCTTTACTTGGTTGTGTTTTGTAATAAATAGATAAATTCAAATAGTAGAACATTTTTTCAGCAGTAATAAATGTGATTAAAGAATATAGTACAGTGGAGTGGAATGGAAGTGTGTTGAGCCTGGAATAAATTAGCATGCATTGATGTATTGAATCAAATAGAATTTCATCAAAATTTTTAAAATGATTGTTAGTTGGTAGATAATGGATTGCCAGAGCCTTTAAGTTTACAGCGTAAACTTTCATATTTTTCTTCTTTCAGTTTTTTTCTTTTCCATTTCTATAGTTTTTTTCCTTTTACATTTCTATAGTTTTTTTCTTATTGTTTTGTTCGAATAGTGCTAAAGTAAGATGTCAATAAGGCTCTTAATGGACTTTCTGTTTATGTCTGTGAGCTTTTTCATGTATGTATCAAATGAATGTGCATCTAGCTATTTAGTTTAGGGAAAATCAATTCATCACTCTATTTCTCATCCTAGTGGGTCGGTTTATACATGATTGGGTTCAGTCTAGCAATTAGAAAATATTTTTTTATCGCAATATATTAAAATATTCATTTAATCCGAACTCAATAGAAAAATGAGTATACGGTTCTTGTATGTGAACCCAGATCATTCCTCCAGATCATACCAACATGTATTGGCAACAACTATATCTATCTCAGCTCTTCATTGAGTGAACCATATTATAATAAAATTTCTATTTAAATAAATAAAGAAACAGTTTCAGTAGGATCACTTACCTGTGAATGCATTGCAGAATGGTTTCTTCCTTTTTGGATCAAATATGGCTGCCAAATCAGAGTCATCAACCTGAAAATTGTAATATTCTCATTAATTAAGGATATATTAAACTATTTATTTATAAGGATTATTAATATGCCTATATATTAATATTCTAATACTTAGAATAAATATCCAGCAGTGAGTTTAAGCCTGAGCAAATATTTCAGGGATTTATTAATTTGTATTTTAAAGTAGTCTCACTCACATAGAAAAATATTTCTGGCTATTCATACTTCACAAGAATTATGTCAAAAAATATGAGGTGAAATGATTCCACAAAAAAGGCTATCATATATTTTTATACACTTTTGAAGGCAAATATATTATTTACAAGGAAGAGGAGTGAGTTCAAAGCATCATGTCATTTTCGCTGGATTTAAAGTAGATGCTCCAAGTTGACATCAGAAGTCCACCAAGATCCTACTATCTTGATTTATGGATGCACAGCTGCACTCATCTAGATTGCATCTAGACGTCTAGACGGTATTGCAGTTAAAAAATATCTGCAGTTGCACATAAAACAAGCCGGTTCAAAACAGAATAAGGTGTTGAATTTCATTATATTTAGCCACTTACAACGGAAGTGCAATCAATTTATAAATTTATAGAATTAACAAATCAGTGTCTTACATAAAGCATTTATTCAACAGGTAGCCTATCTTTTAGCAGGTGAAATTTATTTGTTTTACTTATTAAAATTCACAGATTCATAAGAAATATTAAAACTCACAGATTTATTGACATAACTTACATATACTCAACTATTCTAATGAGTTCAGATAACTAGACATAAAGAATTCAAAACATGAAGAATATCTAGGAGAAATGAAGAGAATAAGAGTTTTAAAAAAAGGAAGATGGCTCTTGACTAAGAGGGTAAGAGCTCAAAAAAAGTTATTATAAATTTAAATAAAACGATCCCATTTATTCATTGTTACGGTACTTTCTGGAACAGTTGATTGTGGCAATTTTGTTTAAATGAAGTGGACATACTTTAAAATATTTCGAGAGTAGTATGACACCTAAAACGCTCCTTTTTTTCTTAAGTGGGACATTGATCTGATAATTTTTTGAAATAATTTTTGCAGATTACTGTAAGCACTTTTGTCAAAAGATGTTCCATACGGATCAGTTCTTAGAATCGATTTTCCATGGAAAACATAATCCAGGGAAATTCTTTCTATAAGTTATAATATTATCATATACCGGTATATCTATCTATCGTATTAGACTACAAAAATGCTTTAATTATCTTTTATTTCCATATCTTTTGAAACGTATCAGGCTAAACAATTCAATGCTTCCAGTACGGTATAATTTGCTTATTGTTGTAGGTAGACTACTTTTAGAGTGTTAAGATATTTTGCTAGCAGTGGTGGTGATTGGCTGTCACAAAAGAATTTTTCTGTTCTTTAGAAAATACGATTCTGAAATGTGATAGATTCTGAAATATTTTAGAAAATATGATGGCAGAGAGTGACAAAAGTGATGACCTTCAGTTTAAAATTTTTCTAAAAGCAATTTCTGACCAAGAGCACAATTTTTAACAGTTTTGTAAATGATTGATTGTATAATAACAAAATGTTAACTTTTTAAGTGAATTCAACGACTTGCAGTCAAATTTTCATTAAGAATACAATGTCGTTAAACGTTTGGCCTACAGTTACTCTGTTACTCTGTAGGCCGAACGTTTAACGACATTTTATTCTAAATGAAAATTTGACTGCAAGTCGTTGAATTCACTTAAAAAGTTAATATTAACAACGCAGTTCGTCATGGAACAAGAAATCCAGGAACAAAATGTATTTGGTAGCTCACCCTCTTCTGAATGATGACATCATCGCCATTGGTGGGTTGCGTCAGAAGACAGAGTAAGGCAGCCATTGCACAGCACAGTGCGACATGCAGCTGCATCTTTGATTTCACCTGCACCAAAATGAAACAAACTAATTCGATTTTTTATAAGAAGTTTTTTCTTTTCTTTTATTGAACGGTAAGTATAATTCAAACCCAAAATTAATAAAAAAAATCAATAATGAGGGTTTTACAATCTATAATTAAAAATTTTCATATTTTTTAGTTTCATGAAAGTTTGGAGCTTACCTAATATGAAATAATGAATTTCATTCCTTCAAAGCAGAACAAAATATTTTTCAAATAATATACAGAAACTAGAGTTGATCACATTATCCAGTATTCGTGGTCAACTTGAAATTTAAAAAATAATAATTACAAAATAAAAGTAGCCTATAAATAATATGGAGGTTCATCATTGATAACACCTTTGTATCATCATTTACTCACATGAGTCTTAGACTCACCTAAGGTGGGCACTATATTAGCAAGAAAAAAGTGTATTTCAAACTGAATGAATTCAGCTTACACTATTCACCTCATTACCTCAAGTTTCAGGTACATGTGAGAATCCTACACAATAGAATTAGGGGTTCTCGCATACTTAAAATGCAAAAGGTAAAATGTTTGTGTATTTTTTGATGTCCGGATGTGATAGAATATTAAACTCAAATGATAGTGATTCAACTTTCGTATAATACAGTCTTTTTAATTGAAAAAAAATGGAATTTCATTTCAATTCTATCAATTGTATTTCATTTGACATCCAAACTAGAACTTGAATGCACTTTATTTGCTTTTATAATTACTCGATATTCAAGAATGAACGTTCAAAGTCTTCGAAGCAGATAAAATGATGTTCCTTTTTGTCGAGAAAATTGAATAGAAATTTCTGAACAGCAAGCAAAGCTTCGTTTCCTCTTTTTGAAGATTCGTGCCTTGCACACAGCTTGTTAGCTCTCACCTATTGTTAACATGAGTGAGTTCAACTTGAGCGCGAGGGCAAGGTAGCTTTGAGGTATGATTTATAGGCTAGAAAGCCTCAACAAATTAGGTGAAATCTGTTCTTATCTACCTTATTTGTTCCTATCACACTGAAAAAATATTAAAGCTTTCAAAAAACTCCCAAAATTAACTAGGTGTATTATATAAAATGGTTTATTGAATATGGATAATCCGGATTTTCTGGGATCTTAACAGAGCTAGAGGTTAAATCCAATAGTTTCGATTTCACTCAATCCAAGTGTTTTGGAAAACTTTGGATGATTGCAAACAAATAAATCACAGACATGCAATCAAGTAGGCTAAGTCTAGTACGGTATATATTGGTCTCACAGGTTTATTTTTCTGACAACAAAGGTTTTAACAAAGTTAGAAGAAAAACAACGCTACAAAGAACATTTTACAATCCTTACACACAAAAACAGAATCTACTTTTGCAGACCATATCATTCAAACTGGACACACTTCTACTAACATCACTACCAACCTACACACATTCTACATATAAAATCTAAAGAACACAAACTCAACACCTTGGAACAATTTGAAATTTACAAATACACCACACACAATAAACGAAACATCCGCAATGAACAGTTAAATTTTCAATCACACAAACTTTCTGACATTATAAAAAAACCACAATTCTTCTAACCAACAACCAACATTGCTATCTAGAATGCCTTGAAGATGGGTTTCAACAACTCGAAAACGTTCGGCCAAGAGTGAGTACATTTTTTATATATTTTAAATCTAAGAGTGACTGCAAATCGTTAAATTCACAACAAAAAGTTAATATTAACAACGCAGACCGTTATGGAACAAGAAATCCAAGAAAAATAAAATTTCAAATAGGATTTCACAGCGATCGTCTTTGTTAATTAAAAGTCTAAATGATGAAATGCCGATAGAAAGAAGTAAATAACACCAAAGACTATGTAATGTAACATTTTATTGTCTTTAATAATACCATAGGAAACTGAATCAATCCTTCCTATATAGTCCTGCAGCAATAATGGAAGTTGCACAATATTAGAAATATTCGAAGTACCGGTAAGTACGAGTCTTACAGGTTGTTTATTTCTTCGAGACATTAATTTCAATCAAATTTTCCTCTCGACCATTATTTAAAATTATTATTACGAGCATTATTTGAAATTATTATTAGGACCTATAGGTAAACGAGGCGTGGGAAGACCAAGGAAAAATTCGATGCCGGAACAGGCCAATAGAGCCTAATCCTTGTATGATGATGATGATGATGATGATGATTATAAGGAGCGACTGGGCAGTATTAAATCATTTATTTAAAATCAGTTATTCTTCCAAAAGAATAGTTGGATTGTCATCTTGTTATTAATGTATATGAGATTAAATATAACCTTGTTTAGCTCTAAATAAATATCTTTTTAAAATAAAAATGAAAGAAACAGAACTTATTAATTTTGAATTCCTTCAAGTGCTATTAATTATTTATTTTTTTATTTTTTAGGATGAAGCCCACATAGGTCTGAGACCTGTGCGTGGGTAATGAGTTGGATGATGGTAATTGATGAGTTGGACCTTCAGTTTTAGGTGGGTTCCGAACCACCGGGAAGTGATTTTACAGCAGAGAACAGTGTCTTTTTTGCTGGCCAATCTAATCGGTCACCGTTACGAACAAGACCTATATTTATATTGAAGACTTCCACAATATGGCGGATATTGACAACAGCATTGAATAGCTGATGGAAATCGATGCGTGCAACCGTACAAAAATATGGCGGAGTTCCCAATTGGTCGGGCGCCTTAACCACTAGTCTATAGTGACCCTTCTGCACAGCAGCACTCATTTAAAACTTGGCCATATCGGCTCTTATCTCACAAGTTAGTTTGAAGTAGCTGACAATTTTATAGACTGATAAATAATATATAGAGACGGGAGGAATTCGAAATTAATAAATTCTGTTTATGTATATTTGTCAGTTATTTCAAACTTACTTGAAAGATGAATTCCAACATCTCTCATTAACAAATTTATTTTGAGTATTCAGGCTCATGATGAGATGATTCTTTCATGTTCTATTTGTTATTCTATGCCAAGTTCTCATTAGATGAATCATCTTTCTTTGAATTTGGAAAACTTTTTATGGGCTACGCAATCGGAAAATCACCTAACTTATATTCTGATTGAATCATTGGTGCATTTCAGTTTTTCAGCTGAAAGGACACTCATTGCTTGTGATTCTGTTTATGATCGTTCACAAATTAAAACGGGAGCAAGCTTTGAAAATCTGGGTGATAATTGAAAACTACTAACAAATTAATTGCTTTCATGCTACATGGGCGGCCATGATTAATTTTTCAAAGCAACGCAGATTGAGAATTTCCATCGAAATTCAATGCTCATGATGAGGAATGAGATGGGAGCTATGACCAGTCGTATTAATTTGTCAATTTTCATGCGTAGCATTTAATGAAGCTCATGTTGAATTACTGTTAATAAAAAATCTTTACTGAGTATTCATTTATTTGTTTAATGTACAAAGGCAACTTTATTTCATCACTTCATTGAAAAAGTGGGGTCTAATATTTGTTCCTGCCTGCACAACATACAATGATGAGGTGGACATGAAAATATTTTCAGAATTTCGCAAATTCAACAAATTCCATTCCAGTTTTAAATTCAAAATTCAAATTCAAATTCAGTTTCAGTTTCAGTTTCAAATTCCATTCCTATTTTTTTCTGTTTAAAATTATCACTCACAAATAAAACAGGTACAATATCCAGCTTTGACTTATTTTAAACAAACAGATTCAATTTGAGTTGAACTATAATATATGCATTCATACGGGGAAATTATTCTTTCAACAATAATTTCCTTTCTAGGAACACATCATTTGGCAACCAATTTACATACCCCAATGAAAACATCGCGCACCCCAATGAAAACGAAGGCATATCATTATAATAAAAGTTATAATAGTTTATTGTAGATACTGAAAATCTATACAACAGGCTGCATACATAATCTCTATAATTTATTATGGATATAATAGATATCAATACTGTATCAATCCTGAAAGCAGATGAACTATTTTTCGATAATTTTAAAAAATCGATTCGAATTAGTTTATTATTCAACTCCAGGGATTGAGATTTGACCAATATTATTTGATAATCGGTAGCACCTCATCAATCCACCATTTGTGGTAGGTTGACATTCACCTATCGAAGAAATGGAAATGGTCCCATTGGGAGCTTGAAAATAATACTTTTCATCTATTCCATTCTCCAAGGAATTGGTTGAACTCCCGAATGCATCTATAAATTCTTTTGAAATAGCTCGTGGTTTTTAAAAAAGAGGTAGTTCTGGCCCATTTTTCTCTCATCACACAATATATTATGAACAAAGATTTCAAGTCAGTGCACTACTTCAGTTGGAATCATTTCTCTGTTCAAACAAGTTCTTGAATGACATTCACATGAAGCTTTCTCCCATGAGTTTTCAAGCATTTGGAGAGAATAGTCATATTGTCATATATTTTTCCATTTTCATATCTTTTACGATTAGTGAGATAGAATAGAATGGTTTCATCTAGAATCTCTCATTTTCTCTGGCTTGGAAAATAATAAGTCCAAAACAATCTGCTTCAAATTTAAAATTATTGAAACAATGGAGCTAAAGCTTTTTGAAAATCTTTTCCCAAGATCATATGCAAAATAACTGGAGTAACAACCGACTTTCTGAAGTTCTATAAACGTTTATAGATCACGTTCCACTAGACTCGTTCAAACTATGATATCAGCCTCAAAATGTGTTTCCGTCTGATATGAAAGTTATCAAACTGCATTCAACTTACTCGAATAGCAATAATATGTCTACTTTGCAGGGGAAGTTACAGTCTGCATCCATTATAAACGTACTGCATTACTTTTCCTGTTATGTTTTCACTTGCTTTTTTTTTGTAGATTACGTCTTGGAGACTCCAGTTAAGGAGTAAAAGACAAGTCAGATCAACAATATTATACACTAGATACCATAATTACTTCCAATTAGTTGAGGTGAGGCTTAATTTTGATGTGAAAGGAACTCTTGTACACTATAAAAAGCTTTATCAACTAAATATTTCTTCAATTGTTTTTTAAATATTTCTATATTTTCAAGACTCTACAAAAACTGCGGTAGCTTGTTGTAGAATTTCCTACCAATATAACTAGGTTTTTGTTTCAATAAGCTACTATTGTGACTCACCAAGTGATAATCTCCTCGGCGTCTTGTATTATAATCATGTACATCAAGATTTTGGTTAATATCATTCGTTTTTACATATAAAGTAGCTTCATACACATATAAGCAGGGTACAGTTAGGAGACCAAGTCTCTTGAACAACGGCCTACATGAATCTAATCTATTTACTCTTTCTATACACCTAACCGCTTTCTTTTGGATCTTAAACACCCTATCAAGATTTTGTTTTGATGAATTACCCCATACTAAGATAGCATACCTAATATGTGACAGTAAGAGCCCATGGTAAGCTGTAAAAAGTAACTTTTTGTCATTCAATCTAGCAAGCTGTCGCAGGACAAATACCCCAGATGAAATTTTACTACATATTTTCTCAATGTATGGAGTCCAGGTCAATCGTCTATCCAACGTAACTCCTAGAAATGCAATTTTTTCTTCCTGGTCTAATTGATTATCGTTTACAAACACGTTTATAGCCCTATCTTCATTTAAATTATGTTTGTTTTTGAATTGAAGGTATTGGCATTTTTTACTATTTATAGTTAATTTCAACTGATTTAAAAATTGGACAATAGACTGCACACCTATATGGGCACTTATTTCTAAATTATCTAGAATGGAATTGCTTAAAATGAGTGATGTATCATCAGCAAATAAGAGGGCTCTACCACTAATTAATTCTTTAGGTAAACGGTTGACATATAACAAAAAAAGCAATGGACCTAGTATTGATCCCTGAGGCACTCCAGCTTGCACCTCTGATTTATTAGATTTATTCTTTACTATACTATTACCAACTACTGTAGTTAGTTCTACACATTGTTTTCTCCCAATAAGATATGATTCAAACCATTTCAGTTCAACCCCATTTACACCTACATTTTGCAGTATTTCCAATAAAGTTCTATGATTAACACAATCAAATGCCTTTGACAGATCTAAGAAGATTGCAGTAGCTTTATCACCTGAATCTATTATATCTATTAGTTTTTCAACTAGAGAAACTATGGCTGTTTTTGTTGATCTCCCTTTCTGGAAGCCATGCTGTTCATCACAGATAAAGTTAGCTTCATGAAGGTGCAGGAGTAACCTATTAAGAACTACTCTTTCAAAAATTTTACTTATTACATTTAAAATACTAATAGGCCTATAGTTTTCTACCTTTTCTCTATCACCACTTTTGAAGATTGGCAAGATCTTCCCCTCTTTTAAATTATCTGGAAAAACACCTTGTTCTAATGAATGATTGATCAGATGAATCAAAGGGTCTAACAATTGATCTTTACATTCTTTCAGAATTTTACTGGATACCCCATCCATTCCTACAGTTTTTTTATTATTTAAACTATCAATGATATTTGACAACTCGTCTTGGCATACTGGGTGGAATTTTAATTCGTTCTGAATCCCCTCAGTATTCCTCATGTTTGCATCACTAATACCTGTATTAAGAGATTTTTGAAGATCCTTAGCAACCAGTTGATAATATCTGTTAAAGAAATTACAAATGTCTACACTATCATCAATATATTTGTTATTTTCGTTAATTATTCTGGGGACACTAGTATAAGCATCTACATGAGCTACTTGCCTATTTTTGTTTATTACATCCCACACTGCTGTGTTAAAGTACACACTATTATTCAAAATTTCAGCTGTTTTCTTACATTTCGCTCTTTTCATTCTCTTGTATAATGTTTCTTTAGAGCTTTGTAATTATCTTCACTTAACATATTTCTAGATAGTTTGAATTCATCATATGCATCTCTAACCCTATTTCTTTCTGCAAGGATATCATCAGTTATCCACTCTTCAATTTTGTCTAATTTGTTTTTTACAGGGACTTTTATAACTGGACAACTCATAGTAATATGAAACCTTAAAATATTAATGAAACTATCATATTTGTTATTCAAACTATTGCTATTGTAAACCCTACTCCAGTTTTCTTGTAGCAGATTCTGCTTCAAACAATCGATATTCCCCTGTTCACATTGTTGAATTTCTTTCATTACACTACTCTTTTTAATTGATTTATAACCTTGCAACCCCACCTCTAAGATTTGATAGTCATGATCAGATAGTTCCGAGCCGCCTAGTCTTGTTTTAGAGTAATCTATATTAGTAAGGATGTTATCAATTATTGTTTGTGATGTTCTTGTGACTCTGGTATATTCATGAACTTTTATTTCCAAGTTATTCATGTATATAATATCCCTTAAATCTTCTGTCATTTTATTCTGTGTTGCAAAGTCTGTATTGAAATCTCCCGCTACAATAACGTTTGTAAAACGAGTAGTAGTAATCTCTAAAAGCCTATTGAATAGTTCACAAAAATTGTTCCATTCCCCATTTGGTGACCTGTAAATACCTAACACCGCTACTTCCAAATTATTGTCGATTTTTACTCTCAAACCAGTAACTTCTAAATCCATTTCCACAGCAAATTTCTCTACATAATTATTCTAAATTAAATGTTTGCATATTCTTAGCATTTTTAGTGAAGATAGCTACTCCCCCACTTCGATGAGATGTCCTGCAATACGACGTTTTCAATGAATAGTTTGGAATATTAAGTTGTGACAATTCATCTTCTTTTAAACCATGCTCTGTGAAAATAGCTATATCAGGAGCCTCTTCTTTAAAAAATACTTCGATTCTATCTATTTTGTTACGAATGTATTGAATATTCTGATGGAACACAGTGAGTACCGGTACTTCCCTATCATCCCTTATTACTTTATCGTTGCTTTTGCATATTGAAGTAGATTTACTTAATCTCTTAGGATCTTGAGAGCCTATCAGATTGCTACAAGAGTTCCTTCCACTAATGCTATCCTGATTTTTTGATCGATTAACGTCTTTTAATACAATTGAAGATATGAATTTATCATCTGAAACTAGTTTCCCTTCCCGGTTTTGAGCCACTTTACTAAAAAAGGTTCGTTAGATGATTGTTTAGGAGAATTATTGACAGTAGATTGCAAACGACTTTCAATCAGCTCTGCCAGCCTATTACAAAATATTACTTTGCCAGATTGATTTAGATGTAGACCATGATTAGTGAAGTTTTGTTTTTTCAGCCTTTCATTTAGAAAACAAATCCCCAACTGCTTAGAATTCTTATTTTTTAGGCTGTTGATTGTATTATGAATTGATTTATTTGTTGACTTAATGGCTTCATTTAGCTCTGGCCTATCAAACCTATACGGAATTGTACTTATTATTACATTAGTTTTTTGGCTGAGTGGCACAATCTCTTTAATTTTTTCATTTATTTCAGGAAGATGTTTTAGATTAGGTTCATTTATATTGTTTGAGCCACCCAGTACTATTAGAAAATCGTTTTTTCCAAAAATCTTTAGTTTGTTCCTGTGCTGACTCTACGATTGCGTTTATAGGGGCACTTGGTTTGAAAAAGCTCTGAACTTCATACTTATTTTTTAATCTTTTATTTAGTAGGTCACTACAGTCTCGTCCATGACTGGATGTCAAGAGCAGTACTCTACCTTTCCTATCGTTATTTGCCCTTACTTTAGTTTTGGTTGCTGTTTGCAAAACCTGACTATACGTTTTTGTTTGACCATTTCTATTTATTTTTTCCCCATTTGATTTAGGTTCTACTTTTTTTGTATTGATCAGAGGTTCAGATCTTACATTAGCCAAGTTTATTTTTGATTTTAATATTTCGATTTCCTCTGACATAGACCTACATTGACTCGTGAGATTTAGTATTTCAGTTTTATGGTCTTCCTGCTGCAATTTTACAATAACTTCCAGAGATTTAATGGGATCCACTAACCCTATTCGTTCTTCCTCAGAATTTTTTAATGATGATTCTAATTTTGTTTTCAATTTGGTGTGATCACTCAATAGTTTAGCAACCTTTTCTTCTA
This sequence comes from Conomelus anceps, assembly GCA_948455865.1. Lineage (NCBI taxonomy): Eukaryota > Metazoa > Arthropoda > Insecta > Hemiptera > Delphacidae > Conomelus > Conomelus anceps. The sequence goes on from OX418219.1 coordinate 67,268,142, forward strand.
CATCTACAGTAGCTTTAAGAGCTGTTGGAGATTTTTTTGTTAATAATTGCTGAGATCGCGTAGCTACCTGAGTTTTAGTTAAACAATTAGATTTAGATGCCTTGTTTGGACTCATTTTCCTAGCTAAAAATTGTTTTCAATTGATTTTAGTTAAATGTTTAATGAAATATTACTTAATTTATTACAATTGTCAACTTGAGACTATTTAATTACAAGAAAATTCATCAATATCGGTACACCTAACCTCGAAAATAGAATTTGCCTTTTTTTTTAAATACTTTAACTTATATTAGACACGTTAATGATGTAAATTATTAATATATTATAAGTACTAATAATAATAAACAAAAATACTACTTATCCGTTCGAATTAATATGCTATTCTTCAAAATTTGCAGAGCCTGTTCTGACAACGTATGCACAGTACCACTGCTACCTCGATCTCCTCGATCTCCTCTACCTCGATGCTGATGAAGCCACATGATTCTAAAGGCTTGTGCATGAATAATAAGATGAATGATGATAGAATAATGTTATGAATGGCACCTACAGTTTTTGGTGGGTTCCGATTCACAAGGCGAGTGATAATAAGAAGCAAATTCAAAGTTGAAAGCTGAAAACTCATCAGCTAATGTATCCAGCATTACAAGAGATCATTGACAGACAATGGGTAAAGTGAATAAAGTTTAGTTAAGTATGTTGTGTGAGTGGAGTCGACTGTTGATAAGTCGACATAAGTTTTTTTTGTAGATTACGTCTCGGAGACTCCAGCTAAGCAGTATATGAAAAGTCAGATCAACAATTATACTATCTTATACACTAGATACCATAATTACTACATCAATATTAGTTCAGGTAAGGCTCAATTTAGATGTGAAAGCAACTCTTGTATAATTATTTCTAAAAAATCTCCAATCTAGATGGAATTCTCTACTTTTGGGATACCTCATGAAAAAGCTCAACATAATATTGTTTAGTGATAATGAGTAGTGATGGCCGCTCGCCAAGCGCGGTGTCAAGGTGTTTGTAAAGTTCAGTCATGAGCGTTCAGGACTGCGCTTGGAAGAGGGACCGACAAAAATTATCATGACCTAATTTGTTTTATCATATAACTTATCCTCTGTACGGTAGTTCGGAACCCAACTAAAACCCACCTCAAGTTATTGGTCCAACTGCGATGAATGATGCACCGAAGTCCTAAGACCTAATGATGCGGTTGGTGTATAGAAAGAGTGAATAGATCAGATTCATGTAGGCCGTTGTTCAAGAGACTTGGTCTCCTTACTGTACCCTCCTTATATGTGTATGAAGCTACTTTATATGTAAAAACGAATGATATTAACCAAAATCTTGACGTACATGATTATATAATACAAGAAGCCGAAGAGATAATCACTTGGTGAGTCACAATAGTAGCTTATTTAAACAAAAACCTAGTTATATTGGTAGGAAATTCTACAACAAGCTACAGCAGTTTTTAAAGAGTCTTGAAAATATAGAAATATTTGAAAAACAATTGAAAAAATATTTAGTTGATAAAGCTTTTTATAGTGTAGAAGAGCTCCTTTCGCATCAAAATTAAGCCTCACCTCAACAAATTGATATAGTAATTATGATATCTTTTTTTTGTAGATTACGTCTTGGAGACTCCAGTTAAGGAGTATACTGCCCTGCTAAGCCAGAAGGCAGTAACCAACGAATTTTCACATTTTGACTTTTGTATTGTTTCTTATGTTTTGAACCACGAGGAATCCAAAAAACCAACCCAAAAAGCCGTATCTCTTTTGGTATTGGAGATATAGAGGTATCGATTAGTGTTATCTACACCTAAAATGAGGAAATTGTAAGGCAAAAAGCAGTAACTATCATATACTAGGGAAGAAAGCAGTATCTACAGGATAGTTACTGCTTTCTGGCTTAGTAATTGTCAGTTACTGCTTTTCTGCTTAGCATTTTGCACCTAACAAGCACACTTACCAACAGAAGTTTCTTGAAATTTTATATAGTGCACAAATGTTTTGTTGGCTAGTTGAATTGAAATCCAAAGCTTAAACAGCTGTTGAATCATATTTTATACTCTATGGTTCATTTGGATGATTTCTTAGTCAGCTGTTTTTCAATAGGAAAGGGGGAAAATTAATATTGGTTAATGTTGACTCTGACAGTTTACAATTGGGCGTTAGGTTGTTACATGTTAATTGTTTAAGTTTTACTTGAGAATGGTGTTCATTTGTCTCAAATGTAAACGAAAGTTTACACGAAATGCCTATTTACAACATTGTCTACCTGATAGCAGGCCATACGTTCATGAGCGCTGACAGTTTCCACCACCAGGTGTCAAAACAACTAAAACTCAAACAAAAAGTGTTTGATTTTGAAGACTTTGTAGATGCTGTCCAAAAGTCCAACTCTAATAAGGTAATAGTGTCTTAACTTAAGAATCCAGAAGATTTTATTCAGAAATTTGACTTCAGCTCTTCACATAAAATAAACAACACCACACCACGGCCTTATTTGAGTGACATGGTTCAAGTCACTTTTAGAAGGGGATCCTTGACAATGGACTACAAAACTTCTTTTCAATCAGACGAATCAACAGAATTGAACTTCCTAAAGGCTAACTGCATCAAGAGGAATAAAGTACCTAGGCCTCCAACAAGAACCTCATTGAGAGGGATAAACAAGCAAAAAATAAAGGAAATCATTTCTAAGCTTCTTCCCTTAATGCCAGAAAACCGGCATTTATTTTGGACCAATCTTTCAGTGTCAGAGATGCCAGATCTTGTAACAGAGAATGATGTTGATTAGGCTTACAAGACAATACTGAAAGACCCAAGTGTTGTTACCAAGTATATGTACCAGTAACTTAACAGTGCCTTATCTAAGATAAACTGATTTAATAAACTTTTTCGAGTTTGAATTATCTTTAGGTTAAGATTTTTTGTTAGTCACAGAAAAAAATTTATTCAATTTTAATATTCAAACTTTAATAGTTAAATGAAATTTTAACTAGTGACTTATTTAAGAGAAACTTGTTTTAAGAATTTGTTATTCTTATTTGTCATCCAAGTATTGTAATAAATAGTTTTTATTTACTTTTTGATGTTATGTAGCTCAATTAATAGTGTTTTATCTATGATAAACTAATTTAATTAACTTTTTCAAGTTTGAATAATCTTTAGGTTAATATTTTTATTAGTCACAGGAAAAAATGTTGTATTGAATTTTAATATTCAAGCTTTAATACACAATTTAAAAGTTAAAATAAAATAATTGTAACTAGATAGTGACTTATCTTAAGAGAAACTTGTTTTAAGAAATTTAAAGATGATTATTTTAATAAACCCACAAGTATAAATTAATGCCTATATTATTTTATTTTTACCCAAACAACTGGACTCTATGTCCATCAAATCTGTTACAGATTTGATGGACATACAGTTACTGCCTTTTGCTTTAATATTTAAATTATTCTTGTTTGGTTTACTAAGGCAAAATGATGTAAGTGCAGTTACTGCTTTTTGGCTTAGTGAAGTTGATTTTTAAAAGACATATCTGCGTCCTTTTAATAGAAGGACTAAAAAATAAAGAAAATTAATTGCAGATTTCTAATCTAATACTAAATATTATTATATTGTAAAAAGAAACTGATATGAAAGTTTTATTTTATATGAAAAACTGACAAAACCTGAAAACCTTCGATTTCTCCATTTTTCACTTTTGTTGGTTACTGCCTTTTGGCTTAGCAGGGCAGTATAAGACAAGTCAGATACACCACATCTAGTGTATAATTGTTGATCTCTGACTTGTCTTACACTCCTTAACTGGAGTCTCCATCTCTCCAAGACGTAACCTACAAAAAAAGTCCTATCGGAAGGCATGAGTAACAGCTGTGAACGACTTAATTTTTGTTTACATCAAATTACAAGCGCCGATTAAAAAAGTATGAGTTACTCAACGTACTCAACTTTATTCACACCACCTCATGTATCGTCATTCAAGGGATATTAAATAAATTTACAAATTTATACAAGTTCAGGGATATTATACAAATTTTGTGCTTTGAAATACAACTGTTGACTTTACTGGGGTCATCTGATAAAACTATATGCTGATAATAAATTATAATTTGAAATATAATCATTAAATATTAATAGACTGTGTCGGTTTATAGCAGTTATAGAAAGATAAAAAAATAATTCAAATTTTCAATCTGTTGTATTTTTAATTTGTTGAAGAGTTTTATATATACAGAGTCGTTTTAGCACTGAATATAGTTCAATCTGAAATCAAAACTAACACTGTATCTCAATTAAATAGAGTGTCAGTTTTGATATTATTTTTTTTCTGAGGATGAAGCCCACATAGGTTCTGAAACCTGTGCGTGGGTGCAATGAGTTGGATGATGGCGATTGATGAGTTGGACCTACAGTTTTAGGTGGGTTCCGAACCACCGGGAAGTGATTTTACAGCAGAGAACAGTGTCTTTTTTTCTGGCCAATTTAATCGGTCACCGTTACAAACAGGACCTACGAGAACGCAGCTTATCTCTATCTGATTGAACAGATGCCTGCTCTGCTACGGCTCGCGGCTATCACTTCTCTGATTAGATTGGTTAGATTGTTCCTCAAGTATTTCGTCATGGAAAACATCACAGAATATAGTTGTTGTTCACCTAATGCATCACTCTCATTCATTCGTTTTTCCTGAGTCTTTGCAAATCCACCTCTTGGAAAAGTGATTTCAATGTCTACCAAAATGTAGTGTTCATTCGAGTAGTGTTCATTTATGCTGGAAATGATACATTTATCTTCAAGGCTCAGAGCCAAATCGCTGTGTGGGTTGACTGTTCTGTGACGAATATGATAAGAGCATTAAAAGCGCAGAAGAGGAACAAAAGGATGATGCTTCAGTTCTGAAAAATCGACAATCATATGGAGAGTGCATCCCTAGAAGTTGGAAGTTATTACCGCTCCTGCTTTTCCATGAGAACTTCTGCTTTTACATTGAACAGTGCGATTGTTATGAGCTCATGACTATAAGCGCTCGCTTTTTTGGTATTTGTCTCCCTGTCTCACAGTCATAATCCATTATGATGTTCTGCCATTTTGTTTCAGGTTTGACAAAACGATAAATAAAACTACTTCCGCTGTACAAGAATCCTATAGAATATATATTTCCTAGAAATAGATCAGCGAGTACGGTGTAGTACACTTTGTAATTCATTTTGAAAAATGCATAATAAACTACCATATAGCCTAGTTTTTCAAGATAAACAATCAAGATGAGGAGCTTTTTTCCAACTTGGAGCCAGAATCAATGAAAAATTCTTGAAAAGGTTATGGAATCTGAGTTTTCTAAAAAGATTCTAATCTAGATGGAAGTCTCATATTTTGGAAAACCTCATAACAAAGCTCAACATAATAGCTGTCCGTAATACTAGCTTATTCAAACACAAACCAAGTTATATTGGTAGGAAACTCTACTACAAAGAGTCTTGAAAATATAGAAATATTAAAAAACAATTGGAAAAATCTTTTGTTGGTTATGCTTTTTATAGTGTACAAGAGTATCTCTCACATCAAAATTAATGACCTCAACTACTTGATATATTAATTAATTATGGAAACTAGTGTATAAGATTGTGCATTGTGAAGTGTATAACTTACTGTTGATTTGACTTGTCTTATACTCCTCAACTGGAGTCTCCAAGACGTAATCTAAAAAAAAATTAATTATAATATTGTTAAGTACTAATGAGATAATGAGAAGTGAAGACCGTTCTCCGAGCGCGGTTTCAAGGTGCTTGTGAAGTTCAGTCATGAGCTTTCAGGACTATGCTTGGAAGGGTAACCGGCGAAAAATATCATTAATAATTTGCTTTATTATAACTTTTCCTCTGGAACGGTAGTTCGGAACCCACCAAACATTGTGGGTCTGACTACAATAAATGATGCACCTATAGAATAATATTATCATTCACTTATCACCTACGCACAAGTATCGGACTTATATATGGACATCATATCATGGACATCATAGAAAAATTCTTTATCAACCTTTATATGCTTTATAATTATCATCATAACATTGAATGTATGAAGCCTATGCAGGAACTATCTGAAAACTTCGTTCATAAATATTCATGAATGGATAATTTTTTTTTGAGGATGAAGCCCAAATAGGTCTGAGATCTCTGCGTGAGTAATGAGTTGGATGATGGTGATTGATGAGATGGACCTACAGTTTTAGGTGGGTTCCGAACCACCGGGAAGTGATTTTACAGCAGAGAACAGTGTCGTTTTTGCTGGCCAATCTAATCGGTCACCGTTACAAACAGGACCTACAAATAAATAATCATGAATAATTAGTTAATTATGATTATAGCTTGAAAAAAATTTAAATTTTCAGAATTGAATAGTTTTTTAGGATGAAGCCCACATAGGTCGAGACACCGGACAAAATTCAAATTTTTCTCAATGATGTGTAGTCGTAAATTTGGTAAGGCGAGTTGAATTTGATGTAATCTAAAACCTGTAAGAATGTAAGAAAAACTTGACCAGTAGTGAAATTACTCAAAACTTTATCGGTGTGTCAACTCTTGTTATCATTACTGATTGATTGTATCCTGTACAAACTTACTGAGTAGTTTATACGATTTTATGTATCTATAGTACCGTGGTTCATGAGCACTGAATGTGCTACATCAATTACTTTCATCAAATTAATAGATTCGTTTTTTTGACCGTGACTGATTAGTTCCTACTCTACTACACTTCTGAACTTGACCGTGTTTTGTAATTCAAGTTCAATCAAGAATCTTGATTGGGGGCTGCTGATGATTCTCTTTTAAAAAAACTACTTTTCAGGGAGCAAGCTGTGGCTCAATAAGGAAAACTGTAGGTAAATACCGTCTAATGCTTTCTGAGGATTTAGCAGAAGAAATAGAATTTCATGAAATCATGTTATAGAAACGTGTTCATTGAGGGAAAGACTGAACAGAATTTCTGTATAAGATTGAACATTATCAAGATTTTCTTCAATCCTTAGTGCTCTGCATTTTCTTAATTAAATGGAAATTTCGATATCAGAGAAATCTTTTAGAAGGTTCACTTATTACAGTATAGTTGTTCCACCTCTCAATGGCTATGATAGCACCTTTCCGAAATTCTAGAACGACGTAAAGAGTACAGAGTCAAGCTTTCAAAAGCATCGTCAAAGGTCCATATTACATAGCCACGCAAAAATAAACAAAATGTCAAGATTTAATGAAAGAGCCATGAAAATTATTTTAACTCAATGGGAGCTGAACATATCCTGAGTTCTCAAATATAATATTACTTAATTAACTTGAAAGCTACAGTCAAAAAGTATGAGAATAGCTTTAGGGTTTTGTATTATCACTTCTCCTGTTACATAGGGCAGATATGATACTGTATATTATAATAAATCAATATTCACTGAAAGACTGGAGTTTTTATTTATTTTAATACAATTAGTAACACAGATTTTTTACATACCTGTAACCCCTCACCACAGTACTTCTTACTTCCCAGAGTAATATAACTTGATATTTGTGAGTGATTTTCTTGTTTCATGGTGTGCTAATGGCAATCATGACGAACATCTAAATTACTGATACTGAAATACCTAATTGCTTTACCATTATTATTATTATTATTATTATTATTATTATTATTATTATTATTAGTCGTCAATTTCCCATTCAAATTGGAAAACGCTAAGTACATGTTTATGAGGAAGGCTGAACTAATTTATAACATTTAATATTTTTTCGGTTTTCCCAATATTTCTTCATTCTAAGAGACAGCGCCTCTCTTCTTTCCAGTGAGAATTCCACCTTTCTCCTCTTTATTGGTACCGGGGCTATTTCCCATGACTCCACACACTTTCTATATAAATTTCTGTTCATAATTGTTTCTAGGTTTTCGATTTTTGCGAGCTTCAGGTCAGTTTGGACATTTTGAATCCATTTTCCACCTTTTTTCAAACTTTGGGTATGTACTAGAATTCGTCTGGAAATTCGATCATTGGGGAGTCTCATAATGTGTCCATAAAATTTCAAACGTCTTTTTCGGATTTCGTTTGTGACTTTTGAGTGTTTTTCAACTTCTGAGTTTTTCTGCAACCGGTAGCCTTCTGCGGTTTTCCTTGGTCCCAGTATCTTCCGTATTATTTTTCTCTCAGTCTTTAGAAGATGCTCTGTGTGGGATTTTGCATTTATGACTAGAGTTTCGCTGGCATTTAGGAATGTTGGTTTAATGCATGTGTTGTAGTGTCTTTACCATTATTTATAATAAACTTCATCAGTATTTTATTTCTTGTCATTGCATTTCATTGCAAGTCAATGCTGCTAAAACAGGAGAATAGTCAATAAAAAAAATTTTAAAGATTTTTTTTATTTTCAGATCTATTTCAGATTTATACTAACTGCTGCGATGTGATGAGTTTTGACAGACTTAAGTAGACCGAAGTAGTGGAATTGAATTGAGAAATGTTTATTGCCCGAAATAAATTAAAAATACATTACAAAAAAACAACATGAATACATGAAATTTTTCTGATTATTAATGATGGATGGAAAGCTATAGAGCTATAGCTTAATAAAATAGAACATTTTGGAAAATTGCAAAACAAATATCAATCTCTGCCTTGATCCCTCAAGGATATAATTTATCTGACTTACTGTAGGTTGACTGAGACTTGGCTTTCAAATCAATATGGACAAAAATCATCTTATATCTGAATACTACTACATTCTTAATTAAAAAATATCATAAAATAATATTGTATTTTCTAAATTTCATAAGTAGGATCTGTCAGTCAACCGCATCAACCGTGAAAAGAAAAAATGGATACAAAAATATATAAAGGCGGAGACTAGCAAGTAACTAATATCATATCAAAACTGACACTATTCCTATTTAAATTTATATTTTCACTCACTTAGGTTGAAGTAAAAATCATAATCCCATCTAGTATTTCAATCGAAATCATCAAGCATTTCGACATGGAAACATCACAGAGAGCAGATAATCTATAAATTTCCTACAATAGCACTAGTCTATATAGCTTTAGAGTATAGATTCTATGTAGTGTAGAATGCAATTAACATATCCACTAACATCTTGCATTAGAATAATATTCTCACAATATAACAAAATCGAGACATTTGACATTTTCTCTTCTAGCAAATTCATCCACCATTTCTTTTTATTAGGTTTCTAGAGTGTAAATGGATATCCATTCAACTCTCCCACGTTTCTACCTCTACATCCACATTATATTCCTGAGTTGAAAAACAACATTATTTTTCAGCTCGCATGCAATTCTGAAGATTTGCATTTCTACTATTTCTACTCTATCAAAACATATAGAAGGTCGATTATTTTCAGAATTAAAAAGATTTTTCCAAACGGCAACAACTGAAACATTTGATCCCGATGTCAGAAGCTCTTTAATTATTGTAAGGAATATTATTTCCCACTCATACCATTTCAATGTCTCTGGTGTCCATTTTTAATAAAAATGACAGATGCGCCTTATTTCCAAAGCCTCTGTTGATCGAGGAAGGGTCTCCTCATTTTTGAAAAGTTGATCTCTATGAGGCATTCTCCAATGACTCGACTTTTTGCAAGTGGAACTTTTCACAGCTATTGTGAAGTGATTGATCGCCAGCACAAAATTGATTGTTTTGTTATCAGCGGTGAGAGAATACCGAAACCAAACACCACGAATGTTACAGCATCACTCGAGAAGTACCGTACCCTTGTATCGTTGAGGGAGTCAAAAAGCTTTTTGAACGTCGAGTGATTCTTCAGGCTCAGTAAAATGTTACCAGCCTGATTAAACCAACAAAGTTCATGGTGATTGAACATCGATAACAAGCCTTAATGAGCGCGATGAATATTGATAAAATATATCATCATGGTGGCCCTCAAATGCACCACTATCTCGGAAAGCTGTCAAGCAGAAACAGCTATAAGTAGAGTACGAAATTATGATGATTTGTTCACCAGATAGAAACTATGCTTATTTATTAAAGGATGAGAAAACAAGTAAACACAGTAAAAAATTAAAACAAACTGGAAACAAATATCTAATATTAAAACTGACACTGTATTTCACTTTTAAATAATGTTTTACTCACATATATTGGAGATGCTTGAGGAATGCATTTCACTTCTGAAAAGAAGCTTCGTCAGCCTGCCAGGCAGGCGGGCAGGCTTGAGGAATGCATTTCACTTCTGAAAAGAAGCTTCGTCAGCCTGCCAGGCAGGCGGGCAGGCTGACGAAGCTTCTTTTCAGAAGTGAAATGCATTCCTCAAGCATCTCCAATATATGTGAGTAAAACATTATTTAAAAGTGAAATACAGTGTCAGTTTTAATATTAGATTGTTCATTAAGTATTTCGTCATGGAAAACATCACAGGAAACAAATAGCCCACACTGAGTGCATCAATCGAGACAGTTCAAATAAAACTGTATTTTGTTGTCAGCTTTTAGGTTTTGAATCACATTTGGAGTACATAATTAATCGATATATTATCAAACAAGAAGTTAACGATGCAGAAATTAATAGATTCATGGAAAATTTTGTTTGTCTTCAGAAGTTTATAGCTTCGAAGTTGAAGGTTTTTCAGTCATCTCAATCAGTAGCTAGTAAAATATTTTGTATTTGAAATTCTGAGAATTTAGAAATTGGATAAAATTCAGAAGCTGGAAATTCAGAGAGGGTAGAATTTGAGTTTCTCATCTTTATATACACGTCTTTTCATCCCACTCTGATGTGAGGAATCACTTTAAAAATACATTTATCACGTGACTTTGGGTACTGATGATAGCTCGATGATAGATATCATCTGGTATTATAATTTTTATATTTTTAAGATTTATTCATTTTTTATATAGCCAAAATAACAATTAATTCGAAGACACAACAAAGTTCAAAGCTGCTCTCTTTACAAATTTTGACTATTGTTAGGTTAATTACCCTATATTTCCCAAAACTGTAAAAATTTAGTTCCACAAAAAAGCTTGAATTGAAAAAATGATTCTTTTTTACTAAAAGGCTATTAATTCAATATTTAGAACAATGATGATAACCAATTTTACTATTTTTTAAACATTTATTTATTGACATTGATAATGGCTTCGAGGCTTAAGCCTATTGAAACAAAACTTTTAACAAAAGGAATGGAAGTTTCAAGAAACATTGTTGCTAAAGAAAACAAACGAAGAAAAAAATACTGCCAGTAAGAAGAAAACAAAAGATATAATAAAAAGAGAGAAAAGGAGAAAAGAAAATGTGATAATGATGGTTTCTATGATGACAGCTATGAATTCCTGAATAACAATTATTTATTTCTTCTATCTGTTATTTTCTGTAACTTATTTTCTGCTTTGATTTTACTTTTTTCTTCTTTTTCTATTAGATGATGATGGATCATTTTCAACTCCATTTCCTTCGATAGAAACTGTTATTTATATCTTCACATGAACAGGGAATAGGTAAGTTTCTAATGTCAGCAACACTCAAGTAGTTATAATTACAATATAATCAACCTTCTGCAGCTTCTAAGTTGTTTCATGAAAATACTTATAATTCAAGCGAAGCGCTATTAGGTTTTTCATGTGTGCTGTTGAAAGGTGGTCGATAAGTCGCACAAGCTTTATTAATTCATCGCAATCGAGATTGGAATGAGTTGATTAATCTTAAAATAACATCTGAATCGGTAGCAATGAAAAGTATTAAACCTGTATCCTATAATTATTAGTTCAGTCAATGAATGCTCAAAAGAAGGGGAAAGAATGCATGAACGATGCAACAATTTTTTTCCTTCGTGATTTTGTTAAGAGTGGTTAGGAACATAATAATGTTCATCAATTATTTATTAAAAAAAATCTTACATTCAGTTGAAAGTTGTGACTGGGTGGAGGAGAATAGTTGACGGAGAAATGCCAGATCTAACACGATATCAACCTCGATTCAACGAGATAGCCAGGAACGAGCCGTGGGCGGAAATGGCGATAAACCTCTCCCAAAATTTCTAAGTAAGAATAGAAATCTCTATTTGACTGTAGGTGGGACAATTTTTACAGATAATACTTCTCCCCAAAATGTGATACGTTACAGGTGGTTGAAATAATTATGACACTGGAACTAGTGGACAGCTAACTGCTTTAAATTCGCTTTTCTTACTGCCAGATCGATTGTGGCAGCTACAACTGCTCAGGGGCCCTCGACCAATGGGGGCCTTTTAAGGGCTAAAACTTTCAAAAAATGTCATGCACTTGAAAAATGTGGCCCCTACTGAGTTGCCAAAAAATGTTATGCTTGAAAAAAAGGGGACTGAGAGTTCACTTCCTGTCCCGGGGCTCCCAGAGACACAGCTAAGGGCTTGGTAGCTGCATTTTAATAATGAACAGTATATTATGTTTCATAACAACATGCAGATCTACTTGCCGGTACCTCTCAGTATTAAAATAGCTCAGTGAACTAAACTCTACAAATATTACACTGAAAAATTAGTTCAGTTTAAGTTGTGTACCCAATTTTCGATTTAACGATTTACCCAAATTTAACGATTTGCAGTCAATTTCAATTGTGAATAAATAATATTCCCACTCACACTTGGCCGAACGTTTTCGAGTCATGGAGACTCATCTTCAAGATCCAGAAATTGACTGCAAATCGTTAAATTTACAATAATAAGTTGATATTAACAACGCAGATCGTTATGGACCAAGAAATCCAAGAATTTAAACTCATTTTCTCTGCACTAGGTTCTCTATACCTTTCAATATCCCCCCTTCTATCTATCACGTCAGGAATGCATACCGGAACCTTTATTTTTACAAAAACTGAGAGCATGTATGTAAAGTAACATGTATAATACCATATAAATTCATGATAAAAGGCTTCGAAATAACTTTCTTAGTAATGGCGAAGGTGATATTGTGGAAGGTATCCATAATGAATAATAAGACGAAATTTTCACAACCACATTTATTAAAACTTCGAGAAACTAGTTTCGGTTGTTACACCATTATCAATCTCAATCAAACTGAAAACTGAAGTACAGAGAAGCCTGTGAGATTGATAATGGTGTAACAACCGAAACTAGATTCTCGAAGTTTTAATAAATGTGGTTGTGACAATTTCGTCTTATTATTCATTAGGCTTCGAAATGTTTAACGGACATTTTCTGTATATTTGTTGAATACTAGAGATTATTATATTCATTGAGTATGTGTATTGTGTAACATACAACGATCTTATGTGATTGTTTTTTCAACTGTTTAGAAAATGCAATGAATTGAAATAGTTATAGCCTACCTGGAAAAATAGAAATAAAATAAAAGAAAATAGGAAGAGTAAGAGAAACTAGTAACAAAGAGTAAAACTTTTAACAGAGAATAAACCAACAAAATAAGTTATTATTTTGTGAACATGTGCCGATGTGGAAGATGAAGAGAAATGAAGGCGAACAAACATGGAGAAGGAGTTGCTGAAAAGAGTTGTGAAAAAAAGAAAATGAGCAAAATAAAAAATAAAAAATAATTAAGGCTAAGCGATGAATGATGTGGAAAAGAATGGAGATAAGAATAAGATGGCGAGAAGTAGAGGAAAAAGAATGTTAGCTCCAAAAGAGAATAGAAAAGGATAGCGAGAGGTAAGTTGAGTGCTTGTCCTTTAGAAGAGAGTAGAAAAATATAAATCAGCGGCATTACTCTTTGTGGGTGGTGTAAGCGCTTAATGCTTCAATTAACAAGTTGTATGGCTAGTTTCAGTTCCTTGCTTTCTTCTAGCTCTATACAAAGCCTGTAGTGAGGAAACGGACATAACACAGCACTCAATTCTCTTACTTATTCTCTACTCACAATTTATAGATTCCTGTCTCTTAAGGGTGTAAAATGTTGAATATCCCAGGTTCAGTTTGTATTCCAAAAAACCTTTCCAGTATTGTTTCTAGAATAGATTATTAATTTATAAGGATTCAAGGCTATTGGTATTTTTGTGAGACAGACTTTTCAATAAAGGAATTTTTATCAGTTCATTCATATTGTTTGTAGTTGAATGAGTTTCTTACCTCCAGTAAGGATAAAATATTATTCGCTTTAAATTTAATTTTCATTCTATCAATAGTACACAATTGATTGAAAAATGTAGAAATCAGCTTGAGAAAATTCTAGTTTGTTTTTTTTGATTTAATTTTAATCGAGAATTAGCAAAAGGTTTGTGTGTGTGAAGGTTGTAAAAATATGAGTTTTTGGAGGAGAAAGACTGGAATCTCATCGCAGTCAACAGCCAAAATCTCTAAACGGTATCAAGCTTTATAATTTTTATCAACATAAATATATTATCATTATAACATAGTAATATTTATATAACATAATATTGAATGTGTAAGTTTATTATTGAAGTATATTTCAACATTACATTAAAAGGTGTAGAGAATATTTTTCATAGAGAAGGTATATTTAATTTAATCTATTTTTTTTTTATTTCTAAAATTGTTAATCTCATTCAAATAAGTTATATTGTACTCTAGCTCTATTATTTTTTTCGTTTTTATTTCTTTGTTGTGTACTTTTTTATTTTAATTTTAATTTTTGTTTATTACTTGCGCAGATATTGTAGAATTATTGTTAATTCTTTGTAATAATATTGTAATGTCTTTTGTATTTCAATTGGCTCTAGCCTTGAAACAATTGTACAATAAATATTCTATTCTATATTGGGCAAATAGCGCTTGAAAGTTATTAGGTTTACTTGATTTGTTTGGATAGATTTTTGGATTTGCTTGATTAATATTCTAGAATGATACACCCAGTCACCAACTACATAGTTATAATCATTGAAGTTATTTAACATACTACTTGACGATTCTATATCATTCAATAGTAATAATAAGCATAATGATAAGTTTTTCAATGATGGAGACAGTTACGTTAGTACCCCTTCATCGTTCTAGCAATGTCATGTAGAACATGGTGGATCTACAATTATTTTAAGTGAGTTCCAAACCACCAAGGGACGAATTATCGCCAAATTCCTGGAAATTATTAGTTATTGATTGCAATTAAAGTCATAACTTGATGTGAATGACTCCTCGACACTTTTAAAATTAAACTCACTTCTTTTCGAGATAAATTATAGTAGGAAGTAAGTGATTCCTTGAAAAAACGAAATTAACTGCATCTTGTGTACAGGCTGCATGTTTTGCTTGGAGTAATCAAATATTTGTAAGAAGAAGCAATAATATTCAGTAGTCTCTACAAACTTTGCTGAAGGCAATCAGGGTTTGTCTCGATTTTGGAACAGTGATTTTTCACTTTTCCATCACTGCTTTTAGGCTCTTCCGCAATAACGCCAATGGCTACTCAACAACAATATACTGTAAATGCGAAATATTCAGATAATAACGTTCAGCTTGTAATAAAAAGAGCCTTCCAAATTCCAAGAAGGCTTTTAAACCTAGTGAAGAGTTTAATAACACATAAAAAGTACAAACAGCCTTACTCTCTTCTTGTATGGGTGAAGTTTTCACATCATTTCAAGTTGGCTATCTTTGCTTTGCATGGGTGTGCTGTCTATTGGAGGGTATAATATTTCTCTAAAGTTTTTACAGTCATTAAAATCATTTACCTTACGTCTTGCTGACTCTATACGCTTTATTCTTGGTAAGTGTGATAAATATATCAATTTGTTTTCTTTTCACAAACTTTTAGCTTCAAAGAAACGTCTACCAGCTCACTGCCAACAGCGAAGTCCGACCATTTTAACCCGGGATCACTCGCGGTACGGAAAGTTCCTCGAGGAAATGCGCCATTACATTTCAAATTTACCTAAGAATTGTAATTGTCATTGTTGAAAAATGCAAATTGAGGGATTAAAATGGGATTTGAACTTGTTTATTGATGTTATTCTTGAAGCGAGTGTCTAGATTTCTCTGGGAGAGCAATGAATGGGTTCGAGACTTGGACACTTAAGCGATCACTTGCGCCGTTTGATTGATTTTAACTCAGTATGAATCGACAGGAATAACTAACTATAGTTATGACTAGCTAACTAACTAACTATAGGAATAACTAACTAACTACGCGATCGCTCGCATCATAAGTTTCCATCTAACAATAAATTGAGGAATTCCATCACTTTTCCCTCGATCCCGGTGGCCTTCCCCCGCCACGTAGGATCAATGTCACTAACGTAAAGGATGGTCGGAATACCGAAGAAAGCATTTATCTAAAAATCAATGACATGGAACGAAAATATTCTTAACAAGAGCTGAAAATGTAAGTTTCAATCCAACAAAGCGAGTGATCGCGGATTAAAGAGAAGCCAAAATTTATTGATACCGTAAGACTTTTTTAACGAATTATGATGACATTGTTATCTTATAGATAGAGCTATGAGCGTTATATCATTAATAATCATTTATTAACATCATCATAAATGGTTGTTGGGCAATTTATAATGATTTATACATTTATAATTATAAAAATTCTTTTTTTTAAGATTATCACTATAATGGATAATTATATACGAAAATATGATACAGTATTCATGAGTTTAGAAATAAAACTGTATTTGAAATGGAGTCCATGAGAATCGTGAACATTTCTTATTTTAAAATTCTCTTGAAACTATCTATAAATCACTTTTGATAGAATTGTATGCTGATGAAACAGCCTAGAATCCCTAAAGAAAAATTGCTAACAATATTTGAAATAAACTGATATGAATTATGAGTAATTAGTTGAATTATCCATCTACTTAGAAGATTATTAAGGGATTGCAAGCAATGGCAATCATTTTGATAACATGGCGGAATTTGCATTATTATCATTTAACTGATGGTATGGAGCTCACCTTAAACTGCATCCATAATGGATCATAATTCACTCATCACCCACGCACAAGTCTCAGACTATGGGCTATGGGCATCATCAGCACGTAAAAAGGGATTCGAGAGATCTGTTTAGACCTCTCGAATCTCTCTCTTTTATTCTTAGTGGAGGACCGAATTCCAGACAGACAAAAATTGATTATTTAGGGTTTTCTGGTAAATGGGAAATCATAGGTATTTCATTTCCTATCGAATCTCAACAAATATTATCAAGGAAATTGTTTTAATAAAAAACATTTACTATTCTTCTCAAATCTTATTCAACATATGGGTTATAGATTAATTTTATAATTACCGTACAGTTCTATCAATTTAATTGAGGTCGAAAAATCGATGAGGTTCAAATATGCTAACAATTTCAATTTTTTCAAGTTATTTCAAGTTATCTGGAAATTAAAAATTTTTCAAATAAATGAGAATCCCGGTAAAAATATCAGATTAAGAATCAAAAACGTTCCCCAAGGTTCATAACAAGGTCTCCACCGAGTGTGTCAGCATAAATCTACTTATTACTTGGATATACATTTCAAGGTTCGACAAACCTAATCTCGGTTAAGCCCTAGAATAACATGATTAAAAGATATTAAGGGAATCGTTATACCGTACCTTTGATATTCTTTTTCACTCCAAGTTGCTAGAAATTATGACAGTTGTAAATTTGTATTAATATTCTAGTGAAATCATCAACTGCTATGTAAATTCAAATCATTGAAATGGAGAATATTTCACCAAATATTTCGTCATATCTACTTCACTGTTTGAGAGTATGACTTACTTTCTTGAATATTTATTATTTATTTATTAATTCATTTAACTAGAATATTGGGGAATACAGTGGATAAGTGATAAATAAGTAGAGGACAAGACAATGGGAACATCATTTTTCACTAACTGCTAGTTATTTTTATCCCTTGATAAACTCCAATCCCTGTTTCAAAAGCGCATTTTTCAACATTGCCGAACGCATAATTGCATTTACATTGGGAACATGAAAAACAATTATGCTACTGTAGTCCAGGATTTAAAAATTAGAATTTTGTCGTGAAAACTAGTAGAGATAAAAAATGATTTTCTGTTTATGCATGCGAAAAAAGTGCGATCTTATAGCATTGAGTTTTACATACTGTAATTATAAAAAGTTGTTTTGATACATACCGGCTTCTGGATGAGAAATGAGCCCTACCGACTACGGTGAACTGTTTTATAAAGCGTGGAAAAAAGCTGCGCATTACAAGCTCACCAACGCACTCCTACTCCATCCCCTTGCCCCTCCCCATTCAACCACCCTAGTTTGACTTTGCTAACGGGCCACACCACCCCTTCACACAAATATTGCACCTACACATGCACATGTATACACATGCACAGGGGCTGCAAGAGCTCTACCGGGTATGTCAGGGAGTGAGGAAGACTAAAATTCCACAACCATCTCACTCACTTGTTGCTGATCGGTTGACATCGCCAACTGTTGATAGGGCAGCAGTTCCATTCATAGAACCGAACAGATTTTTGAAAAAATAATAATGATTTATTATCTGATTATGACAAATAAATAAGTTTTTTTAGTAGTATTCTCAAAATTGAAGATTGAGTAGTCATTGATATGAAAGTTGATGTAATTGAATATTTCTCTTGCTAATAAGAATTTTTTTTTTAAGAATAAGAATAAGAATAAGAATTTATTCATCCTTTGGGTCACATTAGTGCAATCGGAAACGTCATTACAAACTATATCATAATATTAGGTTACAAACAGTGTATTGCAGAATAATACAATAGATTTAATTCAATTAGCAACTAGATACTTCAACAAAATGTTTGTTACAATTTATATATAATCAATGTATACTAGAAAGTAGCATCAGTCAAAAGTAGATAAAAAATTTCATACCGGTAACACAAAACAATGAAATTTTTTTCAATTATTGGCTACCTAAAATAATTATTTACTACTGAAGGAGGAAATGCCAGGAATTCAGTAATCGAATATAAAGGATTACTCACTAAAAGACTCTTCAACTTGAGTTTGAAAGTAGAAAGTGGCAGATTTCTAGCGAAACAAGGAAGCTTATTAAGAAGTTTTAATGACAAATGACTGGGATCAGTCAATATTTTCTTTAGTCGAGTATATGGCACATCTATCCTACTCTTATTTCTGGTGTTGTAGCTATGCACCTCATCTCTAAGCTGGTACTGACCAATATTCATTCTTACATTTGTTAAGAGAATTGAGACCACCATACCATACACTGTCATTACTTTCTCTTCAATGAACAGAGGTTTACAATGATCCAGGTAAGCAGCATCAGCAATAATGCGAATAGCCTTCTTCTGTAGCAGTAAAACCCTGTGAACATCTGGGGCACAACCCCACAAGGTCAAACCATACATATAAGTGCTCTGGAAGAAAGCAAAGTAACATGTCTTTAAGAAAGGCTTGGGTACGCAAGCCCTTAGCTGGTGCAGCAGATAGATGACCCGACTAAGCTTGGAACAGACATGGTCAATATGAGGACTCCATGTCAGTCTCTGGTCCAATGTTATGCCAAGAAGCCTTGCACTCCCAGCACCACTAACAATTTGCCTCAAACCAAGCACCAACATCTGGGTCTTGTCTTTATTGAGCAATAACCGATTTGCCTTGAACCAAATTGCAGCCTCATCCTGAAATCTGATCATATTCTGACCAAGAACACTGATATCTCCATCAACCGAGACTATTGATGAGTCATCAGCATAGCATACAACTTTTGAACTAATACTGAACCCAATGTCATTCATCATCACCAAGAACAACAGAGGCCCCAGAATGGATCCCTGAGGAACTCCATGGGGTACAGACAGAGAGGTTGAAAGGTTTGACTGAACACATACTGTCTGACTCCGGTCCCTCAAATAAGATCTTAAGAGGTCAAGAGCTTTGTTGCGGACACCCAAATAATCAAGCTTATTTAGCAAGATACTATGATCAACAACATCAAAAGCCTTACTCAAATCAAAAAGGACAATACCTGTGTATTTTTTGTCATCAAAGCCATCAATAACATTTGCCACCACTGAACTGACAGCATCAACAGCAGATTTCCCTCTCCTAAAGCCAAACTGTGAGTCTGCAAGCAAATCATTACACTCAAAAAACTCATAGAGTTGGCCAGCAATGACATACTCATAGATCTTACTGAAAATGGGTGGAATAGATACAGGCCTGAAATTTTTGGGTAAGTCTTTGTCTCCCTTCTTGTAAATAGGGACAGTTCTGGAATGTTTGAGCTTGGATGGAAACCTCTTATGCAAGCATTCAAACAATGAGTAAGAGGTGATAGAATAAATTCTATTGCAGCTTTTATCATTTTGCTGGAATGAGAATAAACATCTCTGCTTGCAGATGACTTCATCTTTGAGACTATATCAGCAATGTGGTGACTGGTCACCTCCCTCATTACAAATTCAGTCTGGGGTCTTGGGGAAGAACCTAAGAGCTCCTCAGCCAGCCTGTCAGAAGGCTCTATGGTCTTATGGATCTGTGACACTGAATTAACAAAATAGTGATTAAAATCTTCAGGTGAAACAGATGTTGAACTAGTTTGTATAGGTTTAGAAATTCCACGAATAACCTTCCAAGCAGCTGAACATTTATTACTGGCTGATTCAATAAAATCAGCATTGGATTTAAGCTGTGCTGCTTTCAATTCTGATTTATATAATTTTCTGATACTGAGTCAGTCCTGTCCTTTTTAAACTTATCATAGGCAATAAGTAAATAATTCTTCAAAATAGTTAAAATAGGTGAGGTTAGAAACTTCTTTCCTTTCACCATACAGGACTTTGTTCTATTAGTAACAATGGGAAAAGAGTCCAAAAACAATCCATGAAACCTGTCAAAGAATGCGTTGAAATTGAGTAATAAGTTCTGAATGAACAGCAGGAAGTTCTTGGAAATTTATTTTTCAAATATAGATACATTCCACCTAGGAATGAATGGGTGGTCTATTCATCTTTCCATGTTTATCAATGAGGGTGAATATAGAACTATGAATATTATAAGGCTCTGAAGATATATGAACTCAATTTGTTTTGTCATAAAATAACATTGTAATTTCCTAGAATCCCTTAGGGATCAACCAAATTATTATTCTCACTTTTGTAATTTGAAAAGTCGCATATGTAATACGGTTGAATTCTTACCAACATGAGTCAAATTGTCATGTCACTCAGTTCATTCTCGGGTTTTGATACAATGAACAATCATCAACTGTGATGACTACTCCAAAGGTAGAAACATTTTTTTACCCATTCCATTGCATGAAAATCTCATTCATTAAAAAAAAACAAATTGGAAAATGCACATATATACGGTATGTATTTAGAATAGTGTCATCCGTGAGTGAGCCCATATGTAGAGCTCTTGATGATGAACTTGTGAATCTAAATAAAGTTTTCTGCTGTATGAAGATGCAAACAAGAAATTGATTAATTAATTAGTAGGAATTGATCGTACACTTGAACCAATGTGAATAATAATCACTAATAATCAAAATTAGGACGTACAGCAACGGACTCTTTACTTACTATGTTAAAGATGATGAAAAACAGATGGATTCGTATTTTTGGTTATTTTGCTGTTAGCCATATCAGTATTCACTTTTTTTTTAGCTGTTAACTAAAATGAATATATGAGTTGTTGACAGCTAATTTAGAGCGTTGTAGGGTGATCATGACGTTCAGTCACTTGCGCTCGGGCTGCGCTTGGAAGGGTGACCGGTACCTATAGCATGACGTTATCTGCTATATTATAGCTCACCTAAAACTGTAGGACAACATTTTTCTATAAGTAAATTCTGAATAAAATTGAACCTCTATCCTCCAAAGAAATACTTTGAAAGCTGTGGGTTTATACATTATTCATGTACGTTTGGTCGTGGCAGCTTGGGATGGCTCTAGAAAAATCAAAAAATGAATCCTCAGTTCGATATTTATTATATTTATATTTATTATATATATTTGTTTTATTCTACTGTTTCTATTGTACTTTTAATCCGTAGACGTGATGGAGCAAAAATAAGTTCTTTAACTCTGGATCCAATATTCACTTGAAAATCATCGACTGACTAATAATTTATAGGATCTAAACTTAAAAAAAACACTTTTAAATGGAAATTAACTCACGTTATGGCGTGACGGCCGTCAGAGTGTACTGTGGGTCGTCTGACGATGCTCTAGACAACAGAGCGAAACGGCCGTCACGCCATAACGTGAGTTAATTTCCATTTAAAAGTGGTTTTTTTAAGTTTAGATTACATATTAGTGGAAACAAGATGGATCTTCAACATCATAATTTATAGGAGTTTGATTCCATCAAGCAATTCTAGTTTGGCCCCCACAATACATAAGTTACAATTCAACTGAAAACCATTGATAATCCTTTCGGGATAATTTCCAAAGTGTCTTTCATCCTATCATTCCATCATTTCCCATCTGAATTGATACTATAAAATTTATTCCACTGTCATCACTGCTATTAAAATAGCATTTTCACGAACTTACTTGAAGCAGAGTATAACAAATTTTACTGGAAATGAATGCAAAATAATCTTGTCGGTTGTTTAATGCTTTAAAATCTGGTTGTAGCCTAATTCTTTTGTTCCTGTAGAATCCACACGTTCATAGCCATCATTAAAAAGCAATTTACTTGGTCCGTGCCGCCGTGTATCGTCCAGGTTTAACAAAAGCAAATCTGCTGTGGCTGAGGCTTGGGCCCAGGTAATTGCAACAACGGGTGTGACAATCGGATTTTATCCGTTTATGCTATTGCTTCAAATATGTTTTTTAAATCACCTGTAGAGGAAATCACCAATACCTATAGTTACATTTAAAACAATATACTGTAAAATCCATCATCCAAATTAACGCCAGTTTAATATCTTAACTAGCAGGTTGCCAGATTCAATCGAATCTAAATATCTGGAACGTATAATAACCTATCTAAAAATTCAATTTTAATGTATAATTTTCTTATCCCTCTTCACTCCCTTTTTTGTTTTTTCCATCTTATTATTCTATTTTTTTCTCCTTCACGTCTTTTCTTGTACTTCTTATTTTCTATATCTTTCTCCTCCTTCTTTATCTCTTTTTTCTTCTTCTTCTTCTTCTTCTTCTCCTTCAATCCCTTACTCGTCTCCACCATTTTTTCTGTCGGCAGATAGCTGTCTATTATGTAGGATAGTTTCAAGTACTTGATGACAAGAATAAGGAATACAGTTTTGAAACTTGGGACTGAATACTAGAAAAAACTTGACGATGAGGTTTTCATGAAAATGAAGTCTTCAATAAGATAAGATGCTACGCTACAAAGAAAAGACCGATCGGATTTTTACTATAATATACTAAAGTTACTATTCTAATTTCACAGTTATAGATTTTAGATAATGTGGTTCTAGTATTCTGTACAGTATTCAAGTATCACTGAATATTGATGCTGTATTCTACTGCACTGCAAAAGTGCAAAATATTGTTCAGATTAACATTGAACAGCCATATGAGTTGATGTTTTATGGCTTATAAAGTAGTCTATTATACAATGATTTTATAAGAAAGAATCTAGACTTTTGTTTTATACTTTATTGTTACTATGAAGATGAAATATGAATTACATCGTTGGAAGAAATATCCTGCAACCTATATCATAATATACAACTCTGCAACTCTGATAATAGTGCTATATATTATAGTGATGCTCAACTGATATCAAAGTACCTACTTTATTTAATAATGCATGACTTCAACAACAATTAACATTCGTTTCCATTCACATTGAAGACTATATGAATGACTGGAAAAAATTCAGATGCTGAGGTAAAAGAAATACTGAGAATCTCCTGAGATTGATATTTTCAACCAGGGTTTTATATTATATTTCTCGTAGAGGTTCAATCGTTATTTTCTTGTTGTAGAATACACTTTGATAAAATGAGAAATCCGTTACTTGGAGAATTATTACCATACAAAACATTAGGTGTTAGGTGTTAGGTATTTACAGGTCACCAAATGGGGAATGGAACAATTTTTGTGAACTATTCAATAGGCTTTTAGAGATTACTACTACTCGTTTTACAAACGTTATTGTAGCGGGAGATTTCAATACAGACTTTGCAACACAGAATAAAATGACAGAAGATTTAAAGGATATTATATGCATGAATAACTTGGAAATAAAAGTTCATGAATATACCAGAGTCACAAGAACATCACAAACAATAATTGATAACATCCTTACTAATATAGATTACTCTAAAACAAGATTAGGCGGCTCGGAACTATCTGATCATGACTATCAAATCTTAGAGGTGGGGTTGCAAGGTCATAAATCAATTAAAAAGAGTAGAGTAATGAAAGAAATTCAACAATGTGAACAGGGGAATATCGATTGTTTGAAGCAG
This sequence comes from Conomelus anceps, assembly GCA_948455865.1. Lineage (NCBI taxonomy): Eukaryota > Metazoa > Arthropoda > Insecta > Hemiptera > Delphacidae > Conomelus > Conomelus anceps. The sequence goes on from OX418219.1 coordinate 67,292,515, forward strand.
AATCTGCTACAAGAAAACTGGAGTAGGGTTTACAATAGCAATAGTTTAAATGACAAATATGATAGTTTCATTAATATTTTAAGGTTTCATATTACTATGAGTTGTCCAGTTAAAAAAGTCCCTGTAAAGAACAAATTAGACAAGATTGAAGAGTGGATAACTGATGATATCCTTGCAGAAAGAAATAGGGTTAAAGATGCATATGATGAATTCAAACTATCTAGAAATATGTTAAGTGAAGATAATTACAAAGCTCTAAAGAAAAACTATATGAAAAAAGTGAAAAGAGCGAAATGTAAGAAAACAGCTGAAATTTTGAATAATAGTGTGTACTTTAACACAGCAGTGTGGGATGTAATAAACAAAAATAGGCAAGTAGCTCATGTAGATGCTTATACTAGTGTCCCCAGAATAATTAACGAAAATAAAAAATATATTGATGATAGTGTAGACATTTGTAATTTCTTTAACAGATATTATCAACTGGTTGCTAAGGATCTTCAAAAATCTCTTAATACAGGTATTAGTGATGCAAACATGAGGAATACTGAGGGGATTCAGAACGAATTAAAATTCCACCCAGTATGCCAAGACGAGTTGTCAAATATCATTGATAGTTTAAATAATAAAAAAACTGTAGGAATGGATGGGGTATCCAGTAAAATTCTGAAAGAATGTAAAGATCAATTGTTAGACCCTTTGATTCATCTGATCAATCATTCATTAGAACAAGGTGTTTTTCCAGATAATTTAAAAGAGGGGAAGATCTTGCCAATCTTCAAAAGTGGCGATAGAGAAAAGGTAGAAAACTATAGGCCCATTAGTATTTTAAATGTAATAAGTAAAATTTTTGAAAGAGTAGTTCTAAATAGGTTACTTCTGCACCTTCAAGAAGCTAACTTTATCTGTGATGAACAGCATGGCTTCCAGAAAGGGAGATCAACAAAAACAGCCATAGTTTCTCTAGTTGAAAAACTAATAGATATAATAGATTCAGGTGATAAAGCTACTGCAATCTTCTTAGATCTGTCAAAGGCATTTGATTGTGTTAATCATAGAACTTTATTGGAAATACTGCAAAATGTAGGTGTAAATGGGGTTGAACTGAAATGGTTTGAATCATATCTTATTGGGAGAAAACAATGTGTAGAACTAACTACAGTAGTTGGTAATAGTATAGTAAAGAATAAATCTAATAAATTAGAGGTGCAAGCTGGAGTGCCTCAGGGGTCAATACTAGGTCCATTGCTTTTTTTGTTATATGTCAACCGTTTACCTAAAGAATTAATTAGTGGTAGAGCCCTCTTATTTGCTGATGATACATCACTCATTTTCAGCAATTCCATTCTAGATAATTTAGAAATAAGTGCCCATATAGGTGTGCAGTCCATTGTCCAATTTTTAAACCAGTTGAAATTAACTATAAATAGTAAAAAATGCCAATACCTTCAATTCAAAAACAAACATAATTTAAATGAAGATAGGGCTATAAACGTGTTTGTAAACGATAATCAATTAGACCAGGAAGAAAAAATTGCATTTCTAGGAGTTACGTTGGATAGACGATTGACCTGGACTCCATACATTGAGAAAATATGTAGTAAAATTTCATCTGGGGTATTTGTCCTGCGACAGCTCGCTAGATTGAATGACAAAAAGTTACTTTTTACAGCTTACCATGGGCTCTTACTGTCACATATTAGGTATGCTATCTTAGTATGGGGTAATTCATCAAAACAGAATCTTGATAGGGTGTTTAAGATCCAAAAGAAAGCGGTTAGGTGTATAGAAAGAGTAAATAGATTAGATTCATGTAGGCCGTTGTTCAAGAGACTTGGTCTCCTAACTGTACCCTGCTTATATGTGTATGAAGCTACTTTATATGTAAAAACGAATGATATTAACCAAAATCTTGATGTACATGATTATAATACAAGAAGCCGAGGAGATTATCACTTGGTGAGTCACAATAGTAGCCTATTCAAACAAAAACCTAGTTATATTGGTAGGAAATTCTACAACAAGCTACCGCAGTTTTTGAAGAGTCTTGAAAATATAGAAATATTTAAAAATCAATTGAAGAAATATTTAGTTGATAAAGCTTTTTATAGTGTACAAGAGTTCCTTTCACATCAAAATTAAGCCTCACCTCAACTAATTGAAGTAATTATGGTATCTAGTGTATAATATTGTTGATCTGACTTGTCTTATACTCCTTAACTGGAGTCTCCAAGACGTAATCTACAAAAAAAAAAAAAAAAAAAAAAATTATGTGAAACATATAGAACATTCTAGTTTTCTGAAATGGTATTTTTTGGCATATTTGACTTGATAGTTTTGGATTGAGAGCTTACTAGTTATTTCAAAATGACTTTGCACTACTCATTCAAATTATAAAATGATTTTGATCCTTGAGTTCAAGTTATAATATTAGAGACAAGATAAAATAGTTCCTTTACCTTGAAGATCGATAAAACACGATTTGAAAAGTTTTCACACAAAAGATCAAAAACTCTTGAAATTCCTATGAATTTTTCATTGAAACTATTACCTCTCAAACGTCGAGATCATAAATATCAAAGAAAGGTCAGTAGACCTACAGAATATTTTTTTCACGCTGATAGCTTATGTGTAGTGAGAGCAATTGCTCTATTACTATAATTTATTGCTTGTTCCAAGTTGCTTTTAAAAATTGTTGTGGGTTTCTTGGGAACATTTATGATAACGGAGCTCCTCTATGATCGATCGATAGAGTGACCAATAACAGTTTCCATTAAAATGTATATTTGGAGAATCTATATACTATGTCCATTATATTGGAGAAAGTGGAAAAATATAGTATTTTCGAAGGTTAATAACCATTCTCAATGAAAGATTCTCATACCTCCTCTAGAACGACTTGTAAGAGTCAGCAATTCTTTCGGTTATGATACCTCAAAGAAGTTTGACCTGTATCATAACTATACCTTTTAGGGTCCTTGCTTTCATTGAAGACCTATAAATTTACTGCTACACTCATATTTTGTATGATCTCTACTGTTACGGGTTCTATCTCTAAAATAATGATTTAAATTAAGTAAAAATAATGCTGGCTACACTTGAAATTAACACTCGAACTTTATTTATACAAATTACTTACAACACGCACTAATCAGTTATATCACACAAAAGATATCAATCAGAAACGAATAAATCAATAATATGTTCAACTAATAATGAATTTGATATATTACTGTACAAAAAGTAATCACTAACTGTTAATAGACCGATCAAATATTTAACAAATAACTGTTCAATGATTCAGAAGTAAACGTCTCAAACAACAGTTTAAACACTTTCATAGCACAGGTCTCACCGTATTACAATAATAGCAATGAGTATTCGTTCTTGTATAAACTGTCTCAATAATACAGTCACAATTAACAGCGTTTATCACTTTAACACACTAAACATTCGTATAAACATACAGTCTGTAGTAACGCTTACTCGATTACATGGTCCGCATTAACAGAAACTGATGACTGCCACAAAATTAGAACAATAACTGACCAACAGTTTACACAAGTATCCGCTTATATAAGTTTTTATCACATTCCAAGAGGATTGATTACCATAAATTCTAGAGAATTCTTCCCCTTTTTGCGATTATTCTATAGAAATCTATTTACACAGATAATAGTTGACCAGAACATTCTCGATGACTGCATGGAAAGGGGTGAACAGGGAGGAGTAAAGAAAACGTAACACTATTCATATGTATTATCTTGCTGTGCAGAACTGACCTTTTTGAGTCGCGGCGGACGCGTTTCGAACTATGTTGTTCTTCTTCGGCGCTTGGTTGCAGACTCTGGTTGCGGAGTCTGCAACCAAGCGCCGAAGAAGAATAACATAGTTCGAAACGCGTCCGCCGCGACTCAAAAAGGTCAGTTCTGCACAGCAAGATAATACATATGAATAGTTCTACTGCAGTTCACGAAAAATGGATAACCACAACAATAAAACGTAACAGTTATCGCTTTATACGGAAGCACAATTAATTGACACAGTGCAGAACATATTTCTCTCTTCCTCCTGGCGTTTCATAACAATACTATTATGGTTTTGAAATTCATGTAATTTCTTCCTGTCCTATCCTTACTCTTTTTATTTCTTTGGATTCTGGATGATTTCTCTAAGAAAAAGTTGTTCATCCAACTTTCTATGGAGTTATGTTTCTAACTGGACAATGCTATTCCATTGGGATGAAGATGAACTGCCTTTTGGCATCGAATTATCATCTTTAACTGCCTGAAAATTTGCATTAAGACTCTAAAATTCTTGAAAGTCATAATAAGAACTTGATCTATCACAAGTTTTTCGTGTTTCCTTTGTTATTAGGGGAATACTTATCATTCTCATCCACCTATTATTCTTCTCAAAATAAAAAGGAAGGAGAAATGGATTGAATGGAAAAAGAGAAACTGTCTTTTTGAGTGATTATATCAGGAATTTATTTAAATTTCCAATGAAATTGTGAACCAAACGGGAATCAAAAAGTTTTTCCCCATTTTCAGGACTCACCCAACAGCCGACATCTGTACTTCTCTTCATTTGAATTATTCTTTCCTCACAACTCTTGGTGAGAAGTTATGCAGGTGGCATTCAAAGCTGTGTGCAATAACTATTAATTCTATACCTATTTTTATTAATATATTGTACAGCTATAAAACAGATACAGAACAATAATTATTGGAAAACAACGCGTTTTGAACACAAAAATGATAGCCATGAGACGTAGCAAGTGTCTGTTCAGTCAGATAAAGATAAGCTAAGAGCTCCTGAGCCCTCTTTGTAAAGGTTATTGATTCAATTGGCCAGCAAAAAAGACTCTGTTCTCTACTGTAAAATGATTTCCCTTTGGTATGGAACCAACCTAAAAATGTAGGTTCAACTCATCAATCATCATCATCCACCTCATAACCCACGCACAGGTATGGGACCCATGTGGGCTTCATCCCCCAAAAAATAAGAAGATTCAATCATTTTCAGGCTGCAGAAGACATTTTAATGAATTTGAATTGATTTTGTCGTTGAATGTTATTGTTTACAACAATAATTTATTGTCAACAAAGCAATAAATTCTTGGAAATATATTATTGAACATTATGTTGTTGACACTTTATTTCAATTAAATATATCATTTCTCCGACTTTTATACTGGAGGGATGCATTCCACTTCTAAAGATAAGCTTCGTCAGCCTCTCTAGTAAAAAGAGAGTGAAAATCGTTTATTTATTTGAAATACAGTGTCAGTTTTGGTATCAGATTGTTCATCAAGTATTTTGTCATGGAAAACATCACAGATTATGTTTTTATCAACATCTCATATTAATGTATGAAGGATACCGTATGGCAAATGTTGATTCATTGGAACATCAATAATAAATTTTTAGCACCTAGTTGAGTATTTTTATTTTATTTATCACATACAGTATAATGAATGAGTCGATTTGTGAGGAAAAAAGCACTGACTACTATCGCAACCTGTTTCTGGGAAAAGGCAGAAGGTGGAATGTCCGCTCATTCACTTTTGGAAAATTGCAAAATTGAGCCACACGTCTTTCCCGAATAATTAAACCCGGACCTCGAGGTTGGTGGAAAATCACTGGGGGGATATTCACTAAGTCATCACGCCCCAATCTTCGCTGCAGGTGGATCGTGGATGGGCTATAGAATGAATGCAAAAATGTTCTGTTTGCCACTTTCTGTTGGTTAATCTTGATGTATCAGCCAATCTGCATTCAGAATTTCTCTTGGGAGTTGATTATCCGAGAGAAAGCAGAACGCTATATTTCTATTAAAAGAATAGTTTGTTAATTTCAACTCATATCTATGCAAGTTTTCTACCACATAATAGTATAAGAATTGGTATACTACTTTAGTATGACACTCACTAACAACTAAGCATACGATAGTTTGAACTTCTCATTGTCCATAAGAGACAGATAAAAATAAAGATAAAATTACTTTATTTACGTAAATTAACAAAATTCCATTGAATGATTAAAAATCATATTATTAACAACACAATATATTGTTTATGAGAAAAAGCTTGGATATTAACAATGAGATTTTATGTGAAGCATTTACGTAATAAGGGCGCATTCTGGACAAAAACTCGTCCATTCAAACTCAACCTTGATAACTTCGAACTGTGAGACTATATAATTAGTATTTAAGTAGAATAAAATTTTAATACAAATTGAAAAAGTTTTGACAGAGAGAGAAAGAATGAGAGAGAGTGTGAGCGTTGTTCTTCTAATAATTTTGTTGAGAACAAATCTACAAAAATAGAACAAATCTTATTTCTATTTTTATTTCTTGGAGTGTTGATTAGAGCTTGATTATTGCTCGATAATTATAATAATTTATGTTTCAAAATTATGTAATCTATGAAAATCTGAAATCAATCATTACTTTTATTACTAATTATTGCAGCACTTATTATGAACTCTCAACTCATTTTTTTTTTTTTTGCTGATGATGCTTGTGCGTGTGTAATTGGATGAACAATTACAGGAAATATTTAAGGCTGAACGTGAATTAAACTAGAAACTTTGAAATAAAATATATTGCCTAGACAGAGGTACTGACAAGAGCGCGATTTCTATAAAAGGTGTGATGTCTAAAGGATAATGCAGTAAAAATTGAGCAATTTGTGATGAGAAAGTGCAATTTTGATTTTCAACTAAGTTAATATTTTCCTTGGACCCCTTTATTGCCTCAACTCTCTACTCCGGGACTTGCGAGTTCGACTGTTATAGGCGACACCGTTGAATTACCACAATGCATTATTATTTGGACCCAGTGATAGAACGTTTTTGGAATAAATCAGCCATACTGACAAAATCTTCTAATCCCAGGCATTAAACCCGCAATCGAATTAAATTTCAGCATTCGGTTTCGCTACGTGGAGAATGTTTGTTCTTGTTCTTTTTTTACACTATAGTTGACACGTGGAAAGATAGAAAAGTGGGAGTCCAGTAGGAGAGTTTATTCAAAGTACCATTAGTGAATGGTACCATATTCATCCCTCCAAAAACTAATCCTAAGTCCCTCAGTAAATCAGGCTATAAAATCAGACTCGAAATAAATTTATGAGTTGCTGTTAATGTGTAGATGATTATTTAACGACTCTTTCAACAGACTTTTGGTGACTAATTTTAAAAAATTACAGCTACTCCTGAAACATTTTTACCAATTTTTTATTGAGGCTACAGTCCATTTTGTATTTCTGTCAATTTTTAGCAACTCATACACATTAATTTATCAGCATTCTTTATTTTAACAGAAGCTTATCATAGATAGATCAGGCTTAGAGTATGTTGAGTATTTTAAATGATATGAAAAAGGTTCTTAAAGTAACGATGATTTAGCCGATGAGAAGCATTTTTGGTTGATTCTGTTGCTGATTATTTAATGATTCTTCAAACATCTTTTGGGAAGCTATTTGTAGTTTCAAAAATTGTAGCTACTCCTACTCCCAATATATTTTTGTTCGTTTTGTATTTATTTATAAACCATCGTCCATGTTTGTTTGTGTTAATTAAGTATAGGAATTTGTCCATTTAATCAACTCATGAATTATTCATGGCCATTTTATAAAGGTTCAAAGCCAGCGCATAATGAATTAAATGTTGTAAATACATTCATCAACAACTGATGAAGCAAAAACGGCAACTGGAGTTCAACGGCATCAAAAATGAATGGATATTATTAAACTTTGGGAAAACATTCAAACTCAGTTGACGTTATTCTTATCAGTGTCTTTGACCTGATCTGTGAACATTGAGTGCTCCTAAGATTGTTGTTTCTTGGTTGAAATCAGGGAGACAGAGAACTTACAACTAGAAAACATCAGAAGAACATCATTTAATTACAAAGTTATATATTTAGATTTTAGATTGAAAGATTATGAATTTAATCACGAAGGAACTTGAACTCCAAATTTTACACAGTATTGTCTAGTTATTTATAGATCAATTTTTAACAAAAGTGTCTACTATTCATAAAAAATTATCACGATTTGTGAAGTGCACCTAGAATAGTTTTTGCTTCGGTCACATCCATAAAAAATAATAATATAAAGCCAACAAGACGTCAATTCAAAATAAGCGTAGTGTTTTCTGACACTTTTCTCAACAGCTCTCTCTCACTCCTCCCCCCACGACTTATTAATCTGCATTCCTATCTTTAATTGACTCTTATAATTTCCTTGAATATAGTTATTGAATTGCGATCTTTCCTAGAAGCGCAAAAGACTAGATTTTCCATGAGCAGCGACTCACCAAACTGGTAAAAGCAGATATGTTTTTTCAAGTGGTAACGTAACTTTAAAGCAGATCCTATACTTCACAAGTATAGGGAATAATTAATAATAATTATTATTATTGTTATTATTATTATTATTATTATTATTATTATTATTGCCGACCTCGCAGCCTAATGGCTGACATTAAGAGTACATACGGATCATTGATCAAGTATGTACCCACTAAATATTGTAAAAGTAGTTTCCTAATATTGTTTCTTAAGCTGCTAAGGTGTTCATATACATTTAGTCACACAATTACTATACAGTTACATTTTTGTGTTTTCTGTGTTTACAGTTAGTGTTTTTATCTCACTTTTCTCCCTTTATCATTACTATACCATATACACTAATTTTTTCTAGCCTACTATCATCACTATATTTATTATTTTTATTATTATTATCATTGGTGACAAAATTAGAACTCTCTACAGATGATAAATACGAACAATCATCATCAACAGCTATTCAACAAAAACAATGCTCAATTTTATTGGAATGATAGTGTGGTGATTAGGGCTTTAGTAGTGAGAATAAATTAGGCTTAAAAAATGATATCACTTCATATTCAGAGTAAGAGTGGTTGGAATGTGGGTGCTCTATGGTAATTTTTAATGGTAATTTTAAAAGATTTCGAAATCAATAAAGGCTGCTTCTATATGACAGTTTGTAAAATAATTGTCAGTCATTACAAACTAACTTGTAATTTTTAAGTTGTTTCTGATACACTAATATTTGAATTTCAAGATCCTGCACAGCTTACTTATCTTCATCAATATTTAACAAGCTTCTCATTCAATAATTTTTGTATTGAATATAAATTCTGAGCGTTTTATAATTAATTCTCTCTACTTTCAAACATTTTCTAGGATTCAGACATCTCTCCTAACCGTGTTTACACAACTAACATGCATTTTTGTACTTGAATATCGTAATCCTTATATGGAAATTACGCATATTCTCCCAGAATACACTGACTATCAACAATCAACTTCTTTGTTGTCGATTGTTTTATGGTTGGAATTATAAGTTGCTGGAATAGAGAGGGATGGAGGACGTCATTTGGCTGTGAAGTCGCCCTTAATAAGCCTGTCAAGAGCAGAGTGGCACAGCTGAGCGTGACTGGACTTGTTACCTGCCTCCAAGCCATATAATTAACCAAGGATAAGGAACACTTCTCCATTTCCCCACCCAACATTGGCTCAAGTTGATTAAAGGGGCATGCGCGTTCAAATGATTAAATTAGTTTTCAAACATAAATTGCCAAACGACAGCAAAAAGGTACAACTTTTCAATAAATCACTGCATTTATATTTTCTACAGTTTCCTACAAAAACATTTTTAGATTGAACCTGTTGATGCTTATCCATGGATTTCTACCGAGCCGTACTAGGAATTTAACATTAATCCACTGAAATCATGAAATTCAGTTCTCATTGAAATAATTGACAATCTAATATTAAAACTGACACTGTATTTAACTTTTATATATTGTTTTACTCACTTATTTGGTGATGCTTGAGGGATGCATTTCACTTCTGAAAAGAAGCTTCGTCAGTCTCTTTTCGAAGCTTCTTTTCAGAAGTGAAATGCATCCCTCAAGCATCTCCAATATAAAATTGAGTAAAACAGTATATAAAAGTGAAATACAGTGTCAGTTTTAATATTAGATTGTTCATTAAGTATTTCGTTATGGAAAACATCACAGAAATAATTAAACTAATGAAATAAATAAATAAATAAATAGATACCATAATAGTACTCATTTCCATTTTTGAAATCTCCGTCAATTTAAATGACATTAACTCAACTATTTAATAATGAAATAATAATTGGTTAAATAATAATAGTTTTATAAATTTTTTTTTTATCTGACATGTACATGAGCATGAACTATTGGCTAAAACCACCTCCAAACCTAGAGACCGCCTGGAACTGTTTATCACATTACTTCAGAACGGCCTTTCATTCCTTTAGCTTATTCAAGCCACCCTGCTGCATCAAGATCTCTCTTCTTGGTCTGTAGTATGGTGATTATATAGTTAGCCATCTTCACCCATTGCTGCTTGCCTTGGAGCATAACAGAAACAACGTTTTCTGGGGACAACCAACCCAGTTCTGCCTGCACTCCTTCTCTGAGGTCTTCCCACCTGCTCAGTGGCGTAACTAGAGTTGACTTATGGGGGGGGGGGTTTACCTCCCCCCGGTCAACCACTCTTACATATTACTCTCATCAAAAAAATCTCAGAATATAGATATAATATATATTATACAATAATCATGTAGGGTAAAGGAACCAGAAGCTGACGACCCCCCCCCCCCCCCCGCCAAGCTGACACATCTTCATATTTTTTCTTATTATTAAGGCCATAGTGGGTAGTTTTGAAATTCAAACCATTGAGAATTAAACTGGTATTTTGTGCATAAACTGGTACCATCGAGTCATGTGCTAGGCATCATTTTTGATGGGGAAAAATACTTTGAGGATAAGCTGTCAGACAAGAATCCTTTATTTCTAGGTGGAATTCTTTAGGATTATCGAAGTAAGAGTGTTTGAAAATCTCAAAGTACTGTCAAAATAATCATTATTTAAAATTAACTAATGCTTAGAATTCTAGAGCTTGAATATAATTGATTATACCCTGAGTTCACCTATTAGGGGATGATTTTCATATTCTATGTTAATTGGGGGGATGTCAACGTATTAAGTATATTTTTCAGCACATACACAAGTAGCTGACATGGTATGTCAGCCACTGGGGACCATGTCTGAAATTTTATTTGAAATTATTGTTGATATCTCCAGTATGTATAGGCTAGTATATGTTTTATATGTATGATTACCATTTGATATACTGTATATGAAATCAAATTAGCTCATTCCTTACCTGATACGTATATCAGCTACTGGAGGAGACAAAAAATAGGGGTGTCAGCTATTGGTATAGATGTCAAGTGATTTTAAAATCTAAATTAAATTTGTATCGAAATTTATTCCAAATTCAATTAGCCCTTTAAATGACTTGAATGATTTTTTTTCAAATTTAAATACTTTATTCACTTGAATAAAAATATTAAAAACATAGAATACAATAAAATTTTAAGTGCATTTTTCATTAGGCTATAGCCTGTGTGGAGGAATGGTTTGTCTCTCAACATCAGAAATTATACAGTAAATAAGAAAAGACAATAACAATATCTTATAAAATAGAACTAAAATGCTGCTGCTATGAACTAATGCCAGTTATATATACTATACAATAATATAATTATGAAGAAAAAATACATAAAAAAGATATATTCTGAATTTTTTTTTTTATTAATTCAGAGAATAGTTCCAAAGTTAATAGATAATATTCATGAATTGACTTACTAAGGAGGTGTCAGCTACAGGTTCCTTTACATTAGCTTCAAATTAAATAAATAATCTTTCTAATTTTTACTTTTTCTAATTGATTTTTAACAATTTTTTTAAATTTCTTCCAAGCAATGGAGGGGGTTACGACCCCCAAAACCCCCCCCTCGTTACGCCTATGCACCTGCTACACAGAAAGAAGGTGTGTTCAACATCATAATAATAATATTATTTAACATAATAAATAATAATAATAATAATAATTTATTTATTTCAATAAAGCACACAACAAACAGAAATTATACAATGCAATACTACTTTGATCAAGTGACTTTGTCCTTTGTCAGTGCAGCAGAACAGCAGGAAGCCTTGGTATGCAGCACGGGGGTGGATGTCAGTAAAAATTAATTTTTGGGCAGTGCCCTCAATTGTCTTCTGAAATTAGCAGCAATCTCATAATATAATCTCATAAAATAATAATAATAATTACAATAATAATAATTATAATAATAATAATTATAATAATAATAATTATAATAATAATAATTATAATAATAATAATAATAATAATAAATTTTAATCAAGAATAATTAGTAATTCAAAAATTGAAATGAGTATATATTTATTTTTTGTTGACACGGCTACATGTCTTTGAAATAGGTGTTCGTAATTTTCATTTGAAAAACTGTTTCTCCAAATTGTGGTGATTTTAATATCGAAAGCTATCAATCGATGCGTTCTGGCAACGTTGCACTTGTTAGATAACTATAAACTGATGGACTGTGTATGCTGCATGCTGCAAATATAGGCTGTTGTGTGATCTGACCAATTCAGCTATTAAAATAGCTCCAGTTCAAACAACAAAAACAATTTAGAGGAAAAACGTTTCCTCTATTTTTTGCTGAATTTCTTATAATTATTGTATATAAATAGTACTGAGAGAACTCGCGGCTAGCACACAAGTTCAACTTACGCTAGTCGTGCACCCAAATATTATTATAAATATATATTGTTTTATCTATGATACATTTATTTCACTATACTGTACTTACACAATATGTTAATCTTTAAAATATAATAATAACATACAGTTTTTATTTATTGTTGAAGTGCTTGTGATTATTATTATTATTTGCATTGTATTTTTAAGGTGCAATAAAATTTGATTTGATTATAATTTAAAACCAAATCTGCTTGTAATGAGAATAAAATCAAGCTGTTCAGTTTTTGAGTGAAAATTCGCCATGACACTAGAAATTAACCTAAAAATATTTGGACTTAATGAAATGTTGTGATAGTTACAGTTTTTGACTTCAAGCATGTTGTTCCTTCACATTCTATTTTTATTCTTTTTCCTATTTATTTTTCATTCATCCAGCCTGAATGAATAAATAAATAAGTGAAATATCAAATTGAGAAATTTCTAAACAAGAAAATTATCATTTAAATTGACGGAAATTTCAAAAATTGAAATGAAATGAAATCAATTAAATAGTATCTATTTATTTTTCAATAGTTTGTTTTCATAAGTTTGCTTTAATGGTCCTTAAATTAATATGGATAAACTCTGAGATAAGTTGCCATAGAAAGTTGATGTTTCATTGATGTTTTAAAGTCCCTAATAACATAATATTCAACTTTTTATGTGAGATCAACGACTTCCAGTCAATTTTTGTTAAGAATAAGTAATATTTTACTAACTCTCTAGGCCAAACATTTTCGAATCATGGAAATTCATTTTCAAAGGCATTTGAAAAGACTTAATTGACTGCAAGTCGTCGAATTCACCTAGAAGTTAATATTAACAATGCAGTTGGTCATAAAACATAATATTTTAATGTTGAAAACCCATCTTGTTTCCACTAATATGTAATATAAACTTGAAAAAACACTTTTAAGTGAAAACTAGCTCACGTCGTCTGATGATGCTCTTGACAACAGAGTGAAACGGCCGTCACGCCATAACGTGAGTTAATTTCCACTTAAGTTTTTTTTTAATATTATATTACATAATATTTATTAATTTCGAATTCCCCAAAGTGCTATCAACTATACTGAATACTTCCGCAATGGCGAATATTGACAACAGCGTTGAATATAGCTGATGGAAATCGATGGACGCTACTGCAGAAAAATATTTAATCACTGCCGGGAATCGAACTTTGGGGAGTTCGAAGTTAATAAATTATTTTCTGTATATTTGGCAGTTTGCAAAATTGTCTTTTTCTTCAAATCCTACTCTCTAATAACATTGTGTTACAAGTTTTCAAGTATAATTTTGATTTCTGATTACCTCGCCTCACGGCAAGCTGAGCTGAAACCTTACTCCTCGATTCTGAAGACGATTTATTTAAATAGGAGCTATGAAGTCGCACCACAATTTTCCATTAGAGCCCGCTGTGAGGTGAACTACGCCAGTCACCCCTCCAGGCTCACAACCCTCCAAGCACTTGGTCTCAACACAAAAACAGAGCAGCGTCTCTTTGAGCGACGCTTAGGGATGAATGTACTGGCTCAATGCAGGGCCCAGTCGTCTATAAAGCGTGGAAATCGGTGAGGGGGACTGATTCCATTTAGCTGATACAAGGCTGTAATTAATTTATCATCGGTCTTTGACTGTGGAACGGGTCAACAAGTTGAAAATGACCGTACCATTATTCCTTCACTTGTATATGATTGGTGTAGGTCAGAGAATCTCACTAAGATACAAAATAAAAAATACATTTCCTATTTAAAATTTTCATAATCCCTCTACTCACATTACAGCACAGACATAGAATATATTTTTTCTTAACATTTTATGGTAAATTCAACGACTTTTGGAGTCAATTTTAATTGTGAATAAATAATATTTCTACTCACGTAGGCCAAACGTTTTCGAATCTTGGAGATTCATTTTCAAAAATGAAAAGTTTGTCCTACGTGAGTGGAAATATTATTTATTCACAATTAAAATTGACTGCAAGTCGTTGAATTTGTCATAAGAAGTTAATATTAGCAACGCAGATCGTTATGAACAAGAAATCCAAGAATATTCTCTTCTAGAAGGTTCAAAATCCCCTCTCACACATTACAGCACAAACAAATTCATTCAACATTTTGTCAAGAGTAAGTTGAAACCTCAAATTAAACCTTACTCTTTTATACCCCTCAAACACTACTTGTACATGACATTCGCGATTTGACTATTATGGATAAATTATATTAATGTCATTTACATCAGTTCAATTCATGATAATTATTCAAAAATGACATAAAATTATAAATCAATAAAAGTTTATTTCAAAATATACAAGTCGGTATAAATATAATCATAGAATGATGGAGAATCAAATTAAGTATTGTATAAGTAATGATAGAAAATAGACTTCGATAGTGAATTCAACACTTACTCATTTGTGATTTTACAGCGGGAAGTGATTTTACAGCAAAGAACAGTGTCTCTTTTGCTGGCCAATCCAATCGGTCACCCTTACAAAGAGTGCCTAGAAGAACGCAGATCTATCTGATTGAACAGATACCTGCTATGGCTTACGGCTATCACTTCCCAAATGATAAAGTAATAAATTATGGTAACTACTATATATGCGAATGGTGATAGTTATTGTATGCTTATAATTATTGTAGATATGACTTGTCTTATACTCCTCAACCGGTGTCTCTAAGACATAATCTACAAGATTCTTTAAACAGTTGATTCATTCAGAAATCAAAGAGGATTTCAATTCAATTGAACATTCAATAAAGTTTATTTTAAATGAGCTCAACAGGTTTAAAAATGAATCGCTTGAAAAATGAACATCTTAAAAATGAAAATAGTGCATTAATAGAAAATTAGAATCTAAAATTCGAAGATTCTAAAATACAAGAATATACCCGTAGGGGGAATTTTTTCCGTAGTTGGATCACCAAAATGTGTACATTTAAGCTGTTTTTTTAATTTTCAATTCCATTTCTTTAGTCTATTGACTTGAATTATTGTTTAGACATTTATGCGTTATATCTATTTGATAGGAATTGAAGATCTATATCTATTCGATATGATAAAGAATTGAAGAATATACTAGATGAAATCAGTAACAGGTAAGGGGGGGACGCGATTTCCCCCAATTTTCTATATGGTAAAGAATTGAAGAATACACTAGATAAAATCAGTAACAGGTAAGGGGCTGGCATGGACGGAAAGATACACTAGATACAACACGCTAAAATTTAGGTAATATTATAATAGTATTATGGATGAAGGAAACACTAGATATAACCCTAATAAACATAATAAGCATAATAATAAATTCGTGACTTTAAAAAAAATATATATTCTCAATCAAACTAAATCCAATGTTGTTTAGGCTTGAACGGGAATTTTCGGGAACAATTTTTGCCTACTAATATAAAAATAAATTGAAAAAAACATCAAATTAAGTTACTTGAATCGAAACTTTCTTGGAATAGAAAATAATAGAATTGGAGGATCTAATGAATGTAATATGAAATTTATCTCCATTCAATTTTGTGACCGCTAACATCAGTTATCTACCAGAAAAGAAAAACTCCAAAACAGATTCCCAGGCAGTGGCGTACCGATAATGGAGCGAGTGGAGCAGTCGCTCCAGGGCGCAAGGCTCTGAGGGGCACACCGTTCTTGAGAGAAAATTACCTTTTACTTACAAAAAAATGTATCACTATAATGAAGACCAAAAGGGTGAAATGCAACACAATTTGAAAAAACCGTATGTAAACATCGCTGCGCATGACTAAAAGGAAAATTCATGTCAAATTTAAAATAAATCGGTTCATGCGTTCAACCGTAAATGTGTTACAACCAGCCAGAATGCAAAACGGTCGAGTCAAAAGTAGCAAATAGTCGAAAGTAGCAAAGCCAAAACAATTTAAATTGGGTGGCAAAAGGTATAACAAATTCAAGTAATTGAATGCGAATACTTTGAATTTATTCTGAAAAAATGAATCCACAAGAAGTTCAATGGTTTTTATATTAAGAACATACAAATACTTCACTTATGAATCCTATTTCCAAAATATAAAAAAATTTCATTATGATGACTTGCAAAATGCGAAAAAATAACTGCAAATAAATTTATAGAAAAGTGAAAAAATCCAAAACAAGTTGTTTGGAAATTGATAAGAGCAGAATCTGGCCTGGCGAAAAATCATTCCTTGGAGATTCGCATCTCTAACAAATACGGCATAGTTAGAGGCGGAAAAAAAGCCACTGGTTCATTAAATGACCACTGTATTAATATCAGCCCAATCGGGTGGTTGAGTGTAAGACTGATTTTTTTAGTTGTGGGGGGGGGGCGGCATCGTTAGACACTTCCGCTCCAGGGCGCTTAAAACCTCGGTACGCCACTGTTCCCAGGCAAGACCGGATAAAATGCTATAGCAAATAAAAAAGAAGGCGAGAGACGCACGTTCCCCTGTTTCCTCCACCCTGACTGTTTGCGTAGTCTACACTATAGTTAAATATAGGCTGATCACAGAGATAGTTCACCATGTTTTAAACATTTTAAGTTTAATTGGTACAGATGGCTTTCATGTACTTGAATGGCTGTTCACATTTCGTCTCACAATAGTTATTATTTAGAAAGAGCCAGAGGGCTAAAGTACAGGGGTATGTGCCTTCCCCCTTCAAACTGATCGCGAGTACAGTCCTATTCATTTTAGAGAAGCAGTTCAACATTTATTTATATTTCACAAAAGTATGCACTTCGAAGAGCATTATTTTGATAATTTATTGGGTTAACAAAAATTCAAGTGAATAGGTTTAATATCTTGACATTATATTTTAAAATTAATTTATTTTATATTGAAGCTTATTACTATTATAACCATTACAGCCAGGCCCAGTGGCGTAACGTACACCCCCGCAGACCCCGCGGCGCGGGGGGGCCCGGGCTATAAGGGGGCCCGGAATGAAAATATATTTTTTCAAGAAATGGCCCGTGCCCAGACTGAAATATATATATATTTTCAAAAGAAATAAAACTGAAACACTGAAGAAAGAAAGAATGAATTAGCTAAATATTGTCAGGTCGATGCTTATTGTTTAATTTATCAATTCGCAGATAGCTTTAGTGAAGGAAATCAGAAGCAGGATGTTGTGACTTCAGGAATGGAGACATACCGAGGACAAAACACTCTTCAAACAAACTTATCTAGTCTGTTATAAATCATGACGGCTATGTCTACACAGTGCAAATATTACAGGAAATTAACTTAATGTTATTTTGCCCTCTTAATCCTCAATGTATATTAGCATATACGAAGTAATGGAAAGTGGGGGGTTGTGTAGAAATCAAAGTCAATGTTTTTCATCATACAGTATTTTGAATTCAGTCTCTTGAATCGTCCAGTTGGGTGCATGCAAGCCTACAAGTGTCCGGTAAATTGGCTAAGTGTGAACCGTATGTATGTATATTAATTGAGTTCGTGATGGTGCGTGAGTTTTATTATTTGGAGTGCCAATTTTTTCATTTCTATTCTATTTTTCAACATGCTGCGTTCAAGGTATTGTGATGTTGTTCGGTCATGTTTTAATTATTTCTATTTTTTCATCGACTAGTACATTTTTAAACAATGTTCAGAAGGAATATTAATTATTTATACCCTTGATTGATACGTCGGATAAATTACGTGAATATTGTATAAGTATATAAATAATAGTTTTGGTTTAATTGTGTTAGTTCTCTCAACGCAGTTGAATTTTTTTCTCATAATAGGATCAAGTACTGTATCAGTAGTTTACTCTCTTCTGCCTCTTAAGAATAAATTTCTTAAATTTTTTCTCTCCTCCTGACTTAGTAATTTCGCGGTAATTTAGATAAAATTCCTTTTTATTAAAAATTGAACCTGTGTCCGTGTCTGCAAACGAGGCGAATTCTGAGAGAACACATTTTCTGGGAAAAGGAGCGAAGGTGCTAACAAGGAGGATGTGAATTTGGGTCTTATGTAAGACATCAATTTCAAGGTTTCTAGGTTTCAAGATTAATTATTTATAAATCAACTATCTCCATCTTTCAGGAGCCCGTAGGCTACAGCCAAAATCATTAGACTAGCCCCCCCTGAAACATGATTGAATTTTAAAATTTAATAGATAAAAAGGTGTTTAGTTCTTACATAATTATAACTGCAAAAAAAATAATAATGCAAGTTTTTCAGGGAGGGGTGGCAAGGGTGAGGAGGGATATTTATATGATTTCGAAGAGAGGGGCCCGGAAAATCGGTTGCGGGGGGGCCCAATTGGAAAACGTTACGCCACTGGTCTGGTCTATTAAAATTCAAAGATATTGAAGAATTTGAATAGACCAATCAGACTCCACCAGTAACATTTACCAGTAAATGAGAAGGCTCCCATAAACTCAACCAATAATCTACTTTTCAACCTGATTTTACAAATTGTTTGGGGGGGGGGGCGGCTTGAAAACGCTTTTGGCACAAAATGGGCAATCAAGAAGTGGAAGGGCGACGACTGTATTACTAGTAACAATACTATTTGATCTAAAACTGTTATTTTTCTAAGAAAAATTTTGAAAATCCAAAAATATATAGTTTTAAAAACTACAATAATTATTATAGTTATTGTCGATTAGGACAATATTGTCGATTTGAGAGCGTTAATATGGTAACATCAGCTGATGAACCGGGTCCACTTTGATTCGGTCTCCTGTAAACAAAAACAGTCCCAGTAATACCAACTAGAACCACATGATAATCAAGTTGGCATTGCTACCAGTTACCGGCTTTCATAATCAGCTGACTGCCTCCATTTTCTTCAACGTCATCCGCAAACCTCAAACCTTCATCAGTTGATGTCTAGCACTGATAGAGAGAAGAGCTGTTTTGTGCTCCAGTAGATTTTTCAACACACATCACTGGAATGTTACCTCGAATTTGCTATTTAAACAGTGCCTACTGATTAAATACTGAAGTGCTCAAATGATTTAGTGATGAATAAATGGAAAATCAATTCTGGATATCTTTCACAAGGTAAGCAGTTTCATATCAATTTTTGCAATTTAGTCTATTTTAAGACACCCTTAAATACCATAGTTTCTTAATTGCATAGCTTTGCTCCATTATTTTGAAGTGAGAAATAACTAAAATGAAATGGCTAAAATTTAACCTAAAAAGTTCATCATCACTAACTCTTTGAAATCTGTCTAGTCATTTTCAGTTACCAACTCTAATTCAATAACTATGTTTCAATACTCGGGTAGGGTAAACTCTACTAGTTTTCCCCTTTATTAACTTATTTCAAAGCCAAGCTAAGAAACTATTTAATAACTACAGTTTTTAATATAAAAACCAAGAAAGAATTGTTATTCATTTTTAGGTAGACTTCTCGCTATTCATTATTATACATTGACCTTGACTACAGTACCAATTTATTTTATAGATCATTAGAATTTATAAATTTTATTGGGACATTCTCAGTGAACATGCATTTTCTCATTTTGTTGGTTTTAATCTACCAATGCTGCTTGATTTCAAATTTCTCATGAATTTATTTTTATTATTGCTTCTATTTTCCCTTGGACATTATTTTCCAGACAGTGTGCTTCAAAAGTCAATCTTAAAACTATCCATCAATTCAAACGTCCTTCAAAAATCAAAAGCAGAGAATTTAAATTGTTTTTGACTGAAAAAAGAAATAATTCATTGTTTGAAAAATAAGTTCAGAACTGGTCGTCGCCTACATTATAATTATTATAAATTGATAGTGATATTATATAATCAAATTAAAATTAGTTATCACACTAGTAGCCTCTTAGTGGAATTTCAATGAGCTTTTATATCATGATGATCATCCAAGTAACTAGTAACTATATTGATAAACCTCTTATTAGAACTTGTATGCATACTGGGCTAATTTAATTTTATGATTTCAAGAAATGTTTCTTACAAGCCAGCAGCTACCGTACTGATTTGAACCATGATCTACCAATAATTGATTCAAACTATTCCAATCCTTATAGATAATTAATCCATATTCTTTTCAATGAGAAAATGTTTTTCAGTCTCATTTAATTATTATCTTTAATCTCTGTCCTTTTGCTCAAACTCCACTTACTCACTACTCAAATATATACACATCCCACTTGCAATTTGACATGTTCAGTGACTATAGATAGGCCTACTGTACTAATCCAACATTTTCTCAAAATTATGTTGCTGCAACCCAAATTGACCAATTTCTTTGATTATTTCACAATTATTTTTAGGATATTATAAAATTGGGTTCCACTATTTGACGTCGTTTCAGGCATTGCTGAATATAGTTAGCAAGATTATTAACTTGAAGCTAGTTTGTAAAATATTTTTTCAAGTTTGGTTTCTCAGACGTTTAGTAAATTATTCAGTAGCTATTGATTCATTAGCGGCCCTAAGGCTTGTTTCACACACACCCGGCAGTCGGGTAACTGGTGTTGTTTGCCCAGCTGTACGAACATTGCATTATATGGGACTATGTAATCATACCGGATAAACAATAATGGTTACCTAACTGCTGGGTATGTGTGAAACAAGCCTTAGGGCCTCTAATGAATCAATAGCTTTTGAATGATTTTCTAAACGACTAAGAAACCAGGCATGAACCATATATTAAATTGATTATGATGTTATTTCCATGCCAGTGAATCGAAATGACTCATTCCAAATTCAATTCCATTGGATCACCAATTAATTCTAATATATACTAATGATAGTCTTATTGGGATTGAATAGGAAATTTTAATTCATTCCAAGTATCCTCCAACATTATTCTCAAGGGCAGAGATTGTTCATTGATATACTTGACGAATGAAGTGGCTGTTTTACCCTATCAAAATTTCAATATAATTATTGTTGGAGCCGTATTGATACTGGTTTATTTTGTATGGCTTTCCATTTTTAAGAACAAGTATTTCTGAGTTTTCAACTATATCCAGCAAAACATATGATGCAGTATCAGTATATTAGGACACATTGTTTAATGCTCAAGATACTTGATCTTAATCAACATCATCACTTCAAACACATTCTATAGTCAATTGAATATTGCCAGCACATATCAATTTCCAATCAACTTTGCAAACTTTTATCAATGTAACACCACCACATATTTTGATATAATTGAAGCAATCAACACACCTCCAAATTTGTAATAGCTTAACTGAACTATTTTTTTTTCAACAGGATGACTGATCAGTTCAACCTACTTCAAGAAGGAGATATGAAAAGACTCAACTTCACGGTAACCTCTTCAGTAGGTCAAGATGGTGGAGTACAAACTGGCCAGGACGTGAAACTGGAGATTTGGTATTATGTATCTTGCTTTTATAGTCAGTTAGGTTAGAAGTTTCCCACCATTCTCCTGCATATGCTAGGAGGTTTACAGTTGTTAGTCAAGTACCACACTCTTCAACCATGCTCTTGGATTGTGCCACAAAGTCATATTTGTGGCTTCGATGGCAGGGTCTGCATCTGAGAGTCCATGTCTCTCTTGTAGAGTTCATGACCGCAGTTGTCAGATAACGCTGCTATACGTCCGTCTTATGATGGAGTGGTACTGTTTATTGTAGCTGGTGGGATGTGTTATGAGGCTAACAATCGTGAATGGAGATTTGTTGGGTTGTAGGGCATTTGCAGTTGTTAATCATGTATCACACTTTCTATCCGGGCTCTTGATTTGTGCCATGACATAATCTTATCGCGCTTGATGGTTTTTTGGCTGGGTTCAGTGGCTCTAACGGATGCTTCGAGAGTCTCTCTCCTCGCTAAGGCCTTGTGACTACTTGTTAGTTTCACAAGGAGAACAGGGTGCACTGCTCAGTCGCCACAACCATTTTATTATGGTGTGGTACATTTCATTGCAGCTGGTGGGTTGATATAAGGCTAACAAATGTAAATAGGGATTTGCTGTTAGGTCCCTGTCAGGATTCTCATGTCACATTCATTGTGCATGGACTGTGTTACCCTGTGATCAAGAGATGCCGGTTGCCAGGTGAAAACCCTGGAGTAATGATGTCTCCGACATATGTTGAGTGCAGGTGTTAGCACCTTTATGTTTGGTAATTGTGATAAGAGATTAGATTAGACATTGATTATGCAAAAATTGTGGGAGTGGCTCTCACTTTAGCTTCGTCGGCTACTGGCTTTGTGCTTAGAGCTTATGCCGTATTTACTGTTGCCAGTGAAAATGCCATACTCCAACACACTGAGAATAGAGTTCACTAAATCAAATCATTTATATATCCTCCTCAACAAAAATAGAAACATGAAAATATAAAAAATACATCTGAATAATATAAAATAAAATTGCACTAAATCAACAAATATATAACTAGTTTATATGGTATTTATATACCAGTTTCAAAAGTACAAATCATGATTTGAAAGAATCAAAAAATTTTCTGGGGCTCTTATACACATGCTAGGAAGTGGAAATATGTGATACTATTTATCAATTGCTTAGAGGCGCTTGCCTACAGATGGTAGGAATGCAAATATTTGAAACTATTTATTGATAGATTATTGGCGCTTGCCTACAGATGTAGGAGTGCAAAAATATTTGATACTATTTATTGATAGATTATTGGCGCTTGCCTACAGATGTAGGAGTGCAAAAATATTTGATACTATTTATTGATAGATTATTGGCACTTGCCTACAGACGTAGGGGTGCAAAAATATTTGATACTATTTATTGATAGACTATTGGCGCTTGCCTACAGATGTAGGAGTGCAAAAGTATTTGATACTATTTATTGATAGATTATTGGCGCTTGCCTACAGATGTGGGAGTGCAAAAAAATTATACTATTTATTGATAGATTATTGGCGCTTGCCTACAGATGTAGGAGTGCAAAAGTATTTGATACTATTTATTGATAGATTATTGGCGCTTGCCTACAGATGTGGGAGTGCAAAAAAATTATACTATTTATTGATAGATTATTGGCGCTTGCCTACAGACGTAGGGGTGCAAAGATATTTGATACTATTTATTGATAGACTATTGGCGCTTGCCTACAGATGTAGGAGTGCAAAAGTATTTGATACTATTTATTGATAGATTATTGGCGCTTACCTACAGATGTAGGAGTGCAAATATATTATACTATTTATTGATAGATTATTGGCGCTTGCCTACAGATGTAGGAGTGCAAAAATATTTGATACTATTTATTGATAGATTATTGGCGCTTGCCTACAGACATAGGGGTGCAAAAATATTTGATACTATTTATTGATAGATTATTGGCGCTTGCCTACAGATGGTAGGAGTGCAAAAATATGTGATACCATATTTATTGATAGATGATTGGCTCTTGCCTATTCATGTACAGTGAATGTGATAAGAAATTAGATTAGACATTGATTATTCAAAATTTGGGGAAGTGGCTCTCACTTTAGCTTCAGTTACTGGCTTTGTGCTTAGAGTTTTTGCCATTCTCTCTGGCAATGCTTTGGCAGTGAAAATGTCATAAGCTCTACCACACTGAGAATAGAGTTCACTTGGGTACATTCAAGCATGGAAGCAATAATTCAAGGGTAGTTTAAGGGTGCTGTCCTATACTTGCTAGGAAATGAAAATATGTGATACTATTTATTGATAGATTACTGGCGCTTGCCTACAGATGTAGGGGTGCAAAAATATTTGAAATCATTCATTGATAGATTATTGGCGCTTGCCTACTGATGTAGGGGTGCAAAAAATTTTATACTACTTATTGATAGATTATTGGCGCTTGCCTGCAGATGGTAGGAGTGCAAATATGTGATACTATCTATTGTTAAATAAGGAATTTTCCCCATTTAATCACTCTTGCTCAAGTCTGTTTCAGCCACACTGTGTTGTTGTCATCACCACTTCTTCTCGGGTATTCTTCTCAAACAGATTCAACTCCATTCATGCTACAGTCTTTTTTTAAGCTTCATCTACTAGGTAATTAACTGTTTTTCTTTTCTTGTAGAATCTATTCTAAATAACTGAAGAAATCACAATAGCCTTCATAGCTAAACAGATTCGGTTTCAGAGCAATTCAAATATCTAATCCAGTGCTGAGTTTCAAGCATTGCATTTTGAGATTTGTCCAGATATCTCAACGCAGTAATAATTGAATGTTTCCATGAGTGATGATTCTGAATCTCCATCAATAAATCAGATAATAAATCCAGCCAATCCGACTTAGCTTTTTCAAATGCTATCCAATTCTAAACTATTCTTGATTATTTGAATTAAAAATTGAATTATGTTGTTTTAAAACTATTTAGTGGACTTTATGCTTTGAAAATTTCTTTTATCTCTGATTGTTTTCTAGGCTAGTTTGCCAGCAGAAGTGTTCATCTAATTGCTATCAAAGAGGATGGAAACTCCAAAACTAAAACTGATAAGATATATAGTAGTACCGGTAGCTTACCTGAACAGAATTTTTGTTTGAAGCTTGGTATTTGATGATCCAGACAAACTACTAGCTGGACAGTTACTTGAAAAAATATTATTGTTGAAAATGATAGAATAATATTCTTCAAAAGATTATATTGTTTTCATATTGATGCAGGAAATTTGATGAAAATTTCTGTAAACATGATTAGGCTACCAATACACAGTTTCAGTAGTTCGTTGGTATTATAAACCTTTTAATCAGAATTGAAATGCAATAATTTTTGTTTAATGTTGAAATAATAATTGTTTTTTGCTTTTCCACTGGTGGGGAAGGAATTATGCACAAATTCTGGAACGCAGATTTCAGGGTTATACCGGAACGTTTTTCTAAGTATGTCGGGAATTAAAAAAATATTTTTTAGCAACTTTTTATATTGTACTTGTAATTGGGCATGCATTTATGTTGTTACAATTCTTTGTTATATTGTGTTTTTCATGGCATTGATTTAAAAAACGTTATGTATTAATAATAGCAAAAAAATCATTTTCTATTTAAATTCAAACAATGAAAATATATATAGTTGATAAAGTTTCTATAGAGTACAAGTGACCTTTTCAGATTATTTCAAGTCTCAACTTTTGTAATTTTATCGATTGTGGCTATTGTAATTTGTGAATACTGTTTGTATTGACTAGTCTTAATACTTCAAGGCATGATTTTGAAACACAGTTTGTACAATCCACTACTAGGTAGGGCATGCAGTTCTCTGTTACTTCGTTTATTTGTTTTATTGTGTATTTCTTGTCATTGATTTTACCAGACACTTTGTATCAATCATTGTTAAAAAAATGTCAGCTCCCACTTCAAACAATTGAAGATATATCTAGTTGATAATGATTTATAATTTAAGTATAATTTCAAGTTTCAACTGCTGTAATTTTATCGATGGTGACTAATGTAATGTGCGAATACTGTTGGTATTGACTTGTCTTGTACTCCATGTGTGGAGTTTTCAAGGCTTAATCTTTAAAAAATTCAAATAATAATAAATAAAAATACAGGATGAAAAGGGCAGAAGAAGGAAGAAGCGAGAAAGGTGGGAGGTCTAGGCCACGGGCTTCTCCATCTTTCTTAGTATATTATATTGTATGATCAACATTTAATTTAATTTCCACTTTTAATAATATTTTATTGTTATATAGATAGGAAACATTGTTTTTTTAAATGTTATGATTTATTCAAAATTATTTTCTCTTTTGTATGAATTTCATTTATAAAATCTTATACTGGGTTCTCTGCTGTACAAACCGATGGAGAATTTTGAGAGGCTCTTTTTGTCCATCTTGAATTACATCTGAAGTTCTGCTCTTCTGGTGTATTTTGATGATGTTCTCTTTTTGGTGTTTAGGGAGGGGGGTATTGTTTGCTGGAGGGGGGTATTGTTTGCGGTACTGGTTCTATTGTGTTGCTACGGTGTCAGTTTGTAGAATAGCTTTTGATGTCTATTTGTTGTATCAGAGGAGTACTGCAGAAAGCCCAGCAAATGAGATTTATATTAAAATATATTCTTTTTAAAACAATTATTATTTATTAATAGAAAATGTGGTCAGGGGATACTGTTTGGTTGGCAGGACAGAGGTGATCTCTGGAGGTACCCCAGGGATTGCCTCTCAACTCCAACACTACTTCCCTCCGTTAATGGGTTGTAGTTAGGAGCAGTATCCACCTCGCGTGGCCCACAAGGCCCCTCCCGGAAGGGGGGCAAGTCAACCTTACGTCCTCGAATGGTGTTGATGCCACACCTCGTGTGGGCTGGGAAACGTACGTCCTGGGTGCCCTCGGTTTGGTTCATCTCTTGACTGGAGGCAGTGTTGAGATGTCCCCTGACGGTGGGATACCACAGTGACTGCGGCCGACAAGGCTCTGGCGATTGGCGAAGTTAGGGACACCCAAAGTTAGTAGACAGATCTATCTGCTACTAATCTTGGTGGTCTCTCACTACCGCTTTTCATGAATTTTTACTATTCTTCCTTTCTGTTCTCAATTCCCTTTTGGGGCCAAGTAATAGGTGTTGTTAATTTTAATTTTTTTTATTTTCTCATGTAGGCATCTATTATTTTATCATCCTATCATTCGCAGTTCTTATTTAGATTGTTGTGTAATTTAATTTATTTTAAATTATGTGAAAAAATTGAATTAAACTTAATATTTTGTGCTAGTATTCATGCGAGCAGCAGAACATATAGGACGTCTAAAGAATAGTAACTTTAAATTCTTGTAATGATGTGAAAATTCTTTAGAGTAGAATTTGATGTGGAAATAGTGCGTGATTTGGATTTCTGCTTTCCATTTTCAGGTATCTGTTCAATCAGAGATAAGCTACGAAACTCCTGGGCACTCTTTGTAATGGTGACCGATTGGCCAGCAAAAGAGACTCTGTTCTCTGCTGTATAATCACTTCCCGGTGGTTCGGAAACCACCTAAAACTGTAAGTCCAACTCAGCAATCACCATCATCCAATTCACTACCCACGCACAGGTCTCAGTCCTATGTGGGCTTCATCCTCCAAAAAAAATCATGGGAATAAAACATGGCAAAAACCTTCATATCAAAAAACTAGGTCTAAGCAAGGGCGTCATTTTAGTCCAGCTTATGAGGGGGAAGGGGCATTTATTAAAAAATCTATCTGAAGAGTTTGAATTTTGTCACAATTTTGTTTCTTATTACTATTTTTTCAAGTTAATATCTTATTCCAATAAAGTAATTTTGTTGTTTGGTATAATAATATAATAATTATCTATACCGCTTTTTTCACTTTTGGCTTACCGTATATTAATAATAATAATAATAATTTCTCTGGTTGTGAGTACAGCACTGCCAGAGGAGTTTATTCACAATAAATTTAAAAAATTATCATTTAAGAAAATAAATTAAAGTCTTAAATCTAAAGTATTGCAGTTGTGAACTTTGTGGTTCCCACTATATAAATATGTGTCGGGATTCCACTATTTTGTCTATTTCTTTATAGGGTATTAGAACATGCAAAAAAATATTACGTTAGTTTTACAAAGTTACATGTTACTAATTTATTGAGTATTAAATTGATAAGTATAACAATAAATAATAATATTTTTAGACTACATGCTACTAGTTAGTAATATAGTTATATTGGTGGCCACTGTCCTCCCCAAGCAAAATGAATTTACTTCACTATCATTCTGACAAAATCAATTGTCCAAAAAAAGGACTTGTACATTTGTGTTAGATCGTGTTTGTCAGTACATCCAGCTCTTGAATAACTTAACTATCACTGATTTTTCAGATTCACGTCCTGCACATGCCGCCCTACAAATACCTGAAGGAGTTGTGCGGCCAGCGCCCGCGCATCGGCTACGTGTCTTCCGACTTCGGCAACCACCCCACCTCGCATCTGATGCAGTCGATTCCCGGCCGGCACGACCGCAACAAAGTGGAGGTGTTCTGCTACGCATTCAGTCCGGACGACGGCACCATTTTGCGCCAAGATCGCTTGCGAGTTGGAGAACTTTGTCGACCTGTCGCAGATTCCGTGCAATGGCAAAGCGACTGAGTCGGATCACTTTGTCGACCTGTCGCAGATTCCGTGCAATGGCAAAGCGACTGAGTCGGATCACTTTGTCGACCTGTCCCAGATTCCATGCAACGGAAAGGCGACCGATCAGATCAATGCGGACACGGCATTCATATCCTTGTCAACATAAATGGCTTTATGAAGGGAGTGCTCAACGAGATCTTTGCACTGCGAACGTCGGCTATTCAGGTGAGAAATGCAAACTGTCAAATATATAGAACATAATTTATATCAATTTCGAAGTTTTATCAATTATACTTAGTAGCGCTCATCGATTTCTATCAGCTATTCAATACTGTCGTTAATATCCGCCATTGCGGAACTCTTCAGTATAGTTATTGATAGCACTTTTAGGAATTCGAAAAACATAATTGTTCTGTACAAAACATTGTTTTACAAAATTGTTACATAGTTTAAATGTGATTTTAACTGTTACTTATACTAACTCTTTTAAGGATGAAGCCCTCATAGGTTTGAAGCCTGTGCGTGGTTAATGAGTTGGTGGTGATTGATAAGATGAACCTACAGTTTTATTTTATTGAAATTTATTTATTTAGTACAAAGCATAGATGGAAGCTTACAGGCCTACACCCAACAAAGCTTCCTTAACACAGTTCACATAAAATCATTTAACTGTACAATCATTAAAATCAAAGATACCGTACATTTATACATTTTTAAGACAGAAATGGAAAAATACTGTAAAAGTCATGCAAAGAATGTAGAATAATAAAAAGAGAGGAAAACTTATCATGAGATATAAGTACCTTATTATGGTATAAATTATTACAGATAAATGTTAAGGTTGCAAATAGAACATACTGAAAAGTAATATAAAAAGGGAGATCAATAAAATAGTAGAAAAGGTGGGTTCCAATAAAAAACAGTTTTTAATTTTTCTTTTTTCTACATTAATTCTACATCATATCTTATCTGATCTAACACAAATTATCAATTGAAGGAAATTTAATATATTATTACACACGGTTCACCCGCCAAATCGAGACGTACAGCGTACTAGTCTGTGCAAACCAACGAACCCATAAGACCAATAGAAGGGGCGTATGCACTAGCGTAGCATACAGGAGGTGAAGCCGTCTGCCATCCATTTAGTGGATAGAAAGACGAAATTAATCGTGTTTTCAAGAGCAGAAAATTTCAATGCGCGCTCTCCAAATAAACTGCAGTTTAACACACTTAGGATTAAGATATAACTTTCAAACTTGGCATGAGTATAGACAATTAGTTTCTGAAGATAACAGTGGCATTATAAAAGTTAATAGTTACCTCTATAAATTTTAATTAGTTGTTTAAAGTTATAATTTTTGTCCGAGTTTCAAACATGACATAAAAAAGTGAGTCGGCTACCAAAATTTTCATCTTTTGGGTAGAGATGTGATCAAAGCGAGAAAGTTGTACAGAAATAACTGAATTTTTTTTCATGATTTTTATTTTAAAATACGACCTATACTTTGGATACAATGTTAGGTTGAAGTGCGATCGGGATGGCGCGCTGTCGTCAGCCGGCTTGTGCATCCAGAACCACAAAGCCAATTCATCACTTATTTCTTGTGTTTGATTCAATACTTCCTTGAAGGTTTATTATTGTAATGTAATAATATTATAGTTAGATTGTTTTTAGGAAATTATTGATTAAATTAGTCTAACCTTCAATTCTTTCCATTATGAACGCAAATGAACAAGATCCAAATAGGAAAATGTTTATTAGAACAATTTTTTATTTCATTTTATTAATCATATGTTGAGCATTATATCCTGTACAATATAAACATGAGCCAATATTCTTAAAATATAAAGTCATCTCCATTAAAATACATAATACATACAATATAACTCAGTTTTAATATGAGTTATTATAGAAATAAATGTCACAACTTTTTTAATTTCTCTACTATGCTGTTACACAATGAAATTATAAAATGAAAATTCATCTTTAAAGTCATGTAACTAAATTGAATCGTATAAATCAATGACTACAAAACGTTGAACGTTTACTTACTTTGTCTAATGGGGAAATAGCCTATTGTGAAGACCCTACTTTCGCTATCCAGAATGATATAACTTCTATATGGGCGCCAACCAGATCAACTTTGGGTTGATAAAAAAAAGTATTCTTCAAGCACTCGTGAAGACACTGAGTATTGTGCTATGTGTTAGAGAAAGAGACTATTCTATTTATAGAAATTATGAGTGAGAATGTCAAACAACATTAAGATTATTAATTATTATTGTTGTGACTAGACAGGGATAACAAAAGACAATAATTGTGATAGTGTTTTTGTGATGTCTTTTATGATCACTGTGACTAGATTTGCAAAGTAAATACATTATCCAGTTCAATTCAGCTTTTTGTTTTCTCTTTCTCCTACTGTTCTATTTCATGTTAAGTAAAAGGATGTGGCAGTCAAATGACAGATATTAATGATATAATGACAGATATAATATAGGAAGGTATGTGAAAAAATGTCACTCCATTAGAAAATTAACTATTTTTCGAGTAAAGTTTGAGTAATCCTTGTTAACAAAATTCATCACAGAATGCCTCTACTCACAATTAAAATTTCAGAATTAGATCAACTGAGAAATGACATTTCTATAATTTATCCGTCTCAAGAATGAGCAATTCATATTATGAAGAAACAGGCTGGCGATGTAATGCGTGCCGTACTGGTAATAGCAAAAACCGGCTTATCAAGCGTTCGCCACTTGGGGAGTCATCCCTGCGCCGCCATATTTGTAGTGGACGAGCGCCTAACAAGTGGCTTCACCTCGGCGACAAGAAGCCCCTTCTATTGGTCTTATGTGTTCGCTGGTGCAAACCCTCGAACACGCAAAGTTCATACACTTGTTTTCCCCCACACTTTAAACGTTTGTGTGTTCTCCTTTTTACATTGAGAATAGATACGAAACAAAGTAATACACATACAATAGACCAAAATAGGAATGCCTTCTCTATTCTTCCACCTCCGTACCCTCCTTCATAGTTTTATTGGTGGGGTGGTAGTGAGGAAGAACCTGTTTTCTTATCACCAGAGCTGAAGCTGGCTGCCTCGGCTGGTAAGCGACGCTGCTGCAACCTCTCGGAATTACTGTGAACTATGTTGCCTATGTTGGCCTACCCGTTTTGTAAGCCTTTTAAAATCTGTTATTTTTTAATAGTTTCACATTCTAAAACAAAAAAACCTACCAGGACAAACATTAACAGCAACTTGCTTGTTAATATGACGTTTTCCGTTTTAATTTTTATTGAACGTGTCATTTGATAAATTGGTTCAAAGTTTCACGATTTCTTATGGGACAAAAGAAAGTTACTTTCCAAGTTTCAGGGTTTATTTTTGGAGAAAAATTAATTTTTAATATAAATGTATACTGCTAACACCTATCAAATTGTTTGGCCTGAGTTAGTTTTTGCATTTAAACGCGGACAGACTAGAAAATGAAACATTTTTAGTAGCGCCCCATGTTAAAAGATGGTCTGAGCCAGCGGCTAGCGGAGTCAGGTCTCGCCCCCTCTTAATAATTTGTCATCATATTTTATAAAATAAATTGAAAAGTTACTGAATATGGGGTTAGATCTGGGAAGACCTACGATCCCTGGCCCCTATGGGGTTAGATTTCGCTGTGATGGCGACCTTAGGCTTATTACTGTCGAAGATATTCTTGTAAGAGCCTTTATAATGGAAGATATTTTACAACATAATTTACTATGCTATATTGGAATACCGGCCTTGTACACAAAAGTTTAGAATTATCATTCTGATAGGCCGATACATACCAAAAGCAACTGTTGATAGCAACGCAACAGCAACTCAACTCAGTCAACTGGAGTTTCTTTTAGGTTTACACCGCGTGTACATACAAAAGAAACCCAAGTTGACAAGTTGTCCAGTCACTTGTACCGATGTCTTCGTCCGAGGAGGAGGCAGTAAGTTCTTCTATGTGTGCTTAGAAAAAAGAAAAAAAAGTATAATGGCAGCAACATACATAGAAGCCAGTGGCATGCCTTACAAGAATTGGAAGAATATCCTGAAAAGTTTTTTTTAACTATTACAGGATGAGCAAGGCTAGCTATGATTATGTTGCTGGATTTAGTGACCCCTCTACTGCTGAAAAAAAAATACTAACTGCAGAACCCCAATTGATGTAGGCGAAAAATTAACATTCACATTAAGGTAAGTTCAATGAAATGTATTTATTTGTTGTTAAAGTTGTTAAAAGTTAGAAGTTGAAGTTTAAGTTAAAGTTCAAAGTTATAAAAACTTATAAAATTAACAATCACATTAAGGTAAGTTCAATGAAATGTATTTATGTACTCTGCCACAGCCTGCCAAGCTTTGTCTGTCACCACCCTGTTACTGTATGACTTATTGTTGTTATGGTCATATAAACAATTAAACTGTTCAATGAACTGTACAAATTTAATATTTTCTTGTTGTTCAGCAGCCATATTTACGTACGGTATGCACTTCACAAGAGCAACTGAGCAACTGGCAACTCGAGTTTACAGCTTGTCGTGACTCAAGTTGCCTGCGTTGCTCAGTCAAGTGACCGTTGAATCACCGTCGCATCACAGTCGCTTTGGTATGCACAGGCCCATTAAACTGCTTGTGCTATTCATAGGCAACTCAAGTTGCCGTTGCGTTGTCGTTGCGTTGCTATCACCGGTTGCTTTTGGTATGTACGCGGCCATAGAAATAGCTTCCGGGCTTCTCTGACAAAAATGATGACCAAGAAAAAAATGTTCCTCTCAAGTGCCGCATTATTATCCAGAAAGGAGTGTTCTACTTACAATATTGTATCAAAACTTGAATTATATTAATGTAATGAATGTTATAATCTCGTGCATCAAGTTCTATCATGCTGCATTTACGTACGCAAGAAAAGTTTCAACACATAATATGTGTTTGTGTTCTTTGTAAGGCTGTTCTAATTAATTTATAGAGAGTTTTGCATAGCGCTCAGAAGGCTTTACGTTACTGGTGATTTAAGCCGTTCTTCACATGCTCTACTCTCTAATAACAGCTTGTGGTATACTTTGTCATTGCTGTACAAGATCACACGGTAAAGGGTAGTCACAAATAAAAAACAAAATAGATGTATTTAACAGATTTTTAATCATAATATGATAACATACATTAATAAATAAATGAGAAATAATGAAAGACCCCTTCAATATTCAACTTAAAAATAACTACAAAACCAATTGTAACATTGAACTAACTAAGGTAACTAACATCACTTTAACTAAGGTAAACCAGTTCAAATCAACAAATTGGTTGAAATAAATTTAGTAAAAGTTATAATACAAAAAATGAAAATATGGCAATACAGTTGAACATAGACTAAATGCTTTATTCTATAAATAGTCCATCAATAAAATTGATATTAAATACCAGTACTAGTTTTTGCGGTTTTATAATTACGTATTTTGTGTCAGAGAGAATAAATAATATATTATGGCAAGAGGTCTTTGTGTCTGACACCACCAATGAGTTTATTATAATCATTCAAGTCTCCTCTATGGAATACATATTAATATTATACATTTAAGTCAGCAAAAAATTGATTTATATGTTACCGGCTATAGAATGCCTAAACATTTTAGGCAAAGTATGAAATAAAATGAGTTTGCTAGTTCTTCACATGCACAGCGTAGGACGTCTAGACATTGAATATAATGCCTAGGCATTCTATAGACGAGTACTCACAGTTCTGCGGCAAAGTATACAGAGTGAACAGCATTGCTTGGTAACAGGAGCGTATTTAAGGTGGAGGAGTGGTCTTTGAGTCCGGCGCCCGAGTCCCAAGAAATAACTTCAAAATCTACCCCAAAATTAACATGTTTTGAAAATTTAGTTGGATCACAATTTCTTAAGTCTAGAATCAAAAAATAAGACTAAGTGAAATTCGGTATTCAGGTTTGATAAAACCCTAGATGCGTGATAAGCAAGACTTTCAAAATTTTCCATTAAAAGTTTATTTTAAAAAGTTAAATTTGCTATCTTGACCTTTTGAGGCCCTAGATGCGTAGGTGCTCCGAAAGGGTTTCAAAACACCACGAAATAGGTCCGAAGGTAACGATTTTTCTTTGCATGCGGAAGTCGCATTTTTATTTATCTTAAGACAATCATTATAACAACGCAGTAAAGCCTGGTTCACATTTTTTGCAAGTAGACCTTGCAAGTACAGGTCGGGTGCAGGTGATGACAAGTCAATTTACTTATTATCAAATTCTTAACAGTATGTACCCCTTTGCAAGTATATAGTAGTTTGCAAGTACACTAGCAAAGTCTAGCAAGTAATAATATTGGCAAAGCAAAACTATAAACGCAAACTATGGAATCATATCAATGAAACTAAAGGCCTACACATGACGATAAAAATAATCTGAATAAATAAAAAATAAATAATAATATAAAAAATAGTCTGAAAGTGTAGTTTTTCTCCAATTCTTTTTGGTCAAGGCAAAACTAATATGGTGCCGCTTGAACTCACTTGCTTTTATGACTGTCACATTCATATAGAGAGCACACAGTTCATAAATTATGTTATTAATTCGAGCTATTTCTTTATTAACACAAGACCATGGTTTGAACCTTGCTTGAAAATGACGACTTGTTACGAAATTGAAAAATATCGATATAATTAAATATGGTCGATATATCGAAATGTCGACCTTGGATGATGGAATATCGATGTATTGAAGGCAACTTTCAACAATCGATATTTAGGATATATCGATGATCAATTTTGTCGTTTACGCGACGTGTCAAACTGGGAGTATCTCACATCGTCTAGATTTCAGATCGTCTAGGTGCTATTTTAAAACGAATCTGGAGTATGTGAGACGGCTGGAAGTATCATGCGCTGATCGTCTCAGATCGTCTAGTATTCACATCGACTAGCGTCTCACTTCCTCTATATTTCATATCGACTAGGTTCCATAGCAGCCAGGCCGGTACAGTCAGCTACCGACTAAAATAGAGCCCGCCAGCTGTAATCACACGTTCTAATTATTCCATATCGTTTCACAATGCCATTTCACTATCTGAATTCCAACGAAAAAAAATAATTTTGGTACACTTGACAAATGGTATTACGTGATCCCAACAATGCAAAAAAACATCAATTTGAAGCAGTCGTTCAGCTTTTAAAATGTTTCAAAAATTTTGAAATGTGAACTGAAAAAAAACTCTAATAAAGAATTTTTCCCATTTTCATGGAAAGTTTTAAAAGTGGGAAAGTTGTAGATAGAGATCTTATCTTGAGTTTATATTTCAAACTTTTATCTCTATAAGGTGAACCTTCTTCTCTTTGAATTAGGAGCAGAGTTTACAAGTTGGATAAATAAAACTAAGCACTTAGTTCCTTTCAAGCTGTTTAACGATTTAGTTTCTCTTCTTCAGTTATTCACTGTTATTCTTTCAATGTTATTAATTGCTATAGTGCTATATTTACAAAGTTTCATTTTGATGTACAGTATACAACGTTTTCAATATAGGCCTACAGCAATATTTAGCTTAATTTATAACAGAAATATACAATGCCGTGGATAATTACTATCCTATAGCCTACACTGGATAAATATACTGCAAATACTTTCAATAACTTACAATAAGAATAACTATTTATGTTATAATAACTTACAATTAAGGGAAAGGCTCCGTTGAGCCTGCCTTTGGTTAGAGTCAGTTAGAGACATTATATTCTATATCATATGTCAGAATTGAATTACGTTGATTTCAGCTCTAACTGAAAATCATAAATTCAAATCGATTTTTCAAATACGAGTAGCTTTGGATAAACTCTACATAAAGAAATATTTCTTATTGATTTCATAATTCCTAATTCATGCTCTTTATTTTTTATTAATCTATCCATATTGCAGGAATATTTGTCTATCAAGTCTCATTTTTAATTATTTTTGAACATGCAGGGTTTTCTTCTCAAAAAATTTCACGAATTATGGAAGCTGTACGTACATAAATCATTTGATTTCAAAATCAATAGACATTGGAAATTATGTTTTTACTATCATTGCCATAATGAATATCTATATCATGTCTTAACAGGAAAATGTCGCAAATTTTGTCCATTTTTTTTATGGACATGTACTCCATTTTTGTGAAATTCAAATTCGAGTTATGGAGTTCGCTGTATCCACTGCAATCAATAGGAGAGGGTTTGGGGGGGAAAGTTTTGGGAAATGAACTCTCAAAAACTGATTTTTAGCAGTTTTTTGCGGAGGATAGTATCCACAAAAGTTTAAAGCTTGTGCGTGTGTAATGTGATTGATGTTGATGAAAGATGAGAGAACCTACAGTCTCAGCTACAAAGGTAAATGGCTGTAAACAATATCAGAGCAGCTGGAAAAGTTGAAAACAGTCAAACGGTCACCGTTTTAACCGCTGTCACGAGTATTACGTGACTTATCTTCTATTGCTAGGAAGACCCAACGATTTCTATACATAAATATTTATGTAGCCCCATAGAAATCGTTGAGTAGAACACGTTAGCAATCATAGAACCATCCACTACTCAAAAATAAGTTCTTGATATGAGTCGGTAGTGTTTTCAAG
Organism: Conomelus anceps; assembly: GCA_948455865.1. NCBI lineage: Eukaryota > Metazoa > Arthropoda > Insecta > Hemiptera > Delphacidae > Conomelus > Conomelus anceps. The sequence continues at coordinate 67,329,815 of OX418219.1, forward strand.
TGAATTTATTTCATTTACCATTCAAGGAATTTTGAGTGGACCGGACCCCCGGAATGGAGAAGTCTCGGTACACAGGCTAGACAAGTAGGACAAGGATTCATGATGAATCATTCTGTACAAGCAAGCACAAGTTCCCTATCTTCTTTGTCTAAATCCAAAAACTATTGTAGGCTACATGTTTTTCTGGATTGTACAGCGATGTGCAATGATGAAAAATTATTATAGAAGCACAATAGCCTATAATTAGCTCATAATTATTATGTCTGAATTTAAGCCAGTATGATTTTTTACCAACAGTTTTGGTGAATTTTTTAATAAATGAAATGTTTGTAGAATCCTGTTTCTGCTAGATTGTGTTCATATGAAGGAAGACTCGAAATGAAAACCCTCAAATCGAATTCAACATATTGAGTAGGTATTTGAATAAAGTATGTATTTAATGAAAAATCGTAACTTTTTATTTCTCCTGTGTTATTGATGAATTGGTAGCCCTTCTACAGTTTCACTCTGATACAGCGTCAATAATATTGACAATAAATGATGTTATAACTAAGTCATACTGTATTTGTTTTACGGAATCACAGTGAGCTCTATATAACTTTCATTGAACTGAATATTGAGACCATGGAAAATTGACAGTTGATAAGGCCCCCACCGACCCCGTTGCGCAAAGGTAACGAACAAGTAAAAAGGAACAAACTGTTTTGATAACTTTTTTATGAGTTTGTGATACAGTATTTCAGTGGATCTCAATGATAGAAAAAATGAAGGATGTAGTTTTATTCAAGTGAATCAAAAACCTAGGTAGCAAGAGTAAAATCCTATTACATTAAGTGAGCAATTTCTGTATCTGTATACCGTATTTCTATCCAAAATTTAAGATTAGCACAACATTTGTGAGTCAGAAATGATTTCAAATGCAAAATGAAATTGGTTTTGTCCAATGTTTTTCTATGAAACACTTGAAACACAGCCTCCCTGAGCGGAGCTCGGTTCATTTCTTCCATTTAATAATGATGTTATTCTATGGTGGAAATTTTCCATATATAATGTGATTAAGTTATAATAATACAGTACTAGAAATATTTTTCTGCCACTCTAGAATGTCTTTTTTATTGGGTGAAAGGTTGAAACACATACATTTCACAGCTAATAAAGAGAACTTCCTCAATTTCGAGTATTTTAGATAAATGGGCTAGTGTGTGGCCACGAATCTGGAATCTGAATTTCTTCCTTTTTTGCGCGATTTAGGTTCGGGTGGAAAGGATGAGTCATACATAAAGTTTGTAGAATTATTTATATAAAAATGGCTAGTCTCGATACGGCAATATTTGTTTAGTGTCGCCGGGCTGTCGCGCCGGTAATTGCTTATTTCCTGTCTAGTTCATCCCCTCTCTCTCAAATACTGTTTTTCAATCTCATACCAAAATTTAGCATCAGTTACTGCTGCTAGTACAGCAATAAGGCTGTGCAGGCAATTGTGAGTCTGTGAATTATTGACAAAAATATTTTCCCCACCAATCCAAGAAATGTCGAAATGGGCTATTGTAATTTATTTTGAATCTTTATGTAAGTACTAGCTATTGTGCCCGTCCTTCGTACGGATTATGTTTAGAAATAAGACTAAATATGTTTCGGCTTTTTTGATAGCAACGATCATGAAGTTGTTAGCAGCTTGGGCCCCGTTCAGACGTTACAGTTTTTTTGCGGTACGGTTTTTTACTGTATGGCGTCAACTGTACTGTGATGTTCACACGGTCCGGCTTTGCTGCTTATTGCTGTGCTATCCTCCTTCTTCCATTGCGCTTCCTTCTTCTTCTTCTTCAGTGGCCCTACAACCCAGGACGGGTCTTGGCCTGCACTAGTAATTGTCGCCAACGGTCCCTATCCAACGATCGTTTAAATGTCTGTTCCTTCACTAAATTCCTTGTGGGCCGTCCGTTCCTATCATTTTGTGCTTCCATAACAAATGTTTTTTTTATGGAGTGGGGGAGTTAGCCCCACATCCAACCCCCAACCTGGAGGACCAGGGAATCTTTTTCAGGTTTCCTTCCTTAGCCTTTAACAAACCAATGCTGAACTTCAAGGCAGCAGTCAATTTTCTATTGGGGTTTTCTTCCCCTAGCCTTTGAATTTCCATTGACCTCCATCTGCAAGGCAGCAGTTTCTATGCTGGTTTTGGTCCACCCCGGGTATTTCATTTCCCCGGTACCACCTATATCTAGGAGGCATCCCCCAATCCACCACCTGGGGAGGCGCCCGATAGGAGACCAGCAACTCCCACCATTGCGCTTCCAGTTCAGTTTTATTTATTCCAGTCCAGGATTTTTTTTTTATTTGTAAGATTTTTTAAAATAAGTTTCTTACTGAAGGTTTCTCTTAAATTTTGATCAAAGTACGCAAATTCTGGTTTCAATATTCTACACATTTTTCTCTCATTATTTTTATATTAATCTTAAGTCTTGTCCCACAAGGCGGGTCTCTCATATATTAGAGAAATTAAATTTTCACAATTAATATCTTCCACTTCTGGACACTGGAATTCACTAATAAGAAGATCAATGCTGATCGGAACCCACCTAAAACTGTAGGTCCAACTCATAAATCACCGTCATCCAACTCATTACCCACGCACAGGTCTCAGACCTATGTGGGCTTCATCCTCAAAAAAAAAAAAAAAAAAAAAAATATCAATGAAGAAGATCAATGCTGACGATCTGAAGACTGCTTCCAGCGTAATAAGCGTATCGTTTGAACATATCCATTACCGGTACAATACATGTGCCACCAAATACGGATAGTTATTTTGCGGTACAGCTGATTTTAGTGATACAGTTTTCGAAGACAAAACCGAATGTAGAAATCGGCTAGAACAGCTTTTTTACTGGATCCAGTCGAAACAGTATTGTGTGAACATACAATATGAAATGTACATGCAAACGAAAGCACTGCAAAATAACTGATACAGCAAATTTACTGTACCGCACAAAAACTGTAACGTGTGAACGGGCCCTTAGTAAACAACTTAGAACATCAGCAATTCAGTGACAGGTATCGGAGAGAATATTTTTTTTGAGAACAGCTGATTAATATATCATGATGAATTACGTGATTTGTTCTTATGTGGTAATAATAGTGCTACCTGGCGAATTCCCAAGAGCCTAGCACAAACCACACCTTCCTAAAATGTTAATTTTTGTTTTGATAAATTTAAATTAGAAAATTTTGTTTTTTTTCAACAAAGAAATAATTGATAAAACATAAGATGAGCTTTGATTCACCAGACATATGTTTCCTAAGAGACTGCAATGCTCCGACTACACAAGTCTGCAGACAGCGTAAATAACGCCGCGAAGGGCCCACCATTTGTATTTGAGAACAGCTGATTGATATATCATGATAAATTACGTGATTTGTTCTTATTCTTATGTGGTAATAAAACTTGGAAGAAATGTATCCAAAATCGCACAATACTTGGTTTTTAAACGTTTATTATTCTGTTAAAAAAAAAGTTAATTTAGTTTTTTATAGCTAAAGACATTGTCAAAAAGGTTTTCAATACTGATAAATAACTTAAATCCCGATCGATGCTCTCGTTTTTCAGGAGAAGGCCGCGTAAAATGTATCCAAAATCGCAAAACACTTGGTTTTTAAACGTTTATTACTCTGTTAAAAAAAAGTTAATTTAGTTTTTTATAGCTAAAGACATTGTCAATAAACTGTTCAAAATCCCGATCGATGCTCTCGTTTTTGAGGAGAAGGCCGCGTAAAATGCCTTTGGGGCCGTGACAGACAGACAGACAGACAGACAGACAGACAGACAGACAGACAGACAGACAGACAGACAGAAAGTGAGATAAGACTATTTTCGGCTTATTTGATGTATAAAACGTAAAAATAACCAAAAAATATATAATTCTGATAAATGTACAGACAAAACTCTAATTTTATTTATATAGATAAGAATGTTTCATATCAATTCAAGGGTAGCCCTAACCAATTTGAGCAAGAAAGGTCCCAGGATGGGGGGGGGGGGGATATAATTGCGTTTATCTACTGGAAGAGACATAAGGGCGAAGCTGGTCTCCCCAGATCCCGATCCCTTTCCCCTTGGCGATGGACAGTTTCCAAGTTATCAAATCGAGTTTAAAACCGATTAAAACCAGTTGAAATTTATTTCAAATTGGTTATCGATTTAAAAAAATCAACACTTCCCTGCTCACAACTGTTTTCCCTGATGATTGGAAATTCTCAATTGTTATCCCCTTGAACGAAGTTCCTAATCCTATTTCTCTTTCTGATTATAGGTCTATTAGTATCTCCTAGTGCTTACCCAAGTTTTAGAAATTCTTGTTCATGACCAGATGAGTAAGTTCATTGCTAGATAAGGTTTGATCAGTGACTTTCAGTCTGGTTTTAGAGAGGGACTTAGTACCCTTCTGAGAGTCACTGATGATATTCGTAGGGCATTGGATGGGTAAGAGTTGAATCTGATCATTCTAGTTGACCTCAGTAAAGCCTATGACTACATTTTTCACCCCATTCTATTTTATAGATTAGTAAATATGAGCGTCTCTCTTTTCACTATCCCTCCACGGTCCCGATCCCTACCTCCTTGGCGATGACTCAAGCACAGTTTTCACAGTTATCAAGCACTATTAACTTTAACCCGTGAAATGAGTTAAAATAGGAGGATTTTAAGTCTAGAAACGATCAAAATGTGGCTATAGATAGGTTACTTTTTCGGAGGGAGGGCCCCTGGACCCCCTTTTGAGCATGAGAGCCACATATTTTTCATCATAATTGTGAAAAGACAGCTTTGAGATATGGGCCTACTGTGAAGGTAGACTATAGAGTTTGTCTGTCACAATTAAGGGCAGGCTTATCGGAACCGTTCACCAAGTTATAGTGTTGTGTTCGAATTCACTTCTTTTATCTTTTGTGACATACATTCATATGATAATTTATTACTTTGATAAAAGCATTGTAATTCAACAAGAAACATATTTTTAGAATGAATTTAAGTGGCGAGTCTTGGAATGAAGAATGAAAGATAATATCTGATTGAGGTAGTACATTATCATTGTTGTTAGTGAGGGGGGAGGGCTAGTTTGTACCCCCCTCACTAGAAATTTCTGGTCACGCTTACGGGCGGTGGGAAAGAGAGGGTGGAGGGGAATTCTCTCAAAAAAGGTCAGCAAAAACTCATTCATGACCCCCCCCCCCCCCCTAAATTTAGAGCTGGGACCACCCTTGTATAAGATAAGAAGTCACTCATCTCAAGTGTTGAGGTAGTGTAGTGATAGCTGCTTCCAGTTCTTTGTCACTTTCAAAATATATCCTGCCAAAAAGTCCTTCAGTTTATATGTGAAGCATGTTTGTCAAAAAGACTTGGTTTTTTTCAAATTTCAAAACGGGTATTACTTTCCGGATGCCTAAGCATATTGAACAGCATTTAAAGAAATTTGAAGGACTCTATAAAGCAATTTGACAATACGTTTTAACTCTTTCATTTGATGGAAATAAGATCGTAGAAGCTTTAACACTGATAAACCTATTCATATTTCATGAATGTTTTAGTCATATTGATCATTTAATTTAACCTTTTTCATTGTTTCAAGCTCGATTTATGCAATGAACTTTTGAAAATTCCAAATAAGTAGGTTGTAACTCATGATTTGTGATTTAGGCTACATTGAAATGATGATGATGTGAATTGGATTGATTAGGAATAAACAGAAGAAACAATTCAGTATACTTGTGATTTATTGAAACAAAGTTAAAAGGAATAGCAGATATTGAAATAACTACACAGTAGTTATTTTCAAACAGTTTGTTTCTCATAATTTTTACAAAAATAATCTATTTTGTTCAGTTTGATCAATTGAGCAATTTATTGATATGCTGTAGTTATATTTTTAAAAGAACTGCCATGAGTATTCCGTCAGGAGGATGGTCTTGGAATAAAATTTTGTGTATTACTAGGCTAATTTATACAAGAAATTTCAAGAACTTCAATAGAGAATTCTTGTTATTGGACCCTATCATCAGAGTTGTTAACAATTCATTAAGAAATCAATCTTCTTCCTTGTATTAATTAATTGAGATTGGGACACTTATTATATTGGACCTTATCATTAGAGTTGTAATCAAATCATTGACAAATAATTATTTTGTACAATGACATCTGTAATGTTTCTGTTTTTTATGTGGCAATAAATTCAATTCAATTCAATTCAAATCAATCTTATCAGCTTGTTTTATGCTAATTGAGACAGAAGTGATGGGAAATACTGAATCATATCTTATGGCGAAATTGAACGCCACTGTGCTGGGCGTAGCGAGAGGAGTCCACTTTAATTGGAACCGAGCATACTAGACGAAGTGAGAACTGGACGGTTTGAAAACTAGACGCTCTGCGACAGCGTAACGCAAGAAACTAGAGGGTCTGCAATCTAGACCACCTGACACAGAGAACTAGATGGTTTGAAAACTGGACGCTGTGACATACTAGACGCTCTGCGACACTAGACGGTCCGAAATACACCCGTCAAACTGAACTAGGGCTCTGTAAAAAGGAGGTATGCTCAGCCGCCATCTTGGTTCGTAGAACTCGATCGAAAAGCTTGAGTTAGATAGACGGAGTGGATGGTGTTTGAATTTTAAGATCAATTCAAAGTGCAAAATGTTTTACTGTTCAGCACTTAGCTTTCATTCTCATGTCCCTCACTTCATTTGTCATCTACTATGTCTATTATGCTCAGGGGTATGACAGAAACGTGTGTATTAAAATGCACAGAATAAAGTATTACAGAGCTACTAAGTGTAGGTAATAAAAATATTGATTTCTGCTTACTCCATTCATATCTGAATCCTCATATTTACCTTCCCAATTTCAATCATTGATATAAGTTGACAGAGTTATGAAATAAAAAATTAACTAATTCAAATGAGAAAAATATTTTTTTTTAATTTAGCGAATAGGCCTAACACTAGGAGCTTTTTCAGAGCATTAGGCCTTCCGCACACGGGTCGACCGGTTTGAAATCATAGTTTCAAACTGGTTGCAGGTGCAACTGCTTGGTGACCTTGGACGTGTGCTGGAGTGGGGATCAACACACGGGTCGACTGAACTGCGACCAGTTTGAAATCAGTATCCGACTGGTTGCATGCGACCATATTTTCTTGTCACCAAACAGTTGAGTTGCATAGTTTCAAGTGTTTGAACGTATTTGTGAAGTGAAATATATTTATGAGTGATCAAGAAATTAATTTAAAATTTGTTGGAGAGGTGGAAAAACACGAAGTGCTGTACAATTACAAATTGCCTGGCTACTCAGAGAAATACATGAGTTAACATCAAATAACATAATTATTATAATCTAATAAGTGTCCATAGATTACACTATCAAAGATTTGATAACAAGTTCCTTAAAAGTTCTTTAAAACATTTGAAGAGTGATGCTATACAGAAGGTCACTGTAGTCTAGTGTTTAAGGCGCCCGACCTTTGAGCACTTAGAGGAATTCAAAAAAATTATTAAATTAAAACACTATTTTATCTCCTGGATTTCTTGTTCCATGACAAACTGCGTTGTTATTATTAACTTTTTAAGTGAATTCAACGACTTGCAGTCAAAATTTTTATTAAAAATAGGTAGAATTTACTTATTCTGTAGGCCGAACGTTTTCGAATCTTGGAGATCCATTTTCAGAGTCCAAAAATGGATTTTGAAAAAGGCCAAAAATGCAATTTTTTGCCTCTGAAAATGCATTTTTGGTCTTTTTCAAAATCCATTTTTGGCCTCTGAAAATGGATCTCCAAGATTAGAAAACGTTTGGCCTACAGAGTAAGTAAATTCTACTGATTCTATTCTTAATAAAAAGTTTGACTCCAAGTCGTTGAATTCACTTAAAAAGTTACTATTTTATCTCCTTAAATATCGTTCAGGAGTTAATAGTTTGAGGGTACTATGTCTGTAAAATTGGTTTAAGTAGGGGTATGCAGAAGAAAAAAGGTTGGGAACCGCTGGTCTACACATGAACAAAAACTAACAAACTATGCTATGTAATCATAATATTATATTATTGTCTTTTATATACTTGTTGGATAGGTCATTGTTGATGTAATTGACCAAATTCAGCTATTAATGATAGGCCTACTGATATTAATTTCATGAAGATAATGGGTTGCAATAGTACGTGACAGATTCAAGATGTAGCCTACCATATTTTCAACAAGCAAATTGATCAAACACAAATAGTCCTTCAACGTATGCCAATATTGTATATGGTACAGTACCTAGTCTAAAAAAATAGTTCAGGTATCAGAATATTCTCACCATCTATATGTATAGATTTACGTAAATTGCCATGCAATCATCAAATGTTTGAGTGCAGTTACATATGAATTCGAATTTGGCTCCTAATGCCACGAACCAAGATGGAGGGTGAGCATACCCCGTCTTTATAGTGCCTTAACTGAACCACTCAGGTGGACCAGCTTGTCGGTGGGATAGGTTGTCGTTCGTTGACCAAAACTCATTTGGACCAGTTTGTCGTTTGCATGCAGCGTCAAACTGTACCACTCAGATGGAATGTGGACCAGCTTGTCGGTGGGACGGTTTGTCGTTGTCGGCAGTGTGCAAATTGAAATGGACAAGTTTGTCGGTGGGAAAGTTTGTTGTCGTCCCGTATTGATATGGGCGTGTGGATGAACTCTAATTATGTAGGCAGAGTTTTTGGTTTTGGCGTTTATCCGTTTTGAGGTTATCTAACGAAATTCGAAAACAAATCACTATTTCTGTACTATGTCCTGGGAAGCGTCAAAATTTCAAAATACTTTTTTTTATAATTTATTATCTCTTGTTATTTAAATATTATGTTGTTTTGACTAACATTAGTTCTATTTATTATGAGGTCATTATTGCTTGTAACTCCACAGAGTGAAGATTCACAGCTAGGTATTTCACATAGAATTCTGCTTATTTCGAATTTTTCTCTAAATGAAAGATCACAGTAACCTAGCCAATGGATTATTCTCTCAATAATAAGCTTGGATCTTTGGTGAGAACAAATTTATTTTTGTCAACATGTCAACATTTTGAATATTTTACTCTGTATAGCCTAGATTCTTCAGTTCATGTGATATCTGATGCTTCAGATAGGCTTTTATTCAAGTGAATGGTGTAAAGACGTTCCAGCTCTTTATCTATGAAACCTACTTGATTGAAAACGCTTAAAATACGTTAGGCTGATTGAAAACGCTTAAAATACGTTAGGCTACGGTATTCATGATTTTGGTTGCAGTTCCGTATGTAGAACAGTGAAATAGCCGATAAAGAGAATGGATAGTCGTTAAGTTACGTTTAACTTTGGGCTTTGTACAGATCGTTCGACTATCTATTACCGTATTTCACTGGACTGCATAAGTTACGGAACTGGCCATGGGCCTGCATATTAACTTTATATTCCTGAAATAAAATATGTACTGGCTGAAATTCCAATCGGGAGCTGTTACAAGGCCATCATGCAATGTAAGCCTCGTTGTCACATAATTTGATATGCTAAAATACTTTTAACTGAATTCCAGAATAAATTGAACGTATCAAATTTTCACCGTATGAAATCTCTATTAGGTAGCTTACCTATTTAAACGTCTGCCGAATCTGTAAGTTTTATCAAGTAACTATCATTAGAGGGTGTAAATAGAAGTTGCCCTGAAAATAGAACGATTATTCGAGCAACCAATTACAGTTCATTTTTACAATAGTTATTTTTTTGTCATTCTTGTACTCAGATAATATTTTATTTCAGGATGACTGCAGAGGAAATAGTGTTGTTCAACTCTTGACAGTCCTCTCCTCGAAGCTCTGCGAAAATGTATTTGAAGATTCCCCTAGCGCACAGAAAAAACTTGTTAATAAATTGAGATGTTGTGCTTTTGAAACACTAATATTCAAATCAACTTCTTCAGATATAAAATCAGGTGAGCAAGTTATTTGAAGCTTATTTCTCAAACGATACTCAATAAAGCTTGATCGCTTTAAGAATACCAGACTTAGTAGCTCTCATATTAAACTATACTGGCGAGTGGTGAAGTAGGTCGTGCGTAGAACTCGTCGTGATAGTGCGTTGATGCCTTAAAGGATGTACGAGTTGTAAGTCATGAGGGCTTGATAGTATTGAAGCGCTAGAATCTAGTTTAAACGCTATTCTAAGTGTGAATAGCCTCGATGACACGGGGTGAGTTTAGTAGCTAAGCGAGTAGCAAGTAGAAAGGTTGCAGGCCAAATCTATAATCTGGGTTTCAACTCGCCCTGTGTAAACGCATCCCTACTGTAGTAGCCAACTATCTGCTGTCTACAAAAATTTTGGGCTACTTTTCCCACTTACTCGCTTGTAGTGTAACAACTCCAAATTCTGGAAGTTCCAGTAATTCTATAATTTAAGGCCTGCTGAAGCACGGTCGACTTGTAACGTTTCTACTCGCTACTTGCTTAACTCGCACCATGTCTTCGGGACTGAAGAGTTAAGTATGACTAGCTTCACGGCTCCGTCTTGTTGGGGATGATTTGGTGGTCTCAATGTCTCTTTCGTTGCAAATTTTGGTCAAGTGATTCATTAATGTGCTTTCTTTTATTGTTTGAATTTACATAAAGCTTTCTCAAGTAGATCTCCGCCAAAGAGTTTGACCGGGTTGATCACGGTGTGCTGTTGCATCGGCTTTACAAGCTGGGTTTTAGTAGTTCACTGCTTCATCTCCTTCAAAGCTATTTGTTTCATAGACTAAACTTTGTGTATCTGAAGTGAATGGAGTCACCTTGTTTCTACAGTACATCTGGTGTTCCACAGGGCGGTAATTTAGGACTTCTCCTGTTCCTGTTATTGATGAATGAGCTTCCTCTTCAGCTATCTCATTCTAAATTCCTTATCTTTGCTGTCGATAGGAAAGTATACAGAGAAATCAGAGATTTAGATGATTGTCATCGTTTGTAGTCTGATTTGTGAGTGATGCAGCTTGGTGTCACGTGCAAAAACTTGTTATTAACGTTAATAATTGCAAATTTATGAATTACTCTAGAAAAACAGGATTAATGGTCAAAACATGGAAAGGGTTGTCATATTCAAGGACCTGGGCATAGTATTTGGTAGCACTCTAGCTTTTTCTTCTCACTATGACTAAATCATAAATAGGGCTCATAAACTGTTGGGTTTTGTCATAAGGAATGCATGTAACTTAAATGACATTAAAGCCATGATTAACATTTTCCAATTTCCAGTAAGATTATATTGGAATATGGCTCTGTTGTCTGGAGTCCTTACGCCGGTCGGGACATCAGGGGAGAAGAAACTGTCCAGAATTTTTTTTTGCTATTTTTATTTTTTCAAAGCGTTCAGAAGATCTTGTCTTCTGTTCTCCCACTAATCAGGTGAGGGGTCAGTTCCTGATTGACTCTCTGAGGGTGCGTCGGAAATGAGCCTCAGTTCATTTTATCCACTTGTTAATCAACAATACTGTTTATCCGCCTTTGCTACTTTCCATGATTGACTTTCATGTGCCTTATTTCAATGCCAGGAGGGTTAATACATTTGTGGTGCCAAGATGTAGAACGGTGAGCAACTATTTCTCGCCCTTGAACAGAGCTCTGAAACTTATCAACAGAATAGGTAACGGAGTGAGTTTCTGTGAATCTTCAGCAGAATTTAGGAGGCTGATGAAAGTGGCAATTCTTCATTGTTTATTAGTTTTTTTTTACAACTGAAGTGCGCTATCTGTATCTTTTTAGTGTCTTCGTTTCATTTGGTCTCAGTTTATGAGTGGAGTTTTTACCTATGGCTTTCAGGTACAAAATAGTAGAATTCATGATCTATACTTCTCTAGTGTATACAGTTGTAGTAATTTTATGTATTTTTCTTATTTTTTTCACATTAATTTAATTGGAACATGTATTTATGTAAGTTTTCTTTAAGTATTCATTCTATTTTTCTCATTGTATTAGTTGTGATTTGATAGTTCTCATTATTCTCATATTAGTTCTCATTGTATTAGTTGTGAGTTAGTTGCAACTCTTGAATCGTTTCTAAAAACATATTTAAATTTAATTTGGTTGTAATATGATTGTCGTGAGGGAAAAAATGGGAATTTTCCTAGTGCCCTCAAACATTTGTATTTTCAATAAATTGATAAGATCTGAATATCTAAAATATCAGACTTTTTAAAAATTATAGGTTCTTCAATATCCTTGAATCTGTGATGTTTTCCGTGACGAAATACTTAATGAACAATCTAATATTAAAACTGACATTGTATTTCACTTTTATATAATGTTTTACTCACATATATTGGAAATGCTTGAGGGATGCATTCTCCTCAAAAGTGAAATGCATCCCTCAAGCATCTCCAATATATGTGAGTAAAACTTTATATAAAAGTGAAATACAGTTTTAATCCTTGAATCCTTGTTTAGTTTATTAATTCGCTCTGGACTTGAATTCGCATGTGCATAGTGGTGTTTTTTTTTAATATATGCCATGGTTTTTTATTGAGAAGCAAGTCCTTCAAATGTATTTTTTCAAATCTGTTGGGTTTGATTTTGCAGGCTAAATAATTTTATAATTATCTTAATCTACACTGTTTATTTTTCAATCTATAGAGGTTGTTTTGATTGAAGTTTGCGTTTCGTATTTTTTCCTGTAATAAAGTTCATTCTTTTGTGTTTTTTATCATTATGAATGCTTCAACAAACCAAGAACATCAAAGCTTCTGTATGGTTTGCAAGCAGACTCCCTTTTACATGGTCAAAGTGACTCAGGGCATCTAAAATGTTTCTTAATTTATGTATTGGAAATAATTCACTGATCTTGTTTCAATTAAATTTGATCATATCTGCAAATTGGATTTATTTTCCCATATTCCCTTTTGTTTTAGGTAAAAATAAAGATCTTGATGATTATGGATTTATAAAATTTTTATTTTCTTTTGTTCTCAGAAAAGCATGAAGATCTTGATGATGATGACCTTATTGGAACTCTGGTGGAAGAGGTATATTTTGATAGTCTACAGAACTCCACCTGGTCGGCCAAGAAAAAAAACAGACTCTCAACAGTTTTTCATAAGTTGAATCCTCTCATGAAAGAAAATCCTCATTTAAAAAGTATGCTAGTCTTTCTACTGTGTATGTCTAAAGCAAATGGTGATAACAATGATGAAGATGATCCTTTGAAGGTAAAACACTTTGTTGGAAGGTAACTTCAATAGAAGATTATTAAATGACTAATAAAGCATGCTTCTTTGTTACAGTATTTTCTATTCTACAGCCATTAATCTATTTTTTGTTGTCAATGGATGAAATTCACAGTTAAGGAATCTACTTAGCTTGTGATGTATGTGATTTATCAGCAAATGTATTACAAGCCAGATACTATCAACACATAGATGTGAGCAAAAGAATTCAGACCACCAAACTTCGATGTCTGACAAGTCATTAGTTTAAAACTGTAACATTAATTTCATTAATATTCATACCCCGTTTGCCGCATCCCAGTCACATGAGTAGGCCTACTTGATCTTATTCAGTTACGAGGTAATCTCATCACTTACAAACCAATCCATTCATTTACCTCGATGTTATTGGAAAACCACTGTTATATTATAATGTACATAATAGGTGGAGTATATAAAGTAATTAAATAGCAATAAGAAATATCAGAGGTCAAAAATAAGCATATATATATTTGATGATTCTCCAAGACGTAGGGATAGAACAATCAAGTTGAATGTTCTCAATGATATTCTAAGTTTAGGTAAGGTACAATAAACTTAGTCTTCAGTCTCATATTTTCCATAGTATTTTATTTCTTATTTGCAGGCTATTCTAGTACTGTTTACTGCATGTATTCAACACTTTTCATGCTACAAAATATCGGTATCTGTATTTACTCATTCAAAACTGTAGATTTACTATTTTTAACTTGATTAAAACATTAATTATTATTATTGCGTTCCAGATGAACCAGCCCTTTCATGAAAACATCTTTAAAATCGATGCAGATGAGCCAAGTAAGCCGGCTTCAAAAAACTCCAGAGATCGATACAAGAGGTACTCATCTTCTTTGTTCGATGTTGATTTGTCAACAAAAAAAAGCAAGAATTTGAAAAATAATAGTCATTCGCTTGACGCACCATTTGATGCACTGCCTGGCTCTCGTTTAGTTTTATTTGAAAAATACAGCACCGTATGGTACACACAGAACAAGAACAACCTCAAGTAAGTGACGAACAATTCTTCCATGATCATTATATTATTCTCTCGTACCTATCATACAAATTACCTCATATATTTATGTTGCAGCCAAGCCACTCCACAATTTGCTCTGCAACAATGAACTGTGAAAATGAACTAGTAAATCAATTGTTTAGATGATTATTCGTATGACAAAAGCTTTGCTTGTTAATTCAATACTTGAATTCAATTAAAAAAAAAGATAACACTCCAATTCCTTGCATTGATCGAGCAATATTCAAGAGAAAAATTATTCAAATTTCCACTCATGACATCATTTTGTAAGAAGAAATTATCTTCCATGAGAAATGTATTTTTCACTTTGATTTTTGGATTGAGTATTCGCTAACTAAACAGTAATTACAGTAACAAACAGATTCTCTCTCAATAATTCAGATTCAAACAGATTGTACAACCACTTGGTTGTATTATACACTCAAAAGCATCCGTTAATACCATTTTCTTCACTCACATCTTTTACTTTTACATGATAATAAAACTACCTTTGTAAACTACCAGCTCTAAATCATTGATCCACTCATTAAAAAAATCATTTTGGTCGCGTTAGTGAATGGCTTATTCTATAGAAATTAATGATAGGTGGCTAATACTTGTGCAACAAGTCGATTTGAAATTCAAATTTGCCATTTTATGAATGGCCAACATGCATTCTTAACTTCTTCCAAGTTGACTACCACACTATTTATGTCTCTCTTCAACAATGAACGTTAGAAAGGTTTGAGTAATAGTTATTGATCAGGCTTAAAATAAAGTCCTTAAGTACTTTCTTCAGCTTATACTTCTGTACAAGTTCAGACTCGAATTCAGTCAAATAGTGCTACTCAATGTAGAGAGATGTCTGCTCAATGTTTTGAAGGCTACTGTTAAGGTTTTTACATTCTACTAGAATAAAATACAAAATTATCATTCATCATACAGTTCACTTTTTCCACCGATTAATTGAATAATATTCATAGATTGCAATCTTCCTAAAATTGACCATACTTGTATTTCATTTGCTTTGTATTTCATCTTCACTATCATTCATTCAGTCATTCATTTATTATATTTTTAGTTTTCTTCTTACTAATATTATTATTATTGTATTATTATCACTATTTTTTCTTCTTTTTTCTTTTTCTTTAGCAATTAGATATTTTGCAACTTCTATTCTTTTTGTTAAAATAAAGTTTTGTTTCAATAGGCTTAAGCCTCAAAAGTATTGTCAAAGTCAAATAAATAAATTCACGAAAATCACGATGCCCAAAATAACATTAATTTTTAGTGTTTGTTTTGCAATAGAGATTCTTTATTGGGACTAAGATATTCGCCATACAATGTACAATAATAATTGAAAAAAAGTTTAATGATCTTTCATAACTTACGTAGTTTTAAATGCATTTTGTTATAGTTTCTACTATTCATCTTCCTTTCAAAACAGAAATGTATTTCGTAACAGAGTACATTTTTTCATGAAAAGTTCTATTTTTCAATTATAATAAGTTGTGAAATTTTTAATAGGACTATTTATAACCCATGATGAGCCATTATGAAAACTTCATGCTCAGTTCTAGAGCACCAGCTCTTTGAATGAACGCGTATTTGCAAGTAGCAGTTACAAAAATGACTGATAATTTACATTAATAGTTCTCTTACACAGTAAGAGATGTTGATGTTGTAGGTTAAGGCTCACTACCATGTGCTCATTCATGTTGCTTTTTTTGAGGATGAAGCCCACAGGTCTGAGACCTGTGCGTGGGTAATGAGTTGGATGATGGTGATTGATGAGTTGGACCTACAGTTTTAGGTTAGACTCAGTTTTTTTTTTAACATATTGGATAACAATATGCTGAAGGACTTGCAAAGTAGATGTTTGATACGATGCAGATGATCACATTATTCAAGAATGAGAGTTAATGAATCAAATTCAGAGCTTCATTAATCTCAACAAGATAACACTATATTCAAAACCTGAAAACCATAACTGGAATTCAGAAATGTTCCAAATTTTTCCAATTGATCTGAATTTTAAATTCAATTTAGTATTTATTAGTCTGTATATCGAATGTTTCACAGCCTCTTAGATCTCAACCTTCCAATTCGTAGGTTCGTAATGATAATTGTGAGTCTATGGGGAATTTCTGTTAGGATTCTGTCACATTATAATGTTTATGTTATGGACCAATCATTTTGTCATGATTATATTCGTTGAAATATTGTAACGGCATGATGTAAACCAATTTCACCGTGGTTTACTGTGACTATGTGCTAGTTAAAATGTTGTAACGGCGAGCGAAAATTCCATAATTTGAACCGATTAAACTTGCTTATATGTGCCTATCTATATCCAACTAATTCTAATGTCCAATTTTTTAATTACATTTTTTATTGTCTCAACATAATATTTGTATTCAAACAAATGTTTCCACAATTTTTTCCAGGAACTCAGTGAGCGCCACTCAAAAGCAAAATCCTCTATGTATTCCAGAGCTTAATTTGGATGTTCCTAGATCGTTGACTGTTCCCAGCTTTCGTAGCTCCCATTTGGTAAGTAAATTATTAATAAAGTATTGCACCCTCATTATTTAATTTCAACCAATTTTTTTTCTCGATGTATAAGACGGTTACTGTCATAAACTATTTGTAAAATATCTTATTCCACATGTTTTATCTTGTATTTTGAAAATCCTTCAGCAAGTTAGTTCGTAGTTTTAAAGCTACTCTACTACAATATAAGCTTAGGGAATTAAGTGTGTTAATTGGTTTTCTACTTCGAGTGCAGGAAAAGCACTCTAGTATATCAGTATGTAAAATCGCAATTTTTTGGAACGTCTACTACAAGTCTTCATGATTACTAGGATCGATAACTGTATTTTCCAGTGTATAACATGCACTCGTACTTTGGATGAGTTTTTATAGAAAATGGCTGGGGATCCAATTACATGAGTAATCACAGAACTATGTTGTATTCTGTCATACCTGTATAGTTGATAAACCATTAATATTTAGTTGATAAAGCTTTTTATAGTGTACAAGAGTTCCTTTCACATCAAAATTAAGCCTCACCTCAACTAATTGATATAGTAATTATGGTATCTAGTGTATAATATTGTTGATCTGATTTGTCTTATACTCCTTAACTGGATGTAATCCAGTAATCCTAGAATGTAATCTACAAAAAAAAAAAAAAAAATAGAATGTAAACCTCTTTATTTTTACACAAAAACTGGGAATGAAGCTACTCATACCATAACATTAAAAAGTACTTATTTTCTATTATTATTTCCCATTAATTTTTCGAGGTTATATTTAACAACTCAAATGATTTTGTAGTAGTTTGTGATAATTTAGAATCTTGGGTTTTATCCAAGTGAATTGAAAGAACAATCTATTCAGTATAGCCAATATAGTAAGTATTACAAATAAAATCACCTTAATAATTCCACAGATAATAATAATATCATGTGACTAGTCTGATTCAGGTCTGGTGTCAGAGTTATCAGGTCGCACCTGAATAAGTTCAGGGCCTCTGACGTGACTTAACGAGTGTTTTTTAGGCAGCCGGGACCGACAGCTTAACGTGTCCTCCGAAACACGGGAGTGGCCCAAGGTAATCTTTCGGTCAGAACTGGCATCAAACCCGGGACCTTTGGGTTAGCAAACCAGCACTTGACCCACTCGGCTACGGCCGCACAGTTTAATGGAGTCATAAATAATTAATGCTCTCAAGTTTTCTTCAAGTGAATTTATTTATTTATTGAGACAAAGTTACAATGATTGCAAAGATGCAACAGGATAAGAGTCCAAAACTGCTCTCTTCGCAAATTTGACCTAGCTACATTATTCAAAACTTTGAGGTTCGGTTCACAAGAAAAATTTAGAAACAGCAATCTGATCAATGTAGCATTTCAAATGAAATCACTCATTTAAATAATTTCCACAAAAAATGGAGATATGAATAATCACTAGTTCCCATCAAATTATTCTACATCCTGTTGAATTTTGACTCATGCATAATATCAATTTCTTGAATTTTCTTGCCTACAGACATTAAACATTACAGACATTTAGGGAAGTGATAGCCGCGAGCCGTAGCAGGTATCTGTTCAATCAGATAGAGATAAGCTGCGTTCTCGTTGGTCCTGTTTGTAACGGTGACCGATTAGATTGGCCAGCAAAAAGCCACGTTCTCTGCTGTAAAATCACTTCCCGGTGGTTCGGAACCCACCCAAAACTGTAGGTCCAAATCATCAATCACCATCATCCAACTCATTACCCACGCACAGGTCTCAGACCTATGTGGGCTTCATTCTCAAAAAAAAAACAAACGTATCACTAACTTATATTTTCTACTTTTTATAGGATGAAGGCTATGTGACACCTGACAAAGAATTTATCGATAACAGCAGTAGAAGAAGTAGTACAAGTGGTTTCATTGACAAAAAAACTAATTCTTTGAACGTGTGGAACAGTATGTCTGCAGAAAGTCTCTGTAAGCCACTGCAATATACTTGGGAAAACCTCGGAGAATCAGTTGCAGAGCCCGAACCCCCATTTTTGGACCAAGCAGATGTGACTGTTTTTGAATGCTGGAAGAAATGTGCAATGAAAAGAGTTGCTGAAGAACTAAGTGATATGCCTCCTGTGGAGAGGAATATTTCTAAGAGTGAGCTCTTCCGTGATATTAAGTACCTGCTTATTGGAATAGAAACTAGAACATTCATGTTCCATGATGTAAGTAAATATTGTTAATACCTAGTAAAAGTGGAATTAAATTAATACATTTTAACTCATTCCATTTTGCAAGCTACAAATGGATTTTGATTATCAAATAAAATCTAAATAAAATAAAATAAAATTGCCTTTATAACAGCTCCTCAAGCAATTGTATAAACCTATAAACAATAATTTTATCGAGAGTCTCTTAAGATATCAAATTATCTCAAGATGAACTACAAATTCCTCTTAATAGAGAAAGTTAATAAATATTCTATAATATTTCTTGCTTTCATCTGAAAGCTGAAGAAAGATAACAGTCATTTCGTATGTAAGCTTTGAACAATCGCCTATGCTATCTTTAGAATTAGTTACATTAAATTTGGCGCTAAATATGAATATAGAAATAATTTTGAAACCAATCACGAACAATAAAATGAGAAAAAAAAACAACCTATATTTTTATCCATAGGTGAATGATAACAAATTGGCGTGGTGATTGGTCATGCGGTGAGCGTGGTGTTCAAGTGATCGTGATGCTCAGTCACGACCGCTCAAGACTGCGCTTGGATGGGTGACCGTGCTTCAATGACTTGATATTACAAGCTTTATTATCACTTACCCGGTGGCTCGGAACCCACCTAAAATAGTAGGTCCACCATTTTCCCCGTAACATGGCTCAAACGGCGAGGTGGAACTACCCGTATGGGTCTCCCCACCATTAAAAGCCATACGCTTATTATTATTAATTGAAAATATATATTGTCATTTAATTATTTTCAATATTGAGTATCAAACTCAGCGAACACGGCCTGACTAGAATTAAAAAAAAAAGATCTGGTTAATCAAACTTTGACCTTCAACACTAAAAATAATTTATTAATTCACTTTTTTGTGTTTCAATCTGAAATTTTCAATAACTTGAATTATTGTATGTAATTATACAATAACATATTTTTTATTATTATTGCTGATGATGCCCACATGATTCCGAGACTTGTGCGTGACTAACAATAAAAATAAACCTTGAAAATATTTTTAACTCATTATCAAGGTATTATTGGTCACTCATCTTTATCCAATGTAAAATCTAAAGCTTTTCCATTCATTTATAATTTCAGGAGCGTAAATCTTTTGTGATGGACCCGGGAACAACAATAGTGGGTCTTACATCGGAAGCGTTGTCAGTGTACATTGAAGACTTTATCGAGTGCGGAAACGATTTCCGACTGTTAGCACTCCTATTGAGAAATTCAAAATACAATATAAATTACAACAAACAAGGCTTGATGTTTGAGGTGAGCTCGTAAATTAATTCACTATTTATGCTTCACATCTGAGATTGTTCTTTGGCTAGGTGAATTTTTTGGATTACACAAAATATTTGTATGTTCTCCATTGTATTGGTCAAGATTTTCCTAATCAAAGGAGTCTCCCATCAATACAATACTCAAGTTTAAGACCTCAAAAGTTTCGCGTTTTTGTCTAAAATCATTTGAATGATGATGTTAAATGATCTCTTGAAACTTGCAGGTTTTATAAGTTTTAATTGTTGGTTTTGCCGGTTTTTTGGTGTTGTTGTTATTTGATGTTATATTAAATGTTTTTAAACATCTTAGATAATCTCTGAATGTGAGCAGGTTTTATAAGTTTTAATTGTTGGTTTTACCGGGTTTTTGGTCTTGTTGTTATGTGATGTTATATTAAATGTTTTTAAACATGTTAGATAATCTCTGAATGTGAGTTGGCTCAAATATCAGATTAATTTATGCTGCCTACATGAGTCTGAGACTTGTGCTTGGGTAATGGGGTGAATTATTATATTGTTTGGTGAAGCAGTAATAACGTCGAATTAAAGAAGAATTCTGTCAGATTTTTGTCAAAATTGTCACACATTAAGATTTAGGTCATTCAGCCAGAGTTTGGCTTCGTCATCAACCAAGTGTAATTTTTGCAGCCCTCCAAGAAGTCGTGTAGCAGGACAAGCCACGAGAATGTGGTCCATGGTTTGCACCTCCCCGCATTCACACAGAGGGGAATCTGTAAAGCCCCACCGGTGCATGCTATTCTGGCACCTTCCCTGCCCAGTCCTGAAACGGTTCAGGGTCACCCACTGTCGCCGTGGCAGCCCAAATCCATGCACCCTTTTAGTGGGATCTGTGACCAGCTCTTTGTTTCTAACTGACAACGACTGCCAGGTCTCAGTCCACTTTTGCATGATCGGGAGGTATTGCATTTTGCTGGTGGAATAGCCATATGGGTTTTCTGGATCTAACTAAGTCGCAGTGGGGTTGGGTGGTCAAGTTGTAGATCCTCGTGTATGGGAAGAGCTGGCATCTCACAAATTCTTCTCAGCTCTCTGCCTGCCATCTCATCTCTCCTAAGCTGCGGGGGTGCACAGGGAGCACTCAGTCTCAGTCGGCATCAGACATCCTGCAACTGCACGCATCGCACTGTTCAATGCCACATCCACCTGGCGTGTGTGGCAGCTACTCATCCAGACAGGGGCACCATAATCTGCAGCACTGTATACAAGAGCCATAGCCGCTGTCCTGATGGGGTGAATGATGAAGCCAGACTGAACGGGAATAGAAACGTGACCGCTGTAGTGGCAGTCAGTCTTAGGCGCTTCAACCAACTACCCTGCGACAATTATATTGGGCTAGAATACTTGCTATCAAGCCAGCGAGTTTTAAAACTGCAAGCCGATCTAGCTCCCCCACTAAAGGCCATGAGGGGAATGGGTCAGATGAATGCTCGCTGGCGTGTTAGCTAGTAAACGAGCCCAAAGTAATCCAGGCTTTAGGCTGCCAACATGATCAACAATTTAAAAACATACGGCTGGTTGCACGAAAGTCAATTAAATAAGGAGTTTAATGTCAGTTAACTGTCGTAAGTTTAACAGCTTTATTTCTGTGGCACAAATATCCATAGTCATTTTTCGTTAACCGAACGGGCACAATCTGGCAACACTGTAATTTGATCAACAGCTGATTCTGAAGTTGAGAAAAAATATGAATCAGAATCATTTCAATGTGAATTATTTGAATCATTATTCAACTATCTCAATATAAATAGATTTTATTCATTTTGAAAGGTTTTTAACCCCTACGACTTAATTTGCAGTTCCATGTTCTGGGACAGTAAACATAACCTATAAAATGTTACTTGATGGGAGTTTGTGAAATTTAATTCTCCGTGAAAGGGCGTTTAAGTATATATATTTTTTTTCAATTTCAATTTCAAGTATATCTTAAGCTGGTTAGCATAATCGGCATAATTATTGTGCTTTGTGCAACCAAATTTTCTCCATCAAATTTAATCTCTGTAGAATGACTTCATTCTACAGAGATTGAATTCAATTGACTTTTGTGCAACCGGCCAATAATATGCAAACAAAACAATATGTATATAATTCACCTTTATTCTAATAATGCCATCAGTAGAGCAGTTAAATAATTCATTTATTTATTCATTTATTTAGAACACATAACACAATTAAGTAAAGATACAACAGGCATAGCCCACAACTGCTTTATTTACAAATTTTTAAATGAAAAATCCAAATTTTAGGTTATGTCCAAGTTGAACTAGGAATTTCACTTGAAATATAATCACTGATTCATTCCAAAGTAAAATAATGGAAAGTAGTAAAATAATGTCAGTATGAGTAGGCCCTAGATCAAATTGAAAAATTTATTAATATACTTATACGAGATATATTTTGCATTTCTTTTTGTTTGTTTGGTTGTTGGTTTTATAAGTTTTATTTGCTCTCCTCTTGGATTAATGTTTATGTGTAGTACAAATTCAGCATTTCAACTTTGGCACCAGCTTCTTGAAACAATTTCCTTCCCTTATTTTGTTGCAGGCTTTGTGTTCAAGCCTATCAACATGGCTTCAGGCCTATCGTGGAATGGTGGTAAAAATAGAGGAAGAGTCAAACATATTGAAGCTGAGATCATGGCTGCAATCATTGCGAATGCAACTGCGTTTCATTGTGAATCTATGTTGTCCTTCATCCACTCGAGTTCTTCTTGAAGACCATTGTCCCTTACCAAGCGGCGGTGAACTACTGACTTATATCTACAATGCGGCACAAATGTCTGCCCATTTGGAGATCTCGTCGGTACTCTACTTCTTCTTGGAAAAATGCTTGAATGTCTATTTCAGGTAAGAGCCTTTTTATAAAGAGTCACCGCAGTTGCGGTCGCGCGTCATAAATGAGGTTACATTTTATACTAGCCGGATAAATTTGATAGAAATAACCTGATAGTTCTAAACATATCAATGTTCTCATGTTCTTTGACATTGTTGCGCCCGGTCAGACATTCAGCCGATGTAATTTAGCCTAAATTGTGGCTGACTGCAGTAGCTCTGTATAATAAAGGCCTAAGCTTGATTCTATCGGGGTTTCTATCAGAACTCACTGGTCACAAATGAAGAAATCAATCGAAAAGGGAGCTCCTGGACATATTTGCTTATCCAAGCGGAGAATTTAGGGCGCATTATGAGACAAAGCCGCTGATTGAGAATCTTGGCATACTAAGTTTTATCTTGTTACTTAAATCTACGACAAATCCATATAACTTACCCCTTTCATAGGTGGTCGGAGGATGCTAATAATAATAATTCGTTTTGTGAGCTATACAATAAAATATGGGATAACAACTAATTACATTTTAAAAACTTCGAATTTTGAAGCGTTGTTCGTTCACAAATATGGGTAAATGCAACACATTTGAAAACATCGTTGTTTCTACATCTCTTTTATATACGTTTCTAATCTTTGCAGGTTTATAGAGAATTGGCTCTTTGAAGGTTCATGCGAAGATCAATATGGTGAATTTTTCATTGAGTCTAAAAACAACCTCGGATCAACATTGGATCGGTCCTATTGGAGAAGAGCATTTTCTTTGAATTATGAGAAAGTTCCTGTATTTCTTACTGATTTGGCTGAGAAGATATTCATCTGTGGAAAGTCCCTGAATTTAGTCAAATTATGTGCTCCTAATGTAAGTATTCTGTATTTAGATTACTAACTTGTATTTCATATAACAATTGCTTTTGTATTTCATCTCTCATTAGATTATCAATGATATTTTTTTAACTAAGGTTAAATAATAATCTAATATCAAAACTGACACGTTATTTCAATTTAATATTTTGTCTTTACTTACTTATATGGGAGATACTGGAGGGATGCATTTCACTTATGAAAAGAAGCTTTGTCAGCCAGAAGCTTTGTTTTAGAAGTGAAATGCATCCCTCCAGTATCTCCAATAAAAGTGAGTAAAGACAATATATTAAATTGAAATACAGTGCCAGTTTTGATATTAGATTGTTCATCAAGTATCTTGGAAAACATCACAGAGTTGAATAATACATTTAAGCAAGGTTTACCCAGTAGAAAAGTTCCTTAATAATCGTTCTGCGTAACACACTGCGAATTTCAAGTTTTGTTTGGCACACACAGTGCCTCAATTACAAACTCTTCTTAATTTTTAAGCTCGATGGAAAATTCGTCGCTTAGTCGTTAACTCATCTCAAGGCCAGAACTTCAAAATATAAACTTTATGCCGAAATGAAAGTAAAATTCTGGATCATATATGTTGTGCAAACCTGAAAAATAACTATCTTTATTATCATGATCACACATTTCTGTTGCGTCTTTGCATTCATTGTATTTTGCCTCAATCTATATAAATAAAATTGGAGCTTTGTTTGTACATTCATCAGAGTTATATATTTTTTGGTTATTTTTACGTTTTATACATTAGACAAGTCTTATCTCAATTTCTGTTTTTCTGTCTGTCATGGCCCCGAAGGCATTTTACGCGGCCTTCTCCTGAAAAACGAGAGCATCGATCGGGATTTAAGTTATTTAACAGTATTGAAAACTTTATTGACAATGTCTTTAGCTGTAAAAAACTAAATTAACTTTTTTTAACAGAATAATAAACGTTCAAAAACCAAGTATTGTGCGATTTTGGATACATTTCTTCTAAGTTTTATTACCACATAAGAACGTATGTATGTTCCCAGTAAATTCCAAAACTGCTGAACCGATTTTTATAAAATTTTCAGGCATAATGTAGAATAGTCCTGAGATGGTTCCTGTGAAAGTTGGGTGTTCGAAAGTCCTGGCTGAAGGACACAAAAAAGAGAAATGTATCCTTAAAGGAACAGCTGATAGAAATCAACAGTTTTTAATCATATGGTGGGCCCTTAGCGGCGTTATTTACGCTGTCTTGTGTAGTCGGAGCATTGCAGTCATGTAGGAAACATATGACGGGTGAATCAAAGCTTAGCTTATGTTTCATCCATTATTTCTTTGGTGAAAAAAATTCTAATTTCAATTTATTCAAACTAGGCTTGGCAATAATGACTCTTTTCAATGAATCGTTCAATCGCGCTCACTCTTATAAGTGAGTCATTCATTCGAACTAGTTGAAAAATGAGTCATCAGCAATGTACGTGCTCATTCACTACCATAGCTTGCTCAGCGATCACTCTCTCACTGAGCGAGCACTCAAGCACACACAACAATAAATAGCCTTGTCTGGCGCCTCAATATAAACAATTCTTAGAATCTGAGTCATCAGTTTAATATTCCAGAGCACAGAGTCAATGAGCTTTCTGAGCCAGCAGTAGTTTGTTCAGTTGACAGTTCAAAAAGCTCATGGAGCAGAGAGAGGTGAGTAAGTGGGCCAGCTGTTATTGTAGTTCGTTCACTGCACAGTTCAAAATGCTCGTGGAGTGGGGAGGTGAGTGCTCTTAGCAGTTCATATAGCTGACCGCTGCGCTGCTCTGCTAATTCAAAGAGCGCTCACTAGATGGTGTGTTGACTGTATTTCGTGAAAAACACAAACGCAGCTCATAAATGAACGAACTACTTTCTGAATTTAAACTACTAGTTTGTAGTTCATTTTAAAGAGTCAGTTACTTTGAACGACTCGCTCAATCTGGTCACATCTCTAATTCAAACAAAACTTGACATTTACGAAGGTGTGGTTTGTGCTAGGCTCTTGGGAATTCGCCAGGTAGCACTATTATAACTAAAATACCGTTGCAACGCATGGGTGAACCGCTAGTAAATGAATAAACACAGTTGAAAAAAGGTTTCTACTATTTGCCACTAATGCCTGTTTAATCTAAAAATATGCTTTTGGGACTGCTTGTATGGAAATGTTTTCCATTGAACATTCAAATATCCATTTATGATTATATTACAATTTACAATTACAATTAATGATTTTTTTTCGCAGGTTGAATCTCACATAGGTCTGAGACCTGTGCGTGGGTAATGAATTGGATGATGGTGATTGATGAGTTGGACCTACAGTTTTAGGTGGGTTCCAAACAACCGGGAAGTGATTTTACAGCAGAGAACAGTGTCATTTCTGCTGGCCGATACAATCGGCCACTCGTACAAAGATTGCCCAGAGGTTTCGTAGCTTATCTCTGATTGAACAGATACCTGTTACGGCACTCGGTTATCACTCTCGTATATGTCCGATAATTTTTTATGTATATGTATAAAAATTTAATCTTACTAGAAAAAAATTAAGATTAATTTTTAATTTTGTGATTTTGTAATTCATTTAAATGAGTGATTAAAAAAGTTGATGCTTTACGATTTAAGGATCCATTGTGCAAGCAATTGGAAACTTTCTATCCTCCGTTGGTGCCCTGTCTGGAAGAAACCTCTCTGGAGAAGCTGGCCGGTGACTACCATGAATTTGTGACTGTTTGCAAGCCAGACTGTGGAATAAATCCATTGCAGTCACCGAGACCAGCCACTGATGAAGAAAAGGCCGACTTTTTCGCTAATGTGAAACAGCAGAGGGATAAGTCTATGTCTCGATTTAAAGGTAATTAAGAGAAATTGATATTCTTTGTAGAATTTTCCCTATAAATAAATAAATAAAATTTTATTGTCAACAGGCCATAAAAGCAACAGACAAAGTCAACACTATTAATACAATATTCACGTATTAAAACTAATTTCCCATATTCACAATCAATACAAACAGCAATATGCAGTCAAGTTACAGCAAACTAGGACATAGCTTACTGTTAGTAAAATTTATCTCTTGTCCTGATACGAAATACATTTTTACAATATATCAACATCACCCTCATGAAACTGGTTTATTTTATAAAATGGATTTACCATCAGCCAGTTATATTTTTTCGAAAATTTTTATGGGTGTGTCATAAAGGTGAAAAGGGAGCTTATTAAACATTTTTTGTCCAACGGTCTCATAACTGTTGTGATTTTTTTTGAGGATGAAGCCCACAAAGGTCTGAGACCTGTGTTTGGGTAATGAGTTGGATGATGGTGATTGATGATTTGTACCTACAGTTTTAGGTGGGTTCCGAACCACCGGGAAGTGATTTTACATCAGAGAACAGTGTATTTTTTGCTGGCCAATCTAATCGGTCACCTTCACAAACAGGACCTACGAGAACGCAGCTTATCGCTATCTAATTGAACAGATACTTGCTACGGCTCGCGGCTATCACTTCCCTATTTGGATAATCTATGGCGTTGAATATTACTATTTCTATAGGATTGAACTTAAACACTTAATTATCTTATATGAGTCTTAGTTTTAGAATGAAAATATTGTTACGGGTTCTATCTATAAAAGAATGCTGGCTACACTTTATTAACACTCGAACTTTATTTACACGAATTACTCTTAACACGCACTTATCAGTTACGTCACACAATAAAAACCAATAAGAAACAAACAGATCAACAACATTCAGCTAATAATGATTTTACTATACCACTGTACAAAAACTAACTATTGACTATCAAAAGGCCGATCAATAATTTAATAAATAACTATCCAATAAACTGTTCAATGATGTGAAAAGAATGTCTAAAATGCAGTTAAACACTCAATAAATAAATGGAAAACTTACGAAGCACAGTGTCCGTCATGATATTTGATAATCACAATAGTAGCACTGAGTACGTGTAAACTTGTATAGACTTTCACTCAAAATTTCAATTACTGCCACAATGCTGTTTAGAACTCTATCACATTTAACATTCGAACAAACTGTTTACAAATACTTTTTTTCGGAGGATGAAGCCCACATAGGTCTGAGATCTGTGCGTGGGTAATGAATTGGATGATTGTGATTGATGAGTTTGGACCTACAGTTTTAGGTGGGTTCCGAACCACCGGGGAGTGATTTTACAACAGAGAACAGTGTCACCCTTACTTTGAGGATGTCACCCTTACAAAGAGCGCCTAGGAGTTTCATAGCCTATCTCTGATTGAACAGATACCTGCTACGGCACTCGGCTATCACTTCCCAATTTTTTTTATACTGTTTGAAAGTATCCCATCTAGTTCTGGAAACTAATAACATAATCTGGAACATTCTGGAAAATTCTTGAAAACCCTAGAACATGAATTTGACAAATAGGAGTGGGAAGGACATTCGAGGAAGAAGAGAAACAACAAGAGCTAATTTACGAACTGTTTTCAGTACTTGTTATCAATGAGACCGGAACCGCTGTTGACAAACGAGTAGGATAGGATTGTGTTTTTCTTCTTTCTTGCGTTCCTAACAATATTATTAAAAGAATATTATTATTCTTGTCACGGGCAAATTCTAGTTATGCGTTTTGCTTATTTAGCCCATAAGACCGATTCACACTTATCGGGCACAGCAAGGCTAGGCAAGGACTCGGCAATGTCTAGACCAATCAAAACATGGCTTTATGACGTCATCAATGTCTTGATTGGTCGAGACATTGCCGAGTCCTTGCCTTGCCTTGCCTTGCCTTGTCGTGCCCGAAAAGTATGAATTGGCCTTAAACTGCAAAAACAACTCACAATTCATTATATCTGTATAATTCAAGTAAAATAATTATGTGTTTTATGATATAAATGTATGTATTTCATGATATACATGTCCTACCTATCTATGATAAACACATTTTTTCAATTTCAGCTGCCCAGGAAGAAGAAAGAAAGAATATATATGAAGGAAAAAAGAAAATTTTCGATATTATGAAGAAGGAAATGGAGGACGCTGAGAGAAGAAAAATAGAATCAAGACGTAAACAGTTGGCTGAAGAACAGCAGAGGCTGGAGGAGCTGGCTCAACTTGCTCTTCAGGATACTGCCAGGAAAAATGAAGAGAAGTAAGCTCTTAATTTCAATAATACAATAATTGTATGAACAAAATAATTGAACATCATAATTTCAAAGACACTGTTGTCTGCTGAAAATTCACTTCCCGGTGGTACGGAACCCACCTAAAACTGTAGGTCCAGCTCATCAATCACCATCATCCAACTCATTACCCGCGCAAAGGTCTCAGACCCATGTGGGCTTCATCCTCCAAAAAAATCATGAATTACTTATACTCATAACCATCGCATTGATGCTGGAATGCATCGAACCATTCTACTAATTCCATAGGTGTAGAATGTACTTCGATGAAGAAAACCTTTCTTATTAAATTGCTGAAGTGGCAAAAATTATAAAGTGAAACCTTTCACATCCGGTTTAATGTGGCGACAGATATAGAAATATCCAGATGTCATCAGGGCATTTGAAAATAGCTTTAAAAGGCCTGAAATAGCTTGTTGAAAAGCCAGAAATACGTTTAATATTTATATAGTTTCATGCATATCATGTAAGGACTAAATTACAGTATTTTAGTTACTGTTTTCACTTTGTACACAATTTTCAGCAAGTACTTGTGGCTTTTCCACGCGAAAATTGAACTTTTGCTGCGCAGTACGTCGGAATATGGGGAATATTCAGATCAATATTAAATCCAATCTTAATGTCGAATTTGCAACGTTGATGTGAAAAAGTAATCATAGGATATTGCTTCTCAAAAAAGTAAAGATTTGCTGCTCAAGATTCAATTAACTGACATTGGTTTTGAAATGCAGCCGATATAATCTGGTGCCATATCTTTTTCTTATTATATGTGGAATTAATCTTCGTTGAACTTGGATTACTCTTGAATAAAAATTTTAACTTTGAAAATACATTATTCAATCAATTATTGCATCAATAATTATAATAATAATAATAATAATAATTTATTTATTTATTCATCTATTCATTACAAAACACAATCAAGTAAAGATACAACAGGCACAGACCACTACAACTGCTTTCTTTACATATTTCCAATTGAAAAATCTAAATTTTAGGTTATAAGCAAGTTCAACTGCAAATTTCACTTTGATGTATAATTCCTGATTATTTCCAAAACATGAATATTAATTTAGATGTTCACTTTAAAAATGAAGCACTGAAACTGTTCAATAGTCCAAAGAAAGCGAATATAATTTTGAATTTTGTTATATTAATAATAATAATAATTACAATTACAATTACACTTAATTTTTTTCACTAAAACAACTACAAAATAATCGTACATAATTGACACTTGCATAATCAAGAAAAATAAGACAAAAATTATTTATTATTAAGATGGTTATTATATCTTGGCATTCTCAATTAATGAGATAGTAAGCTTTCTACTCTCTTTTGAAAACTTGAAGCCTACCAACTTCCAATTGACTGATGTTTCTTTATTTTCCATTTCTGAATTGCTATAAAACAGAGTAGTCTATGTCTATTCGCGAAGACTTTATTACTGAGCTCTAATCAAATTGAACTATTTTTCTGTGTTTCCAGGAGACGATTAATCAAATATTATAAATCAATATCTGATCTGGCTGAGATTCGCAGGATGAAAGCCAAGTGGAAGGCTGAAAGATTGCATTTGAATGATAAGCGGTCACTATTCTTGGCTGATGACAAGAAAAATATCAGCAATGAACTGCTAAAACAAAAGATGGCCGATAAAGTTGATAACAGAAGGAAGACTTGCGTTTTCAAGCTTGATAGTCTCATAGATGTTGAGGAAGATGATGAGAAGAACGAAGAACAGAAAGCTGTTTCATCAGTTGATAGTAGGAGTACCATTGATAGCAATAGATTGGATGATGAGGTTGAAGGATTGCAAACTACTGAATCTGAAAGTGAAGACTGGAGGACCATACATGTCACTGAAAGCTTTGATACCGTGTCTTATGTTTCAGCTGTGGATAGCAAAGTTTCTCAAACTGAATCGGAACCTTCAATGATTGTAGAAAAGATTTCTGCTACTAGTATTGTTGAAGGCAATTCTTTAGACAATTCTCCAGTTGTTTCTTCAACGTCGCTTCTAGAAGAAGTATGTTCAGACAAGGATACCGATAACAGATTGAATGTTGATATTGCCGATGAGCAGTACGACTCAAAGAAGCTGTATGAATTATATAATGTTGCTCACTCTGAAGCTCTGAAAAACAAAATGAAGGTTTTGGAGTTTGAGTTTGATTTGAAATGCTCAAGGGAAGAAAACGATAAGTATTATGAGAAAATTGACAGCAGCAAAGACAAAGTTCTAGAAATGAAGTCAAGTTCAAGTAGTGAGGCAATAAAAGAGAGAACACTCGAACTGGAGCAGGCATGCATGAAAGCTGCTGATGCTAGGAAAGAAGCTGCACAAAACAAAGCGAGAGTAATGTGCAGCGAATATGATATAATCAAACACAACGAATTCGAGGATAATAATGTGGATCGTAGAAAACATACGATAGAATCGCTCAATAGAATGATATTTAAGGAGGAAGGAAAGCCTTCTGTTACCAGTCCAGCAGAAAATGACGAGAAAACTGACGCTGATTCTGATTTAAAAACAGCAGATGATAAATCGAGTTCTGTGAAACCTTCAAAATGTATGAGTGGTCAATATTTTAATAGTGATGGGAGATTTATTTTCAACCGTTTTCCTCTCTTAGTGGACATCACTGAAAGAAAACTTGGTACATCTTCTAAATCGAAAGGTGATATGCAGAAGTTGGATCTTTCTGCCATTCATAATTGTCTACATAAATCGGTATCAATTCCCACAGAAATCCAGCATGTCTTCGCAAATGATGCAGTTCTCAGATTATTCTTGATCAATGAAAAGCTTCTAGACCATTTACAGTGCATACGGAAATATTTTTTCTTTTTGGATGGAGAGTATGGTAGAATTCTAACCAGGAGTCTTTTTCTGGAGCTGGAATCGGCGGAGCATCCTTCTGTTTTGTTCAGTCGTCACCGATTGAATGCCATTCTCCAAATGGCGTGTAGCTCATTCCACACGTGCTCGCCAATGATCGAAAGGCTCTCATTCTTCGTGAAAGAAATTCCTATAGCTTTTCTACTCACTGATCCTGAAGTATTGAATTGCTTGTCAATGAGATACAAGCTGCATTGGCCACTGAACATCATCATTTCCGAAGATGCCATCTTGAATTACGATAGAATATTTGCTTTTCAACTTCAGCTACATCGAGCATCATGGGTTCTGCAACAAGATTTCCATATCTTGAAAATAACTGGGATGTTGAAGAGCTCTCATTATCGTCAGGTATGTTGATCCCTTATCATACCTCAGAATATCATATGGAATAGAATAGAATGTTTTATTCCACTTGATCAAAACACTGTACAATGAAAGAGAAAAAATAAAATAAATGTTCACATTGTACAAACGTACAAAATGAATTAGTGACTACACAACCATAGAATCACATTTTATACAGCAAAATTATACATCTCTAACAAAACAAAGAAAAAAATAATTAATAAACAAAATAAATAAATATGAGAGATAATTATTTCAACCAATGTTTCCATATTAATTACAAATTATATCAAATTTGTTGGGAAAATGATATTATAACATAATACAATATACCATATATTAAATATTATGTAATATAACTAACATATTGCAGCAAGTAAAATATCCATGAAAATATTGAGTTCATCCGTGTCTTTTCGACCTATCTTTAATGACTAGTCAACTCATTCTTGGCAGTGATATGAGTTTATCACACGCATGTCAGCTCAATCACTCCCTATCTCTTTCTGCATTAATACAGAAAGAGTTAGAGTGGGAAGGAAAAAGAGCGATAGATACTGAGCGTGCAAGATTGGGTAGGAGGTACTGCCAAGATTGAATTAAAAAGCGATTTTTATATTTTTTCGAATTATTTTGGAGCTTTGAAAATCAAGTGCAAACTAAAATTATTATTATTATTATTATTAGGCGTAAAACTACCGAAGTGGAAGAGGCTGAGTAGAGATGGTTCATTTTTTGGACTTGTTCTTCTTGTTTGCCCACCAGCTTTTCATTTTGTGTGCGAATTCAGCTCTCTTCACTCCATTTTGTTTCAACTCTGAAGGTTTTGTCTCTGTTATAACTTCCCATTTATAAAGTTTTATTCTGAAGTTTTTTCTATTGTAAATTTCTTTGTTTGTTATTTTGGCCAGTACTAGATCTTTTTTAACATTTCGTATCCATTCTCCTCAATTGACAATTGACTGCTGTATTCTTTCTTGTGACTATTTTTCCCGGATCACTTCTCCCAGATATTTATAAACTCAAATTTCTCTTTAATCTCCTGAACCCAATTGCGTGTGCTACTGCTGGAGTTGAGACTATGTTGTAATGAGAGAAAATTGTTAGCTGTACGACATTATTCTTAACAAATAATAAAGTTTCTCAACAATGATATTATTCTCAGCAATTAACAAATGAAATAGAGAAGGTGGCCAGTACCAGTAATTATCTTAATTATCTGTTAAAAAATCAGTATTTAATTTCCTCCCTTTTAGCAATATTCTTAATTTTTTCTCATAAGTTTTTTTTTCAAAATTCATCCTACTTCAATTACCATATTCAATTAAATTATTATCAATTAAGAATGATATTATTACGCATCTTATCATTATATATTTTGTTTCCCTTGAACAGTTACAGATTTTCAGACACTCAATGAATCAATTTATACGCACGTTCACCAACTATATTACGACAATCGCCTTGGAAGGCAGCTGGCTTGAGTTCAAGCAGAGTCTTGTCAAAGTGGACACATTGGATGCTCTCTATATGGCGCACGTCAAATACGTCAAGATGGTCAATTTCAGGTGAGGCTTATCAGTTATTGATATTATTCTATTTATTAATATTTGTACGATGGGGTGTAAATAATTCCTGCTTCACAGGAGCTCATAAACAAATATAAAATGCTCATCAATCAGGAAATTATTATTTATTGTTGTTTCTATAATATTTTTTGTTGAATGGGAGTAGATGGCATAATAATATTTATTTTATATAGGCCTAACTCATAAACCAGTATAACATTCTTATAGTTAGTTATTATACTGTACTATTATATTTAAAATATTATATAATAAATATCGTTTGAATAGAGCCTCGATTTTTGAGATGAGAACATGCATAAATGTAGAGTAATAGATCAAAATAAATTAGAAAAAATACATATTCATTGTAGAATTCTTATTGATTTTATTTATCAATATCCGAATTCATCAGCCATTCTCTGGCCTCGTCAGTCAAATAGTAGGCTATAACATTCTTGTTGGTATAGTACTTGAATCATTATTTTAGAGGATGACTGAATGAGCATTATCATCAGAATAATGATCTATTCGACTATTTTAGAGTAAAATTGAAAAGTTTATGTAACACCATTGTTAGTTGAATCTATTTTATTAAGTTACAGAAAACTTTCAATAGTTGACGTTATTCATAACGACGTATTTCCTCCCTAAAGTTTTAATATTTCAATATGACATCAGTCTTTCAATTGTTTTGTATGTGTATTTGTATTTTCATAAACGTTTGTCTATATTGAATTTAATTTCAGGCACTAGTGTAGGGCTCCTCTGTTTCAAATGAATACAAATAGAAATAATTGAAAATACATTTTAAAACCATTAGAAATTTCAATGCATCGCCCAAAATGTTTTCCCTGTCCTAATTTAAATTGAAGTAATTCTACTTAATTCTTGACATCGATGTGATTGAATAATCTATTGAGTTATTTATTCATTAATATCAGTACAGCTGTCCCGTTAAATCGAGCACATGCTAATCCTAACATCTAAAAATTTCTTCTAAGGCGGGAGGAGAGGGGGGCGCATTTGCAGCCGAAGCTTAATTTATTCAAATACTCAGTTTAGTACGTACACAAAATAAAGTGTAGTGAAATAATGTTGTATGCATAATCTTCAATTTCTGTACAATATAATTAATTATAATACCTATTTATTGAAAATAAGTCAACAACACTCTGCAGCTTATAATCTTTTAGAATTGATAGTCAAGTGCCGTAGCAGGTATCTGTTCAATCAGAGATAAGCTACGAAACTCCTGGGCGCTCTTTGTGAGGATGACCGATTAGATTGGCTAGCAAAAAAGACGCAGTTCTCTGCTGTAAAATCACTTTCCGGTGGTTCGGAGCCCACCTAAAACTTTAGGTCCAACTCATCAATCACCATCATCCATTTTATTACCTAAGCACAGGTCTCGGACCTATGTGGGCTTCATCCTCCGAAAAAATTTTTAGTCTGTTTCTCAGTCCGATTTAGCTAGGATAATCGGGACTCAACGATACTGTATTACTATATAATTTATAGAGTCTGGGCTAGACTATGTTGAAGATATCGTTCCACCTGACCACTCTATGTCTCATCTAGCATCTTGCATTTAGAGCAGGCATATGCATAATGTTCAGGTTTGCATTGCCGTTATCATCAACGTAGTTGTTTCCAAGCTCTCTATGATTGTGCTAATATCAACATCAGTATATGTATTTTTTGTTATGGGTTCTATCTCTAAAGTAATGCTGGAAACATTTTAAATTAACACTTGCACTTTATTAACACAAATTATTGACAACTCGCACTTATCAGTTATACCCCACAAAATAAATCAATTAGATACAGATAAATCGATAAAGTTCAGCTAATAAAGAATTTGCAATATTACTGTACAAAAATCAATCACTAACTGTTAAAAGGCCGATCAAATATCAAATAATAACTGTTCAATGCACTGTTCAATAATTATGGAAGAAACGTCTAAAACATAATAGTTGAAACACTAAAAGCACTTCGAGTCACTGTATAAACAGTTAAAGAAGCTTGAATAATAATCTGACACAATATACTGCGTTATCACTTGATGCATTAAACGTTCAACATAGTTTGTATTAGCGCTCACTGGTAATCCGGTTTGTATGAGCGGGAACTGTGACTGTCACTTATCACATTAACGTTTGAATCACAACTGACTGACAAGAGCTTCTGCTTTTATACATTTATACAAATGTTCCAGAAACGGAGAGGGTTCTATAATGTTCTATCAAATTCTAAAGTAAACAAATAAGGATTCTCCAATTTTCTAGTCCATTCCATAAAGTTCTAAATAACATTCTAAAGATATTTTGATAAACAGCAAGGCGAGGAGAGTATGGGGAAAAGTAAACAATCATGCAAATTAGCTTCGCCGGAAGACTTATTGACACAGCAGTAATTATGTTGAAAATCACTGTTCTCTCTTTCCTGTACTGTCCATAATAATATGAAATCAGTATTAATTGATGTATTTTCCGTAGGTGCTTGCTCAACAAACGTTCTCAACCATTACAAAAACAGATCTATGAACTGCTGCGTGCAATTCTCACATTCCATGAGTTACTGCGCAATGGCGAATGGGTTGTAGACGCAACTGACGGCAACCACACCCACTCAGCGTTTCCTCGACTATCACATCAATTCAGTGTGTTTCTGCGCGTCACCAGATTCCTAGTGAAGTATCTCAAACAACTGGTTTGCAAAGGTTACCAACCCCACTTCGATCTCCTTCTCACATATCTATGTGCTAATGACTTTTATGGTTGAGTCTGTGATCAAATCAGTGTAAATCACTTGTTATTTGAATGAACCTTCACTCATCATCGATTTATAAAATTTGTATTATAGTTGTATTATTAACTCTATCCGTTGTTTTGCTAACGTTCTTTGTTAAATATTGTTAAGTAACATTCTCTTGAAATAATATTCAAAATTGAAATTACAATTAGCCAAAATAAAAATTTGCTTCGCTTCCAAGCTTTGTCTTTATCATTTAAGTTAATTGATTGAAAAAATATCTCTTCACTTGTTAGGTGAATTTCGAAATACAGTTTCCTATTTTGATTTTCGAACTTGTGACTGACAGTAAAAATTGAGATGGATTATTTTTATCCTCTATATAAATATTCATCAATTTTCCAATAATCTTTTTCAAGTAGGCGTACTATAAGCTATAGTTTTTTTAATACTTCTAAAAGCCTTTCAACAGGGCATTCTTCACAAGGTGGAAGAAATAGAAAAATGACTAAACAATTCTTTGCAATAAAATTATGTCTTCTTATAACATCAAATAATACATTCCGAGTGTTAACATGGCGGTCTATTACAATTAAAATGCAGCAGAAAACTCTCTGGAATAAAGTAGTAAATGATTTGATTTAGTAAGACTCAAATAGTAAATCATAAATGCAGTTATTTTCGAGTAGTTCAAGTTAAGAAGGTCGATCCTTTGAATCTTAAGAAGCGCTATCAGTTTGAGAGAAAAAGACAGAGGCTAGATATCAGTTTATCTGGTATTGTCTCAGGTATAACTTTAGATATTCTCATGTTGAACTGTATCTGCAATGTTTCAAGGGGTTGGGGGAATTGGCTATATCTGGAATTCACTATATCTGCTTGCAAGTGGAACTGCCTATATGTGTACTCTTCGGGAACTGGTTGTATCGGGAACTCACTATATCTGCATGCAAGGGGAACTGCCTATATGTGTCTTCTCCGGGAATTGGCTGTATCGGGAAGTCGCTATATGTGGAACCCCCAC
This sequence comes from Conomelus anceps, assembly GCA_948455865.1. Taxonomy (NCBI): domain Eukaryota; kingdom Metazoa; phylum Arthropoda; class Insecta; order Hemiptera; family Delphacidae; genus Conomelus; species Conomelus anceps. The sequence goes on from OX418219.1 coordinate 67,367,619, forward strand.
TCTACCACCGCTTGGAACGTGGACAGCGCCAAAGTGGGCGGATAACTAAGTGGACCAAGCACCACAACAACAACAACCTAGATCGGTTGCCATCATCACCATAATATATTTAATTTCGTAAGGCTATTCTTTGCGTCAAAACTGGGGGCGTTTGGCAAGTTGTAGAAAGATGGGAGAGGGATCAAATTAAAGGACTCTATTCCGTGATGGTGGGAAAACTATTGGAATTTCCAGAATGTTAATATAAAATTAGATATAATGTAAAATGTTCTCCATAAGAATAGAATTGGAATTCTAAAACGTCTGATTTGTTTACATCAATACATTATGATTGTGATCGTGCTTCATCTTCAAGTCAGTGTTCAATATTAACATGTGGGTTACTTGGGATAGTATAATCTAAATTTAGACAGACATATGTTCTAAAAATTTTTTGTTTTGTCTACATTTCTTCACATTGAAGAAGACAAGCTAATAATTTCAACAACAGAAAACAAACTTTCTTAGTAATGGCGAAGGTGATATTGTCGAAGGTATCCATAATAAAAAATGAGACGAAATTGTCACAACCACATTTATTAAAACTTTGAGAAACTAGTTTCGGTTGTTACACCATTATCAATCTCTGATTGAGATTGATAATGGTGTAACAACCGAAACTAGTTTCTCAAAGTTTTAATAAATGTGGTTGTGACAATTTCGTCTTATTTTTTATTACAGAAAACAAACCTCATAATGGACCTAACTAGTCACAGAGGAGTTGATATAATAGATATTCCAGAAAAGTTTGTGCTAAGAAATGAATCTATGATTAGTTTTATTTTTCATACAAAAATAACTATCAACAACGTTAATATGTTTTCAAACAACATAATAATGTGTCCATTGAATGAACAATGTCATAATATTAACAATGTAATACTTGGAAACGTGGAAATGTGGAGGGAGAAGCAAAGAACTACTTTATTGTGGACAAAATTATTACTGATGAAACCATTGAACTTTTAAATATTCCAATAGAATATCACACCATCAGGAATGCCACCACATAAACACCATATTACACTAAAAATTGGCGCTATCGTGATATTGATAAGGAATATGAATCTTGGGTCAGGCTTAAGCCTGGTCAATGGCATATGGGCCTTTACGGAAGGTGCATAAAGTTAGAAATAATAACTGGATCTGGAAAGGTAATGCAATATTTTTACCAGGAATTAGGCTTATATCAACAGACCCTAATATGCCTTTCCATATGTCAAGAAAACAATTTCCAATCAGACTATAGCTTTTTGTATTACTATCAATAAGTCCCATGGCCAAAGCTGGGATATACCTAAGTAAACCAGTATTTACTCATGGGCAATTTAGCAGAGTTAAATCTCCGGAAGGAATGAACTTGTTTATTAATTGTAAATAACAACAACCAAAAAGACTATTCTCACACAAAAAATCTAGTAATTAAATAACAGGGAAATTCTGACTCATAGGTAATTTGATTGTTAGTTCGTTTGATTTATAATACTGTAGTATAATGACTTGTTTTATGTATTAGTGTTTTTATTCAGGGATTTTTGCCCCTACAAGCCACTAGTTATTATTAATGAAAGTTATGAAAATTATAGTTATTTTATAAAATGTCAGTTGCTTATCAACTTGTTCTCATGAATAGGATGTCATTCAAAAATTCATTTATTTTCATTTAAAATGATTTTTTTTTTCTTGAAAATAAGACAACGTTTTTGTGTATCAAAAATTCAAGAATAAGAATTCAAAAAGCAAACATGAGAAAACAGTGTGTACTGTGGTGATGATCATGAGTGCTTCTTCAAAAAATATTAGGCTATATCAATTTCTCATTAAGTACAGTATTTAATTGAATACTTCATGTATTTTGTTCTGCGTTTTGAGTGTAGTAGAACATGATCAGGCTTAATCACTGTTTCTGTTTCTGTCATGTCAATTACCTGTGAGTAGCTTGTAGATTATTATTTGTATTTAGTTTTTCTCCATCTGATTACAAAAATCATCATTTATACACAGTTTCTATAGTTTTCATACCTATTATGGTACATGCTGTTTCGATTCATACCGACACTCACGGACACAGGATGCTTTTTACTTTGCTAAATTTATTATGTCTCTTGTATCTTGTGAAAGAAGAAATGGAGATCTATTTAATTTGGAATTTCAAGGTCAAGTGGTGATGAGGGTTTATTGTGTCATATCTTTGACTTCCCCTGTCAAATCTCTTAGGTTCATGTCTTCATTATTATTAAAAATAAAGCCGCGGTTCATTTCCGTAAAATTTGCAATAATATTACGTAAAGTCAATTTCAGAAATTTGGAGCATTTGTAAACAAAGAAAATGTTTGGGAGATACCTCACCTGGAAAAAATGTCTTCACCTCCATAAAAGTCACAGATTTGGCTTCTTTTGTTAGTCAAGAGTTTCTGATTAGAGTTCATTTAGTAGGCTATCCACACCATCCCTCTCCCTTTTCAAGAGAAGATTGCATGTTTAATTGATGCGTGATTTTCTGGCTGAATGTGATTTTAAAGAGTTTTTGCTCTCTTTCTTGTCTAAATTTATCTTCCATAACATTTTAATTTCCTTATTTCACGCATATTTATATTTTTATGTTTCTTGTGATGAAGCATGGCGTTATTGTACAATAGGCTACAAAAGTAGGCGTTCTATAGTATGATTCTCTCTCACTCACCCTCACTCTATCTTTCACTCTCACTCTCACTCTCTCTCAAGTGTCGTAGTGGGGTGATAATATACTCGTATATATTACAGTTCTTCACTCGAATTTATTCACCACTACTCCTTAATAATAAAAGCTTACCATTATTAACCACTCTTTACTCACAACTAACCAATGGCGAATTCTCCGAGCGTGCTTAGCATTGCCCGCATGCCTAACAAATAACGCGCAAATAAAAGAGAAAATATTGTTAATCAATACTATACTAACAAATTAAGATATTAATGAAATATCAAATATTAAAGTATTTATGTTTGCCACATTCATAAGTCACTACATATCTTCATAGTTTTCTTCAAACAAGAATATAACTGGTTCTTCTTATTAAGGACCCAACAGGGCCTTATTGGAATTGTGCCGTTGTCCGACTGTCTGTCTGTGTAAAAGCTCTTGGAAAGAAGGTGGTCCACATAGTATTCCATGTGGACCCCCTGGGATCCAAGTCTATAATGACTTGGTATAAAACCATAATATGTTATAACTGATAATAACCCAGGAAATCTACGCCGAAAATCTAAAGAAACTTGAAGAAATAAAAACAATATTCATATAAAAAATAAACAACTGACATATTGTACAAAGGGTATTTATAGATAAAAACTGATAGAGAAAATCAAAACGAATGTAGAAGTACTGGACAATGCAGAAAGAGAACTTATCAAGGAGGACAAGAAACTGATTGAGTCCAATGAGGCCGTTTAAGCAAAATACATAAATCTAAATATATATTTTCACTGGAAATGACCTCCACTAGGCTTGGTTCGTAATTATATTTAGTTTGTTTTAAAACAAATAATGTTAATCAAATAACTGGTGATTAATAAAAATATATCTATTACAAAATTATATTAAACAAATTAAACTGTTTAAAAATGTAGTTTCCTTGATATTTCAAATATTAAGTGTGTTTTCAATTAAATTTCCTCATACTTTTGTGGTAATAATTATATTGTCAGGTGAGGAAAAAGCTCATAAACCAGAATGTACTCTCGGGCCAGGCCTCTGAAAAAATTTCTAATTTAATTCCTTCAGAATGCAATTGCAAGTTATTCTAGTAATGTTTGGGCTCCATACAATTGCTTGTCGTAGCTCTCTAGAAAATTGGCTAATTGGAAAATCCCGAAATATTCGAATAGGGTGCTCTTGGCAGAAGCTAATCTAAAAACTACTACTCTTTCTCAGTTGTGCCCATAATTCGCGTGTTTGATGGATGGGGGATCCTTCCTGCTTCCGCCTTCCGGAAGCCTTTTTTTAAGTTCCCCCAGGTTTTTTTCAGCTTAAAGTAATATTTATTTTTCAACAGAGTTTTTTTTTATTCTTCTATAATAAACTCTTTTGTAATGATGACGCGGACTCTTCTTCACACACAGGCGTAAGGCCCATGTGAGGAATTTTTTGCTCTCTAACTATATTTTGTATACGTTTTTTTTTTGTTTATTTTGTATTTTATATTAATTTACCTACATACATATTGTATTTGTTGAAGGAGAAATAAAACCATTTCTGATTTGATTTGATTGGTCAAAGTATTCGAAAGTTATCATCGAACATACAAACATACAGACAAAATCGCGAGCCTCGAGTCACGAGTCAAAACATAGGACTAGCTCATTCAATCATATATATGTGATGAAAGTACACAAAACATAGAGAAAAAAATACATTGAAAATAAACAATAATTATTGAACTTTTCTATATAAGAGTGGTCTTAAAATCCTATCCCGGGGGAAAAATTACGAAAATAATCCCTTCGTACACGCTCTCTAAGCGATTCTAGGCACGTAATACATTAATTTTATCCCGCATTATCGGTCAAAATTAATTCTAATAAGTGTTTTGGTCCAGCCTCGGAGAATACGCGAACCATTTGATAACGTTTATAGGTTCACTTATTTAGAGTCCATATTAGCACCAAAGTTTAACAAATCACATTATTTGATTCAAATTTTGAAATTATAATCATTATATGCATACAATCATGTATAATCATTATATTATATCAGCTTTTTGTCATCACCCTAGGGCTGGAACGCGGTGCGGTCCGCCCCCCTTGCCAGGCCGCTAGTGTAGTAGTATCCATAGATCAACCATCATATTCTATATTCATCCTTATTTTATGGCAGTATCTAATTTATTTTAAAGTATATCGATTGTTTATATGATGAGATGTATATTTTAAAATTCCTTTTGTTGATATTTTTTTCCTATCTCTATTATTTATAAAAATTTTCAGCTATCCTATTAATGCAAGCCTATCTAATAATTTTAGTTTGAAGTGACTGACAATTGAATAAACTGACAAATATACATAAACAGAATTTATTAATTTCAAATTCCTTTAATTGCTATTACTTTATACTGAAGACTTCCACAATGGCGGATATTGACAACAGTAATAGCAATTAGAGGAATTCGAAATTAATAAATTCTAATAATTTTTCTAATTTTGTTATAAATGTTCACCCCCTCCAGCATGGGCTGGTTTAATTTAGCCTAAAATTGTGACCCGCGACTGTAGTGTTTCTGTATAATAAGGCTCTAAAAATGTTCTATTTTTCAAGATATTTGTACATAAAGTACTTGGTAATAGCAACTTTCCAAAATACAAAAAATGGTTCATTTTTGACCAGCTGCAAGAATTGGCTTTTAGGCTTGTCGAATTTAGAATTTAGTGTTCTACAATTCTTATCAAAAGAAATATCTTGGAAAATTACAAAAATAATTATGATGGAAATTTTGAGGAAAATGAATCATTCCAATCAATTCATAAACATGAAGCATATAAGCCATTAGCTATTGTTAGCAAATGTCTGGACAAATTTTTTTTTCGAAAGGGAATGGCGTTAGTAAGTGCCTTATTACACAGTTTATCAACTGTGCGGACATGCACAACAATAAATGTATACACCCCCCTAGCGAGTGTTTGAGTTCAACAATGTCACTTTGCATGTAAAAGTTCTGCTGTATTAAAATTTGCAAAGGAAATGGTATCTGCGAAGGAAATGGCTCTGCTACCATAATGTACAGTATTATATGACTAGCCAGCAGGATCGCTTCCCACGTTTTAGCTGTCCAACTAAAACCACTGATGGGAGGCGGAGATATATACGCAACCAAATTTTAAAAGTAATACATATTCACACCTGGTAAAAATTTTGCTTAACTAGAGTCTTAAATGAACCTGGATACTCAACTTATAAGGCCACATAGTTCTTGAGAAACGGTGATAAAATATATTTTGAAAAATTGTTGTTTTTGGTCCCAAATGCTGGAAATTTCACATGGTTTTCGAGAAAGTGTGATGAGTCAGTCGGCCAATGGTAATTAGCTTTTCTGGCTTCACCAGATAGGTTAGAGTCAGTATTTTTTTCATGTATTTTTTTTTTTGTATTATAATGAACTTGTAGCTAGCTCGCAAGTTTCTCTTTGCTGGCTGTGCCATATTGTATTCAGAAACGTATGCAAATTGAATTTTTGTAATGTTTGGTGAATAAAAATATGATATAAAAAATTATTTATAGGTTATAAGTATAAATTCTAATTAATAACAATGATTAAAAAAAGGTGGTTAGTAATTAAAAAAGTCAACTGTGGGATTTCAGGTAAAACCTGCTCTTAGTATGCATCTAGGGATCTTAACTGAACATGTGCACAAAATTTCAACTTCTAGCCGCATGGTTTACAAGAAATAGTGATGAATCAGTCAGTCAGTGGCAATTGGCTTTTATATTAACAATGGCCAAGTAAAAAAACGTATTAAAAAAACATATTAATTATGTTAATTTAAAATAGCAGGGCGCGCTAAGCCGCGAGCTCACCGACAGACTTTGTCTATCACTGGGGTAGATGAATGAATAGTGTTGGTATTCTATCGCCGTATCGTTGGCTCCACCTGGAGTTGTGGAACCGTCACAGTACGCTGTGAAGGAGACCCACCTGCAACCGTCACAGTACGCTGTGACGTAGGTGTGACGTCAGATATAGTGAGTTCCCGCTAGCGACGATACAGCCGGTTCCTGATATAGGCAATTCCTCCGGCTGACATACAGTGAATTCCAGATATAGGGAATTCCCCTAGTCGACACATATACCGAATTCCTCCTCAGAACAGTTTTATAAGCATAGGACATTTAACACAGATATAGTGAGTTCCAGATATAGCCAATTCCCCGTTCCCGTTTCAAGTATCGTTTTTAATCATTTATTGTTCAAGCATGTACAATAGATTTTTACCACGAGAGGATAATATTTCTCTATATTTCTCACCGTTTGTGTTGCAATATGCCTGCGCAGTTCTCTGATTTTGACAGATTTGGGCCTGTATTTATGAACGTGACTTACGTTGATCTAAGCACGACTTATCTAAGTTTGACTTGGAAAGGCTCTATTACATTGAATGTGGTCACAAGCTAAAATTGTGTTGTATTATCGGGCACTGATTAACATAGAATAAAATGCATGAAAAGATAAAGATACTGCACTGCATGTAAATTTATAGTTACTGTTACATAATTATTACCATGCCAACATCTTTCAAATCATTATTTTCTGTTTTCCGAATTTTAAAAATGATATCATTTGAGGCAGTATAATGCACGCCACCTGCCAGCAGACCACATAACTTCATTCTATCTCGTAGAAAGAGAATTCTTTTTAGTGCCAAAAAAATGTATAGGTTAGAAGTAGATTTATATAAAATAAGTAGAAATAATTTCAATAAGTCAAATTTACAGTTAATTACATTGCAATGGTGCAAAAATTGATTTTGTTGATTTTATTTTATTACTAGCAGCTACCCGTCCTTTGTACGGATTATGTTTAGAAATATGACTAAATATGTTTCGGCTTTTTTTATAGCAACGATCATGAAGTTGTTAGCTGCTTAGTAAACAACTTTGAACGTAAACAATTCAGTGACAGTTATCAGAGAGAATATTTGAGAACAGCTGATTGATATATCATGATAGATTACGTGATTTGTTCTTATGTGTCTTACGTATCTTACATTTCTCGCCGCGCTGATAATTTCTCTCTTTATTTTTATATTAATCTTAAGTCTTGTCCCACAAGGCGGGTCTCTCATATATTAAAGAAATTGAATTTTCACAATTAATATCTTCCATTTCTGGACACTGGAATTCACTAATAAGATCAATGCTGAAGAATATCAATGAAGAAGATCAATGCTGACGATCTGAAGACTGCTTCCAGCGTAATAAGCGTATCGTTTGAACATATCCATTACCGGTACAATACATGTGCCACCGGATACGGATAGTTATTTTGCGGTACAGCTGATTTTAGCGATACAGTTTTCGAAGACAAAACCGAATGTAGAAATCGGCTAGAACAGCTTTTTTACTGGATCCAGTCGAAACAGTATTTTGTGAACATACAATATGAAATATACATGCAAACGAAAGCACTGTAAAATAACTGATACAGCACATTTATTGTACCGCACAAAAACTGTATCGTGTAAACGGGCCCTTAGTAAACAACTTAGAATGTAAGCAATTCAGTGACAGGTATGGGAGAGAATATTTTTTGAGAACAGCTGATTGATATATCATGATAGATTACGTGATTTGTTCTTATGTGGTAATAATAGTGCTACCTGGCGAATTCCCAATAGCCTAGCACAAACCGCACCTTCCTAAAATGTTAATTTTTGTTTTAATAAATTTAAATTAGAAAATTTTGTTTTTTCAACAAAGAAATAATTGATGAAACATAAGATGAGCTTTGATTCACCAGTCATACGTTTCCTAAAAGACTGCAATGCTGCAGACAGCGTCAATAACGCCGCGAAGGGCCCACCATTCAGATTATATTTGAGAACAGCTGATTGATAAATTACGTGATTTGTTCTTATGTGGTAATAAAACTTAGAAGAAATGTATCCAAAATCGCACAATACTTGGTTTTTAAACGTTTATTATTCTGTTTAAAAAAAAATTAATTTAGTTTTTTATAGCTAAAGACATTGTCTGCACCGAGAGAACCAGTTTTTTTCACAAGCTGAAGGCGAGTGAAAAAAGTTTCTTGAGAGCACAGACATCTGCACCGAGAGAACCAGTTTTTTTCACAAGCTGAAGGCGAGTGAAAAAAGTTTCTTGAGAGCAGAAACAATACTTTGCGCTCGTATTACACATTAAATTTTTCGTACAGTAACGTAAAAAGTAATTTAAACAGAACAAAACGGGAAATACATAACATGACAATTCCTCACATAACCTATCTTCGAATCAAATCGATTTCATCAACAACAACTACAACAACTGTTTCGCAGCTGAAGCAGAGTAGCCAACCTATTTTTGAATGCAGTATAGGGAACATGCGTATTACATGCTCACTATTTTGTGTTGTTAGGTTGCAAATCTGGAGTGCGGAAAAGTACTTTCCCGCACTGGAATTTACTTTCCCGCACTGGTGCAGGAATAGACTATTTTGTGTGCTACATTTAGTGCAAAAATAGGCTTTTTTCGGGTCACTGTAGGAAAAACTTTTTCTAACCCTTATATTATTTTCTTTGACCTTTTATTTAATATTCCGTTACCTTTTCAACATGTGTTGAAGCTTTTAGATAATTTTCTTTGCTTGCTACAACTAGTGCTCATCCCAGAAACCTTATTTGTATAAGTTTTTTCTCTCTGGTGTCTCTTGCTGGCCTCGCATTTCCCATAGATAGTTGATCCTCCACAAATAATTAAGGCTTTTTTACTCTTTTTTTTTGCTGTAATTTATTTTTCTCTTCAATTTTTAAAAAAATTTGTCTTTTTATTCTATATAAAATTCTACCAATTCAGACTTTCTTCACAGGCATTGTAGCCCATGTGAAGAATATTTTTCTCTCTGACTTATTGTTATTATTATTTATGTACTTATTTTTTAAAGAGGAAATAAAGAACAATTTAATTCAATATCATCACAGTACTTTTTCGATCAAACTTCACCACTCATGTCTCAGTTGATAACCCCTGAATTGAATTATACGATATATATACTGAAGTACATTACAAGTATTACCCTGATATTCTGAAGCTAGGGTCAATCCAATTAGCATTTTTCAGGGAAACATACATGTCTTAAACATTGAAATTTAAACTAAAATATCTTTAGACTCTGGATGGGTTCAAAAAACAATGCTCCCACTGTTGACAATTTTGACTTCGGCTGGGCTTAAATTATTTTAGGTTTTTTTTAAATATTATCTTGCCTGTCATTGTAGTGCGAAACGGTCGGTACTTTTTTGTTGAGGATGAAGCCCACATCTAGGTCTGAGACCTGTGCGTGGGTAATGAGTTGGGTGATGGCGATTTATGAGTTGGATCTACAGTTTTAGGTGGGTTCCGAACCACCGGGAAGTGATTTTACAGCAGAGAACCTAGTGTCTTTTTTGCTGGCCAATCTAATCGGTCACCCTTACAAAGAGAGCCCAGGAGAACGCAGCTTATCTCTATGTGATTGAACAGATACCAGCTACGTCTCACGGCTATCACTTCCTACAACTTCCTCCCACCATGTTGGGCAAAGCATGATGAATACTAATTACTGAGTAATAAACGGCGGCCCTGGTAGTGCAGATAGTGAAGTGCTTGTCTCTGATTAGATAAGACTCAGGCTTACGGTATTCCTACGGTCTCAAGCTCAAATCTCGTTCAGCCTTGGATATTTTCTGTCATAATTTACCTTATTACCCACGCTGAAACTGTAGACACATGTCATAGAAAAAACTTCTAGGAATAATGTTCTTTTTCAACTGAACAATTACTTGAAATTATTCCCTGAACAGTCAAAGAGAATGCGAAATAAATTGCCACACTAGAGACAATTATTTGAGCAGTCAATATTAATGTTAAAATTTAAAAAAAAAAATACAATGCATGCATATATTTTTCTTGTCGTTTTATTGATATTTTTAGAAGCCGAACGTAACAAAACATACACATACAGTCAATGTACTACACACATGAGTCTGGTTGGTGGTTGCACTCTCGAAATGTTTTTGACAATGTTTTTCCATGTTATTAATCGTTATCAGTTCCCCTATTAAGAACAATGTTAATTTTCAAAAGAAAAATTACAGACAGCAACTTTCCAATATCACTGTCAAAATTTGAAAGCCTTGAACACTTGTACTGACATTGTTCTAATAGAGGAGCGCTGAAATTATTATTATGGTTAGCCCTTGGTCTCCGATGTTATGAGTAGGACCACCGGTCAGCTATGCTTTATCCCATGCTTGCACAATTATTGGTATTTTTTTGAAAGAAGTGATTTCATCAGAAGACCAAGATTATTTTTGTAGAATGGAAGCGTTTGGAGCTGAAGTAATATTGGTCCACGTATCAAACGTATTGTTTGAGCAAGTTGTGCAGTTGTCCAAGATTTGTCTATGAAAAGTTTATGACGTAAAGTGAGATACTAGCTGCAAATGATTTTACTTATGCTACAGAATCTGAAGCAACCTCCTTGTAATCACATTCTAGTGCCAAGAGATCATCACGTGCATCAATAAAGTCTTCCTCTTCCATGCTTTCGTCATAATACCAGTGCACGAAGGCTTTCTTGGAAAATAGTAATGAAAACTTCCTGTTCAGCCTAGCCCAAGCATCAGCAATCGATGTTGTATTGGAAAGCATAGCAACCGCTCTACTGACAGTAGCTATGTCACCGCCAGACCTGGATGAAGGAGCCTGATAATTAATTCCAACTTTGAATCCTGTCGGACACCAATCAACAAACTGAATGTTGTGCTTTTCTTTGAGTGTGGCAATCGCAGAATTCACATCTTTGGGAACAATGTCGCCTCTGTATAGAAGACAACAAGCCATGTACTTGCCCTTTGTTGTGTCACACTTGACTAGTTGATTCCTTGTCTCAAAACACTCGGCCGTCAATTCCGAGACTGAAAGGCCGTAGTGACTGACTGTCTCTTGAGATGAAATCGGAGCGTAGGCCACCAATGGGAAGTGAATTCTCGGGAATGGCACCAAGTTCGTTTGGAACTCTCCAAGATCCACATTCAGTTGTCCATCGAATCTCAACGAAGCAGTAATGGAAGAAACCACTTGACTGGTGAGCTCATTCAAATTGTTGTATGTTGGGCGTTCTATATTCAATTTGTGATGACATATGTCGTAGATAGCCTCGTTGTCCACCATGAACGCACAGTCTGACTCGTTCATTGTCATGTGTGTTGTTAATACAGCGTTGTACGGCTCTACCACTGCAGTTGAAATCTGTGAATGGTAAAAAAAAATATTACCTTATATAGAATAAAAGAGAATGACTGCCTTTCTTCATCCTAAGAGGGCGGAGTTGGGGCGCAGCCGGCTCTCTCTTTCACTCAACACTTTTAAAGTATTGAACATGGTTAATGCACCGTGGTACATCAGAAACAGTGACCTGCACAGGGATCTACACATTCCATATTCCACATTCCATACTTGGTCTCCTAACACTGTACCCTGCTTATATGTGTATGAAGCTACTTTATATGCAAAAACGAATGATATCAACCAAAATCTTGACATACATGATTATAATACAAGAAGCCGAGGAGATTATCACTTGGTGAGTCACAATAGTAGCTTATTCAAACAAAAACCCAGTTATATTGGTAGAAAATTCTACAACAAGCTACCGCAGTTTTTAAGGAGTCTTGAAAATATAGAAATATTTAAAAACAATTGAAAAAATATTCAGTTGATAAATCTTTTTATAGTGTACAAGAATTCCTTTCACATCAAAATTAAGCCTCACCTCAACTAATTGATATAATAATTATGGTATCTAGTATATGATAAATTTATAATATTGATATATTTATAATATGATAGTGTACAATATTGTTGATCTGACTTTTTTATACTCCTTAACTGGAGTCTCCAAGACGAAATCTACAAAAAAAAAATATGTATCTAGCGAGAGTCGATTCGCTGCACGTCATGAATCCAGACTTCACCACCATTTCTACCCTAAGGCAACTCAGCTGCTTGATAATCAAGGAATTACTAGAAGGCTGAAGAGGACAAAGCTTTTTGAATTATTAATTAGGGATTAGAAAATCTAATGTGCGATAGGATAGACTGTAATATATAGTGCTCTCTAGAACTACTTCAGTCATCAATGGATGAACTAAACTCAAGTATATAATTTAAATGTAAGAAGTGAATGGAAAGTTAATGGTTAGTCTTTAAGACTAGTTTTAATGACAGTTATCAGAAAAAAACTTAATCCTTTGACATACTTATCCCATAGTACATTTAAATTTTTCTCAATAGTGCTAAAGCCCTGGAGAACCAAATTACTGTACCCGGCTTATTATTATGATCCTTAGGTTAGGTTAATATTTTAATTTTACAAAAACTGTCCTGATATTTTGAATTATTAAAAACATCACTAAAAAATGTAATAATTGTTATTCATGATTAAACTTGTGATGTTTTCCATGACGAAATACTTAATGAACAATCTAATATTAAAACTGACACTGTATTTCACTTCTAAATAATGTTTTACTCACATATATTGGAGATGCTTGAGGAATGCATTTCACTTCTGAAAAGAAGCTTCGTCAGCCAGGAGGTGAAATGCATTTCTCAAGCATCTCCAATATATGTGAGTAAAACATTATTTAAAAGTGAAATACAGTGTCAGTTTTAATATTAGATTCATGTTTAAACATTCAGGAATTTTATGTCAATCAATTTGGATTACTTTTAATTGGTTTTAATATTGGAATCTTGAAACATTAGTTTGATAGTCTTAACCGGCCGCCCGCCGGGTATCGAACCACGGACCAGCTAAATGCCGGACAGGCCTCTCAACCACTAGACTACAGGGATTCTTCTGTATAGTGGCGTTCAAATATTTTGTTTAGTGGGGTTCACCCATTTCCATCAGCTATTTAAACCTGTTGTTAATATCCCTCATGTAGAAGTGTTTAGTGTAATCTAATATTAAAACTGACACTGTATTTCACTTTTAAATATGTTTAGTATAATTGATCAACTCGAAATTAATAAATTATGGTAAATATATTTGGAAGTTTGATAAATTTTCGGTTCTGTCGAAACCAACTTTTTATAAATTTACCTGTGGTGCAGGGTAAACTGAAAACTGCAGCCTGGATTTTTTGGGATATGATAGAGATAGTTCATCAATGATTAGTGATGTGAGCCCAGAACCTGTTCCGCCACCAAATGAATGGAACAATAGGAAACCCGATAGGCCAGAACAGTTATCAGTCACTTTACGAATTTGATCAGCCACATTCTCAATAACTTGTAAACCAGTAGTTAGGCGACCTCTGGCAAAATTGTTTGCCGCATCTTCTTTTCCAGAAATCAACTGATTTGGCCGGAAAAGTCCTTTATACTCTCTGCGTACTTCATCTATAAAAAAATAATTCTTCTATTAAAAATGAATCCAATAATTCTATTCCTTAGATTCGATATTAATGTTTTTAATATAATATAATCCAGCCCAGGAATGGATAATATTAGTAATTCAATACTTAAACGCATATAGCACACATAATTTCTCAACCTCTAACTATTATTTTTAATAAATGCTTTGAGCAAGGCTATTTTCCTGAACATTAAAAAAAAGTCAAAATAAAACCGCTTTTCAAACAAGGAGATCCCTCAAATCCAAGTAATTATAGGCCAATCAGTCTTATCGGTAATTTGGCAAAAATTTTGGAAAAGATCATCAAGAAAAGACTTGTACTGTTCTTGAGCAAACATAACATATTAAATAAAAACCAATATGGCTTCCAAATCCATAAAAGTACCGAGGATGCCTTAATTAAATTCACGAATTCTGTCTCCCAGAACCTTAATTCTAATCTAAAAACTATTGCTGTTTTCCTAGATATAAAAAAAGCATTTGATACTATCCCTCATGATTTTCTCTTTGATAAACTTCAGACGTATGGTTTTAGGGGAGTTTTTCCTTGATCTTATCAAAAGCTACCTTACAGATAGAACACAATCTCTAACAATAAATGATGAAACTAATACCACTGAACTCACCCCTTACGGCCTCCCCCAGGGGACTGTATTATCAGTGGCGTAGCAACGGTGGGGGGGGGGGGGGTTGGAGGGGGCGGACCGCCCCGGGTGACAGCGAAAGGGGGGTGAAAAAAACAGATCCAATCAGGCTTTAAAAGGACTGGTACTAAATGGTTTTAAATATTTTTTAATAGATAATTTTTTCTAATAAATAATAAAGAAAAAAAATTATTCTGGTTAGGGGTGACATGACAGGTGACTGAGTTGAGAGAAATTTAGTCATACGGTTGATGGTGGAGGAGCAGTGAGTGTCGAAATGTGTGACACAGAGGTTACATATCAGCTAAATTCATTTTCATTATTTGAAGAAATCTGTTTTGTTCTACTACACCTGCCACTGCCATTCACCCTTAGAGAATCATTGGATTTGTTGATGCAGGTGTCAGGAGAGTAGCCAAGGAGCGTCCTCGGGTACGGACACCCTCCATTAGCAATGACTCAAGCACCTAATAGAATTTGAAAAACAGCGTTTACATAAATGGTATATGGTTTTTTGGGTAAGAGCTATTACTTTTGGGTCAGCTAATACAGAGATATGTATGTGTTGAAATAATGTGGGAGGATTTTTGTATAGAAACGCTCAAAATTCAATTTTAGAAGAGCTATTTCAAATTTTTTCCGCACCACCTCCCCATCATTCAAACAAGAGAGTCATATATTTTGTCAACATCATGAAAAGACACCTTAATTTATTCTTAGTTATCGGCCTACTGTGAAGGTAGATGATAGAGTTTAGTAGGGAAAGTTATAAAAATCATTAGTTTGATTCGTGAAAAGCAAGTCATAAAGTAATGTAATTGAATTTCAAAGCATAATATTATTCAAGTAAAAAAATTATCAAGTAACAATTTTTTTAGAATAAATTTCAGTGGTAGGTCTTGTAGGTGCTTACTAATTGGACTATACCGTTTACGGTGAGTCTAGTCAAGTGAGGTGCTCCCGGGGGTTGGACCCAAACATTTGCCATGCCTCAAATTGAGTCTCAATTCTCAAATACAAAAAAAATCAATTGAATTTTTTTTACCAAAGATTATGGTGTAAGATGAATGAGTTTGTGTCTAAAAGCGCTTGAGAGGATTATTTTCTTTTTTTCTCTCCGCACCACCCTTCTACCATTTTATATGCGCCACTCTGTATTATAATTTATAAATGATATTTCAATGTAAAAAATCAGATATTTTTTTGTATAAAGAAAGCATTTTTTCAATAGCTAATTTATGGTAATTCCATAAACGAGTACGCCGGTAGTCGCTATACTCTCATCTGATGCTTTGTTGAATAAATTATATTCTCTGATAAGCTAATACTAGCTGACTATTAATTTTATTTATTGGTTCCGGATTTATAAGATGCTAGCCAATTGGAAGACTTTTGATGGTAAATTCAACGACTTGCAGACACTTGACTGCAAAATAAAAATTGGTTGCAAGTCGTTGAATTTACCATCGAAAGTTGATGTTATGCAGATCTGATATAATGCAGATCGTTATAAAACAATAAATCCAAGATTATTTGTAAATAAATACTAACTTCAATCCAAGTCTTAAACGTATCCTTTAAAATCATATAAAATTCAAATTATTTAATGAGAAATAAGTGCAAAATGATCAAATTCGATGAAAATATTACACTTCTAATATGCTATTAAGAGCGCTGGAGGAGTCAATCCCACAATAAAAATCAATAATAGAAGGGGGCTAGTTATTATTATTGAAAGAGTTATAGAAAATAATCAAACTGTCGTTAAAAAAACAAACAAAAAAGACAAATATAAAAAAAAATTAAGGCTGAGTACTTAATAATAATAGAAATATGTTTTTTCTAAATTAATTTGAAAATATATTAAGTATAAGGTTTACCCTATGAATGGATAAAACAAGTGACTTCATTTCTAAATCATTGTAAAATGTTAAAAATTAATTTCAATTTGTAACAGACTGGTTAAGTATTTCATTAAAAACGATAGCAAAAATTTAATAAATAGAAATAATAAGGAAAAAAGCCACCACTCAATAGAGATAATCTAGGTTTTATTTGTGAAAGAATAGGAGTGGACGTATGTATGAGTGTGTGAATGTGTGCATGCATAAGAGGTTTCAGTAAGCTATATGATTTATCATGTATTGAAGTGTTCCCACACAGGCTTTCCTATGGGGAAACACATATTTGAAGATAAGTTGATTTTGTTTAATCTTGTAATTGATTGATTTAATTTTTCTAAATAAATTTGAATTTAAATGTATTGGTGTTTATTATAAAATTTTAAACAGTTCCCAATCAATAACATTAATAGAAGTTACATTTCACGTTTTCCAATTTCAAATGCATTCAGGCTGACATTAGGATTATTATAAAATGAATTTTCTTGTAGCATTAGTGAGTTGTAAAATTCTTTAGGCTTATTCTGTTCCATAGAAGCAACATTTTAACTTCAATTTGATTGGTTGGGGCGTTGCAACTTCAGCTTGCTGTCGTCTCAGCGGTCGTGGGTTCGATTTCCGCTCCTCCGTCTGGCATCCATGTGTAAATTCGCCTCATTACCCACACACAAGTCCCAGACTTATGTGAGCATCATCAGCAATAAAAAAAAATTACTGTGATAAAATTGAGGTGTGTCAAAAATACTGTCTTATCAAATAGCACAAATAATATTCATGTAATCAACTCACCAATCACTGTTGGCTCAAGATCAATCATTATAGCACGTGGAATACATTTATTGGTTACATTGCAATCAAAGAATGTTCCCAGACTGTCATTTCTTTCAACAGTCGAATCCATCGAACCATCCGGAGATATTCCATGCTCCAGCAGATACAACTGCCAAAGGCTGGTTCCCATTTGGATTCCAGCTTGGCCGACATGGATGCAAATACACTCACGCTTGAAAAAAATCAAGTTAAACTTTGGTTAGTTAATTTTGTAATTTTGAGAAGAAAATGGGTTTTTTCTGGAGATGAAGCCCACGTAGGTCTGAAACCTGAGTTGGTCTTATATCTGAACTAAGTGGGAAGTGATTTCACAGCAGAAAATAGTCTTTCTTGCTGGGCGAATATCAATATAATATACAATATTAATACAAATATACAATCAGTCACCCTTACAATAAAGAGGTCTAAGGAGTTCGTAGCTTGTCTTATTTGATGTGTGGAATTCAGGGAACCTTGTCTTTGACTTCTAGTGGAAAACTTGAGACATATTCTCTGGAATTTGAGTAATGACAATATTCATAGTTATCTAGAATTTTAATTAGTATAGGTACCCGCAAGTCAGCATTGGATGAGAATCGACTATTTTTCTCAAACAATTTTGATTTCTGCTTGTATAGATTATAATATTGTCTTGACTAATGTTTTGTAGGAACTTTATCATCAACTTTAATAATATTAGTAACCTACTACAGTGGGATAAATTCTGAAAATTATTTGGTTAATGCTTTTCTCTAATCTTTGGAGTTCTTAGGTAGTCATTTGAACAGAATATTGGTAAAATTTCTTGATTATTAAAAACAGCAATTCAAGCAAATCAATTCAACTTATTTCTTAGATTCATGGCTAGAATATAAAACAAGATACAGTATTGAACATCAGAAATATCATCGAATATTATTATTGTCCGAAAGTCAATGACTTGACATTTTGAAAATTGATGAATCTCAAAAGAATAAATTTACAAACTTACCATTTTAACAGAAAAATTTCACTGTCAATTTATTAATTCCCAAAAGTACTCGAATTTGAAAAGGAGTTCAATTTAGTGTCTCCAGAACAGAATTTTGTGTAATATTCACTTGGAATTTGTATTACTATCAATTTTGAGTCGATATGATGTGAAAGAAATGATTAGTGACCAAGAAATCAATTTTGGGAAATATGGGAGTTGTTGGAAACATATGATATTGATCGACCATTAAATTTGAGAAATATCTCCTCCTGTTTCGTTATGCTTGTAACCGTTCTTGTTATAAAACTATTTAAAAAATGAAATTTATTGAACCATCATAAATTAAATAATTTTATATTTATTATTCATGCATAGAATAAATGAGAGAAACTTGCACTACTTAATAACAATAGAATGTGCATTACCTATATTGTATCTATTTTTTGAGTGAAAAATAAATTGAATAAATAAACTGAATTGTTCCATGTGCTGCAGAGAATAAAAAAAACAGCTTTCATCCACTCAATAGTTCAAGCCAAGACCGAACTACAGATATAGTTCGCCCATGTTCAAGCTCTAGACCGTAGTTATTGATTTTTCATTCTATTGATTTTTTAATGGTTAATTGACTTTTTAAGCCCGCTATGATTTGTCAACACTATTATGATTCATAGTTTATTGTAGAGATCATTCTTTCAAGAACTAACATCCTGTTCTTGTTTGTCCATACTACAATGAATTTATAGGACTTAACAGTGAATTATTGATGGTACTTAGTCTATAGATCCACTTTATTTGTGCTTTCTCCATAAAGTTAGTGTAGTTAACAGTAGCACAAAATTTGGTCAGAATTGAAAACCTTGGTCAAAGCATCCCATTTATCCTCCATGCTTCATGGAAGTTGTATGTTTGAAATCCCAACATAATTAAGTGTAGTTGTATACTCATGAAACCCATATAATAACCAATAATTATTAAACTGTCGGATACTTGCAACGTTTAGCCTATCACAGGACTATGGGCAGGGTAGCGTTCATAAATATTTTTCGAAGTTTCTTTTATTAGATGTTATTAGGGCTTTAAAATTTTAACTATTACTGTGGGAAAAAGTTTTTTCCATAAATTATTATTTTTGAGGGGTTCAAAGTTGAAATTTTTCTATTTTTGGGAGCAATTGATCTCACCTATGAGTGATTTTAAACTTTTTATTCATTTTCCATAAATGAAATACACCCTGGGGAATAGAATGACACATTTATTATTCCAATTTAACAATTGGGCTTTTCAAAATAATTTTTCCTCCGATTTTTAAAAACGTATTTTGCGAAAACTAATTGTTTGACCGAAATTAAAAATATGTAATTTTAGTTATATAAAATAATATTATCAAAGGTTTTAAGATTACTTGAAGGGGAGATAAATTGCTTCCAAAAACCGAAAAATTTCAACTTTAAACCCTCATATTCCATAAAATGATTGATGGAAATTTTTTCTTCATGGCATTAGATAACACTTCCTTACCAATACCTTAAGAAACTTGGTAAAAATTACGACCAAAAATCCTGCGCACAGCCTTAATGAAAGAATTTAATTTTCGTCTCAGAAAATCCTCCGCTATTTTATTTATTTAAAAAAATATATTGTATTTTAATTCTATAATCTACTTTCCTCAGCACAGGTTCAAATAATTTACTACTAGAAAGAAGTAGGCTTGGTTATAGTATTGTATAACAATTTATTCAAAATGCTTCCAACAAACAATAGTAATCATCCAAACATTATGAGAAATGCACAAACAGCAACAATTCGATGGTGAAAAACTGAAAATCACCTGATACCGTAATATAGTTCAACAAACCAGAACGTTGAGTGCTTGCTCGTAGGCTTCACACAAGGTGCTAAACAGTATGATTTATCTCCTTTTCCAAATTCCTGTCAAATCAGATTGTAATTTAGAATAACGTTATAAGTACATTCATAACAACATTAATGATTAATCTCATTACCCACACACAAGTCTCAGACTCAGGTGGGACTCATCAACAATAAAAAATACGTTTCATAAGCAAGAAATTGTCATTAATTACAATATGATTTCTCAGTAATATCCAAACAGATTAAGTTTGGATTAGAAAACAAATGACAAACTAATAGATTTTACCTTCTAGGGCTTCCATACAATTTACGTAAAGTAGCTGCTGTATATTTACCACACAAAAAAATATATTCAAAATTAAACGGTTCTGAAACAAAGAGTTTTCTCCCTTCAGAGTTTGTTTAGAAAATGCACTCTCAGCAATTTTCTATAACTGGGAAGTACAAAAAATGGAATAAAATAGTTTATGATAAAAGAGGTGATTTATTAGAAAAATGATCTCTATAATATCCTTATCATTTTATACAATAGTACTGTATTTTGAAAACCTAGAATTCTTAAAGCTTTTTCAGAGTTGTTTTATATAATGAATAGAGTTGTTGATTCTATTGAGACCCTCAAAATATAAGTACCTCATGATCCATATAAAGTACCTTAAATAGCTATGAATTATTGAAACAATAAGACATATGAACACAAATAATGTCTGTCTGTGATTTTTCCATGACAAAATACTTAATGAACAATCTAATATTAAAACTGACACTGTATTTCACTTTTAAATAATGTTTTACTCACATATATTGGAGATGGTTGAGGAATGCATTTCACTTCTGAAAAGAAGCTTTATCAGCCTGCCACCAGGGGTCATGCTTTGTTGAGGTTAGGGTGAGCAGCCATTATGTAGTAAAATTTCATCTGGGGTATTTGTCCTGCGACAGCTCGCTAGATTGAATGACAAAAAGTTACTTTTTACAGCTTACCATGGGCTCTTACTGTCACATATTAGGTATGCTATCTTAGTATGGGGTAATTCATCAAAACAAAATCTTGATAGGGTGTTTAAGATCCAAAAGAAAGCGGTTAGGTGTATAGAAAGAGTAAATAGAATAGATTCGTGTAGGCCGTTGTTCAAGAGACTTGGTCTCCTAACTGTACCCTGCTTATATGTGTATGAAGCTACTTTATATGTAAAAACGAATGATATTAACCAAAATCTTGATGTACATGATTATAATACAAGAAGCCGAGGAGATTATCACTTGGTGAGTCACAATAGTAGCTTATTCAAACAAAAACCTAGTTATATTTGTAGGAAATTCTACAACAAGCTACCGCAGTTTTTGAAGAGTCTTGAAAATATAGAAATATTTAAAAAACAATTGAAGAAATATTTAGTTGATAAAGCTTTTTATAGTGTACAAGAGTTCCTTTCACATCAAAATTAAGCCTCACCTCAACTAATTGAAGTGATTATGGTATCTGGTGTATAATATTGTTGATCTGACTTGTCTCATACTCCTTAATTGGAGTCTCCAAGACGTAATCTACAAAAAAAAAAAAAAAAAAAAATGTATAGTTAAAAATTGCGTTTGATTTGAATTGTGTTTGGTCATTGAGTATGACGGTTCTATCTTGTGTATGGTGTTTGAATTTTTCATATTGCTCCAGTGTATTAATCTAGTTTGTGGCTTTTTTGTGGCTACACATATTCCAAAAAAAGCCACAAACTAAATACACTGGAGCAATATGAAATATTCAAACAAGATAGAACCAACATACTCAATGACCAAACACAATCCAAATCAAACGCAATTTTCAACTTTATAATGGCTGCTCACCCTAACCTCAACAAAGCATGACCCCTGGCGGCAGGCTGATGAAGTTTCTTTCCAGAAGTGAAATGCATTCCTCAACAAATAATGTTTTTATTTTCTTATTGAACACTTGGAAGCACAAAGAGAATACGCTCTATAAAAATTAAAGTAAGGAGATTCATAGAAGCCACGTCACAGATTAGCATCCATATTGTAAAATTTTCATAGAAGAATGAAGTCTATTTAACTTTGAAAGATTAAAATGATCAATTATTAAGTTTTTTATTTACAGTCTCACATACAACTTGAAACGAACTTCTCATCTTACTCTTTTCTCATATCATAGTCATAATAGGTACATTATGAACGACACTAAAACAATTGCTTCAAGATCAGCTCCAAATATTTGCCTAAAATCACTTGATTGTACTGGATTTTGATAATGAAAATTTGGATAGTTAACAAAGCTAGTTCAGGGGTGTTAAGATCATAATAAATTACAGTTGTAAATTCATGTTTTTAACAATGCGTATGGCTGACTACTTACTTTTATGATGAATATTTTAAGTTCCAATAAGTTGGATATTGATTTAAAATTGTATGATATGATGCTGGATGGAAAAATCTGTGGTTACAGATTTGCTTTGACCATAAAATTGCTGATACCGTACATAATTGTCTGCTGATAGCATGTTCTCATGCCTAATAAAATAGTTCCACACTTCCTGTTATTGTTTGAATTATTTCTTCGAAAACTCAGTACAAACTTAACTTATCAAGTGATCAATTTATTTTAATATACGTTATTCTATGGCGGTGAATTGATGAGCTGCAACAATTTTTCTAATTAACAATGAAATTCATCTTGATATTTGACAATACAAACTCTCACTAAAATACATTTATACATGTATAGACTTGGGTAAGGTAAGATAAAAATATAGATTATATTTTTTCTTATAATATACAACAATCTCTTAGAAAATATTTACATTTTATTAATGACGTTATTTTACTAGCTCCTAAAACAATGAATAATTTAATCTTATTATTTACATTAATTTAATAACATACCAATTTCAATTCGATTTTAAAATATCATATAATCATCAATTTAAATCCAACAATAACTCTTATTGGATACAATTTTCACGATAGTTATGATATGGCACAAAAATGGTTCATTTCATTAAACTTGATTTGATGTTTTAACATTATCTTATATTGGAAAATTACCGTACTTTAGTTTTTCTAGTATAAGTAATAAATACATGACTAATGTTCCTTTTTGGCAATGAATTTATTAAATAAATGTATCTACCTACTTGTTCATACATACGACACTGCATATAAATGTCAAATTCGCCCAATCAAATTTTAATAACATTGTTTCAGTTTTCTCTGTATAAGAGCTTTAAGTAGCTTCAATAGAAAATTCGTTAAAATCTAAGAACACTCATCAAATAATTTTATCAATGACGTTTTGAACCTTTGCAACATAGTTAGGATTATACGTTTTACATTGGCTTCGCTATTCCATAGTAATCTTAAGAGTAGTTATAGGTTAAATGTAACATTTTGAATTTTTTCAACCCATTTAAGCTACTACAATTTGTTAATTCCATAAGAAACGGGTAGAATATTTTTTTCAAGTAGCCTTTACAACCTTACTGGAAATACTACAATTTTCAGAAGCATTTGTTGAATAATCACAAAGTAATAGATTAAAATTTATTCTCAGAGTAAAATTTATCCCATTAAAAGAAAACTCATTATAGGCTACTATAAAACCTGCATTATCTTTGTTAATTTATTATTTCAAAGAAGATTCATTCCTAATGACTTAAATATGGAAGTTTGCCCAGCAAAAGTTCGCATTTCATTAAAAAATTTTAAATTCAAAATTTAATCAGTTATCAATATTTCAAGTACCCTCTTCTAATTCCAATTGTTTGTTTCTTTTATAAGTTATCCACATTGTTTTCTAGTAGGCCGAAACATATGAATAAAAATAGATCATTCAATTCAATAAGCAGCATTAAACCCTTTTGTTATTTCATGTTATGGTGCAATGACTGTCGTTTGCAATGAAAAATTACCGGTTTCTCTGTTCATTATGAATAAATACGCCTTCCATGTGAATCATGTTGTGAAAATCAACACTAATAAGAACAGTTTGAGTTCTGTTTCTTGAAAAAGACAGGTAAATGTGAGAGTAGATAAGATTGAAATACATTTTAGCTCAATAGATTTTAAAGATACTATTAGTAAGGATGAATGGTATTTAATAATTTTAGTTGGTGTTCAAGTATTTACAAGTAACTTAGTTCTACTATATACGACAATAGTCTTTTTATTGCTTACTATATATTATTAAGTTTTAACAAGATAGATTGTATAGAAAAACTTCATCCACTAGAAACATGAATATAGAAAAAATAACCAATAAATACGAATATTGATAGAATAAGATCTAGCGGAAAATTTCGAAGAAATCAAAATAAAGTTTTAAATTCAAGAGAACAGAAAAATCAGTCCTATAAATCGATATTAGGCTACAACACAACAACAAAGAATTTTTTCGTACAAAAACGAAATAAATAAAAAACACACACAAGGACACAAATACAGGAATACAAATTATGAGAGACATCAGGATAAGGAGTTTTAAATTTTTTTATTGTGGTCCAATTTGGTGGTAATACAAAAATGAGAAACTCTTCCTAGCCTAGTCTATTAGAATGATGTACAGCTCAACAAAAAAAAAATAACAAAAAAGGATAAAAAATATAATTAATTATGATTTAAAATAAAAATAATATTACGATTTATTAGAATTATTTTTGGAACTGTTTAGGCGAAAATAATAGAATAATAAGAGAAGTGACGAAAAGCTGTCAATTATGCAAGAGATATACTGTTTGAATCCTGACACGACAGAGTTGAATTGGAGTGTCATTGAGTTTGAAAGCTGATAGTCAAGAAAGAGAAACAAATAGTTCTAGTTCATATAGCTTATTTTTATATTGGTCCCTGTGTCAGCAACACTACATTGATTTTATGTGAAATCCTTTTTTTTATTGGTATCGATGAGACAAACCAATTATTTTGTATTTCTTGACAATGAGTTCACGAAGGAGAAATTAAATTTATGTAAAAAGTTGTCCTATTACTTTTGAGATATGTTGAAGGTTTTTTGTTCCGAAGTTTCTATTCAAAAAACTAATAAGTTATTAATGCGTCAAAAAATTTTTTTTAACCTTATATTATTCAATTTCTTTGAATGATAGTGCTTAGCTGACACCGATGGTTGATAAGCTAGAAAATAATTTCTGGGAGTTTAGTTATTAGATCCCAAAATTCTTCAACATTAATCCTGATCTCAAAAATTCGAGTGTAGGATGATTACCGTATTTGAGATTAGAAGTAACAGTGCATAATTCAGTTCCTTCTGAGAGAAGTTTGAAACAATTAATATGTTCAACTCCTTGTATTTTACGTATTCCATGGAAATAACCAACCAGGAAATTAAGGAAACTAAGAGTCCTTAGTGCTCTAGACTGAAGTTCAGGGTCAAACTAATACAGTAGTCTACTTCAATAATGTTGAAGCTTTTTCTGAGCTACTAATGGAGGAATAATTTCAAATTAAGATATGTGAATGAATGAAAAAATAAGAGAAAGCCTCTGAATATCTTTAAATTCAAATCAAAATTAGCGTAACATTCTACCAGCAAATTTTACAAATATTTCCCATCAGACAACGATAACGAGTGTGCTTTTAAAATACTATAGTGTTGAGGAATAAATAAAATAGGAAGAAAATATATATTAATAGCCTACAAATCATCAACGAAATTTGACTTTTTTTAAATGTTGATTTATAAAAGTTTATTTAATGAAAAATAGTTGTAATAAGAACTTGAACCTATGAGATAAATGTTAGAGCTTTACTCTAACTCCATTGTAGCGAAGTAATTAATCTGATTGTGATATGATTTTATTTGTTAATTTAGATAGTACCCATTGTACTCAATTTTCTTCCATGCATAAGAAATCGTCAACAATATCAATTCAAAACTCTTGGAATCTCTTCTCTTAAATTTTTTTTTCACAAATGACAGAGAAGTTTGAATGAAGCTAAATTTTATTGGAATAATTTGATTCTTGGTAATTTTATTAGATGAAACATGTTATGAGAAGCAATGTGAATAAATATCCTAGTGAAAAAAGTTAATATTTAAACTATACAATCACTCATAATGAACTATCAAAACTATACATTTTCGTCAACATTTCTTACGATTAAGATTAAGATTAAAGTACATTTTTAAAACTATTTTGCATAATTTGTATTGGAATCGTAGTTTTTAATATCAACTCTTGTATAAAATAACAATCTATTTTAGTTATAAAATTACTCCAAATTATTTTATTTTTTACACAAAATATTTTATAAGTTTATAATTATTATATATAATCCTCTTCTTATCGTCACTGTGCACGTACGCACATGATAATTTATATTGTTGAAGCTATAACATTTGGTGGAGGAAATTATTCAAATTATGAGAAGTACCACAAATGACAGAGTTTCACAATTCGGTGAGATAATAGTAGGATGCTAGATCAAAATTAAAAGCAGATTGAAAGCTAATTTGAGATTCCGCTGAATGAATAATGATGATGATGATGAATGATTAAGATTGAAAAGTGTTACTGTTGAAAAATATTATTGTTTGTAAAACTAGACCTTCTGTGAGAGTTTTTTAGACATGCTTTTAGAGAGTTGCTTAGACATGGATTGTTATAGGCTAACTTATAGAACTCAGTTAGCCTATCTGTTGATCCATGATGATCTTAAATTTAGATTGTTCTGCTTATCAGCCAAAAGTGAAAATATCAACTAAAATGAAACCTGCAGTTTTAAAATCGATAACCTTAAAGAATTTTGGACAATTTTGAAAATTTATATTTCGAATTTTTTATTTAAAATTTAAATTTATACATCGTTACATCAGCGTTTTTCATTGATGGGTTGACTTGAATTATTATGTGATGAACCTACGAAATTTGAATCAATTTTTTATTTTCAATTTATTTGATTATATGTTTCTTGAATGTTCTACAAGCTTGTGAATTTTCAAATAAATAGAACATAAATAGGTTCAGTGATTTTTTATTATTTCTCAGTTAGATAATAAAATTTAAGCAGCCAATCTGCCTATAAAATTATATCTATAGTACTATATATTGTGATATTTGATATATTGAGTGTCGTATGTTAATAAATGATATCAATGCTGTCATCAATGGTTTTGAAATGGTATTGACAGAATGACTGATGATTTAGGCTCAATTGATGTTTTTTTTCTGAAAATGTTGATAATTTGTTATGAAACCGATTTAATTGCAGTGTTTATTTTTATTGTAAGCGCCTTCTTAAATATTAGTTATTTTAATAGTTGGTGAATAAATTGTTTAGGCTTAAATATTAAATCGATTCATATTAATACACTATGAGATCACTCTGAAAATACGGCAAAATGGAATACCTACAAACGCAGATTTTGTCAAGACCTTTTTCCATCTATGACTTTAAGAAGAATGATAAAATCGAAATAGTAGATCTGACAATATATATAGTTATACAGACAAATAGCAATTATCTAGGAAGCTTGGGAAAAATCAATAATCTATTCCATAGCTCTATGGTCCAATTCTATAGATATTTGTATACAGATTCTCAAGTATGAATGTGCAGATCTTATGCCTACTTTGATAAAAAACATACTTCGATTGAGAATAGAACTTGTGTTACAGAATCAATGCTTTTTCGACAACAAGCTTCTAACTCAGCAAATGAAGTGATTTGGTGCTCAAAATCTTTATAATTCATATACAAATTAAAGGCATTAAGTGCAAAATATAAAATATAAAAATATACGCTCCTTATAGACACTAGAAACTGTTATAGTTTGTAGGGTATCACTCTCTGTATGAAATTCGTATCGACAAAATCTCAGTTTGCATTTTCCTTACCATATTACAACAATTTATAATATCAACAAGAGAAATACAGACCTTTCAGATTATAATCATGTTTACCTGGACGTCAAATTCATTTTTTATGAATTGTTGTAAAATAATTTGCACAGTATTTTGGCTCTTTAGCCAAAATGTCAGACAGTTTGGATTTTGTGAACGATAAATGAACTTCAAGAATTCATCAATTTGATATTCACATGATTTATATGATATATATTTTTTTAATTCGTCAAGAAACGAAAACATGGAACTTCTGAAGAATACGGTATTGATGAATTTCCAGTAATTTGGATCAAGTGGCTGTTATATTACTTGGAAATAATCTGGTAATTAATAAATGAAGATATCACAAACATAATAGCAAGTATTAACTTTTTAAGTAAATTCAACGACTTGCAGTCAAATTTTCATTAAGAATAAGTAGAATTTACTTACTCTGTAGGCCGCACGTTCTCTTATCTTTGAGATCCATTTTAAGAGGCTACAATCCTATCCTACAGATCAACAGTGTTTAAGGTTAGTAGAAAACATCTACACATTCAATTCAACAAAAACTGTCTCAAACTCAACATTACACCGGCCTCTGAGAATGGATCTCAATTCTCAAAGATTAGAAAACGTTCGGCCTACAGAGTAAGTGAATTCTACTTATTCTTAATGAAAATTTGACTGCAAGTCGTTGAATTCATTTAAAAAGTTAATATTATCAACGCAGTTCGTCATGGAACAATAAATCCAGGAATAATAGCAAGCTGAACCAGCCAGTTCACAAGATATTATTATTATAATTATAATTATTATTATTATTAGACGTGAAGCCCACAAAGTGGTAGACGCTGAATAAAGATTGTTCTTTTTGGACTTGTTCTTCTTGTTGGCCCACCACCCACCAGCTTTTCATTTTTGGTGCGAATTCAGTATTTCTCTCTTCACTCCATTTTGATCCAACTCTTGGAGGTTTTTCCCCTAGTATAACATCCCATTTAAGTCTTATTCTGAAGTTTTTGTATTGTGAATTTCTTTTTTGGTTATTTTAGCCAGTACTAGGTCTTTTCAAACATTTGGTATCCATTCTCCTCCATTGACAAGACAGTGACTCTACTATGCTTTTACTATTATCATTATTATTATTATTATTAATTTTATTATTAACCTGCGAAAATTTATACATCAACATATATTACTGGCGGCCGCTTAGCGCAGTTGGTTGGGGCGTCGCAACTTCAGCTTTCCGTTGTTTAAGTAGTCGTGGGTTCGAATCCCGCTCCACCGTCAGACATTTATCTGTAATCATTCACCTCATTACCCACTCACAAGTCTCGTACTCATGTGAGCATCATCAGCAAAAAAAATATTAGTTTATGTAGTTATCAATATCAATATCATCCTTTTTTAGAAATCTTGTTCACAACTATAATGTCATCGGATGTTAAAATCGAAATTGCGAATTGCGAAAAAAATCAAGAATAGATCATCAGATTCTGTCGAGTTATTCGAGTGAATTTTAGCTTAGAGATCTTGATGTTGGAAGTACCTAGTATCGTATCACTCTTAAATATTTTTGAGGAATTACTACGGCTATTTATTTATGATAATTTTCAGTTGATGAATTATTGGGAACTGATTTACCGATTGGGACACTGATTAACAGTTAATATCACGTTATATCCTTCTCTACATAACTGCATTCAGTGAAAGCTGCATATGAATAATCAACCATCAATTTCATAGCCTTTTAAAATGAATATTTGGAACTACGGTATTGTACAGAATTCATCAATACATACTATAAATTAAATTTTAAAATAAACAATTCCATCCTGAATTTCTTCAAGCCTCATACATGAAGTTACTGTACATGATATGACAGAAGTTTACATAATATGTCAGAAATATTTTCAAGTTTTAAAATTTCTGGCACAACAATTCTTGAAGTCCAGGTAAACTTGACATTTCTTTATTAAATTCCAATATTGCGCCTAATATAGGTTATTGGAGAACAATTCATTAATTCAAAGTTAAAGGTCCATAGAACAAGAATTTTTTACTGTTCTTAAAATACTATAACGCTTAGATAAAGGAGGGCACAGCCTTGAGATCACAATACAGTATCGAGCGTTTCCAGCGATTGCAGTATCTGCTCATCTCTTGAACACCACTCCACCAACTCGTCAATTGTCACAACTCCATCCTTGTTGGTGTCTATCAACTGTAATAAAAGAAAAAATAGCTAAAATAAAAAAAGAACTGATGTCACCTAACAATTGTATTAATAATTTAGTCTGGACAAATGATTAGATGAATAAATCTTTTATAAAATTTAATATAATAATAAATATAATGGTGAAATATAAGATATAATAATAAATCTATAAATAGAGGAAGTGATAGCCATGAGCCGTAGCAGGTATCTGTTAAATCAGATAGAGATAAGCTGCGTTCTACTGGGCACTATTTGTAAGGGTGACCGATTAGATTAGCCAGCAAAAAAGACGCTGGAAAATCACTCCCCGGTGGTTCGGAACCAACCTAAAACTGTAGGTCCAGCTCATCAATCAACATCATCCAATTCATTACCCACGCATAGGTCTCAGACCTATGTGGGCTTCATCCTCAAAAAAAAGAATAAATAAACGAATGAATAAATAAACGAATGAATAAATAAGTAATAAATAAATGAATAAATCAATGAATAAATGATGAAATGAATGAATAAATCAATGATTGAATAAATAATGAAATGAATGAATAAATCAATCAATGGATGAAAAAATGAATCAATGAATAGATGAATAAATTGATAAATAAATAAATGAACTACAAAATAATGAATGGAGAATTGCACAATAGATAAACAGACCTATGTGGGATTTATCTTCCGAAAAAAATAGATTTCTGTTTATAAATTATTGAATGTACTCTTTAGAATAAAATATTAAGCATGAGAATCGCTAAATCAATCGCATGAAAATAATTTCACAATATAAATCAAATGCATACTTGATTAAGTTACTGATCCTTATTGATGAAAAGACTGGTACCGTGGTACCTCTTCTACAGTGTCCATTGGGTGTAGCCTGATTTCCTCCCATGAGAAAGGTTGTCCCTCGGTTTTCCCCAGGTAGAAAGTTGAAAATAGCCCCATTCCCTCACAGCCACTGCACTTTTTTGTCGATTACGTCTTGGAGACTCCAGTTAAGGAGTATAAGACAAGTCAGATCATCAATTATACAATCTTATACACTCATACACTAGTTACCTTAATTACTACATCAATCAGTTGAGGTGTGGCTTAATTTTTATGTGAAAGGAACTCTTGTACACTATAAAAAGGTTTATCAACTAAATATTTTTTCAATAGTTTTTTAAATACTTCTATATTTTCAAGACTTCAAAAACGAAGGTAGCTTTTTAAAGAGTTTCCTAGCAATATTCTACCCACTATTCTCACTGGCTCCGCCCACTCTTCCACGTCCAAAATTTTAATGAACTCTCCAAATACACGAAGAAAACAGGAGATTACCGAAAAAGAAAATGCATACTGAAAGAAATAGAAAATTATAAGTCAGTAATCATTACAAGAATGGAATATGTGAAGCGAGTGTGCTACAAAAATTGTTGTTTTCAGTACAAAAATGAAATACATATAAATTGACGCAGCTGGTAGACAGAAAATTCAATTTATTGTAAATATACTTCAATTATTGAGCTTCAATTATTATATTCAGCTATCATATAAACCGCCAAGACTTTAACACATCTTTGAACCGAAAATTTAGAATTCATAGTGAGCACTTTAACTTGAGTGATATTTCGGGAGGCAATCGGGATAAGATCATTTCATCAACGGGAGAGAATCTTGCTATGATTTTCATAGACCTGTTCACGTCTGGGAGAGGGAATCAGGCTATTATTTTTACCTGGCTGAGGTCCTGGGAGGGAATCGGTCATAGCCCTGTCCAGTAATACTAACGCGTTGAACAAATAATGTAATTGGATATTGTCTCAGTTGGCAGTGGCAGTAAATGAATACCTTATAGACTAATAGAAAAACTGTACACACTTTACTTCACGCTCAATAAACTGTAATTAGACGCCTATTATCAACATGAGCAAATAATAATACTGTACGCCAGTACTGTTTGTATGCAAAGATGCGTGTATGATTGTAATTCGCGGCGATTGGTTGATTATAATGAAACTCTACTCTCTACTGCCTGTGTTCACCGTGGACGTAATTGAAAGTTCGTGGCTGAATTGTTATTGTGAGCGTGTAATTGCCAATAAATGCCAATGTATCACGTTCGGTGTTTTTCGCCTCCATCCGATGAGCTCTGGTGACTGGTTATAGTAGCATGTAATTGCGAGATTGAATGTAGTGGATTGTGTATTTCAGTAAACTTTAATTAGATTGCATTTATTAATTTGGAGTAACTATTTTGCGAATTCCAGTTACTCTTATTAGATTAAATTCATTGATTCGGAAAAACTGTCTTCTAGTGATTAGAAATATTATACAGAATATATGATTTATGATTTAATTCTTAGAAATGAGTATAGAAGAAATAGAAATTTCAAAGAGATTCTCTATGGAAATGAATAGATAATTGAATAATGAACGAATATAGCTTATATCTGATATAATATTTGTTGAAATATGCATGTAAAAGACAACTATTTATCTGTGATGTTTTCCTAATGTGGTCATTTCCATGACAAGATAGTCGATGATCAATCTATCATCAAACTGGCACTGGACACTGCACTACTTGTACTACTGTACCACACTGACACTAATTATTCTACATCTATTCAGAAGCGAAATGCATTCTTCCAGTTTAAGGGAGTAGAATCATAATTTTAATAGAAATACAGTTTTAGTTTTGTTATAAAATGATCATTCAGTTTCAGTAATACGACGGTAATGTTTTAATATGAAGGATCTTATTATTGAATTTGAATTTTTTGTTTGTTTCTGATACAACAAATGAGTATACAAATGTATAAAACAATACAAAGAAAAATTGTATAACATCAAAATTTTGAAACAACACTCACATGGTTTATTAGTGAGTTGTGAGTGATTTCAACCTTTCAATACTTTGGCTTACAAAATGTGAATAAAATTCAATTTGCTTACAATACAATAATAATCTACAGTCACGGTATTTGAATATAACATAAATTCCAAATAACAAGATGCAAGAGTCGGATCACTCTTTATATTTACCGTAATTTTTAGGTTAGTGGTCCTATGCTGCTAGAATTTTATGAATTCTGTGTCGATTATTCTTCCCTATCTGTGTTTTCTACCATTATTAAAATTCATTACAATAATTCCCTTTTTTATCCCATTCCTATTCAGGTCCACCTCCAAATACAGTAACGAAAATCAATCACCAATATTCAGCGAATTTATTTTTGAGTAGGCTCATGGTTATGATAATAAAATTTCCCATTCTCCAAGTAATCCTATTTGAATAACTATATCGTGTGCAGTGAGCTTCTTGATTTTTTGGTACGGTACGCTACACTTAAATCATCAAATTCAATTTTCTGGTAAATCATTTATTATTGCACATTTCATGTAGTATCTTATTATTGTAGATGTTCACAGTTGAAGTATCTTATTATTGTAGATGTTCACAGTTGAAGTATCTTATTATTGTAGATGTTCACAGTAGGGTATCATATTACCCTACACTTATATAATTTTATGGAAAAGTCTACTCAACTTCCGTATCATATTTGAATATAATTACAACATTCATTAGGAGAATTGAAAAAAACAACCAGCTATCGAATAATATAACAATAAGACCTGGAAATTGTCATTACAAAGATTTTGAATAAAAATGTTCTTACATGAAATATCTTCTCGACATGTTCCTTCGCTGAATGATCGTCGACTTGTGGCCGCGTTGACCTGCCCACCATTTCGTAGATACTGGTAACCACCTCCAGCATCTCCTTCTTAGTTATTAGTCCATCTCCATTCAAATCATACAACCCGAATATCCACTGCAGTTTCTCCTGAACACTCCCCCGGGACACTTTCGAGAGAATTCCCAAGAAGTCCTGGAAATGAAATTTATCTGTCAGAGTGAGATATAGCTGGTCTTTCCCGTAGCAGAGAAAATACTAGTTTATCCTGTTATCAATTTAATATATTGTCTACTCACTTATATTGGAGATACTGGAGGGATGCATTTCACTTCTGTAAAGGTTGAAGCTTCTTTTCAAAAGTGAAATGCATCCCTTCAGTATCTCCAATATAAGTGAGTGAAGATAATATATTAAATTGAAATACAGTGTCAATTTTGATATTAGATTATTATTCAACCTTAGTTAAGAAACTCTATGATAATTAGTGATAAATGATCTGAATTGAAACTTATGTCTCCATTTTAATAGAGAATATCACATCACACAAAAGAATATTGCAGGAGATATTATTCGTAGAACATATCTTTCTTTCAAGTTTATTAATCAAATTAGAACTAAATGATAGTTTCAAACAGTCCAAGGTCTATAACTTGTTATAACTTGGTCATAACTTGTTATGTGAATTTAACGACTTGCAGTCAAATATTCATTAAGAATAAGTAGAATTTATTTAAAAAAACTGACATCGACGATCTAGGAACACGCCTCTGAAAACGGATCTCAAAGATTCGAAAGCGCTCGGCCTACAGAGTAAGTAAATTTTACTTATTCTTAATGAATATTTGACTGCAAGTCGTTAAACTCACATAACAAGTTGATATTAACAACACAGTTCGTCATGGAACAAGAAATCCAGGAAGTCTATTTAATATTATATAATAATAATAAATATTATTTTAAAATAAAAAATGGCAAAAAATTGTTAATTTTACGATTTTAATTGGGCGCTGGACCCGCTTCGATCAAATAAGTGGAATTGACAAATATTTACCGTTTTTATTTTTATTATGGAGTTCCACAATGTCAATTGAAAATCGGTTGATTTATTTATACAGTCAAAATACAACTTATTGTGAAGAAACTGAAATAACAGACATTTAGCACAAAGCTGTCTCTATTACTATATTTTTACAAGAGTACAAATATTTTTAAGCACAGGTTATCTTTACCATTCAATTGATATATATATAACTTGAATCTTCGCGAAAATGCAATTACGAAGTTCATTAAATTCAAATGATGAAGCACTTTGATTGGTGCTTTTCAATACTTTCCAAGACATTTCTGAATTTTTTAAATTGAATCACTGAAATTTAGACTAAATAATCTATATACAGATCAAGTTCTTTGGTCAATAGAATCCATTGATCATAATGCAATTATTCATTAATGAAAAAACAACAAAGCAAAGATGGAAGAATAATTTAATGATGAAAAATAAATAAATAATTATTAATAGTAAAATAATAATGAATAATAATGATAGGCTTATAATTCTATATAGGACCGAATAAGCGTCACCGAATGTCGAGGGTAGAAAAGCGAGGATTAGAGTAGGCTACCCTAAAATTACCTTATCGGAAAAATTATATGAAAACGTAATTATATTATTTGGCGTCGACAGATGCATACATTGTTTTAGCCAACCATGGTTTTCTTCCGCCAACCTTTGGTCGGTCTTCATTCAATTAATTGTCTGCAAGAATATTAAAATTAAATTTAATGAATTCTTTCTTTGTGGAGGCAAAGGTGATATTGTGGAGAGTACCCTTAATGAGACGAAATTGTCACAACCACATTCATTAAAAATGTTGAGAAAATAGTTTCGGTTGTTATTCCATTATCAATCTCAATAAAACTAAAACTAAAGTACAGAGTAGCTTAATATATACCAAACATGGAATGATACTATTGGCTAAGCGAGAAAGAGGCTGACCTTCATTGAAGGTTGTGATTGGCTGACATGTCACGCCACCTGGTGGAGGAGTTATAAGCAAAAATATGAGTCAAATCAATAACTAAAAACTGTGAACATCTAGAAAGCAACAAGGAAGAAAAATTCACAATTAGGCTAGAATTGACTGCATTTTAGTCAGCTTCTATTTTTTAATTTCAAATTGATTCAATTCTAACCTATTTGTGTATTGTTCTTCTTTCTTGCTCTCTCGGTGTTCACAGTTTTTAGTTATTGTTTTGACTCGTAATTTTGCTTGTTACTCCTCCCACCAGGGGGCGTGACTTGTCAGCCAATCACAACCTTCAATGAAGGTCAGCCTCTTTCTCGATTAGCCAATAGTATCATTCTATGTTCAGTATATATTAAGCTACTCTATACTTTAGTTTTAGTTTGATTAAGATTGATAATGATACAACCGAAACTAGTTTCTCAATATTTTTAATAAAATAATGTGGTTGTGACAATCTCGTCTTATTGTTCATTAATGAATTCTCCAGAATGAAGGTTTGACAGTTCGACTATTCTATCACAAACAGACTGACACAAATATTTTCACACGTTACAGGATGATAAATGATGCTGGTAATAATTTTACCGTTCGTCATGTTTGGAGAAATGAAGGAATGGAGTTTTATCAGCATACATGATTACAGCTGTGCGTTTTGTTCGAACAGATTTGAATTTACGGACACGACGCCCTTGTGAATAGGGATAAAGAAGATTTATATATCTCTTCACCATCCCTATCGGGAACGAAACGGGGACTTTTCTTTGTTCAGTAAGTTGGTTTTGAAGGATGGGGGGAGGAGACCAAACACAGCCAGCATCTGCCTTAAATCTCTTGGCATAACAAAAGATTTTCCACTGGCTGAGAGTACAGATAGCAAGAGGGGAATAAGCGGCTTGGAATTGACATTTTGCGATTTGCATTAAATTATTTCATTGGACTCGAGCAGCGGTAAGTTGGACAGAATCGTAGTCCCGGATTTCACTTTCTGTGGCGTATTGGGCTGGGATTGCTGTTCGTGAGACACAATGCTTATATTTATACATTGATGACAAATAAGTGGTTCAACTACCAAGATTTGAATTCAGGATCATTACTCATAAAAAGTAACTCATGAATTCATAAAACTTTGATTCAAGAACTCTACACATGAATTTAACTTTATTTATCTAGCGGTCTATCAGCTATTAGAATGTTGTTCTGGAGTTGACTGTTTGTTGACTCGTTCTGGTTTTCAATGGATATTAATTTTTGTATTCTATTATTTCATTTTTTCAAGATTTATGGTTTTATGGTTTCAACTTTATCAATAAGTACTGAAAAATACTGTACTGATATACCATTTTTTGCAAGATTTTTTGATGTTTTTTTGTAGATTACGTCTTGGAGACTTCAGTTAAGGTGTATAAGGCCAGTCAGATCAACAATCTTATTCACTAGTTACCATGATTTATTACTACTGTATATCAATTAGTTGAGGTGAGGCTTAATTTTGATGTGAAAGTAACTCTTGTACATTATAAAAAAATTATCAACTATTTTTTTTAATTGTTGTTAAATATTTAAAATGAAATAAAATAAAATATTTCTCTGGAGTTGACTGTTGACTCGTTCTGGTTTCCAATGAATATTCATTTTTGTATTCTATTATTTAAATTTTTCAATATGAATTTCTTGTATGGTTTCAAATTTATCAATCGGTACTGAAAAATACTCACAGGATACTGTACTATTACCAAATTACTGTACCTATCAATAACAGATTAGAGGAGACATTTTCATAAGACTATGACATCAGGGAAGTGATAGCCACGAGCCGTAGCAGGTATCTGTTCAATCAGATAGAGATAAGCTGCGTTCTCATAGGTCCTGTTCGTAACGGTGACTGATTAGATTGGCCAGCAAAAAAGGCACTGTTCTCTGCTGTAAAATCACTTGCGGGTGGTTCGGAACACACCTAAAACTGTAGGTCCAATCACCATCATCCAATTCATTACCCACGCACAGGTCTCAGACCTATGTGGGCTTCATCCTCAAAAAAAAAAAACAAACAATCCATAAGCAAGGTACCGTCCCTACTGAAAAGTGAGGGAGTGGAATCACAAATTAAGATTTTTCTCACCTTTTTTTGCAAGATTTCCTTTCTACCCCTTCCACGGTAAATTTCCAATTTTGAAGGGCCATGAAACTCATGAACTCGCTTGGGATCGTCATTGGTCAGATGTCTACTCCTAAGTTTTCCTTAGCTTATACTGTATTGAATTCTCATGTTTTATTTTAAGTGAACAATGAGACCATTATATAATATATACAGTCGACTCTCGATAATTTGAATCTCTTTATAATTTGAATTCTTTGTCTGGTCGTCGAAAAACTCTATATTTTGAAAAAAATCCATGTAATCAGGTCCTCTCGATAATTTGAAGTTCAATAAGGAATGCCATCTTCATCACCAACACTCTATAATTTGAGTTTCTGTTCCCGTACTCTCTATTATTCGAAGCTTGATTTAAAGACCTGTCGGGACGTGTTTGTTTGTTAACAAATAGAGACCTGTCGTTTTGCACTCTAGTGTTCAATAGTAGTATTAAAAATCTCACAGTCTTGTGACAGCTGTAACAGTGACCGTCTTTGATTTGATTGATGACTCCAAATAACAAGAACAAGAGTGTCAGTTGTGATAAAAAGCGAGCTATCAAAACCGTGGAGGATAGACATGCAAAAAATCTGGTAAAATTTCAATCATCTATTGTTTACTTGAATTTTCCCCTTCCTCTCTTGATTATTTGAACTCACTTTATTTTGAACTCTCGTTGAATTGAATTTTTTGTGGTACTTGAGTTTCAAAATATCGAGGACTGTATATCGATTAATCGGAAATCAGAAGTTTCATCTAGATAAAATCTAACAACACCTCATGTATAATTATTGCATCGTTAATCAGCAGCTCTGTTGCTGTATACTGGGACCTGTGCAGGAGCGAAAAATTGGTAAGCCTCAGCCGAATTCACATCAATAAACGATTAGCCGGTGTACACTGTACAGCTTGGCACTGCTGCTGATTCACAGCTCTTATTTATGGCGCGCACTTCGTTGCTTTTTGCTCTTCAATCGCTGCAACAACCTCTCCACCCTTCTACCCATAAATAGCTGCAGCAAACGCACAGGCACAGGCACGGGCGAGTAATGTCGACGAACAAATCTCTTCCTCTACCATTTATTTCCTCCGCTTTCCTCTCCATTGCTCCCAAGTCTTCACGCACAGTTGAGTACTCGCTGTTAATCTACTGATTTGGTATCGTATAGCACTTGATGCCAGCAAATCTGATCGGGTCCAGCTATTTCTATGTTAGGGTTGTTTATGAATTTAGAAAATGGGCCACGTAATTCACACATTGGCCAAACTGGCTGATTTGGCTAAACTGAGAGCATTGGTTGTCAACACACTAGAGCAGATCAAACTAATAGCTTCTTTTTGTTCTGGAGTTCAATAAGTATTCAGGTTTGTTCTATACATAATATAGCGTTTGAATAGAGCCTTAGTTTTTATGATGAGAAAAATCATACAAAAAATCAAAAACATACAAAAAAGTATTATATTGTAATATTAAAACTGACACTGTATTTCACTTTTAAATAATGTTTTACTCACATATATTGGAGATGCTTGAGGAATGCATTACACTTCTGAAAAGAAGCTTCGTCAGCCTCGAAGCTGACGAAGCTTCTTTTCAGAAGTGAAATGCATTCCTCAAGCATCTCCAATATATGTGAGTAAAACATTATTTAAAAGTGAAATACAGTGTCAGTTTTAATATTAGATTGTTCATTAAGTATTTCGTCATGGAAAACATCACAGATATTATATTGTACTTAGTGTGGAGCACAATATTGTTGTGAAAATGAAGAGAATGAAGAAAAATAAAAGAGAAAAAAAAAACAGTGATTCTCCGTGTTATCTTCTGTGTAAATATTAACTTCTAAGCAATTGATTACCCTACTTTTGACACTTCTTAGAATTTACTTAGAATTTGGAAGAATATACAATTTTTTTTTTGGGAGGATGAAGCCCACGTAGGTCTGAGACCTGTGCGTGGGTAATGGATGATGGTGATTGATGAGTTGGACCTACAGTTTTAGGTGGGTTCCGAACCACCGGGAAGTGATTTTACAGCAGAGAACGTGTCGTTTTTGCTGGCCAATCTAATCGTTCACCGTTACAAACAGGACCAACGAGAACGCAGCTTTTCTCTATCTGATTGAACAGATACCTGCTACGGCTCGCGGCTATCACTTATAGAACCTTATAGATATTTATAGAATATTGTGGAAAATGCGAGAGTCCTTATCTGTCTATTTAGGAATCTTATCGAACGTTTTGGGAGGGTCTCCGTCTTTCTAGATTAAATAAACACTTATTTTTTTATTAAACACTTACAGCGAACGCGTAGGCAAAAGTTAGTTCAGTTGCAATTCCATCTTGAATGCGATAAGTGGCAGTTCTGATAAATTAATTACCGTATATTGTGCCTTTTATGATAATTCTATTAATTTATATCAGTGTACTCTACTTATACTTTCATTGTATTACGGACTTGTGCTACGTGAGTTTAAATGTAAGACGCTTCTCCTTTAATTATTGAACAGTTATTATTTAATATTAGATCGGCCTTACGACATTTAGAGATTGATTTTTGTACAGTTATATTGAAAACTCTTTATCAGTTGAACAATATCGATTTATCTGTTTTTGATAGCTTATTTTGTGGAAGAAATAACTGAACAGTGTGAGTAGTGGATAATTTGTGTTAATTAAAGTGCGAGTGATAAATGTAAGTGTTACCAGCGTTATTTTAGACAAACAACCCGTAACAATAATATAGATTCAGGAATAAGTTTCATGATGGGAAGTGGCATCTATATTGCAAATCTTTCCGAATCATGTCATCCCACAATATTCCATTCACTCTTCCCTAGCGTAAATTTTAATATGATAATAATTGAATAGAAAAATATGATTTGAAGAATAACTTCGATAGAACATGACTCAATTGAGTTGATTATTCGAAAAATGATTTCTGATGTTGTAGGATCTCATCAAGTTTGAAAAAGGGCTGGAATACTTGACATGATGGATAAAAAATCAAGGTTGGACTGAGAAAGTCAAAATGCTGTCTCCATCTGTTGCTTGGAAGGCTATCAAAACTCCGTTAACACAACATTATTAGAAAAGACTCGGAACGTAGATGCGTGAAAGTTTGGTACTGTCAAAAATAATAATCGTCCACCGTACCAACTTCAGTTTAATGGTAACACTTGATTTCTATAGCTCGAGGACCTGGCTCGTGAATTTTCACTTCTCTAGTGACCACTTGAAGTGGGAATCGTGTTTTCTTATCATTGTGATAAATTCATTCATGGATGAAACATTATATCTTATTATTTTCACAATAGAAAGATAACACTTATCAATACAATTTGTAAATAATAAGATAAACATTATGTTTATTTAAAAAGAATGATATAATGGATCATTAAAAAAAATAGTATGAATGAAACAAAAATTTATTAATTTCTAAGAACCGAATGAATTACAAAAGCTTAAAAAATTCGCAAACAAGTGGAATCAATGAGCTACATATTTGTTGTGTTTATTACAATTAAAAAAATTGAATATCCATCTAAATTACTCATAATAATACAAACACTTCAAATAAAATAAGAATTAAAATAATCGAATATCTATCTACATAACCCATAATAACACACACATTTCAAACAAAGAATGTTCCAGACTATACCATCTATTTTCAATGTTGTAGGCCTATAGGTGGAAAATTGAATCTTTCCAATCAATAGCAAAATAACTTTCAAAGATCGTTTCTCTGTTCTTTGTGTGATGTATAAAAAATCACAAATAAATACGTAAATTTGTATCTACTGTACTTCTCATTGAGAATGTGTGTTCCACATAGTATCGTTTTTGACCAAAATATGATTATGTACGGTAATTAGTTATTCAGTAAGAATTTACTCACCTCGAAACTAATTTTCCCCGTCTGATTATGTTTGATTGTATTGAACACGTAATGAGCGTACTGGCTGGCATCTGAAACAGGTTGTTTAGTTAGAGAAATTTTCATGTACGGTTGCACATATTAAGTAAATTTGTAAATATAACAGATATCAAACAATGGATAATAGGACGAAGTTGTCACAAACGCATTTATTATAAAAAATATTGAAATACTGGTAACTAAAACTAAAGTACAGAGTAGCTCAATATATACTGAACAAGGAATGATACTATTGGCTGAGTGAGAAAGAGGCTGACCTTAATCGGAAGTTGTGGTTGGCTGACAAGTCACGTACCCTGGTGGGAGGAGTAACAAGCAAAAATACGAGTCAAATCGATAACCAAAAACTGTGAACATCTAGGAAGCGACAATGAAGAAAAATACGTAATAAGGCTAGAATTGAATTTAATTAAATTGGAAGCTCACTGAAATGCAGTTAAGGTCAACCGAGAAATACACGGAAGAACCATTTTTTAAATGTGGTCTGAATTATGATGAAGCCCAGTTAGTTGTATTGAATTAGTTGAAATAAATTTGGTCATTTAAACTAGTAGGCCTATTTGAATCGTTTTTTACCAACCTAGTTATCTCCAAAGCTTCTAAAATGTTCAATTATCTGCCTTTGC
This sequence comes from Conomelus anceps, assembly GCA_948455865.1. Taxonomy (NCBI): domain Eukaryota; kingdom Metazoa; phylum Arthropoda; class Insecta; order Hemiptera; family Delphacidae; genus Conomelus; species Conomelus anceps. Next base: position 67,410,489 of record OX418219.1, read on the forward strand.
CAATCTAATGCAGAAATTCAACATTTTCTTCAGCCTTGAACTTGTGCTCATTATTTGAATACACATAATTTTTCCAATCCCTGATATGTTCATTTAGTCTACGTTTGAAATTTCTACCAGTCTGACCCACATAACAGGCATTAGGCTACAATCACTGCAATTCAATTTGTCAACTGCACTTCTATCCCAGACGTCAATTTTATCTTTACCACACCCGAACAAGCTCTTTAAAATAGGTTTTGTTTGAAAAGCTACATCAAAACCTTCATAAAGCTTTGGAGATAACTAGAGATTGGTAAATAATGATTCCAATACTAGTTTCAATGATTAAATTTATTTCAACCAATTCAATAAAACCAACTTGGCTTCATGATATCGCTTCTGGCCTACTCTTTAATAACAGTACTTACTTGTTTTTTTTTTCGGTTGACCTTGACTGCATTTCATTGAGCCTCATTTTTCATTTTTTTAAAATTTTTTACAATTGTTTAATTCTAGCTTACTTGTATATTGTTCTAGATTGTTACTTCTTGGTTCTTGGTTTTGACACTGTTTCTTTTTCCTCCTCCCGCCAGTGGAAGGGCCTTCAACCAATCACAGACTTTCAATGAAGGTCAGCATATGAGAGACACCTCTACCCTCAACCAATAGTATCATTATGTGTTTAGTATATATTCAGCTACTCTGTACTTTAGTTTTAGTTTGCTTCAGATTGATAATAGTTTAAAAACCGAAATTAGTATCTCACAGTTCTCAATTAATGTGGCAGTGACAACCTCGTCTTATTATTCATTATAGATATATCTTAATACCATAATATCACCTTCTCCACTATAAAGAAAATCATTTTTCATTCGCTGTCTTTTTTGCCTCATATCATCTTCTTTCCTGTACTACTGTATTTTTAATATAAGCATCATAAGATTATTCACTAATAAAACTATTCTAACAAGGTTTCTCGTTAATTAAAAGTCCGGGTTTATAAACTAATCATTACTCAAGTGAAATTGACACAAGTCTTCATATCATCTGGAATTTGGTACAACACAAAACTTAATTTTATCACGAAAATCTTGTATGATTACCAAAACCAACTTTGTGAACTAACGCAGATTTACATGCCGCTATCCACTTAAACCATAATATAGGCCTATTAATAACATTTCAATTATGCAGAATGTTTCAAAAATGACGCAACCCATGGAGTATAGTATATATGACATATTAAACATTCTCATGATTGAAATACAATATTGTTTAAACGTTTTTTAATATAATATTATTTTTAAGATTTAGTTTCCTAAAAATTAGAATAGGAAAAAAGTAAAAATTTTAGAAATAGTTCCTTCATGTAATAGCTTCTTATATCATTGTTTATTGTGTTTCAAGTGAAATATTTTTCTTCATTAGTTGAAATGAGAACAGGAAGTCTCACGTTGATCTCATACAATTATTTTTCTCACCAATAAATTGAAACTATGGATGAATAAATGATAAGATATTATTTTTCGTTATTTTTAAATTATTTTTGTGCCAATTCGGTTGGTAAGTTAGCTGTGACTGTGCAAAGATAATTCCATTCTATCATACTTATTAGGAGTGTGAGGATGTGATATTAAAGTTCATATAAAATTCTGGAATATAAATGTAGGTTCTCAAGTTCATTGCAACCGTAACATTTTTATCAATGGTAGACTTCCGCTTCTGAGCTAACACAAAAGCTGTTATAAGCAATTTCACAAGTAAATCGGGAACTAAAGGAATGGTGTCTGATGCAACTGGCTTACAAGCCTTTTTTAGCTGAAGGATGTCTAGATTTGAATAGAAGCGCTTCCCTGATTAAAGGGAATCCTCGCCGTGCTAACAAGGAAACTAGAAAAGAATATCAAAGGCGAGAATCCACTGGTCTGAGGGAATGTCGGCTATCCAAAGAAGGCGACAGATGCAATGAATTGTCTTTCAAGGATAGTTTTTCTTCTTCCAGAGAAAACGATTCACAAAAAACATCTCATAAACTTTCTCCTATTCAGTTGCCAGGGATTTTCAACCTTGAGAAGAGCCCATTTTCTGTGTAGGAAGATAATTTTCCAAAAAATGTTAGGCTTGCTCATTGCTGTTTTTAAGCTTTATTTTGATCAACAAATTGAATCCACTAAAAGCGGGACTATGATACATGAGTTACTTTTCAGCTTAGCCTGATTATGAAGGAATACAAGAATATTGATTCAATGTACACTACAACTTTCAGATTTTTCAACAATATTAGTTATGTGCCATGAAATATTTTCTTGACACTAATGAGCTGAAAAAATTCAGTTGACTTAAATTAAGTTTGATTAAAACTATAATTTAGCTTCTTGAATTTCTTGTTCCATAACGATCTGCGTTGTTAATGATAGCTTATTGAAAATTTAACGACTTGCAGTCAATTTGACTGTAAGTCGATAAATTTACAATAACAAGTTAATATAATTCATCCTTTATAAAGCAATATATAGGCTATCCAAAAAAAAAAACAAAATTCAATCTAGTAATTATTGCCAAAGGAAAAAATCTTCTCAATATTCAGCTCTTTTAGATCAATATGAGTTAAAAAGACCAGACAAGTAGTTAGAAAATTTCCTTATTGACTTTTAAAAGAGTTATCCAATGAGCTTTTCCAAACTTCAAGGGACATTAGAAAGTTATTGACATAGTACACTGAAGTCAAGTTTTAAACTTAATTGTAGAAGTTGAAGCTCAAAGGTTATGGGTGAAATAATCTTTTCAGTGATCGAAAAATTGACCAAAGTAAATACTAAACGACTCTATCGCTCTTTACTTGTGGATTGTCCAGCTGGAATTAATTTAATCTCTTTGGTATTGATTATATATTCTTAGTTCTTGATTTACTTGTGATCAGTGTCACTCTAGACATCTTAATTTGGACGGATTCCTATCCTGGTAGAATATTATTACTTGAATCCAATCAGATTGTGTTTCCACAGGTGAATATGAGTCAGGAGGACAATGTTGATTTGTGGAATAATCCTTGCTGTTGCTCTGCCGCATGTACAAACACTGTGTAAACTGAGCATTACACAATACAAAACCAATGGTGAAGTAAAGTTCTATTCCACAGCTTAATTTTCCAGCCAATTGTGAAAATAGGACTTCATAGAAAAACTTGGGATTAGGAAATATTATGGAGGTTCTGTTTATACAAATCATGTTAAGAAAATTGAACGACTTGTACTTTCTAGGTAGATGAGATCAATCAGATTTACTTGTTTATATTATAAATCATGAATCATGATTTGAATCATTACCCAGAAATAGCTATTATTTTGCTGATGATGATGCCCACATGAGTAATCAGGTAGATTACTGAAACATAACAATGTTTCGGGTAGATGATTACACAAAATATCTAAGTCAGAATCAGCGCCCTCTTACCAAACCGCTAATTCCTACTATATTTCAAAATACTTTATGATTGACGTTGATAAAAACAAATTCAATTTCCTTGAAATAATATATGTAGCCTAATATAGTAAAAAACTTGAAAATTCAGTAATTGCAATTTGAGTGGATGTAGTCCAGTAAATTGACCATTTTTAGAAATTCACTGATTGACAATAAATTGATTCATCATAATTTTGAAATTCAATGATTATTATTAATGATTTAATAACACTGACATTCAATGTCCATACTAATCTACTCTTTTCATCATCACTATCCTTCCATATTTCCTTCCAGAAGGGAGGTTAAAGATTGTAGCGTTCAAAGGTTGAAAAAACCATCATTCATCTCCACCTGATGAAGTATCCCTCTTGTGGCTCAACGTAATAATCATAATCTTGGAAAGGCAATGAAAATCTATTTCCTTTAAAAGGCAATGGATAAATTTATCAACCCTAGCAAAGAAATTTCGTTGAAGTCAATCAATTTTCTTCTATAGAAGAGAATAGGTGCCTGCACAAAGACGATTAATTATCTGATATCGAATGCTGTACATTGAATAATCGGCACTATAAAGCTTTCGATTGGACTTCCTTTCAATTATTTATCTTTAAAACCGTCAAGTCAAACTACTCTGAAATCTTTCTCAAGTGTATAGGCCCTATAACTTTCACACCAAATAAGTATTTTCCCCATTCCAAACAAATTTCTAGATCATTCAATTGGAAAATTCTTAAAAAATTGATTGATCTAATGAGTTTAGAAAAATATTAAATATCAATCATTTGGATTATATGATGAAACAATAGAGATAACCGTGATGGAAGTTTGTTATTCATAAAAATTCTTTGAATGTGCGCGAGAAAAACTATTTTCCAATCATTTTGATGATATCAAAATAATAATTACATGACCGTTAGATCAGTAGTTTGAGCTTGGGATGTTCCTATTTTTTTTTTTTTTTTGGAGGATGAAGTCCACATAGGTCTGAGACCTGTGCGTGGGTAATGAGTTGGATGATGGTGATTGATGAGTTGGACCGGTGGGTTCCGAACCACCGGGAAGTGATTTATACAGTATTACGTATTTATGCATGCATTCTTGAATGTAAATGCTCACTTTTCTAAACTGAAGCTAGGTTACATGAGACTGCTTTATAACCCCTGATTTTATCTATCTTTTTCCAATTTCAATCAATTGAATTAAACTTTTCCCACCATTTATAGTTTATATTGTATATTGGATCTGACGTGAAATTCATGATGTCATGCACTTCCATCAAGTGGAGCATATTCATAACAATCTATTAGCAAGAAAGTGAAATTTCGTGGCTTCTTTTTCAAGTGTATGCAGTGCTTAATTTCTAAAATTTTAGGTGTGGGAACGCTCATTTATCCTTATAAACCACTCTCTTTATTTTCCAATAAGGCCTAGTTAAACATTCCCTCACCCCCTCGCCACACCCCGTTAACATCTCGGTGACTACTCTAAATTAATTTCCTATAAACCTGTTTCGATTTGCACCAACCATTTTGTATGAAGCTTACATTAACCAAAATACTTTTTTTAATGAATGGTGAAATAAAAACAAATAAAGCTTTCTTTAAATTTCTATCTATATACAGTACACAGATCTCGCTTCGCCCTACGTTACAGTACTTTATTATTATTCGCAATATTTATGATTATCTGAATAAATAGCGAGATGGGACACCTTCAGAATCAGATTTGCGCAAACTGTGCGTTCCCTTGCGTTCCAGCACTCTTGGGAGGTAAGGGAACGCCGTTCCCTTGCGTTCCCACTGAAGTATTGAATTTATTACCGGTATGAAATTTTTTTAATCTACTTTTAACTGATGCTACTTCCTAGTATACATTGATTATATATAAATTGTAACAAACATTTTGTTGAAGTATCTAGTTGCTAATTGAATTAAATCTATTGTATTATTCTGCAATACCTGTTTGTAACCTAATATTATGATCTAGTTTGTTATGACGTTTCCGATTGCACTAATGCGACCCAAAGGATGAATAAATTCTTATTCTTATTCTTATTAACCCCTGAGTGTATTACCTTTTTTGAAAGTTGGTCGGTGGGCTCTGGAACATGGAGTAAATTCGGGAATCTCTTTTCTCAAGTTTCTTTTCAGCAGCTTTAAGGTCTTTGGGAGCTCCTTTGATTGTATTCCTAGGTCGGGGACCCCAGGCAGTGCCCCGTCTGCCCCAGCCTATCAAGGTACCTGTAGATTAGTGATTCTACACCACATCCTTCTCATGAACCTGCCATAAAATAATGTGTGTTGTAGAGCACGCTTTCCCGTAATTGATTGCTCCTGAGAACTCGACATGAATTTCGATGAACTGAAGCAGGAAATGATGAATTTGTTCAAACAAGTCAGAAGCATGTGGTACGATCGAGCCAAAAACTGTACGGCTCCTAACCGCTGATTTATTAATTTTACAGAGTCCTACAGAACAATAGCTTGGTAGAAGGGAAAGGGAAACTTCCCTGAAGCTCTTCTCAGTCTATTGATCAACCAGATCACGTTCCAAAGTCAAGATACTTGGCCTCATAAATAAATTTCGAATAAAACTTGGTCGAATTAGATATTGGTGGAAAAGTGATGAGTGGAATGATATCGAATTTATTATTGTGAGAAATACGCCCTTGTAGACCCTATTTCCATATATTGAACTTATCTTTCCGCTCTCAGATCCATACAAATTTATTCAGTCCGTCATACTGAACCTTCTATTGGTCTCGCGAGTAAAAAAGTCTATGATACAAAATATATACTGTATTAGGAGTAGACCTATATTATTCCCCATATGTTCCGCGTCAGCTGAGGGGAACATCTCATCATCTCAGTTGGAAAAAAGTCATAACATTTCAAAATATCCAATTTGGGCAATCTTGCTTACTAACGTGTTTGACAAATTTACGTGACAGAGCTGTTGAGAATTGACCAAAGCCTGAATCAACATTAAAGGACATTAATACTACTCACTCACTAACTGATTATGATTTCTCAAAAACTACTGAATGAATTGCAATGATACTCGGAATTTAGCTTCCTTAGAGGTTGTAGATGCTCACTGAGAAATCTTTTAAAGAAATTTTTCTTCTAAGGAGAGTTAAAGACATTTTTCAAGGAATGAGCAGCCAGGCCTCTATCGCTATATCTTAGGAATAGGGGACAGTCCTATTGAATTTGGCCTCTTAATCTTAGGAATAAAGAACAAACATCCTTAGGAATAAAGAACAAACATCCTTATTGAACTTGGCCTTTTTCATAATATGAAATATGCCAATAGCTCTTAGGCCTTTCTATTTGCTCTGTATGGAGCAAATTTTCGAAAAAATAGTTGGTATCAAGGTAATTAGAGTACGAAATATTTATCTATGGAAATGATTTGTCACTGAAAATAGGGAAGGTGCTTCCTTGAAGGCCCAAAAAATCTGCTAAAGTCAAACAGCTACTTCAACAACACCTGGATAAGTTCATGCACGGCTTGGTTAATCACAATTTTTTGGTAAAAGCACTGATGGACAATGCTAAAAGTCATCTCATTCTGGATGATATACATTAGTCATGTCCATAACATGTTGTGACGATTGATAATTCTGTAATGTTTTTGGTAAAGATAGGCAAACGAACAATTTTTTATCTGGTCATTTCCCCCCTCTCACCGCTTCACCGTCATAGTAGGAGTGGAGAGGAGCGTCTCCCTACTCCTCCTCGTTCAGTTGCTGCCTGGACGTTCGTAGTGCCAGCAGCCCCAAGCTCGTTGAACCGCAATATTGTCTACCCGCAAATTGAAAGTGAGTAAATTCCATTATTTGTGTTATTTCAAACAGCTCTTTAAGTTTAAATTTCGGTCCTCCAAATCCAGAGTGTAAATTTGTCTTCCCGCGTAAACAATTGGTACTCGCGTGCCGAATTTATGAATTAGTGCCTATGGAACAATATTCTATTGTGTCTGAACTCGCTTCAATATTTCGTCTTCCTCATTTAAATTCGTTTTTCAAGAGCTGTTTGAACGGGAATCGGTTGTGCTAGTGCTAAAACTCTCAGTTCCGTTTATTTCAATGTTCTACATTGAACAGTTACGCATTTACTTATTTTCAAAATTTTCGATTATTCTGAGTGACGCCATTCCGCCATTGTGTTCTGCTGTTGTTTGTGGCAATTTCTCATGTTGAAAGTTGCAAAATTGCAACTTAGAGGTTGATTGTCAGTTAGTAGCAATCATCAACGCCCACTCCGTGCAATCAGGGTCACGTGAACCTGCGCAATCTCCAGCGCGCATGCGCATGCAGTCCACGTTAGAGGCAGAACTACTCAACTACCTCAGCCGCACGCAACGCAGCAACAAACCAGCTTGAAGCTGTATCATCATCACAATAAGGCCTGTATACAAGTTCCTTCCGTATCGTTCCTAACACCGTATCAAATTTTGTTTGAATTCTGTATCACAGACTGTTGAGTAGAACTCCTCAGTAGAACTGCTAATTGGTCATGGTGGGAGTTTCATATCGAAATAACGATGTTCCATCTGATGTCTGCTGTGATATTCAAATCTAACCTCTTTTCGTGAAGTAAACAACAGAACATAACCTCTTCAAATCATGTCTGAAGCAGGAGATAATAATGATACTCGAACTGAGTCTCGTATTTTAAATGATTCTGTCCAACAAAACAATGAAACTCAGAGCCCTTCTGCATTAAGAATTCTAATTCTGAAAAGGAAAAGACTTATAGATAAGATTTTCTCAGCACTCAAAACATTGACAAACAATTCAACAGAGTTTATCATCCAAGATATTAGGAGTGATTTTCGATCGTTTGAATCGCTGCAGGACAATATTACTGAAATAGCTTTGAGTTCGGATTCAGTTGATCAGGAATATGATGTCATGATTGAACGGTACAATGAATTGTACTCTCAGTTTACTTCTAAATGCAAGCAAACTCCAGCTCAAACCCTAAGTAGGCAAAATGTTGCATCTAATATTCATCTTCCTCAAATTAAATTGATTAAATTTAATGGAGAAATTGAGGGTTGGGTACAATTTGTGACTATGTATGATGCCCTGATCCATAAAAGTGAATCATTGTCCAATATTGAAAAATTTCATTATCTGAAAGCAAACGTTTCAGGTAGTGCTGCCCAAATGATAGCGAATTTGTCTATTTCTGATGAAAATTATTGTATTGCTTACAAGCTACTGTGTAATAGGTTCTCTAATCCAAGAATATTATGTGCTTATTACGTTAATCAATTATTTGAATTCAAACCGATCATGAAGTCTGACTATGCATCATTGAGGGAGTTCATTGATACACATTCTAATTGTATTTCTGCTTTGAAAGCACAGCAACTGCCCGACTTGTGTGACTTCATGTTGTTATCATTGTGTTTAAAACATTTAGACACAAGAACTCGCATAGAATTCGAGAATAAGGCTATGGACAGTAACCCCTCTTATGAAGAATTGATGAAATTTCTCACACATAAGTGTCGTACATATGAGTTAGTGCAACCGTCTGCTGCAATTCAGATAAAATCTAAAGTTGATACTAAAACTCACTCAATTGAAAATAAATCTAGGAAATTCTCACTAGTAGCAACTGATCAATCTCATTCTACTAAGAATGCTAACTCTAATCAGCATCCCAAGTCTAAACCGCTATGTATTGTTTGTGGATCTATGGATCACTCTATCTATGCCTGTAGAAAGTTCATTAATATGTCTCTCGATGAACGATACAAGTTTATTCGAGAAAACAACCTATGTTTCCAATGTTTTGGAACTCACAATCGTCAGTATTGTAAATCTAAAAATGTATGCAAGTCCTGTTTCTCAGAAAAACATCATTCCTTATTACATAATGAGAAAAGGTCTCTCAGTTCTTCTGAACTCTCAAATAGTAAGGTGCATTCTCAGAAGGAGAACGCTACTACCGCAAATTCTGTGTGTAATACCTCTACTTTGTCAACCTCAGACTCATCTTCTTGTCTGTTGGGTACCGCTAATGTCGTAGTATTTGATCAATTCAACCGGCCTCATGTTGCCCGAGCCATAATAGACTCAGGCTCACAGATTACCGCTGTTACTAAAGAGTTAGTAAATAAATTAAGTTTGAAATCTAACTATACTAAGCGAGAACTCATTGGTATTGGATCCAAAACAACAAAAACGCATGGTGAGATTAATTTAACTATATCCTCTAGGCTTAAACCAGATTTTAGACTGCACACTAAAGCTACTGTCTTATCAGTGATCACATGTAACCAACCTATGGTTTCATTGAACTCTAAAGATTTTGAACATTTTTCAAATTTGAAACTAGCTGATGACAAGTTTCATATATCAGATAAAGTTGACCTTTTAATAGGAGCTGATTCTTTTCTCCAAACGTTATGTGCTCAATCTCATGGAGTTACTAAGCTGTATCCCAATTCACCTGGAGCCTTAAGTACGGTATTTGGATACATTATCATTGGCAAAGTTGATTCTAATGAACCTGTTTCAAGTATTAATGTGGCTACTAGTTTACTCACATATGTTGAACCAGTCAACCAGTTGCTTGAAAAATTTTGGGAGACTGAAGAGGTCTCTGTAAAAGTTGAAGAAGACCCATCCCATGCATATTGTGAGAATCTCTATACAGAAACCACAACTCGTTGGCCGTCCGGTCGCTATGAAGTCGCATTGCCTTTCAAATCTCAAAATGTGTCATTAGGCGACAACCGCACCTCTTCAATGAGAAAATATGTATCACTTGAGAAAAGATTAGCATCAAACGAAAATGTTCATAAGCAGTATCATGATTTCATGAGTCAGTATATGGAATTAGAACACATGTCTAAAACTTCAAATCCATCTAATTATGTAATCCCGCATCACTGTATTCAGAAGGAAGACAGTTCAACAACCAAATTAAGGGTAGTTTTCAATGCCTCAGCACCGTGTAGCAATGGAACAGTGCTAAACGAATCACTTCACGTTGGTCCTAAGCTTCAGAATGAACTTACTCACATATTGATAAGTTTTAGAACTCACAAAGTAGCTATCACATCCGACATTAAAATGATGTACAGACAAATCGCAATAAGAAAAGATGATAGAATATTTCAGCATATATTTTATCGTAATTCACCTAAAGAAGAACTGATAGAATATGAACTTAACACAGTTACTTACGGAATGACATCAAGCAGTTTCCTAGCTCAAAGAACACTTCTTCAATTGGCTAGTGATTATGAGAATGAATTTCCGTTAGCGGTCAATGCAATTCGCCAGCACAGTTATGTTGATGACGTAGTAAGCGGCGCTACTAATCTATGTGAAGCAAAACTGCTTATTTCACAACTAAATGAACTTATGTCGAAAGGTGAACTCCAATTGCGAAAATGGTCGTCTAATGATCGAGAAGCTATTGAAGAATTTCCCGACGAGATGTTGGAAAATCCACTTGCCTTTTCTGATACAACTCAGAAAATAAAAGTACTTGGTTTTCGGTGGAATCCGTCGTCAGATATGTTCTCATACACTGTTACTCCATTCACGGAACAACCAACAAAACGCTCCATATTATCGTACACAGCTAAATTGTTTGACCCGCTCGGGCTGTTGTCTCCAGTTATATTCTTATTCAAATATTTTTTGAAGTTACTTTGGTTGTCTAACCTTGAATGGGATGAACCACTAGATGAAGACTTGACTCGTCAATGGAATCGTATATCAAATACAATGATGACACTCTCAAATGTTCGAATTCCACGTCATATTGACACTACATATGTCAATATCTCATTACTAGGTTTTTCTGACGCATCTGAAAGGGGCTACAGTGCCGTTTGTTATATTCATGTCTCATTAAATGATTGTTTCGTATCCATGAACCTCATCATATCAAAAACAAGAGTTTCTCCAGTGAGAACACACACCATTCCTAGGTTGGAATTATGTGGTGCCCTACTACTATCGAAATTGTATAAGACTGTTCTACCTTTATTTGAAAAAAGTATCTCCAATGTGCGACTCTACACTGACGCAAGATTGGTGTTAAACTGGTTGAAGACACCAACTTACAAACTCAAGACTTATGTAAGCAATCGAGTCACACAGATACTCGAATTGACCGCACCTGAAAACTGGTTTCATGTACCAACTGAGGCAAATCCTGCCGATTTGGCTTCAAGAGGGCTTGCTGCACAAGATATTGTTGAAAACTCACTCTGGTGGCACGGACATCCATCCTACCATGTCGAGTTCGAAAAGTTGCCAATCTCAAAGGTGGATAAAATTGTAGACGAATCCGAATTAAAACCTCCAGCCTCAATACTCGCCGCTGTCATAGTTGAGAAGTCACACACTCTTGAATGTTTCGAAAAACACTCCAACATTCACAAGGCAGTTCGTATATTTGCATATGTACTACGTTTCATAAAAAATTGTAGGCTGAAAAAAGCGCATGAGCACAATCTTCGCAGCCGTAGAGCACAACTGGCGCACGCTGCTCCACATCTCCTGTCTGTTGCTGAATGTCGTTCAGCTATCTTGTGCATAGTGAAGTTGACACAAAAATTCTACTTTTCTGAGACTTTCAAACTTCTCAGCAAGGGAGAAAATCCTCCTCAAGAACTTCTCTCTCTCTCACCTTTCATTGATGCTTCAGGTCTTCTCAGGGTGGGCGGACGCCTCCGCAATTCCTGCCTTCCGTATGACAGCCGTCATCCATTGTTGCTGCCAAAGCTATCACGTCTCAGCACTCTGATTTGTGATCAGATTCATCGTGATCACCTCCATGTTGGCACTCGCACCACTCAATCACTAGTGGCACGCAAATATTGGATAATTTCCGCGCGCAACCTCATAAAAAGTAGAATAAATCATTGTGTCCGCTGTACTCGCATGCGAGCTCAGCCTAGGCAGCCAATAATGTCAGATCTTCCAGATTTTCGTGTGAACGCTTCGGCTGTTTTCGCCCATGTTGGAGTTGACTTCGCGGGCCCTTTCAATACGAAGTGTAGTTCACTCAAAAAACCAAGAGTATACAAAGGCTATCTTGCATTGTTCATATGCTTGGCGGTGAAAGCCATTCATTTGGAATATGTATCGGAGCTCACAACTGAGTCCTTTCTTGCCGCCTTCGATAGATTTGCATCTCGCCGTGGTTTACCATCACACATGTACTCTGACAACGGATTGAATTTCGTTGGAGCTTCTAAACACTTGTCAGACGTATCGAAATTCTTGGTTGCAAAGAAAGATGATATTTTCAATGCTCTTGTAAAACGGGAATTAACCTGGCATTTCAATCCACCAAGTGCACCAAATTTCGGCGGTATTTGGGAAGCCAATATCAAATCTGCTAAAACATTGTTGAAAAACCAAATTGGTAATGATCCAATGACTATGGAAGAATATTTCACAGTTTTCTCTCGCATTGAAGCAATTATGAACAGTCGTCCTCTGTTAGAACGTTCACAGGACCCCAATGAAACGTCACCGCTTCTGACACCCGGTCACTTTCTTATCGGCCGACCGCTACTCCAGGCTGTGGAGATACCGCTGGATACCACCACCCCAGTACGTCAACGGTGGACTCATTTGCGTCGAATAGTTCAATCCTTTTGGAAACGATGGAGTACCGACTACCTGCAAACTCTTATGCAGCGAAACAAGTGGAAAACCCCCACCGAGTCGATCAAAGTAGGACAGATAGTCATTATAAAAAATGTGAACACCGCGCCCACATTGTGGCCACTTGGAAAAATTGAAAAAATATTCCCCGGACAAGACAAGACAGTACGAGTAGCGTTAATCCGCACAGCCTGCGGCCACCTTACTCGACCTACAAATAAAATTATAGTGTTGCCAATAGATTAATTTGGCATTCTCTCTCTGAGAACTATTGTTGTAAATATTCGCTATAATATGTACCCACCGCTTATTTGTAAAACCTGTTCTACAATATTAGTTTTGTGCAATGTTACGTGAATTCCTCTTGTGTTACAACCTCAGTATGTAAAACTCATTCGTTTTATGTGGGCGGAATGGTAAAGATAGGCAAACGAACAATTTTTTATCTGGTCATTTCCCCCCTCTCACCGCTTCACCGTCATAGTAGGAGTGGAGAGGAGCGTCTCCCTACTCCTCCTCGTTCAGTTGCTGCCTGGACGTTCGTAGTGCCAGCAGCCCCAAGCTCGTTGAACCGCAATATTGTCTACCCGCAAATTGAAAGTGAGTAAATTCCATTATTTGTGTTATTTCAAACAGCTCTTTAAGTTTAAATTTCGGTCCTCCAAATCCAGAGTGTAAATTTGTCTTCCCGCGTAAACAGTTTTTTTATTATTATATGCAGTATTTCAAATTCATATCCAGATGCTTCTCACTCGATTTATATTCTGTATTGTTGAATCAAGCCTGTGAACCTTTTTGAGCTCTGAAATATTAGCTTAACTCAGTAGATCAAGACATGAAGGAAATTAATTTGCAAAATAAATTTTGTAGTAGAGTTTAGATGAGATTGATCAATTAATTCATGAGGATGCGGGTCATGGTTTAGTGCCTAGACCCAATTAGCTACCCGCATCAATGGTTAGACTGAAGTTCATCCACTTGAATCGAATGTTCAGTATTGTGAGTTGACTCACCTCAAATCATTTCTCGATCACAATTAATAATCTTGCTCTAAATTCAAGTTCTATGAAGTTCCACATCCAATAAAAACATTGATAAGAATGAATTATTTTTTTTAATCGAATTCACACTTCCATGATAATCCAAATATTTCATCAATTTCATTCTGTATTCTTGTCCTCATCGTTTGTCTTATATTCATATTTATCACATTCCCTTCTCTATTATTCATTCTCTTTTAATTTTTATATCTCATTCATTTATTTTTACTCATTCAGGCTACATAATATATAATCAAATGGGTCGAAATAAACGGACTTTTTATCCGCTCCATCTATTCAGTTACTTCCCTTATTTTTCAATTCTTAGAGATCTGCTTATTTTAAATCCAATCTATCTATGGCAGCCGCCTTGTAATCAGTTAGTTAAAGCTGATAAAATACTAAGTGATTGTTACTTCTGCGGTCACAGGCTCGGTTTTCATTTAGTCTGACATAAAAGTTTTGGATGAAATAGCTTAATCAAAATTTGCGAAGAGTCTTAGATGCATCTTTGCATTTATTGTTACTTTGTTTATATAAATAAATAAATGAATAAGTTTATATTGTGTGATTATTCTCCTCATTATTCATGCACTAGTCTCATATCTATCTATTGTGGACATCATCGGCAAAAAACTTTATTTTCTATTATACGTATCGCTTCTACATCACAGTTATCAGGTATCACAGGTATCTTCAGATATCTTCAGTTCTACATCAGGTGAAAGTGGCAGAAAATTAAGTATTGAAATTGATGTCCTTTTCTTTCAGTTTTCTGTTTATTTTATTATTTCGAAAATATGAAGTTCTTTGTTTTCCATAGCAACGAGATAGTAATTTTTGGCTCAAAATTTTTATAAAAAAATAATGTTATTCTACTGTTTTTAGTGTTTCGTTTCGAGAGGACTTTCAAATTAATAGTCTTTCAGTGAAAAAGAATCATTTTGTTATTTTTCGAGTAAAGTTTTTAAGGAAATCTAAATTTTTATTCTGTTAACCTCAATGTTTTGGACAATGTAAATATTTGTGAAGAAAGCAGTTTTGGACTTGAGTCTGTTTCTCCTTCACATTCATTGTAATTTTGTCACAATAAATATATTTTCTCCCTAACTTTTTCCTCTTACAAAGTTCTATATCCTTTTTCTATTCTCTCTTACGGAATCTCACCATTTTCTCTTCTCCCTCATTTTTTCCTAATCATCCACCACTTTCTTTTTTTTATATCCTATTCCGTTATTTTTCCGCCTCATATTCTCTCTACTCTCTATCATTATTCCTTCTTCCAAATTACTTTCATATTTCTTTCTTCCCATCAATCATGCATCATGCTTCATCTTAATACTTTCCCTCTGTCACTTTTCATCCTATTTTTTATTTCTTTTATTGCGGATGATTCAAAACTCAATTTTGAATTTTTGAATGATACCCACATAATTCCGAGACTTGTGTGTGGGTAATGAGATGAATGATTACACATAGATTTCCGACGGAGGAGCGGGATTTGAACCCACGACCGCTTAAACGACAGCAAGCTGAAGTTGCGATGCCCCAACCAACTGCGCAAAGCGGCCAGCCAATTGGCTTATTTAATTATTCATAGTCATATTTTTCCGCTTATCACCTGTTCGACTATCCTTTACCTATCTTGTTTTATCTATCATGTTTGCTTTCATCAATCTCTTCTCATAGCCCTTTTCTCTTGGACACCATGAATATGATGAATCTTCCACGGTTTGATATACAAAATAAATCATTAATCCATTTCAATCAGAGCCCAAGAGAGTACTCATAGCCGTACGCCAGATTCAAGACTCTTCTATCAGCCTCATACCGATGAGGAACGGTTGCCCATTCCATTTTCTGGCGCAGTCAAGCGTTCACGCCCCCTCATTTTGAGCCAGCCATCTTCTCTCTCCTCATGCCTCATGCCTCCTCACTCGCCAGACCACTCTCGCTCCACTCGACAGTCGGTCGTCGCTTGTCGGACTAGGCATCCTGGCTGAATGCCCAGTCAAACACTACCGTTCTAATCGAATAATGGAGTGATGCAGCTCATCTACATATTTAACGGATCAAAGGCGCAGAAGGCAAGTGGAATGGAAGCATGGCATTGATGCTTTGTCTTCTGATGATGGACGTAACACTCCATCTTGCCCATCACTCCCATTCCCATACCTTCCTTTCAAGGTGCTCGAGGTAGGCATTACATTCAACTGTCTGATTCCTTCTTGGTTTTTGGTACCTTCTTAAATTCTGTTTTATTCTTGAACTCTAATTCTATTCTTTAAATCATTAGCGAAATACTTGGCTCTATCATCATCCAATAAAAGGGAATACTTGACATACCCTTAAAATAAGTTCTATCTCATATTTAAAAACGTGTTACAAGGTTCATGACAGACTGAAACTTCTTGGTGTATAATACTTCGTCTGGTCATAGCACATATTTTTATATTAACCAACAGATAACAAGATAATTTCATTTAAAATAATGATTATCCCCATAATTGTTCTAATTGTATAGGGAATAATTCAGGGGAGGGACAACCGCTTGCTGTCTGGGCGATCGTAATGTTTTTTTTATGATGCCCACATGAGATGCTTCTCTCATTAACTCGCAATTCGACCAACGATTAGAGCCAGTTACTTATAATAGTCAAACATAATTTTTATATCTTTTTATGACATCCTTTGCTGCAAAATTGTGGAATGGGAATCTTGAATGCTGAAATATATAATGTCGTAGTTTTCGAAATCTAGTAGCTGGAAGCATATTTTTAATACATGAATACTGAATTTTCTACTGACAACTACTGCGGAGTATAATAACTAAACTACTGTATTACCATTCATTACAACACATTTATATACAACATATAACTTTTGACATCACAAATGACTAGGAATTTGGATTGAACGAACTGGCAATTTTGCAAACTGCCAAATATACAAAACATAATTTTTGAACAAGCGATGCGAGTTCTTCCTTTTGACTTGAGGCTCGAGGCGTTGTGTGTTTGTATGTTCCACGATAACTTTCGAACGCCTCTATCAATCAACTTCAAATTTGAAACACAGATTCTTGGTATCTTTAGACAGGTCAAGTTCGTTTGCCAATGAAATTAACCCACTCCTTCATCCTTTTTGAGGCGAAACAAAAGGATAGTTTATCACCCCTTCATTAACACTTATATATATAATTATATCTATATTTAAGAAAATAGTTGTTTTCACCATATAGAATTCGCAATAGATTTCAAAATATATTTTGAGCTATCATCAGCAGTAGGTAAATAAATGCGATCAGGCTTTTTATAGGATCTCTATAAAGCTGGGCATTCACGTTCCAACTTGCAGTACCACTTGCAGTACTGCTAGTAGTACTGCTAGATGGATAGTCGACTCCACTCACGCTCCTACTTGAAATCCAACTTTATTCCTAATCAGCTGTGAACGTCGCTCTCGAGCCGAAAAATGTAACCGAAGTTGCCCGAACTTGCCCGAAGGTCATGCACTGATTGAGATAGGTTGGACGACTTTGATCCAACGCCCCCACACACGTTCCAACACCGTCGACATTCGAAAGTTGTCCCTCTAGTCGTCCATCTACAATTCCAACCATCCAACAAGTCCATTCACGTTCCGTTTTCGGATCCAACCTTGAAGGTTGGACTGAAAGTGGTACTGCAAATCGGAACGTGAATGCCCATCTTTAGCTGATATACTAATTTCATTGCCCTGATATATGGATATATAAACAACTGTTTTTCATGTGGTAAATATATCTTCTCTATAGATTGATACACTAATTCCATTGCCCTAATATATAGGGATATGAGTACAGTAGGTTTTTTTTTGTGGAAAATAAATGTGTGTATCAGAGCAACAATGAAATTGAACTTCAAATGACAGATGTCTTGTGAATTTTATCTAAATCATTATTTTCAAAACAGCCGTTGTTCGTTACCACCTTCCCATACGATAAGCTTCCCAAATGAGTTTCCCTTTCAAAAATTAGTTGTTTGCAAGCGAGTTCTCCAGCCCGTTGGTCTCACTAGTTTAATTCATTTCGAATTCCTCAAAGTGCCATCAATATTGTACTGAAGACTTTCGCAATGGAAGATGTCGACAACAGCATTGAATACTGCACAAAAATATTCAGTCACCACCGGGAATCGAACCACGGACTTCCCGAGATGCCTCGGTCAGGTGTTTCAACCACTAGAATACAGTGACGCTCCTGTATTGCAGCATTCATTTTAACAGTATTTCTCGGCGGTGGCTGAATATTTTTGTGCAGTAGCGTTCATCGATCTGCGTGAGCTATTCATTGCTTCTGTCAATATCCGCCATTGCGAAAGTCATCAGTTTAATTGATAGAACTTTGAGGAATTAATTAATTATGACTTGGAATATTCAATTGAAAATATGATACCATTCGAGGGTATCATGGATCGACCCAAATACTCTCAGTCTCTCTTATTAATGTCCTAGATCTCATGAAACAAGATTAAATTTATAATTCGAACAGAAGGGGTGAAGTTATAAAAATGATCCAACATCGATCTCTCCAGGACTAATCCAGTTGCTTGTGTTGTTTATTCGGATTATGGAAGAATTGCGAGGGGAGCAAATCCAGTAAATAAAGTGGGATATTGTTTACAATTGTAATAAAGCCTTCAAGAGAAACTGACAAACAAAGAGCAATAAATTCGCACTGTTCCTTCGGTCTCGACAATAAACCCAGACTTCACGCTGCGAAATCGACTTTCTCAGAGTTTTATTTCTTTGCATGAGGTGTGTCACAGCTCTCTGTTTGAATTCTGATTTTGACATGAACTTTTTATTCAAAGAACAACGGTAGACTTGAAAATATTTTTTCGTCTGTCATGACATTCGAGACAACAATTCTCATTTCATATGTGTGTCGTTTCGTCAGAATAAATAATAGGACATTTCTTATTTCCACAACCCCATAGCCTATACTCAGAGCGATGAAATAATGTACATTTTCTCATTCGAATATGGTCCGAGTGACTCGTATGCAATTGTCAACGATCATCGAAACACCGTTATGTACTTTTTTCCACAAGAAAAGAATATTTCATTCATGTTAATATTGTTTGAAGAAATGCGTCAATGCTTCAGAGATCAGAGCCACAAACTCAAAACAACTTTATTTATCTTGGATACATAATCTTAACACAACATATGATAAACTAACTTGAGTGACAGCTGACAGCTGTCAATACATTGTTTTTACCGACTGTAATAGGTACTGTGACAGGTTTCTAATGTGTTCTCTATCATGATTGGCTTTGAAGCTTGATATTTCTCCAGATAGAATTCCTTCAAATCTAAGTTCTGAAGTGAACTTATAGTTCGATGGAATGTTTTTAGTAGTAGGTTCAAAAATACAGTTAAGAAATCATGAGAGATCACATTCGGACGGAGAAAGGTCGCCGAGTTTTGATTATATTCATTGACCTGGTTTGCAATAAATTATTGTAATTCCAAATTTTCAGTTTTGAAAAATAAAAAATTATTTAGAGGCATTACACAGAATACAAATGAATTATTTCAATGTATATTAGTATACATTTACATTGCAAGGATTTTCTTCCTTGGAGGGGGGGGGGGGGGGTGAGGTGGCTGAAACTGTGTTAGTCTTATATTGTTAAAGGGGTGGTCGGGGGTATGGAATAATCAAATATTCCTCAAAATCATTTTGGGGGAACTGAAGCTTCTCAAGCCCTCCTTCATGTCTAAGTCCCTTTTAGTATACTAAACACCTGGGATCATCTAGCCAAGTTTTAAGAATTGCCAGTGAATTTAAACAGAAATTTCACTGCACACCAAAATTTATTATGTAGTACATTGTAACCTAAACTAGAAAATTCAGTTTTATAAATTTAAAAAAGTTTAATTCTGCTAGGGATCCAGGAATAGATATTAATAGATATAATAGATATTGAATTGTATTTCGGTGAATATTTTTTTTCTGTGTTTTTCGATTGTTTTGCAATGAAAGGATGATAATTGTGTGTTTTTTATTTTTGTCACCTCATGGAGATACTTTGAGATCTTTATTACTTTACCTTTAAATTCATTATTGATTTCTCTCATTTCACGAGATTTCTATGTTTACTAGTAATATTATTGAATGAACTCACAGCCAGCGCTCAAGTATTTACTTTGCTGACTGTGCCAAAAATGTGTTATACACTTTATATTGTGAATTTTCTTATATTTTTATTTTTGTATTTTGGCGAAATAAAAATATTATTAAAATATTATATACAAGAGTCGAGTTTGTATTGAACGTGTAGTAAATAGCCGGACGTTTTTCAGAAAGTTTCTTTTCTTCCAGAGTGGAATTAATGTCTTATCATATACGGATGACCAATCCAATCATATAGGGAAGTGATAGCCAATATAGTAGGAAAGTGATAGCCGCGAGGCGTAGCGGGTATCTGTTCAATCAGATAGAGATTAGCTGCGTTCTCGTAGGTCCTGTTTGTAACGGTGACCGATTAGATTAGCCAGCAAAAAAGACACTGTTCACTGCAGTAGAATCACTTCCCGGTGGTTCGGAACCCACCTAAAACTGTAGGTCCAACTCATCAATCACCATCATCACACTTATTACCCACGCACAGGTCTAAGACCTATGTGGGCTTCATCCTTAAAAAAAAAAATATATATAAACATAAATATAATGAAAAAAAATTTCTCATTGATCTTCCCATTGATCATTGATTTTAAAAGCACTCTACTTTTAGTCCTATTTTTTCTAACTCAGTATGAAAAGTGATCGTAATATGTTCTGAAGCTGTAGATAACCGTTTTGTGAGAAGCCTATAATGCTTTAAATATAATATTTTGAAACTAGAAGATAAGTTCTGAAATGATCGATGAAGTGGAAGTAAAATTATATTCAGCAGACCAAGTTTTTACAGACTGATAGGATTGAAAGGAAATGCTGTTCTTTTCAATGTTTCCCCCATCTAGGAGAACGGGAGGAGTGGAAAAAAGGTTACATCTCTTTAAAGGAATCCATGGGGACTCACAGACGGGCAAAACTCCCCCAGAGATTTGAAAAGCACCAAACCACTCTTTTCTGTAGCTCTTGTTTGGAAAAAGTATCTCACATATAACCCAATTTCAATGTTTCCTTCAATTTTTCTAACCACACAATGCTATTCATTGTTGCTGGTTTATTCCTTATATAGAGCTCAACTTTGAACCTAATTGGTGGAATTGGGTTTCTGTTTTTATAGTTTATAATAATTAGGAATTCGTTCTCTAATGGAAAACCAGAAAATATTGAAGTGAACTAGCATTAATTTCATCAAGATTATTGTGTTGCCTGAGAAAGACAACTATATCCAAAATGTTCAATCAATCAATCAATCAATTTTATTACATAAAAAGACATTACAAAATGGTCCCGCTAAACCTGAAAAAGGTTTTACAGCAGGTGCCTATAATAAAATAAAACACAATAATAAAATGAATGCTTACAATAAATTAAACAATGAAAAGAACTGAAAGTAAAAGGGAGTAATAGGGTTGAAAAATGTTAAAAAATGTTAAAATTTGGTTACTACCGTTGATTATTGCTTTCAATATTTTTGCTATATGAATGTATACTGTCATGAATGATGATTATTACACTATTTGTGTTTGGCACTTGTAGGCTATATATTTAATCTTTGATGTTTTCAATGACGAAATACTTAATGAACAATCTGATATTAAAACTGACACTGTATTTCACTTTTAAATAATGTTTCACTCCCATATATTGGGGATGCAGGCTGACAAAGCTTCTTTTCAGAAGTGAAATGCATTCCTTAAGCATCTCCAATATATGCGAGTAAAACATTATTTAAAAGTGAAATACAGTTTCAGTTTTAATATTAGATTATATATTTAAACTTAAACTGTACTTTAGTTTTTGAAATAGAATCGGTTATTCTGTTTACAAAGCTAAGTCACGGCTAAGAAACAATTTTCACTAAAAGTATCTATGGAATAAAAAAGAGATTATGATGAGATTGATTCTAAAAGGAGATGGTGATTGCTATTTTCACACATTTATGATGGTGAATATTGTGATTGGGTCAAGGAATATTTCTGTTATTGAGATTGAAGCTTATTTTACTATGTATTTCAGGTTCCCGGATCATATTCATGACGTTTTCCAAACTGTCTTAAAAATTGAATCGTAAAATAATTGTTATGCATGTTCATGTGTGTAATCACTGAAAGAACTGTACGTTTTATTTTTTAATAAAGTTTCCTCCACTCCCATAATAATTTGGCAACATGAAGTTCACACTCATTTTTTGTCTGTCATCAGTGGCACAAGTTAATATAACTATTGTTTTAATTCTAATAAATACATATTTTTTCTCCAACAGTACCAATCTATCAAGCATTCATTTCTATGGAAGGGTTTGCACTAGAATGAGGCGCATGTGATTGAAAATCATGTCCGTCCTGGAAGTTGATTGATCGTTTCTGCCAGTGAAGAACATGACTATGAGTGATTGAGTAAACATATTTTTCTGGGTCACACAGAACAGAACTGCGATGGAAAACAAATTCATCCAAGATTCATCACTTCAATATTCCACTGTGTTTAGTAGACCAGTAGTTATAATATCACATAACTTTCAAGATCAGGTATTCATGCTGTCATTTTATAAAACATACAATGTAGGTTTTCTTTCAACTTGAACTGGAAAACCATCGCTCATCAGGTTACTTTTTTAGAATGTCTTATATTAACCTAAACAATCACAATAACATCTAGTACCAATACTTTTTATTATAGCCTAATTAAATTAAAATCAATTCACCAACTTGAGTTGGAAAGAATTAAAGACTATAGCCATTCATTTGAATGGTTCGTCTATGCTATAAATTAGATGACGCTATTAAATTAGATAAATTAGATAAATATAAATTAGACGCTCTATTTAGAAATTAACGACTTGTAGACATTGTTTACATGGGAAAATATTACAAAATAGTATATTACGTTACTAGGCTGGAAAATGACGTTTTTCCGCCGCCGAGTGCAGAAACGTGAATATGCGAGAACCGGCAAAAGTTTACAGCCGTGTAATGTTGTAACCCACGGGACAGAAGGCCTTAGGACTGATCAATGACATAATCTCATTTGGTGCTAATGCTCAAAATCATATGGTAGACTTGATTAGCAAAGCAATACCTTTTTCCCAATTTCCATAAATTATTGAACAGGAGTTCACTAAAAATCGAATAATCTAAATTTATATCATGATGACTGCATTTGTTCTTTTAAATACAAAATTTGAAACAATATCATTCTGTAAGAATTTCACAAAGTAACAAAAAATAATCATTGATCAAACTCAGGTATACTTACCACTTGCAAAAATTACAATTCAAGCTATTTTCAGACAATTAATTCTGTAGTATTGATAGATAATAAGCCACTGACAGGTCCTTAATAGAGTTACTGAGAATAAACATTAGGGAACGTTGGGACTAAGACAGGAAAACCTAACTACTTAACAGATAAATGGTTTAATTTATTCATCAATCCTAAGCTAAATCATAATTACCATAACGCTGATGATTCCACACTAATATTAATGATTTTAGTCATATGAAGAATATTATAGATGAATTTAACCAATTGAGTACCCTTCACTTAATAATTAGAACAGTCATTCATCCCTTCTTACTATTTTTCCATCCAATTCTACTTAATAAAACGAACCTCTATATTACTTTCAATTGCATCACTAAGAATTTCGAGCAACTACCATAAAAACGCCAATAAAATCTTATATATGAGCCAAGAAAATAAAAAACTTGATTATCGAATGGATTTGAATGTAGATGCTTCCATTAATTTGAAGAAAGACAGTTGACAATTTAACAAATCAAATTTGAAGAAATACTTTGGTTAAAAGATTCATTTCGCCTTTCTTCACTCACCTTTTCGCACATGATTACAAGTACTGAACATTAGATTTCTTAATCTGTGACATTAGTGTTCAGAACAGTTTTATATTATTTGCAATATAATATTGAAAGACAATTGAGATGTTTCATAGAAAGTCTAAAATCATATTCTTTGTCATACATTCATTACTGCTATATAGGTTGGTCAGTTAATCCATGCTCTATCACATGGCATGCTAACAAATAAAATCATTTTATAAAAAATGTAGGTGAGATTCGATTTCAATGTTGATTAATTTTATTATGCTGGACACTGTACAATTTAATGTATTATAATACATTCCTGCTGTATGAGGAAGACTAGAATAGCAATAATGCCTAATATCATGAACTTACCTGCTTCACATTAATAAAGACATTATGCAAAGCGGGTATTTATTGAGTATCCGAACTTTTCGAATTTTTCAACAATTTTTTCCCCACACACTCAAAACACACTAGTAAGTAATAATACACTGATATTTTGCGGGGGCAACGCTTATTTGGCATTTAAATTAGAGTTTTCTGATGGAACTATTTTTCTTCCGCTTATGAATACTTCCATCACACTGTAACACTGCCAGACTAGGCAAGGTTAGGTTAGGTTTGGTTAGGTGGAATAGTTTTCTTTGGTCGGTCAAGCAGATCTGATCAACGGAAAGGTCGGTCAAGTAACCGAATAATAGTTTGAAAACATATGTTTTCTTTGAAATGCTATAATTTTGTGTTTGGTCAGATCGACAATTATTGTTGGATCACATGGAAAATATAGCTTTCTCATTTTAATTTATTCATTACGTGAAACGCCATTTGTAATGTGTGATACACAGTGCAACCTCAAATTTTTAGAATCTTTACGCCTTAGCGAAAAGGAGGTAATCGAATTTTTGTTCAGGCATGGTATTTTTAAAGAGATTTCAGTGAGTTTGAAGTGTGGTGCGGAATTAGTTGTCAATAAATCAAATCAATCCCTCAACAAAGATCTGTATGACCACTTGACTGTCAATCACTCATTGAACTTTGTGGAGCCAGAAACCCAAGCTCACACGGATACGGTTGAGAGGAGTTGGCGCGAAGTGCGCTGTACGATTCCAAGGTTTGGAGTCAAAAAAGCGCATTTTGCCGGCTACCTTGCTGAGTTTCAGTTTAAGCGCCGATACCAGCGGGAGGAGCGTCTACATTATTTTTTTAAAGCGGCTGCGGAGTTGTATCCCCCAAAGTATTGAAAGGTTAGTAAGCTTAGTTTTCTTCAGATATGTGATTATTAATTTGATTCATATCGTTTTATGGTTTGGAGTTCATAATATGTTTGCAAATTATGAATTTTTTAAATGAAAAATAAAATTTTCATCAAAAATTTTTTTTTTGAAAATTTAAATTTTCGTGTGAAAAAGACGCGACCCCCGAAAAATTTCAACGGATTATTGCTTCATGGGGTGTGTAGATGTCACAAAAAAAAATTGTTGGAAAAATCGAAAAGTTCGGATACTCAATAATTACCGCAAAGCGTTATAAATAATGCATTAAAACACACACGTTAGTCAGATCCACATCATTTATTAATCTATTCATTCATCTAATCATTACGTTCAAATTGGATTTCAGTACCGGTACCTACAAAACTTATTCTCACCAACTCTCAACTGAAAAGTTCACAAAAATCTTTGAAGGTTACGTTGCCTACACACATGTCTCTCACTAATGGTTTTCATTGAGAAGTTCATAGGAGTCTTATCGATTCAAAGATAATCAACAAAATAAATTAATTATTGATAATATGCACTTAACAAAGAGTTCCAGGAAAGAGGATATTGAATTTTAATGAGTAATTTAATGAGTTGACTATATATATATACATATAATATATATATGTGAGTCAACGGAAAAAATTTTGCCACACGCCATACGTTTTTTCCTATCTTGTACGGCTATAAGGCCCTATTTGTCAGCTGATTTTTCCGATCTAGTACGGAAAAGAGGCACTTTCCATACGTGACAAATCTATGGAAAGTAGCTACTTTCTATCAAGTGTAACAAAAATATCATAACAAAATGTGATGATCAGTAGTTGAGATAAGCATGTCCAAAGGAATAGAAAAATGAAAAAATGAAAACCTGTTTTTTACGATGGCTTGAAATAAATGCGTTATAGTAATAATAATCTATTATTATCACTGATAAAGGGGAGATTTTTCAGAATAAAAATATCGCATTTAGTGGAGCTGATAGATCACGTATTATTGTAATCTGGGGTATATCATGTGTAATAATGAAATACTTTGTTAAGGAAATACTTGGATAACAAAAAAAAAAAAAAAATGGTGGATATAAATTTTATTGGAACGAAACTCACCTCCTTGAGGGAAGAACTGTGAGAATATGTGTTTGAAAGACTCCTCGTCCACCATCCCTGTTGGACACTCCTGCAATAAAATATAAAGTTATATAAACAAGACATACAAAAATGTACATTACATTTATATTATTATTGTGTTTAATTGTTCTCAAATCCTTAAAACATGTTCATTTTAGTCATAGATATTGCTCATGGATACAAAATTGAATAGTATCTATTAATCAAGCACTCTATATTGCCAGAAGTACACTGAAGAAAATTAAAAGTAATGTAATAATAAAATGAGAATTTATAAAATAAAAATATAGAATGAATGGGATACTGGAATAAAATGAATAATATAAACTTAAAAAACACTTTTAAATGGAAATTGGCTCACGTTATGGCGTGAAGTTACTTTCCATTTAAAAGTGTTTTCTAAGTTTATATTACATATTAGTGGAAACAAGATGGATCTTCAACATCATAAAATGAATAATAGAAGTAAGAATAGAAGTGATGATAGATAGAATTGATAATCAATGAAAAATAAAAAAGTAACGAGTGAAGAGATACATGATGATATCTAGAATTCGGTTTGAGTGAGTTTCACCTCATATGAACATCTCGTAGAGCATATCAATTCTAAAAAAATGCATTTTATTCAAATAAAACAAATTTCTTACCGAATTGGTTGAACATCGTATGATAATTCAAAAGGTTTATCGGGAAATCTCAGACAGAGAGTTTGAACTACTTCAAGTTTTCAAGAACTTTAAAGAACTAACAATGCTTAAAAAGTACGACGCTAAGCAATCAGGAAATGATGGGTTCAATTAGCCTTTTATTTGAACGCTCTCGTTCAGTTTTTATACTCAATATACTAATAAAACCTAGTCTTATTTGCTTGTTTGTCGTTTTAATGACAAGTTAAGTTTCTGACTAATAAACTTTTATTTCTTTGCAAAGCATTATTGGCCAGCAGTATCGAACATTAGTGGGGAAAAATCCTATTAATTCTTACTTTTTGTTTTTATTTTGTATACTACTTCAAATTTAAAAAAGCTGTAGTCTACGGAAAAGGGGAGGCATAACTCTAAACTCTATGAAGATGGCTAGTCTCAAATAGGTTTCAAACTCAATGAGTTTCCATTACAACGAGTAAACAGGAAGACACTGGGAATTGGATGGCAAATTGCATCCGGGAATGTGCCATACAAATTCCTTCCCAGTATCTTCAGAAGACGCTGAGACCTGGATCCAGAACGTGCACTATCACAATCACAACAGGACTATGCGCATTCTGTGAATGTGTTCGTTTGTAACGTTGGCACGAATTGGTTCAATAGCATTCTTAGAAAATGGATTCTTCCAGCTATCACATTTTGTTAAATAGTATTCATAATTTGTTCATGCAGTCTGAACGATTTTTTCTTCTTGTGTGAATTACAAGGAATGTATTTATACTCCTGGGATGAACAACCCAGTTATCTTCCTGTCTATCTATGACATTATTTGTTTTTTCATAAACTACTGAATTAATTTCACATTTTTGTTAAATAGTATTCATGATTTGTTAATGCAGTCTGGACGATTTTTTCTTCTTTTTGAACTACAAGGAATTCATACTCCTGGGATGAACAATCCAGTTATCTTCCTGACTATCTAGAACATTATTTCTTGTTTTTTTCTGGATTCCTCCTTTCATAACAATCTGCGTTGTTAATATAAAATTTTGCAGAAAAATTAATTCAACAACTTGCAGTGAAAAGGCCCTTGAAGAAGAGTCTCCATGACTCGAAAACGTTTGGCCAAAAAGTGAGTGCAATTATTATTCATTCTCATTTAAAATTGACTGCAACTCGTTGAATTTAACATAAAAAGTATTTGTTTTTCATTCGTGGTAAAAATTTTTTGTCACAAACAGAATAATAATATCTGCAGGTTTAGTGTTCAATAATGAAAATTGATAGTTGACAACATTAATTTGATTGTTCAATGTTATTGTAAATTTTATTTATTTTTGGACAAAGTTACAATGATGTGAAGATCGACAGACTAAGTCTCACTGATTTCTTCACTGATTTTGACTATGCTATACTGTCCAAAACATTGAGGTTAATTTACACTGGAAATTTATATCCACTGAAAACACTTTACTCTAAATAAATAATGATATCACAACATACAAAAAACGATAACTGAAGGTAACTTATGTAGAATTGTATGCAGAAAAGATTGAAATTATGATATTCTAATTTGATTAAAAAAAACCTTGTTCTTTTTGGAAGTCGGTTGAAAAAGTTATGAAGATTTGCATAAATCATCATGGCATTCTAACGTTTAGCATATTCATTATTAGCTATTGTATAGCATATTCTAAAATATAGCTGATAATACCGATAGCAGACGTTAACAGATGTAAAACTGAATGAAAGGTTATTGAAATTCTACTATTAAAATTTGATTTACAAAATCAGAACTGGGAAGATGATGTGAACTGATGAAAGCCTGAGGAAGCATTCCATCTATGCGAAACAGCCATCACAGGAATAAATAAGTATTTACCATGGGCTCTCACTGTCACATATTAGGTATGCTATCTTAGTATGGGGAAATTCATCAAAACAAAACCTTGATAGGGTGTTTAAGATCCAAAAGAAAGCGGTTGGGTGTATAGAAAGAGTAGATTAGATTCATGTGGGCCGTTGTTAAAGAGACTTGGTCTCCTAACTGTACTCTGATTATATGTATGAAGCTACTTTATATGTAAAAACGAATGATATTAACCAAACTCTTGACGTACACGATTATAATACAAGAAGTCGAGGAACTTATCACTAGGTGAGTCACAATAGTAGCTTATTCAAACAAAAACCTAGTGATATTGGTAGGAAACTCTACAAGTTACCGCAGTTTTTAGAGTCTTGTGAATATTTGAAAGACAATTGAAAATATATTTAGGCCTAGTTGATAAAGCATTTTATAGTGTACAAGAGTTTTTTTCACATCAAAATTAACCCTCAACCCAACTAATTGATATAGTAATTATGGTAACTAGTGTATAAGAGTATAAATTGTTGATCTGACTTGTCTTATACTCCTTAACTGGAGTCTTTGAGACGTAATCTACAAAAAAATGTCATTCACTAGTGAAGTTTATTTTTAATATTTATGCTCAAATATCGAGTAAAAATGTAATATGGAGCTATATCATTAAAAAAAATTCATTTTCCAATGGAATTGGTATATACTTCGACTGCTCTTACTGATGGAAAAAACATCAGAGTTCTTTGAGACTTTTTATTCATTAGAGTTATCTGAGAATTTGAATATTCTAGAATTTCTTCGTTATTTTGACCCTTGTGTTGAAATTCATGCTCATCGGACGGCTTTCATTAGTGAGTCAATCTCTCTAATGAAGCCAATTCCATAGCAGGTTCAGCTGTGATGAGGAATGCTATGGTTAATAATTATTTCAGGTGGCCTAGCGTTTGTCACTCAGAATCATCTTCACAGTGCTGCATTCTATTGCGAACGCATTATGGTAGCAACTCACTCTACGATGTGAACTAATTCATTAGTTACTTAGAAGCTTTGCAACTGTGATTAAAATCCCTTTGACTGGTTTGGTCTCTGGATAATTATTCCACAGCAAAATACTCCAGGCTATGCTGTTTCAAAGGTCTTGTTGGTCACTCAAACTACCCTGTATTTATAACATGTTCTGAATTTTTATATATTCTGAATTCAGCTAAGGTTGGCAAAATTAGTACAGTAGCTTGATGATCATGGTACATCATCAAGGGTTAATACATATTAGAAAAGTACGGATTAAGGTAAACTTCAATGATGAGATAAGCACCTACTTAAAATGATAACGGATAAAACAAGAGCGGTCTTTGAAGGGGGGTATGAGGGGAATCACAAATGTGGTTATGCTGAGTTTTCTTGCGAGATTTTGCATATTTTCTACCCCTTCACCAGTGAATTTCCAATTTGGGGGATCATGACCCCCCCCCCCCCCCTGAGACCAACCTTAAGACAAACAAGTTCAGAAGGAACATTGCTTGTGGTAAATTGATGATTTAAAAAGAACCTTTATTAAAAAAATTAAAAAGGACAAAAATTATACAGAGTATTAAATATATTTTTATTTCATTACGGATACTATTTGATGGGTACTAACATTATAGAAGGATGAATAATCTAGAAGATACAAGGACATAAACATAGCATTATATAATTGTATTATATAATCTGACTGATACTACTAGGCTATACATTTTTATCTGTGCTTAACGCTCAACATGTTAGAATAATATTAATTTATTTCTTCTCATAAGTAGTCTAGTCTGTTGGAGCAGGTTCCAAATTGAGTATCATAACCAGCATTGTTCGGATTTTGGAATATGGATTGTCTAAAATAGTTATTGTGAAAAATGGGGAACTACTTTTTTCAACTAGATCAAGTCGATATCTCAAACATCAACTGTAAAAACCTATTATTTATTAAAAAATTAATATGGTGAATGATGATGGTGTGGAGTCTCATCCTGAAATCTATTAGTATTATTATCCTTAGGGAATTGGAGCATGCCAGTTTCGAGTCTATAATGTAATCATGCTACTTTTTCCATCATTATCTTCGAGTGCCTAAATTGAATTCAATTCCTGTGCAGATATCTTCTCGAAGAATATTCAGACAATAAAGGAAGAATCCCGTTAAGCATGGAAATTCTGAAATAATAGAAATGGAGCTCTGTGGTATTGAATTCTTTCCGACCTTTTGCAAGTCCTCTTGCTGTTCTGTCCTGTCTTGTTCTGTCCTCATTCTGTTCTGTCTGTCTAAGCGCATATTCCAGTTATGTGATAGCTGTTCTGCAATTCTACATGCATTTTTTGTCGCTATATATTTCACTTTGAAATGGTTAAGTTCATGATCAAAAATGGCATCCAGATTAAATCTAAAACTCTCTTAAGCTATACAGATTGAGTGTATCGAAGAACAGACAATTGTTTGTCCAAACTTCGCCATTTCGTATAATTGCATCTCTTGGGTACTCAGTAAAGCAGTTAAAATCATCAGGTTCATACAAATAAAATCATTGCTCATTATTTCCAGCACTATAAAAATAGAATCTCCCAAGTTTAGTACAGTAGCTATGTGATGGTAACAATTATTTTTTTATCCACTCGTGTAAAACTTGTAAATTTATGGGGAAAAATAAATAAAATCTAATCTAACAGTGTAAATCTAATATTGTGAATTAAATTTCATGTTATTTCATCACTTGAATTCTCATTACAGTGGTTAATATCATAATGATCATTCAAATAAGATCATTTTTCATTATTTCCAGCACTTTAAGAATAGCGTCATCCAAGTTTAGTACAGTAGCTAAGTGATGATAATAGTTTGCTCTATTTTTAACCATTCATGCAAAATTTGTAAATTTGAGTGAATGAAGATTATATAATCTAATCTAATAGTGTAAATCTTATCAGAGATTCATTTGATTTTTTGCTGGGAAATGTTATTGATCAAGATTTAATGTATCTAGGTGCTCGACAAAGTCTAGTACGGTTCACACTAGTTGGCATATTATTTAAAAAAAAAAAAACACTATATTTCAAAACTACACATACAGAGTTGACAACTGACTTTTAATTATGGAATATTCAATTGAACAAATCCATAAAACTACAATTGATTCAGTTTTTTGAATATGGGTACCATACCTGCTTGAATCCTCTGTATATGAGCTGGATCTCTTTTCTAGTGAACTTGGTCGTTTTGGTCAGTTTTGTCAACTCTTCCGGTTTGTACCGAGCGACGTAGATGTTGAACTGGTCCAACTCCTCCTCTGGAAATGTAAAAATTATTGAGCTCAATTACTTGGTAACTTGATTTGAATGCATAAACGTAAATATTAAATGGCCATGTTGAAACTTATGCACTTACTATAAAATATAATGTAAATATATATAATATTTATATTCATTAATATTTTTTAGATTAGGTCTTGAAGACTCAAGACTTGGTAATAGCGCCTTAGATAACATACTGGATAACATAACCTGAAGTGCTCAATTGTTAACGATCAGTTATGGGTTCGAAATAAAATTCAAACTCAATTTTATTTTGAAATGTTCAATTCAGCCGAAGTGAGAGTTTGTTTATTAATGTATCTGCGTTACTAAAACAAAGTAGTGCTAAGTTGTGATTGGCCTAGAGACTTATTGAAAAGTGATAACAGTGACTCTTTATTAAAGCTATTCTATACAACAGTTGATTAGGCATGAATAAAGTCAGCTTTTGATAACCCAACACTAGCAAGACATTAACAAGTCAATGATAACCTGACATTATTTTGTGAGAGGTAGAATGTGGAAGATATCCACTATTAGCTGACTAGCGAAGTCAACCAAGTTTCATCAAACACAGGTTTACCAACCTAGTAGAAAGTGCTAATCATACAGTCTACGTTCATCTTAGTCGATATCACTTTTCACTTGATATTAAAACATTAGTTATTTTTTTAGTACACCTTCAACCGCTTCTGAGGAAGCATTTCAACAAGCGTGGCTTTGCTGATGGAAATGTTGAAGTATATATTTTTTTCTTATATGTAACTTACTGTACAAACACATAGTTTAAAAAAACTGTATCTGATTGTGATGTACTATTACATTTGTTTTTTGGTGTTTTTTGAATAAATTTGAATTTGAAAATTTGAAACTGAATGCGAGATGGTCATCACACAAATAAGTAAGTGTTAAATTCACTAATGAAACGTATTTTAATGATTTTTTATGTTTTACTAATAATATTCTACCTTCTACCCTCATCACCTTTTATCATGAGTACGTATTTAAATCAAAATTTCTTCTCAGAGTTCAACTTTAAATAAGCCATTTGCACTAGCTGGGTTTTTAGAAAGAACGCAATTAATGATGCTTGAAATATTTAAAATGCGCCCAATAGAAAAATCTGATTAAGAACAATCTAATACAGTTGAGCAGTACGTTATAATATATCAACTGCAATGTACTATTGACTATTAAATTAGTTCCAGTATTTATTCAGTAATGAGCCTGTATAAAGTGAGTGTTTATACAAGCCTAGCTCTCCAAACTCATATGAAATCTGTATCAAATCGGAATACTTTTTATGAATTTGATCTGCTCTAGAACAAAGATGTCAGTCAGCATTGAGTGTGTGAGTTATTCCTCAAGAAAAACTGTCAGATAAGGAAGAACGTTAGGTTATACAGTATAAGGGGGATAGTTAAAAAGTTCAAGTTGTTCGTTTTGAAACATGATCTTTCTACCAATTTATTCCGTAAAATTGCTGTAAATATTCGAAAAGTTTCATCGTTATAGGCCCACTTGAGTTCTACGAACTGTGTGTGAGACACTTGAAAAGATGACGTTCAACTACCAGGCTGAGTCATTGCATATGAAACCTGAAGTATTTTTCACAGTACATGCTATTTTCCCCGAGAAGTAAGCAACACGATCTGATATTTTCGATATTTTTCTTCATCGATATTCTGTAATATTTTTAATCAAATGCAAGCATATAGAAATGAGATAGGAATGGTTCCCCATTCAGATTTTCTCAGTTTTTAGTTTGGACTTTTTCTGAGCACTGAACAAAAGACAAAGAATCTTAGAAATACTGCAATTTCACAATGAAATTATTTGCATACAGTATTATTTCTGCAGATATTTTTTTTGTAACATTTTATTTCTTGTACATGATAGTTAAGTTGAACTAAGTATTTTTTTCTTTGTAACTTCTTGGTTTCTCTCCTAATAATTGATTGTTTTATAATTATTACTAGCCGGCAGACTCGCTTCGCTCGCCTTAACCGTTCAGCCAGGGGGCTCCGCCCCCTGGACCCCCGGGGGGTCCAACTAATTTCCATTGTGATTAGATAAATTTACAGAAATAGGTGATTTTGGGGAGAATTTTGATACCATTACTTAGTATGCATCTAGGGTCTTAATCAAACATATACATTATATCATATTTCACTCCATGTGACCTTGAGGTTCTTGAGAAATTGTGATCAACTGAATTCCAAAAATCCTAAATTTTGAGATGAATCATGTAACCCTATTTTTCACGTGTTTAGCACCCCAGCTGAAAATTTGAACTTTTTTGGCCTTGTGGTTGTTGAGAAATTATAATCACCTAAAGTTTCAAAATCACGATTTTTTATTATTGTCAAATAACTTGACCTGACAGGCAGCTCGGCTACTTTTTTACTTTTCATAAACGTTGGCTTTTATTAGCTATTGAAATTATTTTGGTAGCTAGGGATAAGTTTGCTTTGTTTGACAAATTATTATTCATTAATAGACCTAACCTACTGAACTTGCCAGCCAAACAGCTTGAAGGAACAGCTGATAGAAGTCAACCGTTTTTAATCATATGGCAGACCCCTTAGCAGCGTTATTTACACTGACTGTCTTTGAACAGCAAAAGACTTTGCACTTTGCATGTAGGCTACCATACAGTCGGAGCCTTGCAATATGTGGGAAACATATGACTGGGTATGATGAAATGTTATTATGCCAAGTTGATGACATCTGTTAAGTGCAAATTTCAAAATATTTGGCTGTTTATCACCAAACTTTTCAAAAATCGTCGATTTTGGGGCTGATTTTGAAACTTTTTTCCAAGGTACATCTAAGGCCGATACTTAACATGAATACCAAATTTTATCTGATTTGACCTTATGGTTCTCTAGAAATTGTTGTTACCTAAATTTTCAAAAATCTTCAATTTTGGGCCCATTTCGGGGTAAATTTTGAAACCCTTTCTTAGCACGCGTCTAGTCCCCCTACTGAATACGTGTACCAAATTTGATCGTTTTTGGTCGAGTGGTTCCTGAGAAACTGTGATGAATGAGTCAGTCAGTGGTATTTCGATTATATATATATAGATTATTTTATTTATCATGTATAATTTTTTTCCTGTGTATTTTTTTTGCTTGTTTGTATTTGCGGAAATAAAGATTATTATTATTATTTAACAAAAGTTCAACCATGAACAAAATAAACTAAAAAATTCCATATCGTCTACTTTTTTCTGGCAAAAACAGATGTTTCATTCATTTTGATTTCAAAGAAAATGTTATGTTATATAGCCTAGTTGTCCAGCTCGAGCACTCCAGCTGATAGAGCAGCTTGAATTTGGATTTTTGTCTCTTAAAATAAAACTGCGATACTTTTCATTGATATTGAAATTTATTTTAGATATCTGTTTGTCTAAAATCGGTTTCAAATAAAAATCTGATATTTTGCCTCGTCACCTACTTCTACTATTTTGTTCACATACTACTTCAATCACAAGTATACCAGACTCCAGCAGACTGTAAAGTGGTGAGAATGGATATGTTTTTGAACAGAAGCAAAAGCTTGATACAATATAACATTTTTTTCTAAATTCTGAGTCAAAAATGATTGTAAAGTCGTTGGAAAGCTAATAATTACTATATTTAATACTTTCCACCCCCGTGCTGCATACCAAGGCTTCCTGCTGTTCTGCTGCACTGCCAAAGGACAAAGTCACTTGACAAACGTTGTGTTGCATTTTATAATTTCTGTTTGTTGTGTGCTTTGTTGAAATAAATAAATAAATGAATAAAATAATTATACGCGTATTATAGTTTAACTTATAGGTTTAATTTATAGAATTACATAATTTATGCATTTATCACAGAATTCATTAATTTATTAATATTGAATCATTTCGCTGCTTGAGCAGTAAAACACTGCTTTAACTATAGACTTAGAAAGAAAACTCTGACATGTATTAGCTGAATTGATCAACTAATTTCAGTTTAAACGTGAGAACAAAAATCATCGATTCAAGTCGCATTCAACCTTTGTTGATCAACTGAGATTGATCAATTGAAATTGAGAATGCGGCATTGAACACAAAATTCAGTATATTATGCATAGAATCAGTTTTGTATATATACAATGGGACTACTATGACATTGTAATGAAACAGATGAGAGAGAGAGCAGAAGCATGAACGTCAAATTCGCATGCGTCGCCAATCAACTTACCCAACACTACCACACGTAACCAGTCAAATTGAACAAATCGAGAAGAACAATTTTGTTGATAGAGAAATGTTTTTTTCAAAAAATATCTTCCTCCAACCTTGACTAATAGCATACCAAAAGTCTCCAAAGGTTCGATGAAGAAGGGGGTGAAAAGGTAAAAATTTCAGTATTTTGTTTATAAATCGGTAACGTTAACTCAAATAGATTTTTTCCTATCAAACGTAACGCTGACAAGATTCTCTACAAAATTGATTGCCTGCATTTTTTTGTAGGACCAAGCGCGTTACGGGGTCCTAAATTAAGGGGTTGCATAGTATATTATCACATTATGGCACAGGAAGAATGTTATTTAAGAGCTATTTCACCTTGAATGCTATTTATCCAAATTGAAATCAAAGTTTAGGATGTTGGACAATCATATCTTAGCGTTTTTTGAACGTGAAATCTCAATGATGATAAAATAGTGGGTGAGATGGGGTTGGGGGAGGGTAATCACGATAAGCGTGTTGTATGACATACAATAAAAGATTTATTTGAATAAATGGACTAAATTCACATTTTAACACATCTTTTTCTATATAGAACCCCTCCTAGCCAACCCATTCATTTGCCAATATTAGTTGGAGGGGGTAGAAGGGGTGGTTATGCTGACCCACCGCCTATACTATTGGATTATGCATTGCACCCTATCGAGTGTTGGCTCATTGTACTCATTTCATCGAGGCAGACCAGTTCAATGTATTGCATGATTTTGGAATACGACCTATTATTTGAAATTTTACATTGAAGTACATTTTTGTCAAGTTAACTCCTGTACTTACTTGGAAGAACTCGATTATTGAACATTGAACTACTGTAATTTGAACAATTCAGAAGAATTTTTGCAAAATTGATGTTTAATGATAGTGGATAACTCCTTCTTTAAGTCTTTTTATAAACGTTTTCTCTACTTACCTTTACACCACGCTGCGTCCCATCAATTTATAACAAGCCTCCCTGCGCCTCAAGTGTTTCAACACATATTATTTCTATTTATTTCCAAGCACTGTGAGAATTATTATCATTTTTCGGAGGATGAATCCCACATAGGTCTGGGACCTGTGCGTGGGTGATAAGTTGGATGATGGTGATTGTTAAGTTCGATCTAAATTTTAGGTGGGTTCCGAACGAGCAGGAAGTGATTTTGAAAGTGATGTCAGTAGGTATTATTACCGATTCTGCGTACCCTATGGGAGCAGGGGGGCGTGGCCACCCCCCTTCCCCCTCCCCCAGGTCAGACATTTTGTAAACACCCACCCCTTCCCCCCTGTCGCAGTCAGCCATTTTGTTTTTAAGGTCACATACCCCCTTCCCTATGTGTCCCCACTTTATTCCCAATAGATTAAAGGGGGACCCCCCGCAAGCACCAATGAGAGAGGACCTATCCCCCCTGACCCCACCTCTCACAGAAGGTTCCCAATAAATATAGAACATACAGTTTTATATCTATATATACATGCTTGCAATTGTATATCTATATATACCTGCTTGCAATTACTATATCTATATTTGCTCTTATCCGTAACCCCCCGCCCCCGCCCCCCCGCTTTAGGTATTAATTGCATCTGCACACTTGCTACCTCCTGCTGTGATTCTCAAAGGCCTCTCTCTCTCTTTCGCACGTGCAGTGTTAATATACCCCCCTGCCCCTCCACCCATCGATTTAGCTATTAATAACACTTCCGCCCCCTGCTGTGAAAAAACTATTTCATAACGTTTAAAAGCAGAGCACGTGCACATGTTTTATGTGTGTGTGTGTGTGTGTGTGTGTGAGAGAGACATGCTCTCAGGTCATTAACCTCAGAATTTAACAGTCGCAACGCGTGCCTAGCAGGTGGAGGGCTGTACACAGAAATAGAATGCTTCTACACTCCTCGATTCCTAGATTGATAGCGTTGTAATAGACGTTCTTGTTGGGGAGGTAAAAACAAACTACTATCATATTTTATCGTTGGCTCATCCATTCCAATAAGCCGAAGAAATTCGCTGACAGTATGTTCTGCCAATAGACCTCGTCCCTCCAACTCTTTATAATCAAACGTTCTGGCAGCCATTACACATTTTTCTATCAAATAATAGGCATATCTATACATCAGATCATTTAAATGCCTCTTGAAATCTCGATTATTATGCACATAATCTATTAATAGGTCCTGTGATATTTTTACAGCTGTGTTAAGTTGTTCATATGAGATGAATCCTGCTTTTTCAATTATAAACTCTTTTTTAGTGAGTAAATTTTCCCTATTGAATTCATCTCGAGTGAGTAGTTTATCTCTTTCTGCCTTTGCCTCTTTGCTAATAATTTTCATCTCATTATTGAGGGTATGTCTACTCACCAGCACACTAGCCTTCTCCTGCTCAAATTCTCTCCTAGTTAAAACAACCTGTTCTAAATCATGCATGCGTTTTTCCAACACATTGTTAATTATACTTAATCCACTATTGAGATTTTCAAACGACACAAGTTGGCTTCTTTCATTGTTAAATTCTGTTCTAGTTAAAACAGCCTTCTTCAACTCACTCAATTCAAATTTCAACTTGTCAAAATTCGCTACTAATTTTTTTAACTCCTCTAATTGCTTCGCATGCACTGTATGCATCCTACCGAATCGATCGGTGTTCATTGTTCGAATGTCGAAATTAATTATCAACACCTCGGTACACCCGCTCCAGCGGTGAGGTTCCAACGCTCCGATTTGTGACGCTTGTCAAGATGACTCGCGCTGGCAGCACTGACGTCACCACCCCAGCTCGTGTCTTTAGTCGGCTATTCTCACTTTACACGATGTTTCGCAGAGGGGTGAGGGGGCGCCCACTCCGCATTTCTTCTAACATACTCTTTCGCAACAGCCGGTTTCACACAGCCTCATCTCTCTCATATTTCTTTCTCTCCTCTTTCGCTCTACCGAACAGCTTCCCGCCAACACGGCCTGTCCTCGCTTTTTTACTGTATAAAGTTAGCTTCCCGCAGTTCTTGCAATATCGAATCGATTTCAATATCGTGAGCTGAATTACCTGCATTTTTAGATCCCATTAAAATAAATAACCGTTCGACTAGTTCGTTAACATCATCCCAGAATATGTAGTTTCTATCACGTGATTTATTTCTAACAAAATTCAATAATCCCTTCCCATACTTTGAACGTTTTTTGGGTGGAAAAAGTTTCTGTATAATTTGAGATTTTTTACCAGAATTGCGAATTACGTAACCCTGGTTATTAATATGTACAGATGTCAGTGATAATATTTTTTTATATTTCGCCAAATCTTTGTTATTGTAGAGATTTGAATTTGGCCTACTGTTAAACAATAGCTCCAACAAACCATGAGTCATTCTAAACCTTTGTTCGCCGACAGTTATAAAAACATCATCAAAACTTACGGGCTCATCGCCGATAAAATATAAATTTTGTTTATGATCAAAACGTATACCATAAGGAATAGAATTATCTAATTTCTCGTTATGAAACACACCTAAATAGTTGTCTAAAATTTCTTCTATTCGAGTGCGACGGTTAGTAATATTCAAAGTCGAATCAAAGAAAGCAGATTTATCATTAGCAGAAATATTTACATCTTCCTCCCCATCCTCCTCCTTCTCCTCCACCTCCTCCTCCTCCTCCTTCTCCTTCTCCGTTACCAACGGTTCAACCTTGTGTTCTTTTTCGCGCTTTACTGTTTCATTGGCAGAGATTGTGCTCTTTTTGAGTTCAATTAATGGAGTAATTATTGGTTCCAACCTTTTACGATTAAATTCTTCACTCTGTGTTTGAAAACCCAATAAATTCCTATGCTTATCCAAAATAGTTTTTCTCAACTTTTTAATTCTATCTGTTAAACTTTCCGCACCATGCGCGACACACGCTTCTTAACTTTCTTCATATAGGTAAAAAAATCACCTTGCTGTGCTTTCAACGAAGGCTGTTTTCAACGAAAAAGAGAGGGTAGAGAGAGGAGAGAGAGAGAGAGATAGCTCCACTTCTACTCCCTCCTTCTTCTCCTCCTCCTCCTCCTCCTCCTCCTTCTCCTCCTCCTCCTCCTCCTCCTCC